>OX419760.1:55215897-55815897 GCA_948567375.1 Lunularia cruciata
AAAAGATTTGATGATTTATTTGTAGCTTATGCTTTTCTTACAGAGAATGGTGAGCCTTCTTCATATGAAGAGGCAATGCAAGATCAAGAGTGTCAAAAGTGACATTGTGCAATGGAAGAGTGTAATATTCTGAGGATAGGAGACCTGAAGAGAAACAAAAAAGAAGACACACATAATTTCACACTCAACCTCCGATGTGTCAAAGGAGCACCTTGATTGTACTATATAGCAAAGGGGGCTCCTCCGAAGGAAGTTCCAACCTTGGATCAGATACATGGATTGGTGACCTATAAGCAAGCTTTGTCCTTAGATTGGTTATATGCATGGGTGACAGTTTTGATCTTATCTGATTGATCAAATCATCTTTGACCAAAGAGAATCATTAGGGAATCTTCTTGTATAAATCTTGAAATAACGTGGGTGAGGTGGGGGGAATCTGCATATTTTTGAGGTCCAATTTAGGCCTCCAAAATTGACTAAAGTTCCAAGTTATTTTTGGCTCCTGCCCTATTAGTAGAAGTCCTCTTTTAGTGGCACCTCTATCTAGTCTATCATGCATAACATCCTTCTAGATGTTACCAAGCCAATTTCCACCTCTAGATAATATGTCTAGCTTTTAGTATTACAAATTCATGCTATTTTCTACTCTTGCACTATTAGTAAAAATACTATTTTGGTGACACTTCTATCTGATCTACTTAGCCCATCATACATAACATCCTTCCAGATGTTTCTAAACCAATTTTCAACTCTAGAGTGTATGTCTATCTATTGGTATTACAAAGAGGAGATGAAGTCTTTGGCCAAAAACCAAACTTGGAGAAATTGCATATGGGCAAGAAGGCAATTGGTTGCAGATGGATATTCTAGAAGAATGAAGAACTTCCAAAATCAGGTTGAGATTGATACAAAGCAAGTCTTGTAGCAAATAGTTATAGCCAAAAAGAAGACATTGACTTCAGTGGTAAAAATCTCTTCACTTTGTGCACTATTGGCAATAGTTGCATTGCACAACTCAAAGTTGAAGCAACTAGATGTTATAGTTGCTTTTTTACATGAACAATTGGAGAAGGAGATTTACATGCATCAACCTAAATGTTCTGTGGTACCAAGGAACCAGAACCTAGTTTGTAGGTTACAAAAGTCTTTATATGGACTAAAGCAAAGTCCAAGACTTTGGTACATGAAATTTGATGCTTTCATGTTGAAGCATGGATATAATAGAAGTGAATCAGATTGTTGTGTGTACCTCAAGAAGCTACATGGACCTAGAGTATTTGAGTTAATCATCTTGGTACAATATGTGGATGATATGTTGATTACTGCGGAGGATATGGTTGAGGTGGAGAAATTGAAAGTACAACTTGGTAAGGAGTTTGATATGAAGGACTTCAAAGAGCAAGTGTTATCTCAAAGGATATATTTGGAAAAATTACTTGCTTGCTTTGGCATCAAGAATGCAAGACCAATGAGCACTCCAATGGCAAGTCATTTCAAGATATCATTGGAGCAATGTCTATCAAATGAAGAGGAGAGAAAAGTAATGTCAAATATTCTTTATGCTAGTGCTGCTGGGAGTTTAATGTATGCTATGGTCTGCACTAGACCAGACATCTCATATGCTGTGAGTATGGTGAGTAGATACATGGCAAATCCAAGGAAACAACATTGGGAAGTTGTGAAGTGGATACTTTGTAACTTGAAAGAGACTATAAATAAAGGCATTATCTTTAATGCGGAGAAGGAATTATAGGGTATGTAGATTCTGATTTACCGGAGACTTGGATAAGAGAAGGTCTACAACAAGATTTGTCTTTACACTTGTTGGTGGTGCTGTAAGTTGGAACTACTCTCCAATCTATTGTTGCTCTTTCTACTACAGAGGCAAAATATATGGCAACAACTGAGGCTGCCAAAGAGGCAATATGGCTACAATGTTTAGCCAAGGATGTTGGACTTCCTAACATGAAGTCCACACTATTTTGTGATAGCCAAACTGCTATTCACTTGGCCAAAACTCAAGTATATTATTCAAGGACAAAACATATTGGTGTGAGACATCATTATATCCATTATATCCACAAAGCTGTGATAAATGGTGATATCAATCTGCAAAAGATTGGCACAGTGGTAAACACAGCTGATATGTTGACTAAACCTGTTCTTGTTGAGAAGTTCAAGTTATGCATGAACTTGCTCAACGTTCAATGTTGGTCTTTGGGATGATATGGTGGATACAAGTAAAAGGTGGAGATTGTTATGTTTGGCTTGCTATCCGTGGCGATTGAACAAGTGCAAGAGCAAACTTAACTGATGAAACACCTTGCTGTTTAATGCAGTGCATGACACTCGTCTAGAAGTTCAGTTCAGTCGGACAGTCACTTATCTAGAAGTTCAGGTGAACAGTTACTTGTTGAGAAGTTCAGGATGACAGTCACTTGTCTAGAAGTTCTGTCAGATAACAATGATGTACCTATTTATATATGTGCAGAGAGTAATAAAGTATTGAAGGCTGGTGTGAGCCTGTTTCAGCTGGAGGTAGCTTTGGGGATGAGAAGTGAATCATGTTATTTCCTGTTGTCCTCTGATTTCTGTTCAATGGGGTTTATGATGTGCTAGTGTGAGAGGTCTTGGGACTGTGTTTTCTAACAAGAAAGAGAGGTAAAAGACCATAAAAAAACCCTTCAATTTCTATATAAATGTGCTTGTGGTTCTTTGATGTTTATCAGGGTTTGCCCAAGACCTATATACATTATGCAAGCACTTGCTACTTACACTAGCAGGCCTACACAAACCCATTGGAGAAGTGTGAAGAGAGTGTTCAAATATTTAAAAGGTACTCAATATGCATTTGTTAGAGTATAGAAAGCAAGGGGCCACACCGTATCCTACTCCGTTGAAATCGAGAGAGCTGAGTGCTACGATGCACGATAGATCAAAAATCAAAATGACAGATAATAGAACTTCCAGTATATTCAGTGATAACAATGTTTCTCAAAATATATTATACATTTTCGAGCTATGAACCCAAACTTTAAATCTTTAATCAAAGCAGTTGAAAACCAAGAGAAAACGATACTAGAATCAAATACATACTCATGTCACATGGAGGGAATTCCAAATTTAATTCAATGGACTAAACAGTGCAACTGCATTCATCACCAAGTTGTGGTGCCAGGGACCTGTTCATTAGTTTGAAGCTTTGTTACATTACATGGGTGGGGTTCACATCTCTACTGAAGATTTCAGTCACTTCTTATTATGGTTGGAGTTGACTCTGTGAGTTAAAAATCTTGTCATTTTGAAAAGCCGCAAGTTATGGTTTAGATCGGTCTTGGATTTAAGAGTCCTAGTATGTAAATTGAAACTTTTATTTCAGATACATAAAAACAACTTCTGGAAACTGATGCAAAACGCAACATCTTACTTGAAGATGGTATACGATGTAGGCGTATGAAAGTCTAATTCTCTGAATATACTACGCTTTTCCTTACCAATCTTGATATCATAGACTCATTTACCAAAGTCGACTGTGAGATCTATATGGGTCGTGATGCCTTTTTATACTGGTTATTTCCTCTAAATCTGATTTTTACTACATACATCAGAGCAAATGCAGTTAGAGGAGCCGGCTACCCTTTGTTTGTCAGTGCAGCACCTGAATTCGAAACGAGCCATCTGTCATAGATGAACATTCAATTACAGCCGCCTCGAGTATCCACCGGGCTGAGGATGCCTAATCTTTGTGTGCCATCAACTTTCTTCAAGGAGCCCGACCGCATGCCGCTGAGTGGATGTGTGCGTTATTTTGCGCCAGTGGGCAGTCCCCAGCAGAAGAAACTATGGGATGCTGCAGTCAATTTGGTCAAATGGTGTACATTATTTAATAAATTAAGGGTTGTATATGAAAAAGGAGAAAACCAAGAGAACAAATCCTATGATCAAGAATGGAGTGGTGTAGAAAGGGGTGATATTCGGACTTTCTTCCTGCCATTCCTGCACTTGTTTCTGGCGTCTAGACTTGTGCTGTCCTGATCGGACTCGGTCTAGATGGTCAATAATGAGAGGAAATACGTGGTAAGTAGACTTCTCTCCGAACAAGATATCTGCGTGTCCGAAGTTAGGCACAACCTTGTGGGCGTGAACAAACTGAGGGTGATGTCGGTTCATGAATTCGTAGCCCAACCGCCCCGTTTTCTGAGTCACTAGCAGCTCCTTACCTCCATTGATGAAGGTGGTGGGAACCGCAAGTCTTTCCGGGTGTGTCATGTAAGTCTCTTGGCCGTTGGAATCAACCAGGTGACCCTTCAGGAGTATCTTCCGGAGTTGAGGCATCCCGCCCATGGGAAAGATAGGGGGTGTTGTGTTGTAGCTGTGGACTGCAGCGGAGACATTGGCGTGCCAAAATGTGTTGCCAAAGACACCAGAAAACGTGTTGCAAGCATCGTTTTTGCACATCTCCACTCGAGGAATCTGCTTAGCCATAAATCGAAGGAGCTGATGCCTGATTCCGTCGTCTGATTTTGAGTGAGTGTTGAAGGCTGTATTCTTGCCAAGTATAGCCATGGAAATCTGCGGCACAGACCAGTCAATTGAGTTCGGGATCAACACTATGGAACATCATACGAATGCTTCAGAATACCAATTCTGTTTCTTTTGTATGCCTTTCCAATGGTAAATGGAGAATATTAACTCCTTGCTGCAATGGGAGTTTTATCTGGCAATTTTTGGTGGAAGTCAGGGTTGCCAGCAATAGTTCCCTTCAATCAACATGACATTAGTAAGATTAGTAAGATCATAGGAAGTTCCTCGAAGCTACCATGTAAAATGGATAGATTTCGCACATCTCAGTGTCTCTTTCCGGTAGAACTCTTGTAACTTGACCTCCCAAAACTGTCCATTGATTTTGCTGGAATCTCTGCGTTTCAGATGAATTAGAGAATGAAGTCTGATTGATAATGCAAAATGTTTAACAGTTTAATGGAGTGAATATGTACCGGCATAAGCGGCAGGTAAATTTTTGCCATCGCGAAATCCGTGACCCTGAAGAACATGGAAGTGTTGGTGCAGACAAGAGATGCGATTTGGTATGATTGAACATAACCCCCCAAAATCGCCATATTGATGTTTATTCCTCCGATGCAGAACGCTATTACATGAATTGGCAACAGATCTCCTCTAACTTTTGCTATCTTCCTCAACACTGGCATGGCAATCCGCGGATTCTATGTCAGTGGAAAATTAGTGGCCAGCAACCATAGAGAATTCTATCACAAGATACCTGATTCACAACCTTTTAGTACTAGTTCTATTTCTTTCGAAACAACAACCAGCTGCAGGTTCCAAACCTATTGTTTAGATTTGATGGTTAATTTTAGGAGTAGAGACAAACAACAATATCCAAGTCACTGGTTTAGTTTGGAATTTAGGCTCATCACCCAGCTGCAGATTCTACTTCTAATCAATTATACCAGCTCTGCGCGTGTGTGTGCCTCTCTCTCTCTCTCTCTCTCTCTCTCTCTCTCTCTCTCTCTCTCTCTCTCTCTCTCTCTCTCTCTCTCTCTCTCTCTCTCTCTCTCTGTGGTACTGAAAAGCGTACCGGCAGGGACGTCAAACTTTGCAACGTCGTCGAGAGTAAGAGGTCGATTAGTGGTGTGCAGTGGATGAAGTCTTGAATTGAGCAACCATGGCTCATAACCGTGGTGCAAGAGAGTTCGCACAATATCCGTTGGCTCAGTTGGAAGCCAGAAGCTTTCTGTGGAATATCCGTTCAACAAAAGCACGATGTTTGAAGTGCTTGGATTCTCACTCTTGTCTGGGCAAACCCATTGCCCCGCACTGATAGTCACCCCATCCTCTGCTCATTAACCAGTCAAGCGCTCAAGCTCATCAGAGTACTTTTCTACCTGTCATCCTGATTTACAAGACAAAAAATATCTCTATGGTAATGACTGCTAAACTCCGACAACTTTACCGTACCACATTTCCAGGTCCTGAGTCTGTAATGTAATCTGAAATCAGAAGTATTCCTGAGTTGCTTCATAATTACCTGTGGTGAACTCATGAAGTATGTGGCGAGGATATTGCTCTTTTCGAGCCAGAGCACGAAGTGCATCACGAGGTGTTTGTGGCACTGTTTGATTAGGGTGATCTTCAGAAGCTCTAGGATTTCTGATGATGTATGTCCGGATCAGAGATTCCGCGAGGAACCTGACAAGCGTGAATCTTTCAGGTCCGCGAAGCGTAAGCACAGCCTTAAGAAGGTCAAACATGCTGACTTTGAGAGTTCCTTCCAACACGGGAGAACTCGTTGTCTCCTGTTTCTGCATTTTAGTTGGGCTGGCCAAACTTGTAAATTTGTTGTCCATGCTGGGCTGAGCAGATATTGGCATCGGGGGAGAGATCTGTTGAAATTTGACACGCAAGGTCGTTGATTCGGCCCACAAATTTAAACCCATCAGAAACGGACGCATCTCCTTCTTCCCATGAAGAACATATCTGACGATTTACAGTGACAAGAAAACATCAGGATACAAAGTATCACATGTCTTGACCTCAATGAGGGAAGGGCTAACGAAAACACTCAATACCGATATTCTTTCCCGTAATCGTCTAACTTTCTGGTGTGCAGAAACAGTGATTACGCTTTCACCTGGCGCCTGAGGCTGAACCGAGAAGCAGGTAGTAATGCATATACTGTGTGAAAGGGGTCCGTTGATTCTTCCAGCACAAATCTACAGTCCCATCCAAAATGTAAAGCACTTGCGAATTCACTGGCGGCATAATTGCAGTTCCTCCCACACGTCCCCTCAGAAACTTGTGTGATTCTCCAAAACTTCTAGTTTGCTCGTGTTGACCATCCTTATCTAATCCCATGTGCATTACGAGGTTCAGCTCACAAGGTATTCCACCCAATTGTCCTCGCATCGTCTCCCGTACAATAATAGGAGCCTGCATGCATATTCAGTCCATCAATATTGTATATTGGATACAATGTGTCAACTTGGGGAACCACTCCAGTTAAAATGCTTAGGAATACAAGGGCATTAGTAAGGAGGGCGTACTTGCTTAATAGCAGTCAATGGTGACGTCTTTTTCTCGTTCATTGGCTCAAGCGATAGATCGCCATCCTTCTCCCCGCTGGACACCTGGTTGAATATCTTCCCAAGAACGGGAGGGAAGTAAAAGTGGACCCCAATCCCGTCGGCATCGGTTTTCTCCTCTATCTCCTTGAAAGTAGTAGATGCATAGGCCACAGCAGCAGCAGATACCCGCTCAGCCACTGTGAGAATGGTGTTTGTGGGATTGACACCTACTGAACAGGGAATCAGCGCTGCATCGCAGACATACAAGCCAGGATGCACAGTATCAGATAGATCCTCTGCATCGGGATTGAAGACATTGCCCTGCGGATTCGCCACGCCATTCTTCGGTGTCAGAGCAGCATTGCATCCTCCTAGTAAATGCACAGAGGAGCTGCGAAATTGGCTGACGTAGAGCTTTCCTTTCATACGCTTTGCGAGTCTCTGACAAGCAGAGATCTTTTTCACCATCTTAATGTCCTGAGGGGCAGTGAATCGGACGCGGCCTGTGCTTTTGTCGATAATGATTTCTCCATCTGCTGCGTCATCACCCATCATATTGAGGACCAGCAAGTTACTATTTTTTGTCTTGGCCCACTGCTTGAGTTGACCCCAGAGAACGTTCGGGATGTGAGAAATTGCATGTGACTCGGTTGCAGATCCGTAGGTCCACATCCTGATGAAACCGTATGGAGTATTCTTTGGCAGTGCAGCAGCCTGCAAGTAAACTCCATTCATGTCACGCCATGTGGAATTGAACAAATCTGTAAAATGACCCTACTATAGCATGCTGGGTAGAGTACAATAAAGCTCTGGGAGAACCTATGAGTGTTCTCCGTTTTAGAACACTCCAGGTAGAATGTATCGAATCAAATGCGATTCGACACATCGATTCAAAACGATTCAAATATATCGATTCAAATGTAGTGTTTAAACCCCTTGTCACATGAAAGCCCCATTTTTCAGACTCATTTGTTCCCTTAGGTATTACTTGAGCAGGCGCCAATCGATTTGTCTTTCTTGCTTATCCCTGTACGATGGGACCGTCAATTCTAAATTTCCTCTCGTCGTCCATTTAGCGTTGGCCCCATGCATACAGGGTTCTAATTCCTAAAATCCGTTTCCCTACCTTACAGAGTAGTACTTAGGAGGAACTTAGAGCATTTCTAATTATGGAAACATCTAGTATAGAGAACATCCACATCGATCTACCGTACAATCTCCAGGGGGAAGCACCTGGGTACTATCCCTTTCGTTCTCCTTACTGACTGGGAAGGAACCGCCTTCAAAAGTTCTCTCTAGCCGTACCAAAACCAAAACTACAGAAAGGAACTCCCACAACCCGCTTCTTGAGCAGACAGCGATCAGTAGCAGGTACATGAGTTACTTTACTGTGGTGGTAAATCATAAACCACTACAAACCCTCCGGATTTTCACATGATATTCCCTATTACAACTCACGAGGAAATAAGATGCGCTCACAAACAGTCCCGGAACTCCGTGGACACAAAGAAGGTTCAAGTTAAAGTTTGTTGATTTGCCCGTCAGTCAAGTTTGTTCCGTAGTCGCTATCAGCGGCGCTTGGAAGTACTCTTTGAACTTTCTTGTAAAGTTAATAATGAGACAAATTCTTATCTAAAGTGATCCATTCTGTCTCACTTTTGAAACACAGCACAGTAAATTGAATCTTTGCAGTGGGATTCCAATCCTGTTTAGTGGCACCAAAGCCAGATACAAAATTCAAGACTCAAGGTTCAAGGTTCAATCTTATCAACATCTCTTTTCAGGAATCTCATGTCATAAACGACAATAGTCCAGACTCTGATGGTTCTCTGAGAAAACTGTCAGTGGACAATTGGCGGTTGATCAGGAAACGAGTACTCTTTGAGTAATATACTCCCGGACTCACGAGTCTACAAACTGCTTTCAGGAAAATACTTAATGCGGTTGTCTTCGTGCAAACCTGAATTGTGTAGCCGGCAGAAGTCGTGTAGGAGTTGCAAATTGAAGGGCCGGGTCGCTCAGACATGGGTACGTTAGCAAACGTCTCGCCATTGACTCCATTCCCTCTTGTGGGTGCTGGCGATTCCGAGACAAAAGCAATGTTGTTCCCGTTGGTGCTTACGCCCTTGCCGAGTCGATCGGACAATCTCAGGCCTCTTTCTCGAGACCGTAGGAGGATTTCATTCGTTCCAAGAACTCCGGCTGAAAGTTGGGAGCCAAATTGAAGGACCAGGTCAAAGGCAATATTCGCTAGAGTGCAATCAAAAACACAATACAGCGATCGACTGATTTCGAAATCATTCGCAGGTTGAAGAAAGTCCATCTCGCCATTTTATAATTGCATGACAGTCGATACTGACAGTTCTAGATAGGGATTGGCTCAGGAAGTATTGCTGCTGAAAATGAGAGGAAAAAAGAGCTCTTGATCAAGCGCTAATTAGTATGACAGCATGTAAAGTAGTAAGAATTTGGAGCGATAGCCTTACCACCGAGTACCACAATGTTAGCTGTCAGAAAAGTTACGTCGTCTAAGTACACTCGCCACTTTCTCTTCGAAGACCGTCCACCTTCAGCCTGATTCTTCCTCACATTACCACTTCGCCATGAAGCACAAGCGCAAACATCTTCTTGGTTGAAAGGTGGTGCTTCTACATTCTTAGCAATGAACTGGACTTTGGTCTCTGTCCTCACATGCGCGCCAGCCTGAAGAAAGAAACATCGATGTCTCCAAAATGAAATTGAGAAGAAAATTATGACTGCAAATTCGCATAATTTGTCACTTCCTTCAGAACCTTGAGTTCTAGTGCAATTAAATCTAAAATTGCTGTCCTCCGCCGAGATTCAAAGTTCCCTTTCCCCGGGTATGGTAACAAGTATTAGACCCAATCCAGAACATTTACAAGTATGAGCGCAGATAAAACCCTTAAAATCTTTGGAGTAGGTATTTCCGCATTGTAGTAGGTTGGGGATCTCAGAGTAGAGGGACGTAGTCTACCTGCACAGCTAAAGCCAAATAATTCTTCTCCGTCGAGCTTTTAGCATTGAAATTACAACCAGTGATGCAGTTCCCACAAGCTTTGCACGGATCTTGCTTTACGCCAGCTACATTGGTACCATCTTTAAACCGCATGCCCACTCTAATGTTCTCAAGCTGATCCTCGACGTCGTCAAGTTCGTCCTTGATGGCATCCATCACCTTCTTCTTTGGGAAATTGCAGGGAACAAGATCAGGCTCCAATACTGCATGACTGAGGGCCTCATATACAGGCCAATCTCTTTCCCACTCACACGGCCACCGCGGATCGTTGCGAGCACGCTTCGGTGTGGCGGCTGCAAGGCCTGCACTTATCAGGGATCCACCCCCTACACCAGCCCCTGTCAATGACATTGATTCTCCATCCAGGCGAACCTGTGACAAATTCAGTCAAGAACAATTTAATCCAAATTCAGATATCAATAATGAAATGCCTGTCAGAATTTGGGGACTGCAACTTCTTGAAAATAGACCGTTATAAATATCACAACTTCTGCTCACAACATTTTCCCATTTCGGACTAAAACTTCGGACATTATGGTTCTGACGTGAGTCAAGGTTCTCCCCAATTCATCTAGTCGATAAGTTCCCGTAATTTATTCCAAATTCTGGAAGTAGAGGTGTCACACTCAAGTTGCGAAACTCCCCGGCTTCTGAATTCTATCGTCGACTGATTACCTTGCGTCCCATTTTCTGATAAATATTGAGGCTCATGTGCAACAAGAGTACCTGATACAGTCCGTTTTCTTTGCCAAAAGTGCCGAAAGGTGTATGCAGCTCGACTTCTCTCAGAGACTGCCAATAACTGTCTGGAAAATTAGGACTCTGCCATACTCGACCTCTCTCGAGAACACAAACTTTCAAGCCTGCTTGCGCTAGTCTGCAAGCAGCCACAGCACCTCCATAACCAGACCCAACAACCACTGCATCATACCCTCCACTGCCACACGATTCATAGTCCTCGTCACGATTAACTCGATCATCTGCTTCACATCTTGTATTCTCCTGTAGTGATAGCATCTTTTGCTGCTGCTCGGCTGAATCGGACCCCATTGCTTCCTCGGCCCGTGCGTCCGAGCGAAATAAATTTGAGTCCGGATCCCTTCTCCCCCAAGTTACAGACAACTCATGTGTGGGAGAGAGAGAGATGACAAGCAGATCACCGTCTGTTTGACAAAGTATACAAGGCCGTGGTTTATAAAGTTTCCGAACGTCGGCATTATTGCTTCTTGATCTCCGTCCATTAATCTACTGCTGAGAGGTAGCTGATCGTCACCTTTGTCGCAAACAGCATACCACATGTGCTGAACATCCAACTCGAGTGGTAATTCACATATTTTGGATGATGGTGTCCAAAACTGTGTACTATAAATTGATAGACATGGGGCCCGCACAGGCCAACAAGAACGACGGGGAAGACTCCATCAAGTATAGATGTACAGTGGAATGTTTATGCGGCGTATTCAGATCATGTGGACACCATAAACCTCCTTCCGACTCGGAGGATGTGTTAACACATAGCCCCGGCTAACGGAGTAAAGCGCGATTGCGTGTGAAAGCAAGGAGGAGCGGAAGACCTCACTCATCAAGCCATACAAGGAAAAGACGAAAGAGGTCACATGGGGCTAAGCCCCAATAGTTTCCGGAAGAGGTTTTATATATATATATATATATATATATATATATATATATATATATATATATATATATATATATATATATATAGAGAGAGAGAGGACGATTCACGCATAACTCATGTATGTATGAATGCTAAAGTGACATAATAATCAATTTATTTTTCTTTCAACTCACACTCAAATCCTTTGTATATTCAATCTTTCATTCACAAAATTTTTTATCAACTAGATATTCAGTACATTCAAACCACATCTATTTTATCTTAAAGATTTCAAATGATATTTGCAGCCTTTATCCACCATAGCCAAGAATTCAAAGATTCACCATCAAAGAAATGAGCTATATAGAGTTACACTTTGAAAATGAGTTTCAATTGAGTTTCAATTAAAGAATGAGAGCAACTCAAAGAAGTATAAAATTGAGACTTGTCAAAGAGGATTTTGCAATGCTCAGTCAAATTCATCCTGTTAATTTGTGTAGTCTTGTGAATAGTAGTCAAGTTGTAGGGTGAGTCATCAGGTTGTTATGTGCAAAACCAAGTGAGGTAGAGCAAGTCACCATGCCTTGCAAGGGAAGTTGTAATGTTTCTGCCATCCCGGTTAGAAACTCGGTCATTCAGAGAGTAGACATGATAGTGAGGTTCAAAGTCCTTAGCCGACTAAAAATCATCACATTCTTGGTGTGAAATTAGAATCTGAGTTTTCCAAGGTTCATGGTGGAAATAGCAGCTAGCAATTGTGAGGAAAGTCTAAGTGAGAAGGAGAAGAGATGAAATTCTATGCATTGGACCAAAGACTATTGGAGGCTTGTGTTGGGAACAATGCAAGAGAGCCAATGGGGATTACCTTTGATCTGAAGTGTGATGCCTTTGATGAAATGGAGGAGTTGAAGGTGTCATTTAGTGCACCATGGAAGAAGAACGGGTACAAGGTGGATATTAGTGTGGATGATATGAAGCAAAGTATTGTTAGAGCAATGATGGCTATGACAAAGCCCAAGCAAACCACCTATGATACAAAGCAATATGCCATCTTCTTCCACATGATGTTTGTAGGTGCTAGTGTAAATTGGGCAAAGTGCTTTTACAAACGGACAAGGCAGATGGTGTTGCTGTGGAGGATGGACCTACTGCCACATTAGTTTGTACCATTTGCAGCTCACTTCTATCTTGGATTGAACCTGCTTACAGCCAAAGAAACATTCCCAACTCAAGGATGTTGTTTCCCCCCACAAAGAGGAAGACAGCCCAAAGACTAAACCCAAGCTGAGCCATGGTAGTGGTGGACTTGTCATTGGGGGCTGAAGACAAAGGAGCCAAGTTGGAAGAGGAGGAGCAATTGACACTCAAGAGTTGGGATTCAATCACCAAAAGCAAAGGCAAACCAAAAGTGCAGCAAGATGTGTTGGAAGGCAAGAATGTTAGATCATACAAGGAGTTCCATAAGGAAATTGGGCGCTTGGAAGGCATTGATGTCCCTTGCATGGACTTCTTGGATGATGATATCACAGAAGAGCATGAAGAGGAGGTGAGGATGGTGTTCCAGCAGGGAACTTGATCACATTGGAGCAAGAAGTCACATAAGGCCAATTGAACCTGAGGAAGAAAGTTTTGGGGGACTTTGCATGGGGTAAGATAATCATGGCTTCAGGCCAAAGTGCAGTCAGTTGTGTCCAAAGAAGAAGGGGAGCATGAGGAAAAGGCATTCAGAGGGGTCAACTACTTGTTCACTGTGATGCGCCTATTGTTGGTATACCTAAAAGACCAGATGCTATATGTGAAGGACAAGCATCCTGAAGTGAATACCAAGCTCCATATGGTGAAGGTGATTACCCTAAATGCTCAATAATTGAAGGTGATCTGACTCAAGGACGTCATGAAGCTGAAGTACTTGGGTTGATGCAATAATACAATGGCAAACTTTGATGGATCTGCAAGAAAGTTTTGACTAACATGGTAAGTACTTGGAGTGGCAGAAGGAAGCATTAAAAAAGGTAAGGGACAAGCTGGAGGGGTTGCAAATTGATCTATTTCAGCATACCACTCAAATACAAATGCAGGAGCAAACCATCACAGAGTTACGATGAGTTGCTATGGAGAAGGAGCAGGATTGGCAGAAGGAGATGGCAAGCCAAGCCAGGGAAGAACAATGCCTACACAACCTTGTCCCGCATGCCAAAGTTCAAGTATCCAAGGTAATGGAGGAGAAACACTTAATGGAAGTGCATAAACTTTGTATAGGTTAGCAAAATTGGTAACCCAAAGCAATGCACTCTCATTGAAGGATCGGATGGGCAAAGTCACTTGGCATTTCAAAGTGATGCTCAGCATTGGAGCCAAGGTGGAGCTCAAGGAGGCCTACTTGCACGAGTTGAAGTTGCTGATGCAAGAGACTCAGAGGAAGAAAGCAAAGGAGGTGGATATGAATAACTTACTTATTCACCTTAGGGATTGAGTAGATAGGAAAATATTAGAAGTAGGCGATAATTTTTGCCTTAGATTAGACTTAGTTAAAAAAATGTAAATAGTCTTTCCATTACTCTGAGTGAGCAAACAGTGACCTAATCCAAAGTAGTCAAGATCAGAGTACAGTTGGACTTGGATGAGCTATCTGAGTTACTAGAGAAAGTTAGAGTAGGGAAAGAATATAGTGTTAGGATGTCTATGACTTCAATTGCAGTACATACAAATGATGTGACTGCAGTAGAGGTAGCTATAGAACCCAAATTATAGGAGACACTTGTAGTTACTTTGGGCGAGGAAGCCAAATTAGAAGTAGTACTTGGATTGGATTTGAGTCAATAGCAGTTGTAGACCAAAACAAGCGGTTTTGGAAGTAAATTTGCTTTGTATATGCAACATTAGAGGAAGTAGTTGTAACAACTAAGTAGTTTAGTTATTGTTGTAACTTCCAAGTGGTTTGACTTTTTAGAATAGTCATTTGGATTGTTTCTTATTCAGTAATGAGCAAAAGATGAATAAAAAGAAGTGTTTATACAGTGCTCGTCATTTTTCTTAATTTTGAGTGTCAATTGAATGCATTTGTCTATGAATGTATGAAGAAATTTGGAATGCAAGTGAAAGAGTGTTAGATATTAGATTCTATAACTCTGAATTCCATTACGTGAGTTTGATCTTGAGAGGAGCACATTCAAAGCAATGCCTTGACTGATCTTTGGGAATTGTAGTATTGTTCATATTTGGCAGTTGTAATCATAGACATGAAGCAGATGCAAAGTCACTTTGAGCTAGGAAGTTGTACCTTGTACTGTTGGAGGGGTGGAATACAATTCCAAGGTGAAGTCACTCAATGATGAAGTAGACATCTTTGTATCAATTGAATCATCACAATTGATGTCAATTTGGACTAGAACTGAAGAATTGTGATTTTCAATGACAATTATTTGCAGTAAAACCTATGATGAGTGTTTGCTACACTCTTCTAGGTGTTGTTTCTGCCCAAGAGTTTAAAGATGTAACCAACATAACTTTTAAGTTACTTTCACTTTGTATTTAAGCATTTCTGACTTGTACCTCTATGAGAATAAACGATTACTCACACATTAAAGCAAAAGTGATATTTATTGGGTTGTCACAATATTGCTTGTCATTTTTTTTGTAATTATGAGTGTCAATTGAATGCCTTTGGTTGTGAATATATGAAGAAATTTGGATTGCAAGTGGAGAAATATTAGATGTTAGATTCTATAGATCTGAAGTCCATTCTATGTGTTTGATCTTGAGTGGAACACTTTCAAAGCAATGGCTTGATGGATCATTATGAACTATATTTGTTAATATTTGGCATTCACAGATGAAATCAAGATGCTAATGCAAAGTCACTTTGAACAAGGAAGTTGTACCTTCATTGGAGGGGTGGAATACAATTCTAAAGCAAAGTCACTTTGTGACAAAGTACACATCCTTGTATCAATTGAATCATCTTAATTGATGTAAATTTGCACTGGAATTGAATAATTGTGATTTTGAGTAATAAGTAGTTGTTGCAAAACCTCATATGAGTGTTTACTACACTCTTTTGGGTGTTGCCTCTGCCTAAGAGTTTAAAGATGTGACCAACAAAACAATTAAGTTATGTTCACTTTGTATTTGAGCATTCTTGACCTGTATCTCTATGGGAAGGAATGATTACTACCACATTACTACAAAAGTGATATTTGGTGGGTTTATCATAACCTCCGTTTTTTTTGCATCTTTGGCCAACATCATGCACAAGGTTCGATTGGTTCTCTATGCCAAGCCATTGGATTTTGGCTTATAGTATGAGGTCACCCTATGTTTGAAAGAGAGATATCATAGTATGGTTGTAGTGATACTTCTTATAAACTCTCCTCCTTTGTCTAAAACAAACTCCAAAGGGTAACCAAACCTAGTGATGATAAGTTCACACATAAATCTATCAATTTCATGCTCATTTTTACCTCTCAATAGTCTAGCCTCAACCAACCCACTTGGTAAGGTAATCAATAATTATCACAATATAAAAATTATCCCTTGTAGTTCTAATGAGAGGACCTACAAAGAATTAGAGGACCTACAAAGTTAATTCTTCATTTCTCAATAGGTCTTAGCAATGGAATTGATCTACGAGGTGGAATGGAGATAAACTTTCTAGCAAAAACTTGACAAATATTATAAGTTCTGCTATAATCAAAATAATCCTTGAAAATCCACCTTCAATGATCTCTTGTATGTAGAATTTTGAAAGAAATCACCTTTCTTGAAAAGTGACCCCCACATACAAAACCATCATGAAACTCTTTTAAATAGGATAGACTCCTCCTTACCTACTCCTCTTTGAAAGAAGAGTAGAGAAGTCTAGGCCACAAGCATTGTTGGTGCAGATTTTTCTATAGTCCATGTGAATGAATCCTTGACTTAGTTGGTAAGTGAAGATAAGATCACCTACTCATGGGATTATTCCCAAGTGTTTGGATATTCTTTTAGAATTTAGACTTTATTTGCCTTTAATCCTAGGAACTTGAGTGACTCTTGTAATTCAAAATTTGGTGTGTAAATTTTTCACAAATATGTAACCGATGGATTGAGGAAGTACTCATTATCCTTTCATTTGCAATTATCTCTCTCATTGAGTTTTCTAAAGAGCAATGTCTTCAGTCTTGGAGATGGCTTGGATTTTTTACCTTGGAGGGGTGTGATGGAGTTTGGTTCTTTGCCTTCTTAGTTCATGGTGTCCTACTCAAATACTCTAATGGCCATTAGAGGTTCATTTTGAGTGTGAGAAGTGCCAACTAACATTTATGGTTTTGTTCTCATGACCTCTTTAGAATATAAGATAATGCTTAACATTCAATTATATATTAGATAGAAGGAGGTTATGAGAGTTCACTTTGAGAGAATATTAGGAGAGTAGAGTGCTAAATTTATGTTAGAGAACCTAGACCCAATTTTCTACCTTATATTTCATTATTATTTTTTTGAGGTCATCTTGTACATCTTGTATACATGAGAGGAATAGGAGAGATTGTGTGAGGATACCAAACTTTGAATACTATGGTATTTTGGGAAAAACCTCAAGTTTAAGAGCTAGATCTAAAAAATTTTAGAGGATATATTGGGTTATATTTCAATTGGGACACTCAAAATTATTATAAGGGCTGCTACACACACTAAGCTAGAACTTTTGGAAGGTGGTAGGATGAATTGCTCTCACAAATTACATGTTCTCTAGGATTTTGTAGTTTGTCATTTCTTTAGTTTGCATTGGATTATTCTTCTCAAAAACTTTAGAGTGAGAAATTATGCCTTCTTGACTTAGAAATGGTGAGAGATCATTCTTGCAAATGAAGTTAAGATTTTTGAAGTGAGGGGGGTGATTTTAGACCAAATCTGGAAAGATACGTGATAAATAGAGAGGTTCTCTGGCCAAATGGCTCAATAAAAGGGTTAAAAATTTTCAGTGGAGGACTCTCTAGAGTGGAGCTTATGTGTTTGAAGTTGCACTGGATTGCATTGGATTTGAAGTTAATAGTTGAGAGAATTGATTTAGACAATGAAGAAGGGTCATTTCTAAGGAGTTGAGTCTCATCCGTGAGGAGACTAAGAGTAACCAAAAATATGTTTGTGTTTTTAGACTCATCTTGGGAGCATGGAGTGCTATCAATAATGGAAATTGAGATTATTCAAGGTTCTCCAAGGGTTTGAGGTGCTTGTAGGGATGGATTTGTAGAAAAGGAAAATTAGAATAGAATTTGAAGAGAGTGTTGAGAGGATCCAAAAACCTACAACACTTAGAGGAGAGAGTGATTCTAAGTGCTTTTTATGTAGAAAGAAGTGACATAAGGCAAGTTCATGTCCATTGATCCTTCAAAGCAAGAGATTGAGAAAAAGGAGAGGCTTACTAACTTGGGGTTGCATGTTGGAACTTCTTCACTAAGATTGGGAAGGAAAAGATGAGTTGTGTGAGGTTTGTGACATGGAAGGATTTCCAAAAAGGCATAAGTAGTAGCATAACACTAATTTTAGAGACTTTGGAGAAAGATCTTGAGAAAAGTCTTATTATTGCTCTAGAGAAACTACCTTCATCAAAGAGTTTTCAAGAATAGCGATGGAGATAACCTTTCAATTGATGGAAAAACTATCAATGAGAGTTTGACTTGAACCTTTTGTGTTATCTATGGTTTACTATTTTGAAATGGTGTTTGTCATGTTTCTACTCTATTAGTTATATGGAGAGAAAGTGAAAGTTTATGTAGAAAGAGCAGAGAATTTAGAGTCTAGGTTTTGCATAGTATTGACAAAGAATGGGGGAGGGGAGCTTGAAACCAAAAATTCAAAGCAAGGTGAGATATGAAAAATCTTCCTCCAAGGTAGAAGCTATCAAGATTGCAGTTCTTAGAGAAGAGAGTTTGGAAGGAGATGAGAGTAATTTGGTGTTAAAGGAGGTTGTGCATTCTCCACAGTTCTACAATTTTGATGGGGCTTTTTATCTTTTGGTGGCAAGGTGGTATCACAAGTTGTATTTTCTTTGGTTCTTTCACCTCCAAGAAAAGATCCCTTTCAAACTATCATGAAGCAACTTGCAGATCTCAAGATCAATATAGTACAAACTATAGAAGAAAAGAAAGGTGGATCAAAATGTTGGAGGAAGACCTAAGGGTTATAGGAACTATCCATATAGAGAGGGCCAACCAACCAACACTTTAAATGATAAAAAAAGATTTGGTTGTGGAGATAGATGTCACATCCAAAGGAATTTCCAATATTCTACTTACCATGGAAGAAGGGATGATGAGGGAGCAAATAGAGAGTTTTCATAGAGAGGAATTGTTGGAGCCCAAGTTACTCCTATAAAAAATAGAGGTAAGGGAACAACATCCATAGATGTGGTTGAGAGCAAGCAAGTATGACAAGAGTGAATGCTCAAACTCCAATGGTCTTAGCTTGGAGCTTTTGGCACAAGAGAAGAAAAGAGCACATTTTGCAAATGATATATATTCTTCTCAAGAATTCACTCCTAGCAGGGATAATCCAATGCACACAAGGAGTACTTGAACTTCTAATTCAACACCATCAACAAAGACTCCAAGGAAGAAGTTGGGGATGGATGATTTCTTGATCTAAAAGCAACAATGGGGCTACAATGTGTTGGAGGATGTTGGTAGTCATAATGTTAACATCATGGTAGGCCAACTGATTACTTTGAAAAATACCTTGAGAAATGAGCTTAGGAGGTTTTCAGTTCTACAAGGAACAAGAGAAAGAAGAAGAAAGAGATTTTGATATCAATGGGTATGGTGGATGAAAAACTAGCACCATGAGAGGCTTATGAGTATACCTCCAAGATTGATATGAGGATGAATGTTCATAACATGAAGGATGCACTTGTTGATGGAAGATCTACAATGAAAGCCATCTCAAAGAAGTTGATGAAGAAGTTGGGTATGATACCCTTTAGATCTTCAACATTTGTAGTGAGCATGGCAAACAAGCAACAAGTTTGACTGGTAGGTTTGATGGACGTTGTGGTAATATTGGTTATAAGAGTTCAAAATCTTAGGACTTTCCAAGCCTTAAAGGATGCAAGCTATTACTTGCTACCTGGAAGGCCATGGTTGAGAACAGCTCAAAAATTTCATTGATTGCACAAAAGGTACTTGAGAATTAGGCCATCAAACCATCAAGTTATAGTTCCAATATCCAATACTAACCATACCTCACATTTAGATACATATCTTCTGATTATTGGCAATCAAATTTAGAAGGAGCTTTAGGTGTGGACATCACCATGGAAGAAGAGATCTCTTCAAATGAGGATGAATCTGAATATGATTCAAATGTGCATCCCTTGTGTACTATGGATTTTGTGCTTAATCCAAAGGTTTTGAATGACCTTGATAAATCAACATGACACTTGAGGAGGTAGAGAGGAGACTATCTACCCTTAAGTATGGCCCAATGTTACCAAGGAGGAGAAGGTAAAATTTGAAGAGATTTTATACAAGTACATCCATGTGTTTGCTTTTTGGTATAAGGATCTCAAGAAAATCACCATGGAAGAGCACCAAATAGAGGTGGAGTCACATGCAAGATCTATTTGAAAAAAATAATATCACATTAGCCCACCAATAGCTTTGGATATAGAGGAGATTGATAAGCTCAAGGAGGCCAAGTTCATCTTTGAGATGAAGAATTAAAAATGGGTGTCTCCAATAATGATTGTGGACAAAAGACAATGATAAACTTTGGGTATGTGTAGATTACAAGAAACTCAATGCTATCACCAAGAAGGACTACTACCCCTTGCCATTCATTGATGAAATCTTAGAGGAGATTAAAGGACATGAGAGATACAATTTTGGGGATCGTTATAATCACTACAACCAAATCAAGATTGCACTAGAGCATCAACAACTCACCACATTCACCATACCTTGAGGAACTTATACTTTCAGGGACATGCCTTTAGAGCTTTGTAATGTTCCAATCACATTTCAGTGGTTCATGAACAAGGTGTTTGAACCTTTTATTGGGAAATTTTTGAAAGATTTCATTGATGATTTTTGTGTCTATGGAAGTAAGGAGGAGAACTTTCAACAATTGATCACGGTCTTATAATGCTTGGATGAGGCAAATGCATCATTCAATTGAGAGAAGTGCATCTTTGGTTATGAAGAAGGTCTACTTTTGAGGCATATCCTTTCTAAGGATGGAATAGTAGTGGATCTTGAAAAGGTGAGGAAAATCTCAAAGTTTCCATTCTTTTCAAGCTTGACAAAGTTCCAAAAATTCAAGATGATGGTTAGATACTATAGGAGGTTCATCTTTTCATTTTCCAACAAGGCTTATGCATTGTCCATCTACCTAAAGAATGGAGTAGAATACATGGTGATGTTGGAGGACAAGGAGGCTTTCAAAGCTTCAATAACAATCTCTTGTTATAGCTCCAATTCTTGCTAAACTTGATTAGAGTAAACTTTCCACCTTTACACTAATGCTTCCATTGTAACAATAAAGTGCACTCTTAGTCAATTTGACCAAGATGTGCATGATCATCCAATAGCTTATGCTAATAGAGAAATGGTCTTAGTTGAAAGAAACTATTCAATCACAAAAAAGGAAGGGTTGGCAATGATTTTTGGTCTTAAGAAGTTTCAACACTACTTGATTGCAAGGAAGGCCAACATTATCACAGGTCTTAAGGTTTGAAATACATCTTCAACAAACCCAATGTGGAAGGAAAGGTAGCAAGGTGGATAATATTCTTATCTGAGTATGATTACACCACTGAAAATAGGCCATGATAGAAACATGCAAATGTTGATTTGTTATCTAAGGCATATGATCACAATGGAGATGAGCCAATGGATGATTCCTTCTTAGATGAGGAGCTCATGATAGTCTCCATTACTCAAGAGATTCCAATGGAGTACAAGGAGATTGTGTAGTTTGTTACAAGAGGTAATTATCTTGAGGAGGTGCATGCTATGGAGAGAAAGGCTCCTAGAGCAAGATCTAGATCTTACACAATGGTGGAGTACATTCTTTTTCATCAGGGAGTAGATGGTCCAATTCAAAGAACAGTGAGTAAAGAGGAATCAATTCTACTCATGAAAAGTTTTATAAAGGTTTAGTATGTGTGAGTCACTTTGCAAGAAAAGTGACCACTTCAAGATTCTAGATGTAGATTACCATTGAAGGGGAATTTTCAACAATTGTCTTGATTATTGCAAAACTTGTATTGTTTATCAAACCTTTGCTAGAAAATCTACTACCACTTCACCTCTTAGATCAATTCCATTGTTAAGACCTTTCAAGAAGTAGAGAATTGACTTTGTAGGTCCTCTCAATAGAACCCTAAGGAGCAATTGGTTGTGATTGTGGTAGTTATTGATTACTTTACCAAGTGGGTTAAGGCTAGACAATTGAGAGACAAGAATGAAAATGAAGTTGGTAGATTTCTTTATAAAAGCATCATCACTAGGTTTGGTTGCCCTTTGTACTTGGTTTTTGATTGAGGAGAAAATTTTACAAGAAGTACTACAACCATGGTATGACATTTCTTGATCACACATAGAGTGACTACATCCTATAAGCCAAACTCCAATGGCTTGATAGAGATAACCAATCAAATATTGTGCATGATGTTGGCCAAAGATGCAAAAATGGAAAGCACAAAAAATCATTGGGACAAGAGGATTCATGCAGTTTTGTGGGAGTATAGGACAAACATGGAGACATCTATTGGATATTTCCATTTCATTTGGTATATGATATTGAGTCTACTTTACCTATTCCCTTTGATCTTCTTAATTTTCAAAAAATACATAGTAAATTGAAGAAAACACAAGGAGTTGATGCAAAGAGGTCAAGGAAAGATCAACTAATGGAATTCAAGGAGGATAGAGCAATTGCTATGGTTTAAGTGGAGCAAGCCCAAAGGAAAAAAAGGAGAGCTATGACAAGAGGCAAGGCAAGAAGAAGGTAGAGCACCTCAAGGAAGGTGATTGGGTAATATTGTTTGATTTCATTCGATTCAAGAGAGTGCAAAAGAAATTCCTACCTAAGTACTTTAATCTTTTCATAATGGAGAAGATGTGAGACAATTAAATTTATGATCTCAAGGAGTTAGGAAGAAGACATTATGATAAAATTAACTATGACTAGTTAAATTTATACCATAGAAGGTAAAGGGACCTTTATTGTGAAGATAAAGTGAAATCTTAGTTTGGGGGTAAATGTAACAACCGTTGGTGGATGTATGCTCTATAGGGATATTAACTTTGGTATTGCAAAAAGTTGAGAAATATTATCTATATGGAGTTTAGCCAAGCTTCTAAATTAGTCATGATTATCTAGAGTTAGTCCCTGCTAAGATAAAGATGGCTCTATTCTAGATGAAGGGGAAAGAGTGTACATCAATAAAAAAAATTTCTAGTGTATTAACTTGATATTATTCCTAGTTATTTGAATTTGAGTAAAGAGTTGAGAAATTTTGGGCCACAAGCCTTCTTGGTACAAACTTTTCCATAGTCCAAGGATAACCCATGTGAAAGAATCCTTGACTTAGTTGGAAGGTGAAGAAAGGACCATCTACTCATTGGATGATTCCCATGTTATTCCTTTAGACTGTAGATTCTATTTGAATTTTAGCCTATTAACTTGAGTTACTCTAGAAATTAATAATTTTAGTGTGTAACTTTTTCATAAGTATATAAGCTCTAGGGGTAAGGAGGTACTCATCATCCTTTCATTTGCAAGTATCTCTCTCTTATTGAGTTCTCTAGTGAGCAATATATTGAGTCTTGGAGGTGCTATTGAGTTCTACTGTGGGAGAGTGTGATATAGTTTGGTTCTTTGCCTTCTTAGTCCATGGTTCACTACTCTAAAAGCCATCAAAGGTTAATCCTAAGTGAGGGACAGACCAGCTCACAAATCAAGAAGGTTTTTATCTTTTGGTATCAAAGCCATTCCTTTATTTGAATACCAAGTGTTTTCAAGATACTTTGCTTTCACCTCCTTGATAGGGGCTAACTATACTTCCTTTGTTTGGCCCTTGTTTCCACCTTCTTCATCCAAAGACAATTTAATCTTGGAGAAGGATGGTGATTTTTATGGTAGTGGTAGTGACATGTGCTTTATCACCTCCTATAAAAGACCAAGATCAATGAGAGAAATAAGAGAATGGTAGACCAAAGTGGAAGACCACATTGGGACACTTGAATGATAGAAACTCCAAATGCCTAACATAATCTTAGGCTTTGGTATTTATAGAGAACTATACAAGGTTCTTGAGAAGCTACTCAAGAAGCTTCCTAAAAGCCAAAGTGGCTTGGCTTGTTTGGAATGCAAGCCAAGTTAACCAAGAAGCTTCTTGATTAACTTGAATTTTAGAAAGAAGTTTCCCTCTAGAAGCCGCCTACTTGGGATGCAAGCTAAGCTAGCCAAGAATATTCTTGAGAAGCTTCCTCCTTGGCATGCACATTACCCAACACATTGAAGGTACCAAGTTGCTTCCTAGATGCCTCTAGAATATTTTTAGCTAATCTGGCCTATTTGCTACTTTGTTAGTTTGACTAACTCATTGGTAAAATCCGTATTGTTACATATTCTCCCATCGCTAATTGGTGACGTACTCATCACCATGAAAAGTTAAATTCTTGGAGAGCTGTTTATGCATTTTGGAAATGAGAAAGAGGTTCCCAAGTGACATCATGAAAGAGATACCCTTTCCAAAGAACTTTGTCCTTTGTATGTCGTTGGTAGCCTTGTTGAATGTGATGATGTGCAAGAATACAATCAACTTTGTACTCCTCATGATTCTTGATAGAGATGAGAGGAGGGGGAGATTGGACACAAGAGGAAAAAGAAGGTGGATTAGGAACAAAAATTTTAACTTGGAAATATGAAAGATAGGGTGAACTTGATATGATAAGGAAAGGCAAGTCAATCAGCAGCAAGAATGCGGATATTAATGTTGGTGAATGTTGATGAAGGCACAAAGTATATCCTCAAAGGTGAAATTTACATATTCTTTTTGTCCATTAGTTTGATAATGATAGGTCATGGACAAAACAAGCTTGGTGCTGAGTATTTAGGAGAGTGTTTGCCAAAATTTTCTAATGAATTGAGGATCATGATCAGAGATGAGTACACAAGGTATCCCATGATGCTTGAAGACATTCCCAAAGTAGATGTGAGCCAATGTTAGAGCATCCATGGTATCAAACGTTGGTGCCAAATGGATTTGCTTACTAAGCTTATCCACAAACACCACAATTGTTATGTGACTTTGTTTTTTTTTTGGCAAGGATGTGATGAGATCTAAACTCATGTGTTCTTGTTGAGAAGATGGAATGGGAAGTGGTTGAAGGAGTCCACTTGGTTTTTGGTTGTTGGTCTTGTTACATTGGTAGCTCTCACAAGATCAAACAAACTTGCAAGCATCTCATGCCATGTTGAACCACCACCATTGGTGTTGTAGGGTACCCAAGGTCTTGTCTACGCCAATGTGGCCAGCAACTGGTAAGTCATGGGCTTCTTGAAGGCACACAAGCCGGAGATCACCCTTGGGTGAAATATAGATCTGTTGCTCATAGAATAGAAGGCCTTCCTTGAAGGAAAAGGTGTTTTACTCTATGTCTCATGTTGCAAGATGACCTTGTACCATTTGAAAGAAGAGATCATATTGTAAAGTTGTCCTAAACTTGGTTTGAGCTTTAAAGTCAACTAACACTATCATAATTGCTACAGTGATGAGAGGAATAGACTTCAAATCAGGTCTTTGTGAGAGAGCATTGGGGATGAAATGGAGCAAATCATGTTTATAATCAAGTTTTAGGTCAAACAATTGTAGTTGTTCCTCCCATCAATGATGTGGACTCTTCATGTGCTCCAAATGTTATGTTTGCAACAAGAGTTTATGATCAATTTGCATGATCAACGATAATGCTTCTATACCTTGGTGGCATATACTAGTTGTTCCCAATCTCAAGTAAAGTAATTCCTTTTTGTAATGTTTAGTTGGTGTGACACAAAGTCAATTAGTTGTAACCCATATGGGAATTCCTATTGCAACATGGCTCTAATGGCAAAGTTAGATGCATAAAAATCAACCATATGAGGTAGTTGAGGATCATATGGTTGAAGAATGGGTCTTGATGACACCATATATTTAAATTTTTGGAATTCTTCTTTGTGCTTGGTGGTCCACTAAAAGATTAAGGTCTTCCCCAAGAAGTCAATCAATGGTGCAGCCATATGAGTATAGTAGTGGATGAACTATCGGTAAAAGCTTACCAATGCATTAAATGCCCACATTTTTGTAGCATCCTTTGGAGTAGGCCAATCAATAATGGCCTTGATTTCTCTTCTTCCATCTTGGTCCCCTTTGATGAGATCTTATGACCCAAGAAGGTAACTTCCTTCTGCCAAAGAGCACACTTTGACTTCTTGCAATAAAACTTCTATTGACGTAGTCATGATAGGACTTCTCACATGTGATTTTCATGTTCTACCTCCATCTTGATATAAATTAAGATATCAAAAAATGTCACCATATACCAATCAAATAGCCTATCCAACATAAAATACATCTGATCCATGAAGACTATTGGAGCATTTGTGAGCCCAAATGATACAACTCTCCATTCAAATGCCCAAACCTTGTGCAAAACATAATCTTTTGCACATCCTTCTTATGAATCTGAATCTGCCAATAGCCACTTTTGAGATCCAACTTGGAGAAGTATTGTACTCCACTCAATTGGTCAAGCAAGTCATCAATTTAAGGCAATGGATATGCATTCTTCACTATATGTTTATTGAGACCACGAGAATCAATATAGAAGCAAAGTCTTCCATCCTTCTTTAGATCAAATAGTACTAGTGCTCCCCAAGACTATGTACTATGTTGTATGAAATTCTTCTCTAATAGCTTTGTCTGTGTTCTTCAAAGCTCATGTAACTCCTTTGGTGAGAGCAGATAGATTGATCTACTCATTGGAGTACTTCTTGGCAATAACTCAACCTTGAAAGACATATCACAATTGGAAGGTAATCCCTTTGGCAGATCCTATGAAAATCCATATGAAAACTCTTGAACTATTTGGTCAACTACTGCTTGATGTGGCTTCTGGCCCTCCTTAGATTCTCCAAGTGCAATTGGCTTGATTCACACCACAAAGATAGACTTATCTTCTTGCACAACTTGCTTTATGGCTGCTTTATTGACAAACTTCCCATCTTGGGACTATCTTTCTTCAAAGCTTGTTTTATGGCTACTTTCTTGACAATTTTCCCATCTTAGGATTGACTATTCTTAGGTGTCTTACTCAAAGATGCTAGACACCCTAATCAAAATTCCAATTTGAATTGTGTTGTAATTGAATTTGTCATCAAGTTCAATTAAATTGTGACATTCAAGCCAAGGTAGGCCTAGAATGAAATTATAGTGTTGTTATAAACCTCATATACTCCAAATACTCCTTCCCAATCATGAATGTAATTGGATGTAAGGTACAAAATGCAAAACCTTTTCTACCATCCATTAATCTACTTCCAATTATTGGCTTGATATGAATACTCCATTCCTTTGCTAATTGGATAAACATCCATCAATCTACTTCCAATTATCAAACCATCAATCTACTTCTAATTATTGGCTTGATATGAATACTATTCCTTTGCTAATTGGATAAACATACAATTCTTTGAACTTCTTGAATCAACCAAAATCCTAAAACCACCATCATATATCATACCTTGCAAGTGAGGCAAACTTGCATTGGTCAAGGCTTCAATCCAATTGCAACTAATCAAGTTCCCAATAAGTGGCTTGAAATTTCCTATTGGAATTCCTTGTTTCCCTGATCATTTCACTCTACAAACTCCATTTGGGTGATTTTTTGAGGTGGAACATTCTTGAGTGGACATTCAGCAATACAATGCCCAATTTGGTGATAATAAAAGTAACCACCAATTTGTCACAATCTTTCCCAATCTGTAAGTAGGCTTTGTTAGATAGCATTGATCTCTATTTGTGCTGGCTCCTCCACTTAAGTGTAATGTGTTGGTAGCTTTTGTGAAGATTGAGGTTAAGACAAAGTTGTAACAACCAAGGACTCAAAGTGCTCAGTAAACTACATGGCTTCCTCCAAGTGTTTTGGCTCTTGCATAATCACTTCTAGTTTGGTTCATGACTTCAAACCCCTTGCAAATTGATCCAAAGCTTCATTGTCCAATATTATCTAGAATTTGTATACTGGTGTTATTGAATTGCATGATATAGCTTCTTATAGAAAAAATTTGCTTCAACTTTACCAACTTATCTCATGAGGTTCATGTAGCATTTATGGCTTGGATTTCATCCAATTATTGCACTCTTGAATTCTTCTCATGTCAAAATTGGTGCAACAAATTGCCATTTAGCTCACTCTACTTGGAACCACCACCATATTTTTGCCACTCCATCCAATTGGCTTGAAGCTAAGAGAATCTTTTTCCATTCATCTTGAAGATTTGTAGCCTTGAAGTAACATTCACACTCAAATACAAAATTCCTATCATGCACAAGAGAATTCTTGCTTTTCAAATACCTTGGATTTTGGAAAACAATTTGCTCTTCTCCTTCTTGAAATAGTGATCTCTCAATGTGCTCTTCGTGTTGACGGTTTTGTTCTTTCACCAATCAAGTAAGGTGCTTGATTTATTGCTACATAGCAATAATAACTTGAGGAAATGTTGCCAAAGCTATTACTCTATCAAACTATCTAAAATTTATCTAAATTAACACGTAGATGCAACACGTCCACTATTCTCTATAAGTTATAATCAAAAGTACCAAAGGTTTATAAGACAAGGTGATTGCATTCAAAAATGTTGCCCAAAGTGTGAGCTGATGAATTGTGTGAAATGCATGGGTAGTACATGGACACAAAAATCCCAATGGTTTGGCAAAAATGGATTTGGTGGTCAAATAAATTCCATCCATCCTATTCTAGTTTTGATACTAATGTAAAAGACCAAGACCAAGGAGAGAAATAGGAGAGTGGAAGACCGGAGTGGTAGATCATATTGGGACACTTGAATGATGGAAATTCCAAATGCTTAACATGAGCTTAGGCTTTGGTATTTATAGGGAAGCATATAAGGCTCTTGAGAAGCTTGTCAAGAAGCTTCCTAAAAGTAGTCTACTTGGAGTGCAAGCCAAGTTAATTGGGAAGCTTCTCAAGAAGCTTCTTTCTAGAAGCCGCCTACTTGGCGTGCAAGCTAAGCTAGCCAAGAAGCTTCTCAAGAATTTCCTTTCTAGAAGCCACCTACTTGGCATGTAAGCTAAACTAGCCATGAAGCTTTTCAAGAAGCTTCTTCTTTGGCATGCACATTACCCAACACTTGGAAGGTGCCAAGTTGCTTCTTAGATACCTCTAGAATATTTTTAGCTAATCAAGCCTATTGGCTACTTTTTTAGTCTTGACTAACTCATCGATAAGCTCCATATTATTACACCCCCTAGTGTCTTCTTCTTTCATGGCAGCCATACCCTTCTCCTAGTCTCTAATGGTGTCAAGAGCAACCTCCACTCCATGATCCCAATTTTATTCCTCCGTGACTCTTCTTTGTCCTCTTCATTGGAACCACTATCATATGATGATTCATCCACCACCTATAGATTGGTTTGTGTTTTTTATATGCATACCCATAGGTACCATTGGTGTCTTTTGGTTTCTCCTATGTGAGTTAGGGCTAATGGGATCTTAACCTACTTACCCATTTCTTTGAACTTTTGCACAACATCCTTGTATCTCTTAGTCTCCTCCGCACACTTGGATATTGATTGATGACACCCCCTTGGAAAATGAAGCACCAACAAATATTTTCTTCTCCTTCCTTGACACCTTTATCTCAATGTAGAAATGAATCACAAATCAATAGTGGAAGGTAGTACACATTTTTTTATAGAGTCTCAATCAGCTCTCTAACTCATTGGTGGATTATCCTTGCGCAATTTACAAGACGTCCTGTGTATAGCAACTAGAAAAAGAGGGCATGCCCGTTGTTGACATACATTATGCATGTTGAGCAAAATAACTTCATGGTCAATGTTGCCACAATGCGCTTCACGGGATTGTTATATCCCTTCACCTTCTAAGCATTGTTGGTCTTTGTGTTCATGAACAAGACTAGGAACTTTTTTGTCTTCTCCTTGCTTGGTCTGGGCAATTCTTGGTCCGAGTACATAGTGCTTGGGGTGGAAATGGCATCCCCAATAACCCTTTGCCAATGTGTTACCATCTAGGCAAACATATTGCTTTGTAGGGTGGAGGAGCTCAAGGTCTTCCTCTATCAAATCTTGTAAATCAATGGGAGATTAGCAGGCTACTAATTCAACATCAAGAATGACAACCATCAAGTAATAACATACTCTAGTAGTAAAATCCCCACTTCTCTACTCTTAGTGATCTTAAGATCACCTTGTACATAGCCTTACACATTTGGGACAACATTGTATTTGTAATTGCTACCAATGCATCAAATTTCTATCCCTTGACTACTCTCCACACTCAAATCCCCATCACTCATTCATGCAATTCTCTCATTGTACTGATTCAAATTGTAATCAAGTCATGATAGATTGCGGTCTACTAGGAGTTGGTTATAATTTGTGCTTTCAAGCAAGTAGCTACGGATATCATGATGAATGAAGTGCACTCCCTTGCCAATTCCTGGATTTGTGCCTTGGGACCAAACAACTGAACAATTTGGCCGGTAATTGAGGTAGCCCATCATCCCACATGTGAGAATTTCCATAAAGATATACTTTTACCAAAATCAGTTTTTTGGTACAAGTGGCACTACTCCACACGTGTATATATTGAGTGGATAATTGTCCTTTTGGTTTTAGGCTTATGTCGTAGAGAGTGGTCATAATTAAAGGTGTGACAAAATCAAGGTATTGGGGCTATGGGTATGTGTGGCCAAAAGTGTACCAAGCCAAAGATATCAAGATGACTTGCCTAACATGGAAAGTTCCAACTTGATGGTCCCCTTCATACACAAAGCCCAACTACAATTGTGATGGTGACAAAGACCATCATCCAACCACACCTTTGGGCGGAACCATGTTAGGGCTAATATCCTTCAACTTGTTCTCTCGCATTTCTCTCGGCTTTCCTCCTTAACAAGCATAACACCTCCAAGTCCAACTTCCTAACACTAATCCTTACTAAACACTATCATACGGCAAAGAAAAAAAGAAAGAAAAAGAAAACTACAAAAAAAGGTAAAGTGAGTTTCTACAATCACTCATTATATTTCATGTGTTCAAAAATTTGTTGTATACATATGTGGTCCAGGTAAACCAACAAAAACTGCTTGAATGGGGTCAAAAAGAATGTAACTATGACCATGAGTTTGATGGGGCCTAGAAAGATATAAAAAGAGTACAAAATAGGTATAGAGTGAAGGAAGAGAATTGGACTTTGCCTTCATTTGTAATTCAGTTTGAATCTCTATCTTTGATGCTAAGTCAGACTTGATTCATGGACAATCTAGACAAAACTATTTCTTAGTCTTAAGGAACCATCCTATATGCTATCCATACCACGAGCAGTATGGACATTCGGCTTTAGATTGCCCCTCCCATCTCACCAATTGATTAAAGAAAATCTTTGCAAACAATCAAGCCAAGTCATAAAAACCATATATTTGTGAATATTGTTTACACTGAAACTTTCTTGTCACAAAAGGAATCAAAATTAGCAGCTAATAAGGTCCCAAGATGGTACATCAACATGTGAGGAACATGTCATCGTATGTTCAATATGTATCAATTCACTAATATTTTACTCCTTCTCTACAATATAGATAATTCAATATTTCTTTTTCATGAGATATTTTGAAAATTTATGCCACAAGAGACATATAGGTGCATTTACTTAATCAAGAAGTTCTCACACTAATGGATGTTCAGTATGTTATACTCCTCTACAAGAAAATATTCTTTTGGAGTGACTTTGATCACAAAGGTAACACCATCTTTATAAAAAATAACAATCATGCAAAATCTAATGCTCAAACATGGAACTTCTCTTTCCTCTAGAAGAAATATTGTACCTAATTGGCACATTGGTACTTCTCCTAGCTAAACCTGTGCTGGAAAATAGAATCATTATGATCTACAAAACTAACAAAGATAAGATATCACAAGATACAATTCTTATCTTCTCATGTTCTTTTGAAGAGGATAAGAGCAAATATGATCAATCTATACAATACACTTAAATATTATGATGGAGCTCACTACTGCAAATTCACTCAGATTGGTATGGAAACCCCACACCTTCAAATTGGAATTGTTGCTGCCTTGAAATGATTCCAAAACAAAGTTAAGAAGAATTAAGAATTTAGCCATTCTGTCAAACTTACAGAACATTAACCTCTCCATAAAGCATTACCACCATAGACATCATACTATTTACCATCACTATATTGTCTCTGGTACCATAGATGGCTTATCTAGTCCTAAACAAAACTAAAATGTAATTTTATGTAATTACCATTTGAAGCAAATTCACTCACTTGAGCAAACTCAAAGCTAAAATCCATTTGACTCTCTTGGTCTCTATTGTAATCCTTTAGCTCCACCATCTAATTCTTTACCAATTCAACATCTTGATCATGAAAATAAACCCACATCAGCCTCCGGTAAATCATAGGTCCTATCATTATTTCATTCATCCAAAGATTCAAAACTACCCAATACCCAATTTTTCCACCAGAATAATTGCAACCTAAATCTAAAAGTAGGTAATTTCTTTCTGGTCCATATACTATGGATTGCTATCACAAATTAAGGTATGAACATATATTTCAAACCCAAATATAGCTAGAAACATAGTTAACTCTCCTATTCTATTAAATTAGCACTTAATTTCCCAAAAAACTAAATTAAAGATCAACATCTGATCTGATCATTTGCCTTCGGGTTAGAATTCTCTTGTCCTAAAATCATTACTGGAAATTACCTTCACCCTTACAAATCCTAATCAGCAAATGTATTCTATTATTGTATTCCACACTTGTCCCAAGTAGCACCTTGGTTGAATACTTGAATTTCCCTGAGGTGTGTTTGTTAAGCTTGTACAATAGTTGTTGCAATTGCTTAGCCATGTACACCTCTGCCTCCAAGCATGCACTTGTGCTCTAAGTTTTTGCATGTTCAATTTTCCCAATGAGACAGCTGTTGCCTCCCTTGCTATCCCTATCAATCGATCCTGCATAATCTCCATCTTCACCTTGATCTTGGTCTTCTCCAGATCGAGTTATGCTTGGATCTCCTATAGCTCCACCAGAATTTCTTCCTGAATGATCATGCAATCTCTTTCTCACTTGTTTTCCTTCTCCTTCACCTGCTTAGCAAGCTTCTTGATCTGTATTTCAGCAATGTGTTTCTTCTCTTGATGTTGCACCCCCACAAAGACTAGCGTCACCTTTTTCTTCTCAACCTCTTCTAAGAGAGTGTCAATTTCCTCCTTCCAAGCCTTCAATTGCTCTTCAAAATGTCATTGACTTCTTTCTTCTCCTTTGCAATGGTCTTTCTCTGCCTTGCCACTTCTTCTCTTCTTCTGTGTGCAGCTTTGTCTTTGGAGCATCTCCTTCCTTGCTTAGCTTTGCTGCTTCTTGCACCAAGTCATTGCTTCATTTCCTTGTTTCAATATGTACAATATGAACTTTGGCTAATTTTTTGTGTGCCTTTTCACTCTCTTGATAAACTCCCTAGATTGTTTGATGGAAGTGTTTGATATATGTGGTGTAGTTGGTAATTTTCCCATGACACTCTATGTACATAAGAAGATGCTACTCCGTTATTTCCAGCACTGGTCCTACTGTATGGATATTTAGTTTGGAAAGGGGCACCATGATGACTAGCAAAGATTCCTTCTTGATTGGGCTTGCTTTCTCTCCAGTCCTAAAAGATGTGAAGGTCTTCTCTCTTGATCTCAACAAAGAGTGTGAGTTTTCCTTCTCCTACCCTACTCTTTCTGTCATTGGATCTTTGGCTTGGGACATTTCTTCATCTTGATTTTGGTCCTCTGCCTAAATCCCATCTTTAGCCCTACAAGACACTTTTCCCTTGATTACCTCTTCACCCTAAGCACTCTTTATATCTAAAGTACTACCTTTTCTTTGTGCAAGAATACTGCAGATCTTGCTGCTCCTTGCCTTTTTCCTGTTTCTCCTTGATGCTTGAACGTCCAACTTCTCCATCATACCTTCTCGGGGTAGACATTCTCCCTTCTACATGAAGATGTTTCTTCAACTCTTGAGGCATATGGGGCAGATTGTACTTCTCTCCCCTATTCATCCTCTTTCTCCTTGTCCAATGAGATGAAAATTTGTGTAAATGTTCCCTCATTGGCAATAGGTGTTGGATTGATTTTGTCCAACTTTGTCTTCATCCTCCAAAATTTCAACTGCCCAAGCCTTCTTTGCTCTCTTATAAACCTTCACCTTTGGCCTGGAAGGTGTAGTTAACTTCTTCCTTTCCACAACAAGGATGTCTTCAACCATCTCCATCTCCATTTTCAGCATTAGTGTTGTGTGCCTCCTCCACTAGGAAAATTTTCCTAATGCGTGTGAGTTCCACATCTGCAATCACATACTTCCTTTGCATCTTCTATTTTTTCTGCAAATCCTCAAAATGTCTTGTTGGGAAGTAGCAATCCATGTCTTTCTCCTTCTCTACTAGGGTAAGAAGGTCCATCCTTAGGTTAAAATGGACGATGAATGGGGATATAAGGGTCACTCCTCCTTCCTTGTTCATTTCTCTTGTGAGTTCTTGCACTTGCCACTAAAACATGACTACGTAGTTTATAGGCCTTCCTTCATATAGGTACTCAAAGAATATTGCATGGTTGTTGTTGAAGTAAGTAGTTCATTTAGATTTAAACAACATCATAACTAATTTGGCAAGGATCCATGTATCTAGGTACTGAACAGCCGTTGTTGGTTTTCTCTTCCTTAAACAGTGCCTTGAACCTCACTTCCATGTTTGCATCCATGTGGATCCAAGTAGTGTCTAGAGTCATGGCATTTGCAAGAAATTTCTCTGGACCTATCATTCTCCGCCAATACTCCTCTATCCAAGTAAAGAGATTTCTCCTCAAATTCTCCATCCATGGATCCTTATTATCTCTAATTTCATGCAACATTGCATGATTTCTCATTTCTTAACTCCATAGTAAGAATTCAACCTTCTTGCTGTGGAGAAAATCTGCACTAAAGTGGAGTGACCATTTTGTCAATCTTGGCAATTTGATGATGAACTCAAGATCTCTTTGGTGGCGCTTAGGCCCTCAAGGTGCTATGGCTATTTTCTTCCCCCTCAATTCTCTCAAAATATCTTCTTGCAAAGAATCTCTCTCTTCTTGGAATTCTAAGTTTCACAACTTCTTGCCAAAAGTGAGGAGATTTCTACCTTGGCTACAACCCACACTTGTCTAATTTTACAAAGTGAAAAGTGACCAGCTGGTCAAGTATTTAAAGTGATGGCTCAACCACTACAAATGTTTGGTAGGTGCACTTGATGCAAGTGGTCATGTCACACACATGTGAGCATTTCAGTATGATCAAATAGTCATTAATCATAGTTCTTGATTTATTGGTTTATTAGCATTCAAGTCCTTGGTATCCCTTTGAACTAACTGACTTTCAGGCCAATGGTGTTTTGTGCCAAATGGTCTTCTGGCCAAAGATCTTCCAAGGCCAAAGGTCTTCTTTCTCGCTGAAAGTTGTCCAGCTGAAGGTTTTCTTTGTTGAAGCTCTTTAGTGCAGGCCCTCATCCCTGCTCAATTGCTACTAACTCCTCCATACTGTACATTTCCCGAGTCATCTTTCTCCTGGATGGTGCAGTTTTTATCAGGGTTGAAGGGTGATACAATAATCCTTGTTTCTTCCTTGTCAACCTGCTATCTCTTTCTGTTTCCAAGTAAACTAATGAATTTGAAAGAGAAAGGTGTATGTTGGAAAGAGTTAAGGCATCACAAGTGTACCTTCTTAGGATACACTTGAACCAGTTAGGCTCATTTTAGCTCTAGCTGCAAAATTTTATTTGTATGTCCATCAAATGGTTGTTAAAAGAGACTTCTTAATGAGGAGATTATATAACAATTCCAAAGGAAGTATTCTTTCCTATCTCCAAAAGACTATTGTCACAAGCAATCTCCATGGTAATGGTATAAGGTTATTGACTCTTTCCTTTGTCCCCTAGGCTTCACCAACTCAGAGGCAATTGCAAAATCTACTCTTTGGCTTCAACTATGCTGATTGGGCAGGAGAGATTGATGAACAAAGATCTAAACTCTTCGGCTTTAGTGATGTTGATTGGGTTGGAAAGATTGATGAACAAAGATCTCAAATCTTTGGATTTAATGATAATGATTGAGCTAAAGAGATTGATGAGCAAAGATCTAAACTGATTACTGTTTTCTTCTTTCCAATGGTGCTATGAGCTGAAGTTCATTGTGATAAAAATCCAGTGCTCTATCTAGTACCACAGCAGATTATATGGCTATATCAACTGTTTCTTTGAAGCAGTGTGGCTCTGTAAACTACTTCATGTTATTCATTTTGCAAACTCCTACACTCACCTTATGTGACAATCAAAGTGTTTTAGGCTCACCAGATACTACTAAGTTTCACATTCAAACTAAGCACATTGCAGTGAGATGTCACTTCATCAAACAACTAGCTTCTGCTAGTTGTTTAAGGGCTTATTGATTTTTGGGGGCTAAAGGGCTTATTGATTTTTAATACTGCCTGACATCCAAAATTCAAGCAGATCACCTTACGAATGTCTATCTGACCCAAAACTTACCTATTTACCTATGCTCGGCCAATTTGAAGGACATATTAAAACCATCTAGTTTATTACTTAAGAAGGAGGGTTGAAACTAGTTTTGATGTCACATGTCAAGTAAAATCTAGATAATCCTTCACCGTTATGAAATATGCTTTTATAATGATGTGTTTTACCTATTAGAACTGTTATAGCCTTCCATTATGAACGGTCATACTTCTCTTAGGGGTCTTTATCCTCAATTTTGGAGGATTAAACTTTGTACTCGCCTTACAAGTACTCTCATTGTAATGATAAAAATTTTACAGCCATCCATTACATATTGTCATACTTCTCCATGGGATCTTTATCCTCACTTTTGTGGGGTTAGCCTTTGTACTTGCCTCAACTGTTCTCATTGTAATGTTTACAATTTTATTGCCTTCCATTATCAAATGTCATACTTCTCTAAGGGTCTTCATCCTCACTTTTGTGAGTTTAAACTTTGTTATAGCCTCTCACGTGTGCTCTCATTGTAATTACCATTGTAGACATTACAATGTTTACAATTTGGCTTACAATTTTCTTATTTTACAAGTGTTATCATTGTAATGTTTCTGATTTGGCTTACAATTTCCTTATTTCTTTTGAGTAATCTCTCTCCTTGCATTCTCAAATAAGAGTCTGATGACAAGTGCACATTAACCCTCCCAATTTGATATGGAGAGGAGAAATCAGAATACATTGGTTACCTTTCCGGTTCAATAATTTTATAAATTTGGTTAGATTAGGAATAATGCTCAGAACATCAAAGAACACAATCAAAGTTTGTCTCTCCGATATCTTCAGAAAGTCCAAATTAAAATCTATATTGTTGAATTCATTTGACCATACAGAACTGAAGGTGTATCACTCACCGTATTTTCATTTAATACAGTACGCTCAAAATTTTAGTAGAAATCTGCGACATTTGAACATAACTATTTAGAGATAGACACATTGGATAGAATTAACATGTCACTGACGGGAATGGAAAGCGAAACTTACTGAGGAATATGAATATAAGTAGTCACCAAATCTAATAATCACAGGTCCGGTCTGTAAAATCCTTATCAAACATCGATGTCGAATCCACGCATGCAAACATCTCCATTCACTACCCCATGAGATTGAAACAGAACTCTTGCATCCATCAAGTTAAGGGCTATTGTGGCATCCAAGTCCGAACCAAGACCTAGACATAATTCCCCGTTGGTCTCAGAAAGACTTGGAATGCAGCCATAGTATGTCGTACATGCCAACATAGAAGTCACTCCGATGCTTAAATTGAATCACCGATCCGGTTCCTGTTCCTGGTTTTGAGTAGGCATCTGGAGAGTGCAGCGAATTATAGTTCTTTCTGAAATGCTTAAATTGAACTGACTACCAGTACGTGGAACGTGGAAGCACCGTGGACAAATTGATCGTAAAGCAAGTTTCCGAAGTATGTGACTGACCTAGAGAAATCCCGGGAGTTCACCGATCCTGTTCTTGAGGAGTAGCATCCGTAGAGTGCAGCGAATTCTGGGCAAGACAAGACCGCCGATATTATTGGCATCTCGTAGTGGATGGCATTTTCTCGTCTAATTAGTGTAAAAGCACGGGGATATACAAGGGGATTTAATGGTCATGAAATGACCATTCACGAATTGAAATACGAAGGCAATATTTCCTCGCCCTGTTTACAAGTATCTACAAGTGTGTAAATGCAAGTGGTCACAAAGTCCCAACATATTGTTCGCTTTGAACGAAATAAAATTCTATTGAAACAGTCGTTGGGGGAGAGACCTTAAGCGTGGTCTCACGTGTTATACAGGTTTTTCTTCTTGATATCAACCATTGTGAGCAAACCTACCTTGATAGAAACTCAAATAAGAATCAATGTTTCCTCGTCCATTCGAATTCTTGACAGAACAGCGACTTTTAAAATTCAAAGTATAAGCTAACCGTAGCTAATTATCGAGATAACAGATCCTTATCGTAAAGTAATCCCCTATGTTCTAATTAGACCAAAATATACTATCGATCAGAGTGTTCTTCAATTCCGTCGTGTGATTATACAGCTCCAAAGTGAATACCGAAACAGGTACAGTAACAATCACTTTGTCGGATTTGGATAGCGAGTGACTGCTTTATGGATTCCAGTCGTTGAAGTTCATAATCATGGACTGACGTGCCTCATACACTGATAACATCAAGCAAATTAGTAAGACGAGGTCAATCAGTGATCAGACGGTTCGCAGTCCGTAGGTGATTAGATAGTTCTCAATCCTTGATTAGATAGTTCTCAATCTTCACGCGTCTCTAACTGCTGTCAATCGCCACGTGAGTGTCCTTTTAGTGTTGCAATGAGCACAAAACCATGAGAAATGCAGGATATGTATAGCTTGAAGTAATGTCATGTGCAGATGATTCTATGTCGTTACTTTCAGATACGGATTCATCGGAGGTCACGCTTCTAACTTGCTGTTCTATGCTATTACGGCCTGCGCTGGTTGTCTTCTTGATTCAAGCTCCAGGGTCCTTGGGATAGAAGTCGTTCGGCCGACGGAGTATTCAATCGTATCCTGTCAGGACTTAACGTAAATACCAAGCAGCAGATCCAGAGATCCAGGAAGACACCTTTGTTTACAAGGAGGTTCAGAAATATCCCGTATTTAAATTCGTGGCGAACCGGGGAAGTGAAACATTCCCGTTAATTGTGAGGACACAAAGATAGCCAAGCCTTACTCCACCTCAAAAAACGTTTAAGTGTGAGTGATGAGATTGAGTGTGTAAGCATCGTCCTTATCATTAACTCACTAAATTCGGAGCGTAACATTCATGGCGTTTATCCGCGTCTTTGTATTGCTTGTGCAACACACTTGTCAAAAGCTAAAATTGTATACTGCAAGCAGAAAAGAAATCGATACTAAAGTTGGACTTTGGATATCATATTTTCATGCATATGGTTACTCGCTTGCAAGGGCGGGCTCAACGAGTGAACCATGCCGGGGTTCAGATGTATTAAGTTTTAGCAGGCATGCTGTCACGTACCACAACAGGAGTCATTTCATATCATGATGGAGAAAGATTCCCATCAGACGAGCTTCCATGGCGTTGCCGAATCTCTGTCATAACGTCATAACGATCTGTAGTAACGTAGTAACTTGCGCGGTTTGTCAAACCGTTGACAAGTCGTCCAAGAACGGACATCTTATCTCCCAAACAGAGGGGAGAGCTGCGATATTTGATCAGGCAGCTTATTTCCACAAACAGTTGCATTTAGCACAAACGAACTTTTATTAATGAAAGAACATCAATTTCGAAACAAAAACTCCTAACGGAAGAGTAATAAATTGCAAAACTGCCTGACAATTGTGTCGTTTAGGAAGCATCTAACCACTATCACACATATGAATGATAAGACACTCCGTGACAAAGTATACATACGGGATCCCGATCCTTTCTTAGATAGTAAAACATACCGCAAGAGTGAGAGTGGGCCACCTCATATCTGGTGACTTGTTTGAGTACTTTGTTATGTTAAGTTATGTTCTTCTCCCTTGGCAAAGATTAGTATATCTGGTGACAAACCACCAAGGAACCAAGTGAAGGCTAGGGCATCAAAGTAATCCACAACACCAGATTGCTTTGGCACTCGTTTTAATAAGGCCATGAACCACGCAGAATAATCTCTCAATTTTTCATTCTTCCCCAAGTCTATATCATTGAGTGCCGCGAAGACACTTGTATCATAATAAACTTTTTGGAATAGTCCCAGGAAGTTATTTTTCAAGTCTGTCTAGTCTGCTGTTCTGAACCCCCTAGGGGTCACATGGGTATACCAACTCCTAGCCTTCTTTCGCAGCAGATTTCAAAAAATTCACAGCCGATCAGCAGAGTCATGCTCCTTGTTGGCAAAGGAGGCGACTTAGAATTCCTCAATTAATTCATCAAGATCTTCATCATGTTCAGTCCACTTATACTTTTGATATGCATGTCAGGTGACTCGTAATGAAGTTATTTTATGACTCAGTGGAGTAGGCTGCGGTAGTGTAGAACTTGGCGGACCCAATATACTGGCGGGTAATTGTGCGTCTTGGTCAGCCCAGGGGTTCCAATTTACAAAGTTCAAAGCTGGGTCTTTGTTGACAGGTTCTTCTGTAGGTACATCTACTTCAACCCTAGTTGGAGAAAGAGGTATAATATCCTCTGTTTGCTCTTTAGGATCCCTTTGAACTAGCCAATGAATCTATGTAAGAGGAGTGACACTCTTCTTCCATCAAGATTTGTGCTGTCTTTTCACAAATGGATTCTTTTATAAACCCAGCTTCCTTGACAGATTTGGAGGAAGTCGGTGTACTAGGTCACACCAAATATATTTGTCTGCTTGCGTCTTTCTTCTTCTTAGGATTTGGAGACACAAAGTAGCCTTACCACCCAACTTCACATTTCTTTTGTTAAAGCTCTTGCAAGGCTTCTTGAACTTCATGAAGAAGTTGTAGATCCAATGCCTCCTTCTCATATGCTTCACTTGTGGCTGTGCTCTTTTGGTGTTCTTCTTCTTCATGTTGCAAAGTGCATTTATGAGCACCCTCCTCCCATTTTTCTCTCAATGTAGACATTCATATTGAGTGTACACTCAATGTAAGATTTGGCTTTTGTTTTCTTCCACTCTTGAGATTTGTATCCACATCAATGGTGCCAAAAATCATGTGGCAAGTATCACTTCTATGGTAATTAGTTCACACAGAGATACAAGTCAAAAATGGTCAAATGCAAAGTAAAATAGTAACCAAACAGTTCTTCTTGAGTTTGTCTTTAGTCTCTCAGGCAGAAACCACACCCAAAAGAGAGGAACAAGCACCAATTCACAATCTCATCACAAAAAAATCACACCCATGATCACAATATTTCAAATCTGTCCAAACAATCTTGATTATGATGATTCAGTTCTCCAAAAGAAGGCTACTTCACCATGAAACAACTTCACCTCAGAAATGTGTTCCACCTCTCCATTGAAGGCACAACTTCCTTGATCAAAATTGTTTCACATCAATCCAATGTTGTGCTCACCAATGCAAAATACTACCAACACTAAAATTCCTCACAAATCTGACAAATCTGACAAGGCATTTCTTCGATTGCTATCCAGTCAAGATCAAACACACATAATGAAATAAGAGTTGCAGAATCCAACATCCAACAAGCTTAATGACTTGCACTTCAAATTTCTTCACACACTCACAAACACACACATAAGATTGATACTCGGAGTTAAGCTTAAACAAAGAGCACTAAGTTACATCACTTTGCTTTACAATACTGAACAACAACTCACTACAAATGCCTCCTTTAAATATGTAGAGCACTTTGACAGTTTATAACTCAAATATCATTTCCTAACAACTTTACCAACTTGCAAATCCAAAATGAAAAACCACCTCTTTATATCTGCCTCTTCAAATCTCAAATCTTTTTCTAATCCAATCCAATGTCTACCTTGATTTTGGCTTCCAACCCAAGGTTCCTTCAAGTACTTTTCCTTCTTTAGGGAAAGACTAATTCTACTATGTCCTCAGCTATTTCTATTATCTCATCAGTCTGAACTTAGATTGGAATGATAGCTAACATATTTTTGTTCTCATCCTCTAACCCACTCTCTTCTAGTGTCTCTCGCAGCTCACCCAGAAGACACTTGCACTCCTACCTCTACGCCTTCAGACTTCATATTTACATTCATCTCACAATGAATTTTATCCAAGTCTCATCTAACAAGATCTAGTATCAGACTTACATTGTCTCCTACCTCCAACATCTTTTTGTCTACATGACCTCTCAAACAAATAAGAAGATTGTTCAAGTTGATATTCTTTCCCCCTCCTCTTCCTCATCTCCTACACTAGCAACTTCAATTTGTACAATCTTGCCTCTTCCAACTTAATCTTGACATCAGTACTCAACATTGCCTTCAACTCTACAACAACTACTCCTACTGAATCCGACTCCATCCTCAAAACTATCTTTTCTTTACTTCTCTCTACCTCCAACTTTTTTTGGTACATCATCATCTCATCCTCAAATTCTACCTTAAGTGCTTCCTTTTCTTCCAGATACTGGACTAGTTGAGCTTCAACACTTCTGATCAAACCACACAATCTGTCTCCCTCATGATGTGTAGTCAACTCTTATTGGCAGGCTTGATCCTTCTCTACTGTGCTCTTTCTCAAACTCTCACGCTCTTGCTCCATTACTACTGCAATTGCCTTCAACTGTATGATTTCTAACCTCACATGCGTGACTTCATTCTTCATCTTCTTGACCAATGCCTTTTGCTCCTTAAGCTCTTCACCACGCTTCTCCTATAAGGTATTAAAACTCCTCTTCCAGAGAACTGCCTCAACCAAAAGTTTTTTGGCTTATTTGTCTCCTTGAGTTAGCTTACTCCTCAATTCCAAGGTCTCTTTACTCAAGTACTTCACTACTTTCCACTCATCCCTCACTTTGGGATGATCCTTCTTCAACTCTACTTTTGTTCTCTGTAGCTACACCAACAAAGGACAAATGATTTTACATAGGTATTGGACTTTAATGTATCTCCCTTCATTGTCTTCCATAGCTTTGCCTTGGGTTGACACTTCTTTTGCTGGTGCTTTGCCACCTGAAGACGTGATCTTTGTACTTTCAGCATTAATCCATCTGAGCTTTCCCCTTCTTCTTCAACTTTGCTCAGCCTTGCAGCTACAATCTTCTAACTTGACTGCAAGTAACTCCAGACAAGGCCCATCTCTTCCCTCCATGCGGTCAATTACCTCATGGAACTCCCATTCTTCTTCTCCAACCACCTCTTCTCTCACTTGCTGAACTTTGGGTTTTCCTTCACTCTCGCTGCTGGACTCCACACTCTGCAGAGTGAACTCTTCTTCTGCTCCCAAATGTTTGCACTTTGACTAGGTTTCTCTTTTTGACTCTTCCTCCAAAGACAGGTCCTTCACTACTACCAGCATTGGCTTTGGATTCAACCTTGTCATCTTCTGTGGCTGTATCAACAAATCACTACAAGATGATTGTATCTTGGTCCTCAACCAAATGGTTATTTTGTGCAATGACAATGATGACAACACTTCCTTACACTCTCTGAATTCCTTTGTCTTCTCTTATATGTAAGGAAATGCTTGTAACATAGATTACATTTCTACCTGCACAATCTTTAGTACAACAAAAAACTACACAAAAAATAATAATAATGAAGTTACTTTCACATTCTCAGGAGAAATATTAACATAAACTTTTGACTTAGTTCTAGAAGACACCCAAAATTTATATCAGCATGAATTCTAGAATTCACTTATATTTCCTAGCTTACCTCCTTATAAACTTAACCTCAAAGTTTGCGCTCCAATTAGATGGCTATGCAATTTGAATCCCAGAAATAGACAATGCAATGGGACATGATTGATAGGATCTTCCATTGTAACAAGATTGAGGGAAAAATGTCTACCAGATAGCATTATGGGAACCGAGTCTTCCTGCCAAACATTTTGATCTCATCTAAAGAATCATGGTGCTCTTTGTACTCAAAAGGAAAAAATTCCGGATTGATCCATCTTTCATTTGTATTGACCATCAATAAGTCCCAGGCTAGACAATACCTTAAAGTTGGTCTTTACTTAAACAACTAGACTTCACCTATGGTCAACTCTCTTTCATATATAAATGGTCTAGTTGACTTGAGGTCATCATTTAAATTGAGGTTAAATATTGATAATAATTCCATATAAGGTTAGTCACATATGGAATTTCTACACAAATTTGTCCTCTCAATGACATGAAAATAATTGATTAGAGATAAAAATCTATGTCATTGTTTGCCAATATCAAAGTGGTGTCTATACTTACCATACAAAGAACATTGTTTGTTAGTTTATTAGGTTTTGGAGTTATTGTTGAGTATGTCTGATCTGTTATACATGGAGCAGAAGATGATGGAATTGATTGTAGTGTTGAAAGAAAGTTGTATGTGCTACCCTACAAGATATAGCTATTTAACCTTAGTTATTGTATTTTTCATTATGCAGACCACGTGCTGCAAACTATCCTTTATAGAAAGGCCAATTGGGGTATGGTGTCCATAGGAGTTATGGTTCCAGCAGTTGGAGCATGAAAAATAGTGTGTCATTGAGTAGAGTTAATCGGAGGTGCTTGTTTCAAGCATTTTTTCATGGCTTTTGTCCAAGCAAAAGCTTTAATAAGAGATTGTTCTATTTTGTAATTATTTTTTGTGGTGTGAGCAATACTGCAGCATTTTCAAGAAGCACACTACACGTTGATAACTATAGCGTCAAGTAGTTCATGATGAAAACCAAGAAAGTAGCATTTAGAAGCGCAATAAAATCCAAGACAAAGGCCCCTTTCTGCCCTTTTGATTTCTTTAAACTACTCAATAATTTGATCTTGTTGCTAGGAATTGTGAAGTATGACTTTTTTATTGAGATGAGTGGATGCAATCATTTTGTATTGCGAGTTAATGGACCAATTGCCGACGATGTCATTGAAGCATTGTGCAATTTAGTGTTCCTTATTTTTGAGCAAATTGATGTTGAGTGTCTTGTAAACACATTAAAATTAGTTAAAGAATGCTTGAAAGCCTTTGACAATATTATCTTAAAATATGATGGATTTGGGTTGGATATAACCCATCTTGTGCTCATGTGGATTTGCTAGAGAAATGTATCCTATTGTGGGTAACACTAGAATGCTTTGCTCATCTGAGTCAGAATTCGTGGAATATAGTTGAGTTGGTTGAATGCTCCTCCGAGGTCAAGAGCGGAGTGACTATATAAAAGGGGAAATACATTCAGATAATATAGTAGTTGGAGATGCCAGTGACAAGCATGGAATGCCTGGTAACAGCACTGAATGGTCTACTTGTGTACTTAGGAGTAGAGACTCGGGATGTTGAGTGTGTATCAACTACTTCCAAATAGAAGACAGTACACTTAGACAAGACTTGAGCCCACTTAGGGACTTTGAAGGAAATTTTTAAATGAATCATAAGAACACAACGAGACAGTTAACAAACGTAAAGTAATGCAAGAGTGTTTTGGTAAACTGTACAATGGGAATCTAGGTCCGGGAACAAGTCCAAATCCCTAATATATACAGTCTTAAAGCACTAAAATACTAGTTACTAGTCTGTTCTCAAAGGAGCTCCGTTAGAAATTTCTGTTCATATTTCTTTTTGCAATACTTAGCGATACTTATTGACATTATAAAAGCTGTGATGTGAGTAAGTTTATTGCAGATGCAATAAACTTCCCTGCCTTCAAATATACACATAATATATTACTGAAACGTTCCATGGACGATAGATGATTATCTGGAAAGCTTATCCGACGGAAACCGAAACTACACCTTTTGACTTGCTTGTTTGTGATTGTTCATCAGCCTCATTGGACATTCTTGTCTTACTATCTACATCTTGTTAGCCTGAACTTGTGCTAAACAACTTATTAGAAACTTCTAGTCCAAGGGTTGTTGTATAATAGTTCTGTAAACGGAACAAGTGCACCCAGATTTCTGAGCGTTATCGAGCGAATAGGCCAATTAATAATGGACAGAGCGTTTACTATGCTAATCTGAACGGCTGGACGTTTCCTTACAGTGTTTAGTGTCTTGAGACTTTCCCCGAGTACCAAGAGCAACCCGACCAATTCAAAGGAGTACAAAATCCTACACCAATAAACAATGAAGAATAATGTCTACTCCTAGAGATTGGCATTTGTCCACGGGGATCTCTGTTCTCTTGCAAACATATGCTGAAAATCTATCAGCCAGAACTTGTAATTGTAGGCATCTTGAGGATGCAATGAGGGCTGGAGAAGGGGCCACTTGCAGATTATAGGTATATATTACATCTTCCGAGCTTCGCTTCAACGCATGGCGGACCAGATCTTTTGACGCCAGGGCTCCATTGAAAATCCGCTAGCTGTGATTCAGTAGTCATGCGGAGGTTCAGTCTTCGAACAGTTTTCTCAATTTATCACACATTTGTTCAAATAAAAAGAAAAAGAATTCTAGCTCAACTTATTGTGTAGATATGTTCCCCCATTTCGGATAGTCGTCAGTTTATTATTCTTTTGACTTAGATGTCTAGTAGAAGCAGGTTGCGTTCTTACGAGCGTTCAACTGGAGCCAAGCGGATTCGAACCGCTGACATCCGTCACAGGTACACCACTGTCTCTTAGGCTTTACCAACTTATTTTACCCTAGAGGCCTTCAATTCTACTGCATTGTCCTTCCTGTGGCCAATGTAATCCGTTGTCCGTCCAGCTCAAGGTGAGGTACATGTCGGATCTCTCACGGAAGCTCTCTCGCTCGATAATGGTTGGTTCTCAAAATCGTTAAGATCAGCCGTCGGCTACGATCGGACAGTCGCAAGTCATTCAATTCTCCTTGGTTCTCTTGCCACTCCGAGCTATTTGCTGGGTCTAAGCCTTCAACGTCCATGCCGACGTACTGATCACGTAAGTTGAATAGGATAAGTCTCCTGCGCGAGAGAGGCCAACTTCTGACACTAAGAATGTGCTGTAACCGTCATGCAAGTGCCAATTTGGCCCGGATTCGGATTCGGAGTTATCCAGGTCCCAAAAACCATTTGAGCATCACGTCACTTGAGTTTCGAAGAAATGAAACTGCACTGGGGGGCAAAGCGATCAAGGGGCCACCGGGCCAAGGGTATAGTACATTTGAGTACAAACTGCCTTTCGACTTCGAAAAAGGTCCAAATTAATAGCAGGGTCTTTAGCTTGTGCAGGAAATTATTAAGGACTTGAGTACTAGAGTTGTGGTATACATCATCCAGTCTTGTCACACTTCGCACCTGGTCCAGTCCTGTCATTATCCACTAACACTATATTATCCTACGTGTTCAATGTATCTTACTACGACGACCTGTCAGTGAATGTTTCTTTCTAGTGTTTAGTGTCTTGGGACTGTGCCCGAATACTAAGACCAACCTGAAAATTCCAAAAGACTCTACAAGGTTCGGTCTGACTGTGTCCTTTTAGAGTTTAATGTGTAGGAACTGTACCCGAATACCAAGAACTCTACCAGTTTCGGTCTGAGTGCTTCTTTCTTGTGTTTACTTGACTTGGGATTGTGCCCAAATACCAATAGCAGCCTGAACATTTCAAGGAACTCTATACGGTTCTGTATTAGTACAAAACAGTGAGTGTTTGAATGTCATTCCGAAATGCGTTCCACTCATAGTGATGGTATGATTAACAGTATCCCGTCTTGGCACGGTTCCGGGGCCTAGCCATCATCCCCTAACGCTATGTTTCCAACATCACTCTTTACTGTCAAAAGTATCCTCTATGCAGCGGACGTTTTCCTTTTCTCTCAACTGCTCGAGACGGTTTGTGGAGGATGATATGTACCATTCCACTCTGGATCCTGCTCAAAGGGTGGGAATCAAATTTTGCTTCTGCTTTGAAACGATACCGTCTATATGTCACATTAATTTGCTTGACTTCATTGTGCATCCATTCTTGTAATGGCGTAGAATCTTTGTAGGTCTTTGGGATGTTCAGGTTGCTCTTGGTATCTGTGCACAGTCCCGACACACTAAACACTACACGGAAAGAGTCGGACCAAAACCATGCATCCATTGACTTCATAAACCTTTCTATAGCTACTTCAAGAAGATAATGCGTTCGGGACACTCCAAAACCCGGGTCCAGATAGGGCTAGATGCCCAGATAGAGCCTGTCTGGGCACTTGCATGGAATTTGGTTAGACATGAAGATAAGACAGCCGTACTGTAGTCGATAAGTTCAAGTAACGAAATCGAAGACCCTTAATTTCGTTGCTTGAGCTTATCTACTACAGTACGGCCTCAAAGATCTATATCACGTTATTGTAGCACTAACTAGCTAAAACCCCCAATTAATCAGATGGGCTATCACTCTACCTATTGCGAGACAACAATTGCCTCGCGCCTGAAACCTTGCGCTCGATGCGCAGTGAACGTAGACGGGACCAAATGCATATCCACTCACAATAGGCATGGATCTATACATCAGGCCGAAACAAACATGACATAGCGAGGAGCATTCTGTGTATAGGTTGTCGGAGGATTTGTACAGGTCCGACTCCAAACTAAGCAAGCGTCATGGAAGAGTTTTTGGTTTTGGTTTGTATGATTCAATGTGCTGTTGCTCCCGCGAAAGCCATTAAACGTAGAGAGGATCGATGTTGGAAGCGGCTGGTTGAGATAGCGGAAGCTAATCGACATCACAAACGTCCTTCTAACTACTGGAAGTAAATTCTTAGACTCTACTCCGTTTTGGCTTTTGACCTTGTCACCATTTACGCATGCTCAATGCCCTGCAACTTAGATAAACATTGTAGCGCACACGTGCATTTTGTGAGAGAAGATTTTGTTCCAGAAGAGAAACTCCGTTTTGGCTTTTGACCTTGTCACCATTTACGCATGCTCAATGCCCTGCTACTTAGATAAACATCGTAGCGCACACGTGCATTTTGTGAGAGAAGATTTTGTTCCAGAAGAGAAATTCTTGTAATGTTACAATGTTGTGCAAGGCTTCCAGGGATCATACTGATTCGCACATCTTTCCGTTTGACAGTGCTCATAACGGGGAAACACCTTATGGTTTATTTTATCCAGATTTAAGTACTGTTCAGAAGCAAGAGGTGGAGAAGCAGTGGATCCTTGCAAACTTGATATGCGGAACAACCAGAAAAGCCGAATCTAAAGACAGCAATACCGAACATGAGAAATTCTTCGATCTTGTGGATTATGAAGAAGTATCTGTGGACCGCATTTTGAGGATGCGGAACAACCCTATGCATATTTTCGAAGGTCAGGAGTGTACTCGACTTTGCCTTTGAGTGGCAGAATTATAGACGTCGATTTTACTGAATTTCTGCATTTGAAAATTCTTGATTGTACTCGAATATGGTGCAGCTCCGACCTTGGAAGAAAAGACGTCTATTTGGACAATGGCTATCACTTGTGTTTGATTTCAGTTCACGTCTTGTACACGTGCAGATTTAAAAAAGGAAATAAAACAGAACTACATCGGCATATTTCGGAGGAAAAAGAAGTACAGAAGTTGCGCGGCTCCAGAATGGGTCGTAGCTGTCCGAGGGACAATACCAACAAACCTTCAAGACGTGTACAACGGCGTGAGAACCGCGTTGGAGACGCTACACAACTCGAGCTTATCCCGGGTTCTCGAAGTTGTTATCTCAACACTGGGAGAAACTTATGGTTGGGGAAACGTGTGTGTGACTGGGTATTCCCTTGGAGCTGTAGCTGGCCTGTTAGTTTGTCAACACATAGTGTCGGAGCTGCATAAGTGCTCACCTGGTGTTCAATCACTGGACTGCCATTTTTTCAATCCTCCCTCTACTTCACTGATAGAGCAAGTATTTTATGTGACCAATCATCTCAAGAAGTTCGCCACAAAGTTTTTGCCTTCACTCCCTAAGATCTTCAACAAACCAAGCAACACTGACAGCGAGGTTCTTAGAGAGTTCGGAAGCTGGGCTCCACATCTGTACCTGAATCCGAAGGATCCAATGTGCAACGATTACCTCAACATCTTCGAAATGACAGAACAGGGGAAACCTCCTTTTGAACAGGGTTCGCCGCAGAAATACGGAACGCCAAGTCCTTCAACGCTCAAGTGGTTGATTAGTTGTTGCTTGGGAGAAACAAGACCATTTCATAGATTCCCCAACGCAATAGTGCACGAGTTTAACACACGGGTACATTGGTGGCCATCGTTCAAGAACAACTTTTGTGTTGCACACTGGTTGTATCAATGGATGGACATCAGCAATCCCCCGAAGCCATCTAGGCGCGCTACAAATGAACGTGCATATGCATGTCGAACTGTAAACCCATACGGGTTGCAATTGGTCCCATGCGGGTGGTTCATGCAGAAGACTATCCCCTTCTTCTCGGTATTTATCACTTGTATCTCTCATGATGCTTAAGGTTCAGTCCCCTTGTTTACATCTAAGTTCAAAATATACTTAGATACGTGCTCTTTGAAGCTTAGCTCCCATCACTAAGGTAGACCTTAAAAGACCTTGTTCCTGACTGCGAATGAATGTCTGGTTGTCGGAAAATGCAATGAAAATGGATCTTTCCCTCTACTTAGTGAACTGAAGGAAGAAGAGCAATCTATCATCTGGTTTATCAGCTCGGTGGAATGATGGTGGAGTGACCATGTTCCACTTATCACCCGGGTACGATATTCCAAGTCAGGTCTCGTCGTCAATAAACTCTTATTGTGTATGGGGACTTCTATTGGGACAGCTCTATATAGCCGGAACACTTACTAAATGCTATGTCAACACTACAGGGGTTGGACTTGCGGCAAATCGACGGTTGTGAATCAACGAATGCTGAATCTCTACATGTCTTATGTTACACATAATCCTGCCACTTGTGGACGAGCGACTCCGGCCCTCAGCACTTTTGTAACAGCTGTTGTGCCGCTACATGTGGAAACATGCGGGTCAAATTTCTGCTTACACATGTTGTTCACGGTTTATTTCGGCTGGAATGCCAATTGATCCGAAGAAAAATGTGTCAATGAGTGGTATCTGCTCAATGCCCTACAATTGCAAGAACATCTGGATCTACTCACCTGAATCTCTGAGCATACTCAATCTAGCCCTAACCTTGTCACGTTCGAATTTTCTCCGTTGCGAGAGGATGACCAATCTGGATTTGAGTATCGCCGGATCTCTTACCTCCTACTATCCCTACTTGATTGAAGGTATGCCTCTTAAGCACATGCGTCCTCTCTCTCACCATGCACGACTCGGCGATGTATCTTACTCACCTGAGGTGATCAATTGGGCTCGGCGGTTCATACATGGGTTCCTGGAAGCAACAGTCATTGGCATTGTAAAGGGCTGTAATGTGAAAGAATATATATATATGTCAGCTTTCTGTGTACTATAGGTCCTGAATTCTGAGGAGTCACTGGATCAGACTCGCTAGAATCTCAACTCAATCTTGGCAGGTAAAATCATGGTCAAAATTTGACATGCGCATTACTTTAACAAACTTCGTAGGGAAGGGAATGGAGGTCCAATGCAGTTGCTGGCATCCAGTTGAGTGTTGAATAGACGTTTGCTGCTACTTGGTAGTAAAATCATGACCCAATCGTCCCACAAACCAGGAAAAACATGGGTCCTATGTCCATGTTGGTGCTTTAGACAGGGACTTAAGGTGACGAGGTTGAGCTGTCTTGTTTACCACGTCCTAGCAGTAGAAGGAGTATATTGGGCAATTCTTGAGGCCTGGGGGATGTAAAGAGCCATATTCACTTGGCAGGAGAAATTTACCGGTTTCATCGTAACTCTTAATCACGTGACTTGCAAAAGAAAGGGTGCCGGCATCAGTGGATTTGATTTTCAGAACCCTTCCACTCCATGGCCGTATCCGTCCCTGTAGATCGTAGAGATGAATTACCCGAGGCCGAGAAATAAAGATCTTTCATCAATCTGCCGTCACCCCTCGTTGGAGAAGTCGATGTCCGAAATCATATGCCCCTGATGTTGCCTGCTTTCCCAGAGGCAAGAGCTCCTGCGATGTACACTTACTCCATCGTCCTCCTCTTTGTCTGGTTCCCGCGTCAAATTGACCTACAAAACGGCTTCCAGCGATAATGTGCTTGTCAAATCGCCAAGAACATGGTAATCCAGTAGATCGCCACGCTGGTTTCACATAAGACATGCCTGATCACTGACGAGTCATCAAAGGTTGTCAGCAGATCATCGTGAAATGCTTAGAAGTTGCGTCTGGTAAGATCGTACCCTTAGAGAGTCTCCATAGAAAAGTCTAGTACCATTGGAGGAGTACATCCAAAAGGAAGGCACCCTTGACAGTAAAGTTACGGTACTCGAACACATTAAACAGAAGATGACAATAGATGCGAGTCTTCATCAGAAGGAATAACTCGCGCTATACAATCATGTATGGTCCAGTCATTTTCCCGATCCGCCAAATCTGAAGTTGGATCGCTTCGACGACGTTGCGGATTCGAATTTGAACGTGTTATCCGCCGTGTCCAGATTGACATTGTCTGCTCCAGGATACGATCGTTTCATGCGTCTCACATCTTTTTATGCAGAGGTTTTACTATACCCTAGGTTCGTGTTATTTCTCATCTCTCGTTAGATGAGATTTCGTCGCAGTTTGGGTTGAGGTACATCTTCATACCCTGCATTTGGCATCCCGTAGATTGTCTCGTCGACGGCTGACACAACCATTTAGTTACCGTCGAGTGTCGATCCCAGAAAACAAGAGTTCATCTATTACGGTTATTTGAAGAGTTATAGAATACTAATTTTGGAATCCTAAACCTTCAGTAACAAGAGAATGCAAGATTATGATACTTGATCTCTTTTCCATCTAGTGCATGTTTTGGGTGTTGGGACTGATATCAAAAAGATCAAAATCCTACAAAATGAAACCCAAATATGCACATGAAAAAAATAAAAATTTACCTAATTTTATAATTTGGAAATCCAAAACCGTGGCAGCCAAGGACCAAATACTACTAACAAAAATTTCGGAATCCAAATCCTGAAATTCTAAAGCAATGCAAAGATTCTACTTTTGAATTTTGGTAACTTTCTTATGTAGCATTTATTTCATACAAAGAAGTTCTTGCCATGACAATATCTAGGGTTTTTTCTCGTAGTTACTTCACTTTTGATCTTAGATTCCGAACAATGAACCTCCAAATGGTTCTCAAATGAATTTAAACTCTTTATGTGTATTTGATGGTGTAATGCAAAGATTAAATTTATTGATTTTTGTAGCTTTTTAATCTATTGGTTGTTTCTGATGGATGTTGTGGAAATAGAAAGCTTTTTGAATTGTGTTTCCAAAAGAACCACAATCATATAAAATAGACCAACAGTAAGAGTCATGGAGAAAAAAACTTCTATTTTCTTATATATCACATCTTTATGATTTTAGTATTCAAAATATAAACTCATGGATGTCATTTTTAAGCCTTTACAATTTCTATTATACATCAATTTATCAATACATTTGAACGCTATATCTTTAAGAGTTTCCAAACATAGTATTGTATAAAATTCCTCAATTATACTTCTTAATTTTTAAGTTTGGAAACTAAGTTCCAAGTCTATAAACCTTTACTACTAGTAAATCTTTTATGTATGATTACTTCTTGTTTCTTTACTTATATTCTTAAATCATGATATACTTGATGCTTAATTATTACCTTCATACAATATTAACATATATCATGTGCACCTTAATCAAATTGAATTAAAATAGGATGCGTTTCATTTTTATGATTATGATACAACTCAAAGTTCTGGAGTGGATTAGCATCACATATTTATATTTTATAAATAATAATTTGAAATATATTAAAACTGATTTATGATAAATTCAATCTTAGGATTCATTTTGATACAGGTGATTGTACAAAAATGATTTTGTCTTTTCTTTATGAGATTATTTGATATAGTTACAAAATTTAAAATTAATTTTTCTTATAGTATATTTAAGATATTCTTAAATTGCATGCTATTGTTGTAAAGAAGAGTGTAGCCAATGATCAAATGTACCAACCAGCATCAATGTTTGAGATTAAGAATGAAATCTGCATTATGTACTATGGATAAGGAGAAGTGGGACTTCCTTTCAATCACTCATTATTACTAAATTTATTGTTGATGAAGGAACTTAAATAAATGAAAATTTAAATTTATTTATCTTAATAATTTTATAATGAGAAGCAACTATCAATTCTTATAACCAATTACCAAGGAGAAGTCAATGATCTATATAATACTTTTGTAATAATAAGAAGTAATTAATGATTGATAAACCTAAGAGAAATTACACAAATGCTCATTGAATTACAGAAATACACTTGGGGTGGAGGTCCGGGCCATGTTGCAAAGGAGGGAGAGGAATTTTGGGTCCATGTAGTGAGCCAAATTTTGTTATAAAAGTTTACTTTAGAAATTCTAGGATGTAGCATGATAGAGGTAGTGAACAAAGTCAAAAATATGGACCAAATTTTTAGATGAGCACCTCAAAAAGTGAACAAAATCCCATACAAGGACTACAACTAAGTTGCATGGGCCAGGTCCAATGTTTGTATTGTAATAGGGTTTTCTTGATGGCATATTGTTCTTACAAAGGACAATATTTCAAAAGATCCTTCATTAAAAATTCTATCTCTAAAAAGTTAAGTTGAAATGAGGCCGCTTCATTACAAAGATCAAAACCAAGTCATGCCAATATGAACTTATGCTATCAGTCAAAGCGCCACCAAATTCCACACCAACATAAAATTCATGCATCCCGCATGAATGCACTGCTAGAGGAAGTAATATGGACTGTTTGGTACCAAGCAGCATGCATTAATGGTATGACCAGGACTGCTCATCAACCACCATGTGGATGAAGGACGGATCCATTTTACAGTACCATAACTATAAAATTTGGGTCCCATTCTGCAAGGAGAACTTATTAATTTCCAATTTTTCTCCATGATCAAAGTTGTGTGGCGTTGTAGGAATCACCGCCGCTATTGACAAGACTCACCTTTTCACCAACAAAGTGCAAAATGAATTTGAGAGATGGTGTAAAGAGAGTGTTGGTAATAGAGTAGATTTGCAAATCCAAATAATTTGACGATGGTGCAAAAAATTGCTAAGGACAGCAAATATATACCATTGGTAAAACTAGTAAGCAAACCTTTAGAGATTTTTGGATACTGCAAGTTGGATTACCTCAAGAGTCTGAAGATGAAATTCTTGTTGTGGGATTGGAGTGGGTTGGATATCTCCTTGCTAGAGGAAATTTGTAATAATGTCAAAATGAGTGGCAGAAGGTTAAGGGCATGTCCAATAATGTGCACAAAGGGCCACTTGCAACAAGTACTAGGAGAATAGTGCTCCTCATTTGGCCATATCCACATGGAAACTCCTCATGGTTGTCCAAGCAAAGACTTGAAGGATAGGATGATGACTCATTTGTGGATGTGAAGTCAACAAATTGGTACAAAATAGAGGATCTTAAGGACCTTGTTCAATGATTTATCATTAAAACCATTACGAAGTTGTTCAGATCAAAGAGAACGGCATATGAAAACCTAAATCAAGTGAATTTCTTTCAGCTCTTGCACAAACAACGACATGTGAGTTGGGCAACAATGTTTAAGGAATGGATCATCAAGCTAAAGGATGACATGGTTGAAGTTACCTCCATGATTTTAGCCCCCTTCATCCTGCATTTCTATGTAGGGATGAACTTGCCTAAACAAGGAGGAGAAGGAGAAATATCCCATCCACTTCTACCATCTAGTGTATTTCATTGGGCACCATAACCTGCCCAAAGAATTACAAAAGTACTATGAGGTAGAGAAGGAGTTTGCACTTACAAAGAACTTTGTACCTACCACCAAAATCTATCATATAATAATCCTACACAAGAAATAGCCCAGGCCAGGCCCAAGGTTCAAGCTTTAAAGAAGCACAAACAAGTGGTTCAGAAAATAGATGTATCATCCAACGACAATGGAAGGAAAGATACTCCAAGAAATGATGTGAAACTTGAAGAAAGAGGAAAGGTCAAACACTCCACCCCACAAATAAACAAGTAAGAGTGCAATTTTGTCAGAAAACATCGAAGTGAAGACTATTTCACTTGAATTTCATCACCCAAAAACAATGAAGTAAATGTGGGAGGCATTTATAATGAAGCACATTCATTACCCATGCAAATTGACATAACAATGGAAATATTATTGTTTAAAGGGAAAGAGCAAGAGGAGGAAGACAAGGGTACCCCATGTAGCCAAGCTGAGGCAAACTCCAGCAGAAACCTTAGCCTTCATCAACTTCATTTAAAGATGCAAAACAAGGAGGCTGTCTGGCACAAACAATGACAAGATGAGGCACAAAGTGATGAACCCAGAATGCTGCTCCCAAGTATGGAGTCACTTTCAAGAGACAACCTGGACACCATAAGAGAGGAAGAGTCTCCAAGTGAATGACAATAAACAGATTTATAGTAGAAGAGGCCAATGACAAGGTTCTAGCCGACACAAAGGACAAACAAACTCAACTGGCTTTGGCCTAAGCAAACAGCCAAGGTAAAAGGCCTTCCTAAATCACATGAAATATCCAAGCTAATCACTTGTGTGGTTGATGATGGTCTACATGGTTGAACATCATTATAACTGCAAAGAAAGCCTAAGAGGAGTTCATGCTATTCTACAAGAGCTCAATTTCATAATCAATGATCAAGTGACGTTAGTCCAACACCTACATAAGATAACACATTCAATGGCCAAGGAAAAAGTCCCCCTCTATGACAAAGTGAACAAAGCCAAGGGTGGAGTGAGGAGAAGGATAAGGAGTTGGAGAAGTGCTAGAAAGATGAGCTCTAGCAATAGGAGCAGTATGAGGCTCATGTTTGAAGTCAGATGTCAACACCCATAGTCTCAATGATTTCAACCAATGAGAAAAGCACAAAGATGAGCTATGGGTACAAGATGATGAATTGAAAAACCTACAAGCAGAACTCTAAGGGGCCCATACCAAAACAAAAATGGTGGAAACAAGACACAGGAACTTAAAGATGATAACTAACCTTCATATCTTGGACCTAACTACCAGTCTAAAACTTCAACAAGAGAAGGAGGTGGAGCAGCAAACAAATCTCCTTAGAAGAGCATAAACTTTGGAGTTGAATCTCTTTGTAGTAGAGAAACCCTTCAAAGTTGATTGGATCATCAACATTGGGAATTAATTGGAACTTATTCTCAGTGAAAGCAATAATTTAATTCTACATTTGCCATAATATACCATAGTTGGTGATACTACCCTCTTTGGGGAGTGTTTCCAACACAAGAGGTTTAATAGGTATTAATAAAGAAATTGCAATGATTCTCTTCAAATCTAACCATTTCTGACTTGTATCCTCAAGAGAACTACCTATTTCTTACCAAAATACATTTTGATTAACATTGGGTTATCACAAGATACTATTTTACAATTCTCTATAGTCCAAAAATACCACTCCTATTAAGTGGATACTTCTAGGTCTGAACCCATTTCAATGTTTTTCAACATGAGAGTAATGAAACCTTTCTTTTTTACTATTTAACCTCTTGGGCAAAGACAATTCCTATAGAATGACAATGATACCAAGGAGGCACATTGTGGAAAATGACAAAGAAAAAGCACTCCTACTAAGGAACAAAGTTACAAAGGTGCTACTCCCTTCCAAAGGTCTCCTAAAGACTCCTTCCAAAAATAAATGTCCTACACTTCAAAAGCTCTAGCTCAAATCCTTTTGGAAATGAAGGACTACCCTTTCTAAAAGCATGTATCTTCCAAAGATCTTTGCTCCTTTGAAGATCTTGTTGCATGTCTTCCAGTGACCAATGTCCTACCCCCCAAAAGGCACCATCTTCACCCAAAGACCAATTTCCTACCCATTAGAAGGCATTGTCTTCACCCAAAGACCAATATCATGTTCTTTTGAAGGCACCATCTTTATGTCAAGATGAATGTCCTACTCCTCCAAAGGCATCATCTTCAAAAGATTGAAAGATCTTTGTGAAAATCTTTCCAATCAATAATCATACTTTGGTTACTTGCATCATTATGGTATAAGGAAATATTTTCAAGGCACTGCATCAAGAGGATCACAAAGAAGCAAAGGATCAAACATACAAAGCAACCAAGAATTCTTATTGCAATCCTTCACAAAAATAAAAGTATGAATCAAGAAAATCTCATGAGTGAAGAAGCAAAGTGATGAAGAGTTGAGAAACTCTTTCATTATATTCACCACTCATATTCTGAACAAAAAGGAACTTTGATTTTTTCACTTAAATAGTTGCACACATTTGGGACTAAAAACTAGAAACTTATCAAAAGCTACCACTACCCATGATGGAAAAACAAGAACATTTCTGCCTATTATCCTTTATGGTAATTAATGGTCCTATGGCCTTAGATGGGCATCATAGAGGTACTGAAGGGAAAACTTGCTCCTCCTCTATCAAATCTGCTAGCTCTAAGTAATGACATGTGCAAATTATCTCAAAGTTCTCTAAATTTCCTTTTAGTTCTAACTCTAATGTTTAAGGCTACTTGTTCCAATGTTTGATCTTCTAGTGGCTCCATTAACTATTGACTTGCTAAGCCTAGCTCATGTACTTCTTTGGTGGTGGGTGTGGCCTCCACAAACTCTATCATAATTGCTTCCAATACTTCACATACTTGCTTCACCATAATTGACTTTCTATTCTATTGCCAAATCCTTCACAATGGGGTGAACTAGCACTTCTTTATCAAGATGCTTGTCCTTTGCCTTCATTGTCATTCTTGCAAGAATGCTTTGATTCTCCCTACTCATGTCATGGCATTCTACAATTCCTTCTTCAATTGGGTTTCCTTTGCTTGTAAACATATGACTTCCTCATACTCCTTGAGGTGCAAAATTGCCTTACTCCAATATGTAGTTATCACTTCTTTATAACTGGCCTTTTGAATGGCAATGCTTGTTCTATCATCAATGTTCAAACCTTCTCTTCTAATTAGGAAACCCTCCAATCAAAAGCTGCCTTCTCAATCTCCACATTCTTCTCCAAGTTCAACTTCTCTTCTTGATGGGCTTCCAATTGCTTCTCATCAAGCTCATCACTATTTTTAATTCTATCTTCTCTTGAAGGTGTGCATTATGAAGATAAGTCAATTTCCTCTCAAGCTGAATCACATTGAGTGTCCTTTGGTGCTTCTTCTTTGCTTGCTCCAAATTGATATTCTTCAAGGTGTCCATCTCCTTGTGCAAAGTAATTGATTTGTTACTCTAATTCTTCTATTATTCATGAAGATAAAGATCTTCAAGGTGATCTTTCTCTTCAAGGTCTCAACTTTTTGCTTATGATGCTTAAGCTGAAGATGGATTTCAATAATCTTGGATGCATACCTACACACATTTGGCTAACTCCTCTCTTACATCAGGTAATGAGTATCTAAGGTTATCATCAAGGGTAGCAAAATGCTATATAGCAGAAGTTTGATAGCAGAATGTTATCAAACTCCATGCATTCCTCTCACAACAATCTTGTCTTCCTAAGTGGTCAATCTTTTCCTTGCTTCTTCAAGTAAATTGGTTAGTTCTTGTGATGGCTTCATTTTTTCTCTTACAATCGTCTCAATTCTTGTCTAGAAGAAGCTTTTTTAACTTCCATGTCCTGTCCCAACTTCTAAATATGCAACTTCTCTTCTTTATTTTAAAGCTCTTGTTCAAGTGTGAGTATATTGGCAATGCTAAAGATGTCAATATCTTTGGCCACTTCTTCCTTGCTACTTCTAACATCTTTATCTTCTTCATGATCCACTCCCAATCCTTCTTCTTCATCCAAATCAACCTTGAGGTCTTTTGAAGGCTTCTCTCTTGAGTTCTACTTAGGTTGGTCTCTTCATCTTTGGATTCCTCAATAACTTGAAGACTCTTATGTCTCTCTTGCATAAAAGCCTTGGCCAAAGGAGAGTTGGTGTTGAATTTTCACTTCTTCTCCTTCTTGACCAAAGAAACAAATTGCCTAGCTATCCAATACTTCTTATCTACCTCCTGCATGAGCTTCATCTAGTATATTCCTTTTGGGTCTTCTTCAAAGTGTGATGGTGCCACTTCATGGAAGGGGAGTTTGAATTTCTCCTCAATGAGTAAGTTGTGTCCAATGTAAAGTGGATTACAATGTGCTCCTAGTCCTTCGAAGATGTCATACATCTACTAAACATGCTTATGGAAGATGTGCCTTTGGATAGTTGTGGCACTCAAAATTTTCATTTTTGACAAGTTTTGAAGAAAAAGTTTATTTTTAAAACCAAATTGAAGCTTAATGAAGAAGAAAAGAGAAGAATCGTATGTTTGGCATAGACCCAAAGATGTTGACATTGGGTTAAAGTTAGAAGGACTCAGATCAGACTTATAGAAGTATAAACCCAAAGTAAGAGTACTTTGCATCAGGTTGTGCAACTCAATTTGATGAACCAATAACAACCTTTCCTCAAGTCTATCCAATTAAGAAAGTATGTGTACAAAAAATGACTACCTTGGATCAAGATGACATTGAGAGTGACAAAAAACTAACATGAAGAATTGGTGTGTCAATTGAAGAATGACCATGCAGAAAAACCCTATAAGATTGAGACTTCATCAAGGGAGCTGAAATGTCATGGCAATATCCATGCCTATCAATGATTGTCCCAAAGGAGTTAGGATCTCAGGTTTGATCTTTTAGAGATCAAGAGTGAGGAAGCACATGACGCTACCAAAGGGTAATAAGAAAATTTTGGTGAGGAGTCTTGCAATTTGCCAACTAGACATAGTTGCAAGGATTGAAGTCTTGAGCAAACTTTGCATCACTCTTTTGGCATGGAATTGAAATTTGAGCTTTCCAAGTTTCATGGCAAAAATTGCTGCTAGCAATTGCAAAGATGGTCCCAAGATGGAGGGAAAGAGAGGAAATCCAGCTTGATGGACTGAGTTAGATTGGATATTAGTCTTGGGGAGAGAAGCAAGAGAAGTAGGAGGAGTCACCTTCTATTAGAAGTGGGATTTTTTGGAAGAAACAGCCAAAGTGAGGAATTCTTTCAATGCTCCTTGCACCAAGAATAGATACAAGGTGGATAGCTATAGGGATCCAATACAAAAGGGTATTGTCAGCACAATGATAGCCATGTTTAAGCCAAAGCAAACCACCTATGTAATGATACAGGTGGGCAAATTGTTGGCAGCAACAAGGAGGGCAGATGCTTAATAGTTGGAGAACGGCCATCCCATTATTTCATACCTTTTGTAGCCCATTTCTCTTTTGGACTGAACCTACATAGCCTAGAGGGGAGAAGAAGACTAATGCTTCACTTTCACCCCAACCTACTACAAGTGGTGGATATGGACAAGCAATACTACGTAAGGGAAGTTTGTGAAGGCGATGACCACTACATCAAAACCATGAAGGAGAAGATAGTGTTGGTGGACATTTTCAGGCTGAGGAAGAGAAGTAGACTTGAAGGAAGGGTATCACTAGTGCAACCCCAAAAGACAAGGATGTTGAACCCAAAGCCAGAGACGGTGGTAGTGAAGACCCAATTGTGATACCCACATTTTTCATTTTGGATGAGTTTTAGTGAAGAAGTGCATTACTGAAACCAAATTGAACCCAAATGGAGAAGAAACAATGAGAAACATGTATTTTGATTCAACCCAAAGAAGTCTACTTTGTGTTAGAGGAAGAAGGACTCGGATTAAATCAAACCCGAAGAAGCTTACTTTGTGTCAAAGGAAGAAGAGGAAAGAGGTCAAACACCAAAGAGGGTACTTTGCATCGGAATGAAGGTTGTAGGTCAAGATTATTGCGGGAGCCATATCTCAATGACCACATGTTCAAATCATGCGTGCTTTTTTTTGTTAGAAGTGTCTCATTTAGAGCTTTCCATTGCTACCAAAATTGAAAATTTTGGAGGTCTGTAGCAGAAGTAAAAGCATTTGAAGTTTTAGGAGTAGATGTATAGAGTAGTTGAGTGACTTTGGGTCTATGTTCTTTTGGTCTCCACTATTTCGGGTTAGAAGCTTCTTTGCCTCAAGACAAAGATGACCAGATCTGAGGGAGTTGGACCTCGGAGTGCAATGAAGGTGACTTTGGGAGTCTTGCTAGAGACATCAGAGGAAGTTAAAGTAGGGAAGGAAGATTTTTAGGATACCCAAGACTTCAATTTCAATTTTGATTGAAGATAGGATTGAATTAGAAGAGAAATAGAACCCAAAGTGCAGATCAGACAATAATTTTCATTGGGTCAACTACATGAGCAATTAGGAGAAAGTGTGTTACAAATTGAAGGCGTAGATAGTGTATCCATGCTTTCAATTACAATTCTTGATAAGGATGTAGTAGAATTAGCAAACAAATTAATAATGATTAGACCTGAAGTAAGAGAGGTAGGAGTGTAGGTGTCTTTGGATCCATTGCTTGAAACGTTAGAGAAGAATGGGTCAAAAGCTGAAGAGTTAGGAAGATTATCCATTTCAATAATAGGTTGTTAATAGCTTCTTTAGGGTAATCTTCCCAACTCTTCAACTTCTGACCCATTCTATTCTGAAGATTACATTGAGGAAGCTATTAACAACCTATTGTTAAAGTCATGGGTAATCTTCCTAGCTCTCTAGCTTTTGACCCATTCTTCTTTAAGGTTTCAGGTAGTGGGTCCAAAGACACCTACAATCCTACCTCTCTTACTGGGTCTAACTATTATCAATTCCTTTGCTCATTCTACTACATCCTTATCAAGAATTGTAATTGAAAGCATGGATACACCATCTACGCCTTCAATTTGTAACCCGCTTTCCCCTAATTGCTCATGTAATTGACCCAAAGACAATTACTATCTGATCTGCACTTTGAGTTTATTCACAACAACTATTTCTCTTCTAATTCTATCCTATCCTTGATCAGAATTGAAATTGAAGTCATGGGTATCCTAAATATCTTCTTTCCATCTCTCACTTCCTCTAATGCCTCTGGCAAGATTCCCAAAGTCACATTCATTGCACTCTAAGGTCCAACTTTCTCAGATCTGGTAACCTTTGTCTTGAAGCAAAGAAGCTTCTAACTTAAAGTATTAGAGACCCAAAGAACATAAAAGTCACTCAACTACTCTATACATCTACTCTTGAAACTTCAAATGCTTTTTACTTCTGTTACAAATCTCAAAATTTTGAGATTTTGGTGGCAATGGAAAGTCTTGAACAAGATGCTTCCAACAAGACATGGCACGCATGATTTGGACATGTGGTCATTGAGATATGACCCCAGCAGTAATCCTGACCTATAACCTTCATTTCGATGCAAAGTACCCTCTTTTGGCGTTTGACCTCCTTCCTCCTCTTCCTCTATCACAAACTAAACTTCTTTGGGTCTGATCCAATCCAAGCCCTTCTTTCTCTAACACAAAGTTGACTTCTTTGGGTTGAATCAAAATACACGCTTCTCATCATTTCTTCTCCATTTGGGTTCAATTTGGTTTCAGTAATGCACTTCTTCTTTAAAATTTGTCCCAAATGAAAATTGTGGTTACCACACCAATAATCATCAGAGGAAGAATCAGAGGGAGAAGTTGAGTTGAAGTGTGAAGACTTGGGAGAAGAAGAGCTCACATTGCAAAGTAAGGAGTCTAGCAATGAGAGTGAAAGAGAATTTGAAGTCCAAAAATAAGTGGATGAAGTATCAAGAGAAGAAGATGAGGAGTTCCATGCGGTGATTTTCATATAAAAGGAGGAGATGTGCCTTATTTGGAGTAACTAGCAGTAGAGTTGGAGGGAGAACAAGCAAAAGAGCCGGCATTGGTATTTCCAAGGGCAAAAAGATCAAAGAGGACTGTGCAAATTGCAGCTATAGGTCTAAGCAAAGCCAAAGAGGAGGAAGAAAGCTTGGAAGAAATGATATTGAGGTCCAAAGATCACAACTTTGAGGTAAAGCACCAACCAAAGAAGTGCCAATTCAAGACCACGACAAAGAAGACAATGAAGGAGGTACACCAGAGTTGAATAAATATCAAAAATTCTCTATCCTTTGTTGTTGCAGCTGTAAAAGAAGAAGGAAGAGGTGAAGAGAGAGAGCACCCTATAGTGAATGATGAGTTTGACATCTTGAAGTTCTTGAGTAATGACAACTTGGAGTTGCAAAAGAAGTTAAGCCAAGGAGCAAAGAAGCCAAAGAACTTTGGGTTGATGATGTTCTTTGGAGGAAGAGCTTTGATGATTTAAAGGAGAGTTGTGAGAAGCAAAATGAGGAACTCAAACAACAAACTTGAGAATTGAAGGAGCAAAAGGTAAGATTTGAGAAATTGAAAGATGAATTTGAAAATGCGTGCTTGGAGGTGCTACATTCAAAGGTGATGATAGTTGTGATGGAGCAAGAATTGGAGAGCCTAGGAAGAGTGAGGAGGAGAAGGATCGGGCCTGGCAATGAGAGTTTACATATAGACATCATGAAGAAGAAAGGTTGCAAGGGTTGATCAAAAGTGTGGAAACCCAACTCGTCCAATATGTGGAAGAGAAGGAAGCACTAAAGGCCAGATTTGAGGACAAGTTGAAGATATACTAGAATGAGTAAGAAGTAGAGAAGAATTGAGAGAAGATAGTTCCGAGGAGTGAGTCCGATTCAGTAGAAGATGTTGTTGGGAAGTTGGAGGTAGTGCTAAGCACTAAAGTTGAAGTTAAGTTTGGAAGAATCAGGACTGCATGAACTTAAGTTGTTTGTGCAGGAGACAAGAAAACATAATCTAAAGGACACATATATGAAAAAGTTGTTGATCCGCTTGAGAGAGAGAGAGAGAAATTAGATAGGAATATGTTAGAGATAGGAGATAACGTATGTCTTAGATTAGATTTGGTGAAGTCTGAGTTAGAGAAACTTTGGAGTAGTGTGAAAGAAGAGACCCAATGTGAAGTAGCAAAGGTAGGACTGCAAATGTATTTGGGTGAGTTAATTGAGATTACTAAAGAAGTTAGAGTAGAGAAGGAGAAGGGAGATAGTTTAGTGATGGCTTCAATTTCAGTTCAGATTGAAGATATAATAGAAATAGAAGAGGAAATTATAGTTGTAGTTGAACCTAAAGAAGAAGAAGAAGGGATTGAAGGAACATTGAGTTTAGAAGCTAAAGTTGAGGTAGACATTGAATTGGATTAGTAATAGTTTTGAGAGTTGACGAGGCAAATATGAAGAGATGGATTGTCATTTTGGATCTATAGGTTGGTAAAGTTGTTAAGGAATGATATGTTGTTAGATAAGTATTGAGTGCTCTATCTATTTATAGGAGGTATTTGCAGTATGTTGTTATTCAGTATTCATATTTTCAAAGTTGATTAAAGCAAAGTGTTGTAACTTAGTGCTCATTGTTTTAGCTTCATTTGAGTATCAATCTTGTGTGTGTTTTTGAGTGTTGGGAGAAATTCAAAGTGTGTTAGATGTTAGATTTTGTAGCTCTGATACCATTTTGTGTGGTTGATCCTAAGTGGAAGCAATCAAAGCAATGCCTTGATAAATCTATGAGGAATTGTAGTGTTGGTAGTATTTTGCATGGGTGAGTGCAACTTTGGATTGATGCAAAGCAACTTTGGATTGATGCAAAGCAACTTTGGATTGATGCAAAGCAACTTTGATTGAGGAAGTTGAGCCTTTAGTGGACGGGTGAAACAAAATTCCAAGGTGAGTCATTTCATAGTGAAGTAGCCTTCTTTGGGACAAACTAAATCATCCCAATTGAGGTTGAATTGGAAAGAGATTTGAAGTATTTTGATTTATGAGTGTTGTGATCTGTGACAAGACTTCCATAAACTGCTTGTTACTCTTTGTTTGGGTGTGGTTTCTATCTTAGAGACTAAAGAAGAACTCAAGAAGGACTGTTTGTTACATTTTTACTTTTTATTTGACCATTTTTGACTAGTATCTTTGCGGGAACAAATTATAACTGCTGAATACTACAAAAGTGATACTTGTTGGGTTGTCATAATCATATACAAGTATTGACAATGATACCCTTTACAAGTCTATTGAAGCTATGGAATTTGAGTGACGGAATATGCAATACACTACCCTTGAAACCCAATATAGTAGAGCTTGGATCTGGTAAGGCCATGTTGTGACAACCCGGAAAATATCACTTTTGCGGTAATCGGGTAAGTAAAGTTTGTTCCCATAGAGATACGAGTCAGAATTGGTCAAATACAAAGCAAAGTAACAATTTCAGTTCTTCTTGGTTGTGTCTTTAATCTCTCAGGTAGAAACCATACCCGGAAGAGAGTAACAAGCACTAATTCACAGTCTTGTCACAAATTAACACTTCATAATCACAACTCCTTCAATTCTTTCCAAACAATCTTGATTGTGATGATTCAGGCTCTCCCAAAAATGGCACTTCACTACAAAACGACTTTGCCTCAGAATTGTGTTCCACCCCTCCACTGAAGGCACAACTTCCTTGATTGAAATTGCTTCACATCAACTTTGCACTGCACTCACAAATCCAGAATGCTACACACACTACAATTCCTCTCCGATCTGTCAAGGCATTGCTTCAATTGCACTTCACTCACGATCAAACACACAGAATGAAGATCAAGGCTGAAGAATCCAACATCCAACAAGCACACTAACTTGCATTTTGAATTTCTTCAAACATTCACGAACACAAGTACAACGTTGATACTCGGAATCAAGCTCAAGCGACGAGCACTACTTCATAGCACTTCACTTTATCTATTCTCAGAAATTATGAGCACTGAACAACATGATACTGTGAATGCCACTCTTAAATAGTGAACAAATCGACAGTTCTAACAACTATACCATTTTACAACAACTATTCTAACCTACAGATCCGAAATGACAATGCACCTCTTCATATCTGCCTCTTCAAATCTCAAAACTGTTACAAATCCGATCCGATGTCTACTTCAACATCGGCTTTCAAACCCAAACCCGAAGTAATTTTACTTCCTACTACTTTTTCCTTGGGTCTTGTATCTTCTTCTTCTTCTACCAGATCCAATAATTCTCTTTCTAGATCTGAAATTGCACTAATGGGTAATCTATCTAACTCTTCATCTCTCGACCCACTCTTCTCCAATGTCTCCAATGGTAACTCCGCAGACATTTGTACTCCTATGTTATCTACTTTGGATTTTGCTCTAACATCTTTCCGAAGCTTTTCTATCTCTATTTTCACTAAGTCTAATCTAATTGAAATGTTATCCTCTACCTCTAAAATCTTTCTGTCTACACGCGTTTTGAGACTAATTAACAAGGCATTCATATCTATATCCTTCGCTTGTCTTTGCCTCGTCTCCTGCACCAACAACTTCAACTCGTGCAGCCTCGTCTCTTCAATCCAAATGTTGGCCTCTGTACTTAACATTGCATTTATTTGGAGGACTATCTCCTTCAATGGCTCCAATCTCATCTTTCTCTCACGTTCCCAATCTGCAAGCCAATCTTCTTGGTACATCGCCAACTCCGCCTCAAACTTGGCTTTCACCAACTCCTTCTCCTTCTCCTTCTAGACAACTTTCTCCTCCTGATTACGAAGTAATTCTCGTAATCTATCTTCTTCTCTATATCGTGCTGCTAACTCTTGTTGCTAGAGTTGCTTCTTCTCCTTGACACTCTCCATCACCCTATCGAGTTCCTGATCCTTTGCAGCTACTCTCGCCATAGCATGGATTACCTCTACTCTTGAATCAGCAAACTGTTGCTTTAAGATCTCATACTCAGCTACTTGTCTCTCCCTTGCTATGTCACTCTTCTTCACAAGACCCTCTCTATAATTTACTTCTCTCTTCAGGTCTTCAATTACCTGACTTCTCACTACTACCTTCGCTCGTAGCACTTCTCTTTCCTCATCACCTCGGGTTATATTCTTCTTCAACTCCGAGTTCTCTTCTTCTAATCTTGATAATACCTGCAAAACAATCTTCACCTCTGGACATGTTGACTGCATTTCCTTCTTCTTGTGCTCCAACTTCACCAGCAATGGGCACACAATCTCCCGTAGGTACTCCACTCCATCACTTGCAACTATTTCAACCTGCGGAGTGATCTCCCTTCTCCCTTCTTGTTCTCTTGATACTCGCCTTCGTCTATGCAATCTTCGTATCGGAATCGACACCTCACTTCCCAAGCTTTCACTCACGTCTTCTTTTGCCTTACTTGGCCCCGCTTCACATTTTGCCTTACGTCTCGAGCGAACTCCTCTCTGTACTGCAATCTTCTTCTCTTTAGGCACAGTTACTTGGTCTTCCAACTGTGTATTGTCTTTGGCTTCAATTTCTGCCTGCACTTCTTCTTCTGCAGCCGCCAATGCCAATGTCATTTCTCCTCCTTCGCTGTTGCTACTCGTATCTCCACTTTGCAGCGTTAGCTCAGGCTCCTCCTCGTGTTCCAAGTCTTCAGTCTTAAGCTCAGCATCACCTTCCGAGTCTTCATCCTCCGACTCGATCACCACCATACCTTGCCTCAGGTTACCTCTCCGTGTCTTCTGAGGTTTCTTTGTGTCTTCGGCTTTGCCCTGCCTACTTATCTTCTTTGTATTTGGGGTACTCACTATGATCTCCACGTTCTTCCCTATCTTTGTGTAGTAGTCGTCGGTGCTCCTGATTTGCAAGATGTATTGTTGCTCCTCAACATCGACCTCCTTTTGCAAATCAAAATGGAAGTATGACACCATCCAAGTTTCCTCTGCCAAGTTTAGCAAATTCAACCCGAGGTAGAAATGCGCTGCAAATGGCACGATGTAGTGTGGAGGCAATTTATCCCGCAAATTCCACACCATCTGCCTCGTTCTCCCATGGAAATACCTTGCCCAATTGATTGGTCTCTTGCAAATAGCTTGTGAAAGAACACCGCTTGGTGTTTCATCACATAAGTGGTTCTCTCCGGCTTCAAGATGGCCATCAGTGCACTCACAATTCCTCTCTTCACAGGGTCTTTGTAGCTTTCAACTTTGTACCCATTCTTCGTCCGCTTTGACGAGAATGCATCTCTCACTTCCTGGGTTTCTTGAGCTATCTCTCCCTTCTCCAAGAACGTGGCCCCTTGCTCCGAGCCTGCTTCCTTCCCAAGTACAAGTCTCCAATTTGACTCTATCCAGCGAGCTGGATTTCCTCTCTTCCCTTCTTCCTTGGGTCCATCAAGACACTTGCTCTCGATGATTTCTGTCATGAAACCTGGAAAGCTCACATTCCAGTTCCATGCCAAGAAAGTGATCCAAAGTCGGCTCAAGATTTGATCCTAGCAATCACATCTAACCTCCAAATTGCATTATTTCTCACTACAAATTCAGAGTTCTTCTTTCCTCCTCCCATCTCTTTTACCTTCTCACTATCTCTTGATTTCACTCTCGTGACTTCTCCCTTATGCACTAACACAATTCCAACTCTATTTCCCTTCCCATGATCACCTACAAGACAACTTCTCAACGGCAAAGAAAAATTACTTGACATTTTGTCGTTGCGAGTTCAATTTTTATAGAGTTGCGCTTCTTTGTCTTTCTTCACTTCAAGTTTCCACCAAGAAATCACACTTCCTGCATGCACCTATCACTGTCAATCAACCTTTGCGCGTATGGGCCGCCGGTTTTTGAACGGTCCCTTCTTGAATTTCTCGCCCCGACAAAAGGTTGTTAGATTGTCTTCACCTCGGGTTGAGCTCCCCTTGATACGAAGACAATTTACTTCGGGTTGTATGCTGATAGGGCATTTCCGAGTACTTTGCCTTATGACCCAAAGTCACTTTACTTTGGGTTTCATCCCGAAGATTCTTTTCTTTGCCTTCTTTGGCCATACAGGCACAATCCGACTTCTCTATACACTTCTTCTTCTTTATTTTGAAAAAAAAAAAATGTGGGCACCACACATTTCCTGCTTGTTAGCTTGAGCCTAACAGCTTGCTTCTTCAAATGCTTCAGCCAAAGTTGTAGCCTTGTTTAGATTGAAAAATTCTTAATATTTTTAGCCTGAGCCCAACATCTTGCTTCTTCAAATGCTTGGGCCAAAGTTGTAGTCTTGTTTAGATTAGAAACTTCTAAATACCTTCAAGTAGAGCATCCAAAAACTAGTTGAGGGATGTTGTATGGTTTGGAGGTAGTGTAATCATTGAGGGTATGTATTGCAACCTCTGAATAAACACCACCATGGTTTCATTATGTCCTTTCCAAAGTTGGTTTATTTTTTCCATGAGTTGTTCTTGGTGTCATGGTGAGATGTATTTATGTTGGCCTTTAGCCCACATAATGCATAACTCATTTGCATGGTAGGGGTAAGACAATTGACTCAATGTTGCACAATGCCAATAAAACATTGGCCAATTTGTTGTGCCATGACAATATCATCTAAGATATTTTGTGCCATGCAAACATTTTCAAACATTCAGACAAATGACTCAAAATCTTTCTAGCTTGTAAATACTACTATTTCAATTGGTATGCAATTGTTTCCTCCTCTTGCACTATAAGTCATTGTAAGTGGGGTAGTAGAGGCTGCAAGAGGTTTTGTAGGAGTGTGTAACATTGCAGGCTGTGGAGTTCAAGTAGATAAGTGTCCTTGGGCACAAGTACTTGCCATCAATAGAAATGTTACTTGGTTTGGAGGTGCTACTTTTTGGACACTTAATTGTATGTCTATAGATGTAGAAGATATTGTCTTCTCTGATTTTAAAACTAACTTGCTTGTGACAGTGGGGAGTAATGCTTCCCCTAAACCAAAAAACACCGTGGCCTTGTGGGGTGGCAATGAGAGAAGAAGTGCACCATAGTTAATTAGCCTTGTGTTGTGTTGGACTTAGGCTGTAAATTGCATAATAAAATCTTGCATGAAGAGGGATTTTGCTTCCCATAGGCACTTAGTCCATCTCTCTCAAAGGAGTTCATTTGTGTTAATCTACAATTCTGAGGGTCTTGAGAAGTCTTTCTTGCAATCTTGGCTGGCCAATTCAAGATCCCCCTTCAAGGGAAGCAACTCCCCCTTAAATATTGGATCTTAACCCTAAAAGAAATTCCTAACCTACTTAAAATAATATGCTAGTTTGTGGCCACCACACCCTAGCAGTCCATGCAATAATGGCCAGTTGGCTCTCCTTCCTTAGATGCTAAATGATCTTAACCTATCAATGCACCACTAAACTCTTCATTAATTTCTTCTACTACTTTACATTCTCTTCAATCTTCCTCCCCACAAAACTTGTCATCTTGCATATTTGTGGTTCTTGCACAATTATACTTTGACTTCTTTTGCCCAACAACAAGGTTCTGCTTGGTACATATACTCAAAAAAGATCCTTGACTATTGTTTAGGTAAGTTATTCATTTTGATTTGAAAAACTTCATGAATAACTCAACTAAGATCCTCATTGAAGGATCCTTAATGCCAAGAATAGACATACTATTGTTGGTCTTACGATCCTTGAACTTGAGAGTTAAGTTAGGGTTAGTCCAAGTGCTAACTAAAGTAATGCAATCTAGGGGAGAATTTCTAGGCCCTAATATTCTCCACCAATGCTCTTTGGTCCAAGTAAGCAGGTTCCCTCTCAAGTTCTCCATCCCTAGATCATAATTTTTTCTAATTTCATGCAACATTGCATGATCACTCAATTCCCAATTCCACAACAGGAACTTTAATTTCATGGTGTGTAATAATTTTTGTCCATAGTACAAGCCCTACTTAACTAATCTTGTGGCCCTAATTATAAACTTAGGTGCTCTTCTTATCTTCCTTGGCACTTTAGGAACAACTACTTCCTTACCCTTCAATCCTCTCATCATTCTTACTTTGTCTCTTGCTTCCCTATCTTCCTTGCACATGCAAGTGAGGAACTCCTTGCCAAGGGTGATGAAAACCTACTAGGTCTTGCTGTAGCTAACTCCCAAAAAAGTGAAAAAAATCTAAGCCCAATGTGGATATTTAAGGTGATGGCCCAACTATTAGAAACTTTTGGTAAGTGTGCCCTTTAGTAAGCAATTTCTATTTGCACACGTGAGTGTTTAGTACAATCGACCAGTCATCAATTATAGTTCTTGATCTATCAATGCCACATTTACTCATAATTTTTAGGCCAAGGGTCTTCTAGGACAAATGACTTTATTTTAGATGAAGATCATTTCAAGACAACAATCTACTTGAGAACAAAGAGTTTCCAAGATAAAGAGTTCCCTTGCCAAAGTTTTTCTTACCTAACAAACTTCTTTATCAAAGAGCTACTCTCCATGCCTTTATTTGGATCTAATGTTGCTTGTTCTTTTGTGGCAAATTTCCATCCACATCATCTTTCTCCTTTAAGGTGCATTTCCCCTTGGGATGGAAGGTAGTCAATCATAAACTTCCTTCCTTCCCTATTGACCAACTATTTCTAAAGTCTTCCTAGTTAAGCTAAGCAACTTGAAAGAAAAAAGATGCACCTTGGAAAGAGGTGAGGTGTCACAAAAATCAACCATACCATCAAATTATTGTCATATTTTAGACATTGGTGGGTGTTGTTCATTGTACTTGGGTTTTCATCTTGTATTGGAGATCATGCTGATGGTATTTTGTGAAGATGATCCTCTATCTTGATGCATTTTGACATTGTCATGTTTGCTAACCCAATGGGTTTGTCCACTTCTTGCAGGTGGGTCATGGTAGAATCTTCTTCTTTCAGCTTTTGAGCTTCTATTTTTTGCTTCTTCATTTCCTTAGCACACATAGAACCTTGGTTGGTTTGAATCTCCAAAATGACATCTACAACGTTTATAGCATGGCTCTTAGGCCAACAAGGTCAGTGGAAGAAGATACACATTGGCATATGTGCTTTCTTCAAGATTGGAATAGGGCCTTGTCATTGTCTTCTATTGGTGCATTTCCCTTATCTTTTGCAGGTTCATTGGGAATTGGTGATTATTACACATCATCATTTGTTGCCTCCTTTGATATTTCATAATGGCATCCAATGACAAGATTTGCATAAATGATTCATTGTTGCTTGATTAGTTCTTGTTTTTGGAGATGTCTTTCTTTGAGCCAGATTGACCTTCTTCTATCTTAGAGGCCTTCTTTCCACCCTACCTCCTAGCTCTCCCACTTCCATTTTCAACTGCCAAAACTTCAATAACTTTGTTTCTCTTCTATATCTTGGAGACTACAATTTTGGCCTTCATTGGAAGTACCTTCTTATAATCACAATCATGTGTAGGATTCTTTGACAAGTACAAACTTCTTGGTAGGAGCATACTTCTTTGTTAGCATTGTGATACTTTGTTATTTCCTTTGCCAAGTCAAGGTGTATGCTAAAGTAGGCCAAATAATGGAAGTGACTAGGGAATCTCTCCTTCTCCAAGGTAGAAATGCACAATGAAGGGTGCTACAATCATGGTCACCTCTTATTCCATGTCCTCTAAAAGCTAGTTTACTCATTCTTAGAATATCCTCTCACAACTCATAGGTTTCCCTTCATGCAAGATGTCAATGGTGGGACCTAGCCCATAGTTTGTCTATGGGGCACTATGGGACAAAGGAATAGTGGGACAGCCTTTACACGGCCAGCCCCTCTTTGGGCTTGGTAAGAACTGCTGTAGGATTCACATAGTGCACAAAGCAGTCCTATAAGACAAGGTCTACCTTAGGACACTTAAAACTTGGAGATGGCTCACATGTCTATCACTCTTGAGAGCCTATCATCCTCCTTGGTTATCACTCTCTACTCATTAATATTTGTGCTAACCAAAAGGTTACAAGACATCATGTAGTGGAATTATAGGTTAGAGGGGATCAATCAAAGCACAAGGTCATATAAGGACATACATTGAGAACCACGTTGGGCAAGGCATTTAAGCTTTTTAACACCTGGTGCAAGCTGCCACTTTACAACTAAGGACCATTCTTGTCTTTGCTTGGCAAGGAGTGCCCATATGGCACTTAGCTCCTCCTCTCTTGGCCCAAGTCTTGCTTCTTATTCTGTACTAATAATGGTCTATTGACTTTGGATCCTCATATATAATGCCAATACCTTCATCAATCAACCAACCTCCATATACTAGACTAAGCTCCCTTTTATACCTGAGGTTGAACTCTAAAAGGATAATTTTTTCTACTCTTCTAATCTTTCCTTTGCAATGGCTGACTTCTTCCAATGCTACCCCATTAATGCTTATTGTCTCCTAATCATTGATTCTAATCTAGACTAGTCTACCTAAGTGTGTCAGCATGCTGCCTTTGCATTAATGGCCTACCTAATTTTTTCATACTATTCTATATACCAATAGCAATCTTGCACATTCTCCCATTTTTCCCATAGATTGAATGAATCCCATAGTAGTTTACCTATAGCCTATAACACCCATTTGTGCATGTATGTGCTATTGTGATATTTAGTTTCATATTGTAAGTACTTGAGCTACTTGAGCTATTTATATAGAGATAAGGGATGGTTCTAAATTATAATAACTAGCTAAAGTTAGTCATAGCTAAGATAGAGTAGACCTTACTTTAGAGGAAGTGGAAAAGATGAGCATCACTATTTTGGATTCTAGTGTGTTGACTTCATATTATTTCAAGGTGTTTGGCTTTGAGGCTCTTAGACCCACAATCCTTTTTGTTTTGGGTTCTTCTATAGTCCAAGGATAGACCATGTAAAGGAATCCTTGACCTAGTGCTTGGGTCAAGATAAGACCACATGCTTAGGAAAATATTCCCATGAGGATGAATATTTCTTTAGCTTTTTGACTTCTTCTTATTTTTAGTCTAGTAACTTAAGTTACTCCAGTAATTAGAAACTTTAGTGTGTCATTATTTCACAAGTATATAAACTAAGGGTGAGGAGGTACTCATCATCCGTTCATTTGCAACTATCTCTCGCTCATTGAGTTCTCTAGTGAGTAATGTCTTGAGTCTTGGAGTGTTAGCCATGGAGGAGCATGATGGAGTTAAGGTTCTTTGCCTTCTTAGTCCATGGTGCGCTAACATAATAGGTATCAAGGGTTCATCCTAAGTGAGAGACAGGCCGCCTCACATTTTTGGTTTTGTTGTTAGGAACTCTCTAGAAGGCAAGATAATGTTTTGCATAGAACTCTATGTTAGACAAAAGGGGGCTATGAGAGCTCACTTGGAGAAAACATTAGGGGAGGAGAGGGCTGAACTTATGTTAGACAACTTGGACCCATTTGTATACTTTGTAGTTCATTATGATGTCTTTGAGGTGATTTTGTATATCTTGTACACATGAGAGGATTTGGAGGGATTGTGTGAGGTGGATTGCAGATTTAAGATTTAGCACACTTAAGATTATTGTGAGAGCTACTATGTGCATTGAACTAGAATTTTTCAAAGTTGATAGGGTAAACTGCTCTTGAAACTACATGCTTTATAGAAACTTGTACAAAGTCTGGCATTTCTTCATTTCTTCAACAAATTTTTCTAAAACTTTCCAAGAAAATTTAGTCCATTTTATTCTACCTTTTGGCTAAAGAATTAGAGAGGGATTGTTCTTGTGCATGGAGTTATGAGTTTTTAAAATGAGGGGGTGGTTTTTAGACCAAATTTGAAATATGCGTGCTGAATAGAAAGGTGCCAAGACCAAATGGCTCAATGAAAAGACTTAGAACTTTTCATGGAGGGACATCCTAAGATTATGATTAAGTTAAAAAAATTTCAAAGGATTATGACATTTGAGTTGAGAGATTTGAATGACATTATGAGGAGGGGCCAATTTTCAGAGTTGAGATCTCATGCGTGAGGAGTGTGAGAGCAACAAAAAGCATGTTTGAGTGTTTAGGCTCATCTTGGGAACATGGAAGGTCATCAAGAGTGGAAATTGAGGCTGTGCAAGGTTCTCCATGGGTTTGAGGTGATTGTAGGGGTGGATTTGAGGAAAGAGATTTGAGAGGATGCAAAAGCATACACCACTTGGAGGAAAGAGTTTAGGTCTAAGTGTTTTTTATGTGGAGAGAAGGAACATAAAGCAAGTTCATATGCATTGACCTTTGAGAGCAAGAGATTGAAGGAAACAAGAGGCTTACTTGACTTGGGGTTGCATGTTGGACCTTCTTCACCAGGATTGGGAGGGAGGAGATCTAAGACCAAGGAGTTGTATGAGGTTTGTGGAGTGGAAGGATTTCTAAAAGGACATGAGTGTAATAGAGTAGAAGCACTTTTGGAGACTTTGGTGAAGGATCTTGGAGAGAGTCTTATCACATCTAAAAAATACTACCACCTTCATCAACTAGTTCTCAAGATTAGTGATGGAGATAATCTTTCAACTTATGGATAAACTATCCATGAGAGTTCAATAAATATGCACTCTAGGATTTGATGTTGCTATAGAAATCTTGGAGTAACCTAAACCTTTTATATTCCCTATGGTGGATTACTCTCAAATGGTGTTAGTCAATCATGTACATACTCTATTAGTTATAGAGTGAGAGAAAAGAAAAGAAATTTAAGAGAAAAGAGACAGATAGTGAAGGGCTAAGATGGGGAAACTTTCACTTTTCTTTGGCAAGGATGGAGAAAAGATGGAGGCCTTTGTGAGAGACTTCAAGAGAGCTTGCATAGGAAACAATGAGAGGAGGAAGAATGAGTGTGTCTCATTATTACTAGATTTCTTTGAGGATGCAACACTTACATGGTATGAGTCAAAATACCAAAAGAGAGAGGAGAGATAGGCAAGAAGAGTCTTAGGAGAGTTTGACTTCAACACTCATTGAGAATTTTCTTCCATATGAGAGTTATGAGAGATTGATGAGTGAGGTAACCTTCCTAAAACAAGGAGATGGAAAGAAAGTGAGAGTATATGTAGAAAGAGTGGAGAAGTTGGAGTCCAGATTTTTCATAATTGTTGAGGAAGAGTGGGGATGATGTGGAGATTGGCATAGGAACTATGCTCACCAAGGATTTTGTAGAAGGGTTGAGACCATAGATTAGAAGCAATGAGATATGAGAAACCTTCTTCCAAGGTTGAAACTATCAAGATTACAATTCGTATGGAGGAGAGTTTGGAAGGGGATGAGAGTGATTTGGGGGTGAAGGAGGTTATACATCCTCCTCAAGGATAAAATTATGGTAGAACTTCTGATACTTTGGTGGCAATGGTTGCACCTAAAGTAGAAGTTGCTCCAATTCTTACACCTCTACCAAAAGATCCACTTCAAACCATCCCAAAACAACTTGTAGATCTCAAGATCAATGTAGTGCAACTATAGGAAAAGAGAGAGGTGGATTAGAATGTAAGAAGAGTGCCTAGGATTTATGGAAGCTATCCATTTAGATAAGGCTAGCCAGCCAACAATTTCAATGATAAAAATTATTTTGGTTGTGGAAGAAGAGGCCATATTCAAAGAAATTGCCCAAATTTCACTTACCATGGAGGAAGAGGTTATGAAGGAGCCAATAGAGGGACAAAGGGAGGTAGTGAAAACCAAAGTGTTTCATAATCCAAACAAAGGTAAGGGAATAGTATCCATAGATGTGGTTAATAGCAAGTATGAGAAGGGGGAGTCTTCAAACTCCAAAGGTCTTAATTTGGATTTTTTGGCACAAGAGTAGAAAAGAGCTCGTTTTGTAGAAGATGTATACTATTCTCAAGGATTTACTCCTAGCAAGGATACTCATATGTCTACTAGGATTACTTGCACTTCAACACCATCAAAAACATAGACTCCAAGAAGTTAGGGATGGAGGACTTCTTGATCTCAAAGCAACAATGGAACTATAATGTGTTGGAAGATGTTGGGAATCACAAGGCTAACATCACAGTGGGCCAACTGATTGCTTTGAATCCTACCTTGAGAAAGGAGCTTAGAAGTGGTTTGAGTTTAGAAGGAGTACAAGGAATAAGAAGGCAAAAGCTCTTGTATCAATAGGGGTGGTGGATCCCAAACCAACACCATGGGAGGCTTGTGAATATACCTCTAAGATTGATGTGAGAGTGGATGGTCACAATATCAAGGATGCACTTGTTGATGGAGGATAAACAATGAATGCCATGTCAGAAAGGTTGATGAAGAAGTTGAGTATGAACTCTCTAGACCTTCAATATTTGTGGAGAGCACGGTAAACAAGCAACATTTTTTACCAATAGGATGATGGATAAGGTGGTAGTTTTAGTTATGGGAATTCAAAATCTCATGACTTTCCAAGTCCTAAAGGATTCAAGTTATGATTTTATTCTTGAGAGGCCATGGTTGAGAGCAACATGCACAATTGATTGATGGCACAAAGGGTATTTGAGGATTGGGTCATCAAACCATAGAGTTACAATTCTTGTCACAAACACCACCAACACCACCAACACTTCACATTCATAAACACCATCTTTTGATTATTGAGAATTAGATTTAGAAGAAAGAGCTTCAGATGTAGACACAAGCATGGAGGAGGAGACTTCCATAGAGGAAGATGAATTTTAATCTAATTCAGATGTGTATCCCTTATGTGCTATGGATTTTGCACCTAAGCTAGAGGTTTTGAAGGACCTAGATAAATCACCATTGACACTTGAGGAGATAGAGAGGAGGTTATCTACCCTCAAGTATGGTCCAAATGTTACCATGGAAGAGGAAATAAGATTTGAGAAGATTTTCTGCAAGTTCATCCATGTGTTTACTTTTAGTTACAAGGATTTAAAAGAAGTCACCTTGGAGAAGCACAAAATTAAGGTGGAGTCACATGCAAGACCAGTCCGCCAAAAGAAACATCACATAAGCCCACCAATATCTTTGGTTTTGAAGAAAGAGATTGATAAGGTCAAGGAGGCCAGATTTATCTTTGAGGTGGAGAATTCAGAATAGGTGTCTCCAATAGTGATTGTGAAGAAAAAGAATAGCAAACTTTGGGTATGTGTGGATTACAAGAAGCTCAATGATATTACTAAGAAGGACTATTACCCTTTGCCATTCATTAATGAGATCTTTGAGGAGGTTGCACATCATGAGAAGTAAAATTTTTGGACATGGTTATAATGGGTATAACCAAATCACAATTGCATTAAAGCATCAACAACTTACCACATTCACCACACCTTGGGAGACTTATGCTTTCAAGGTCATGCCTTTTGGGCTTTGCAATGCTCCAGCCAAATTCCAACTATTCATGAACAAGGTGTTTGAACCTTTCATTGAGAAATTTATGAGAGACTTCATTGATTACTTTTGTGTCTATGGGAGCAAGGAGGAGCACTTTGAGCACCTGATCAAGGTCTTGCAATGCTTGGATGAAGCAAATTCATCACTCAACCCAAAGAAGTGCATTTTTGGTTGTCAAGAAGGTCAACTTTTGGGGCACATCATCTCTAAGGATGGAATAGTAGTTGACCCTAAGAAGGCGAGGAAATCTTAGACCTTCTATTCCCTTCAAGCTTGACAAAGTTATGCCAATTCTTGGGGATGATTGGGTACTATAGGAGGTTCATCTTCTTATTTTCCAACAAGGCTTATGCATTGACCATCTACATGAAGAAGAGTGTAGAATACATCATGATTTTGGAGGACAAGGAGACTCTCAAAGCTTTTGAGGAGCTCAAACAATCCCTTGTTGTAGCTCCAATTCTTGCTAAACTTAATTGGAGTAAAATTTTCATCCTCTACACTAATGCTTCCAATGTAGCTATAAGATGCATTCTTAGTCAATTAGACCAAGATAGGCATGACCATCTAATAGCTTATGCTAGTAAGTAGATTGTGGTACCCACATTTTCTGGTTTGTTTAATTTCTATGTTGTTTTGAAGAAGAAGTGTATAGACAAAGTTGTATTGAACCCAAACGGTAGTAGAAGGCAAAGATGGGTGACTTTGGGTTGCAACCCAAAGTAACATAACTCTGAGTCCAAGACAAAGTACTTAGATCAGAACTGGCCAAGAGAGACCCAAAGTAAGAGGACTTCATCTTGAGATGATCAACCCGATGCAAAGACGGCAAAACAACTTCTCTTTGTAGAGGCAAATCAAGAAAGTAGACTTCATCTCGAGATGATCAACCCGATGCAAAGACGGCAAAACAACTTCTCTTTGTAGAGGCAAATCAAGAAAGTATAAGCAAAAGATGGTGGACAAGGCAAAGAGAGACCCAAAGTAAGAGGACTTCGTCTCAAGATGACCAACCCGATGCAAAGATGGCAAAAAACCTTCTCTTTGTAGAGGCAAATCAAGAAAGTACAGGCAAAAGATGGTGGACAAGGCACAAACCACTAAACTTGTATAATTCTAGGAGGAAGTCATGTAGAAAGGGTCCGCTTCAATGACGAGCAATGGAGGAATGGCTGATCAGTGAAGAACTATAAAATTGGAACTTTGTCAAGGAGATTGTGAAATGTACCACAAGTATCCTATGCCATTGAGTAGTTGACCCAAAGGAGTGCATGTAGAAAAGTTGGTTGAGTGTTTGATGATTAGCAAGGCTGAAGGGGTGAGGATTTTGGGACCAGAGGACGGGAGAATCATCTTTCAATTACCATGCACTAGAGATTGTACAATGCCAAAGAAGGGTGAGAAGAAGAGTCCACCGCTCGCAATAAGAAATCTAGTGTTTCAAGATTAGATATGATAGCTCAAATTTAAATCTTGAGTAGACTACTGATCACTTTTCTAGCATGGAACTAGAACTTGAGCTTTCCAAGGTTCATGGCTGAAGTAGTTGTGAGTGATTGTGAGGAGGGACTTGAGGGTGAAGGAAAGAGAGGCAATCCGGCTTGATGGACAGAGGCAGAATGGAGATTGGTGTTGGGAAGAGAGGCCGGTGAGGAAACTAGGGCCACCTTTCTTGGAAAGGAGAGTTTGCGGAGGAGACGGATGAGATTCTAAATTCCTTTACATCATCGTGCATAAAGAATAGGTACAAGGTGGATAGCTATTGAGACTAGTTAGGTGAAGCATCATTGGGGCAATGATGGCACTTTTCAAGCCCGATTGCATGACTTATGTGATGAAGCATTAGGCAGTCTTCTTCCACCAGATGTTTGTAGGTGCTCTAGTTAATTGGGCAAAGTGCTTTCAACAAAGAACACGGCAAATTGTGTGGTGTTGGAGACAACAAGATGTGCCTCATTATCTGGTGCCATTTCCTACCCATTTCTACTTCAAAGAGAACTTGATGAAGGAGTCTGAGCAAAGAAAGATGGTGTCACATTTCCATCCCGACTTTCAAAAGACTGCAAATAGCGAGGAACAACAATATATTTGACAGATCCAAAGTAGTGATGAGCATTATGCGCACACAAGGCAATATGCACGACTAGTAGTGGCCATTCTAAAGACGCAGAAGTGAAGTTGCCTAGAGAAGAGTTTGTCACCAATCAAGTCAAAGAAGGTGCGGAAAGTAAACTTGAGACAAGAATTTGTAGTGTTGGATGAGTCATCAGGAGCAAAAGAGTCGTAGGGAGAAGCCGAGTACAAGGAAGAAGGCTTTGAAGAAGAAACAGAACAAGAGTTGACATTGCAAAGTGAAGAGTAAAGCAATGGGAGCAAAAGTGAGGTAGAAGTCCAACAATGCGGAAGAGATGATGCTGAGGAAGAAGAGAAGGAGTTCTATCCAGCAAAAATAAAAGAAACTCTAGAGGCTAAACCAATGGCAGAAGTTTAGCAAAGCAGAAGAAAAGGTGTTGCTATTGCGGTAGCAGAAGTAAGTAATGTGAATCTGTTAGAAGAAGAAGAGGTCAGATCAGATGAAGAACCCTTAAGAGTTAGAAGATTATGACTTTGAGTAAAGCTCTAGTAGAAGAAGTAAGAAATGAAGAGCCAAAGCAGGTTGAGAAGTCCAAAGTCTTGAGTGGAGTAGAGTACTTGTCATTGGTGGTTTGTCCTTTGCTAGTACAGTTACAAAAGAAGCAAGATGAATTGAAGCATGATTAGTAACACCCATTTGTGCATGTTTGTGGTATTGTGATATTTAGCTTGGTATAACAAGCACTTGAGGGATATTATTTACGTAGAGATAAAGGATGGTTCTACATTAGTCATGATTAGCTAAAGTTAGTCATAGCTAAGATAGAGGGACCTTACTTAAGAGGGAGTGGAAAAGATGAGCACCATTATTTTGGATTCTAGTGTGTTGACTTGGTATTATTCTTGGGTGTTTGGCTTTGAGGAAAGAGTTAGAAACTCTCGGGCCCGCAAGCCTTTTTTTGTTTTGGATTCCCTGTGGTACCCACATTTTTTGTTTTTTTTTTGAAATGGAGAAGAAGAAATGTATAGAGAAGTCTGATTGTGCTTGTATGGCTGAAGAAGGCAAAGAAAAGAGTCTTTGGGATAAAACCCGAGGTAACGTGGCTTTGGGTCATAAGGCAAAGTACTCGGACTTTCCGTGTCAGCATACAACCCAAAGTAAGAAGTCTTCGTATCGAGGGGATCTCAACCCAAGGCGAAGATAGTGTAACAACTTTTCTTTGAGGTGAGAAATTCAAGAAGGGACTGTTCAAAAACCGGCGGTCATACGCATGAAGTACACTTGACAGTGACAAGCGCATGCAAGAGGTGTGATTTCTTGGTAGAAACTCAAATTGAAGAGAGACAAAGAAGGCACGACTCTATAAAAATTGAGCTAACAACAAAGCAATGTCGAGCAATTTTCCTTCGCCATTGAGGAGTCGTCTTGCAAAAGATTGGGGGAAGGGAAGTAGAGTTGAAGATGCGCTAGTGTGTAGAGGAGAATTTGAGAAAGTTAACCTGAGAGACAGTGAGGAAGCAGAAAAGATGGGAGGAGGGAAGAAGAACTCCAAATTTGTAGTGAGAAATCATGTGATTCGGAGGTTAGATGTGATTGCAAGAATCAAAGTCTTGAGCCAACTTTGGATCACATTCTTGGCGGGGAACTGGAATGTGAGTTTAGATAATCAAGAATAAGTGTCTTGATGGCCCCAAGGAAGAAGAGAAGAGAGGAAATCCGGCTTGCTGGACAGAGTCGGATTGGAAATTGGTACTCGGAAGAGAGGCAGACACGGAGCAAGGTGCCACGTTCTTGGGGAAGGGAGAGGTAGCCAAAGAAACCCAAGAAGTGAGGGATGCCTCCTCTTTGAAGAGGACAAAGAATGGGTATAAGGTCAAGACTTACAAAGGTCCGGTGAAGAGAGGGATCGTGAGTGCTCTCATGGCAATCCTGAAGCTGGAGAGAACGACTTATGTGATGAAACACCAAGCAGTGTTCTTCCATAAGATGTTTGCAGGAGAACCCATCAATTGGGCAAGGTGCTTTCATAGGAGAATGAGGCAGATGGTGTGGAATTTGTGGGATAAGTCGCCTCCACACTACATCATGCCGTTTGCAGCACATTTCTACCTCAGGTTGAATTTGCTCAATGCGGCGGAGTGTAGCAGAATGGTGTCTTACTTTCATCTCGATTTGAAAAGGGAAGTCGACAGGGAGGAGCAATAGTATATTCTTCAAATCCAAAGCACTGATGAGTACTATGCGCAGACGGGGAAGAGTGCGCAGGTACAAGTAAGTACTCCAAAGTCAAAGAAGCAGAGTAAACAAGAATAAGGCAAAGATGTAGAGAAGACAAGACCTCAGAAGACTAGGAGAGGGAACCCAAGGAAAGGTATGGTGGTGCTCGCATCATCGAAAGAAGACTCGGAAGGCAAAGCCAAGTGCAAGTCCAAAGACTCAAAACCCGAGGAAGAACTTGAACTCACGCTACAAAGTGGGGATACGAGTAGTGATAGTGATGAAGGTGGGGAGATGACGTTGATACCTGCAAAAGAAGAAGAAGTTTGGTTGGAGCTCAAGGAAGAGAATAATGTGAAGTTGGAGGACGAGGTACCCAAGCCGGAGGAGAAGAAAATTATGATTCAGAGGGGAGTTCCGTCAAGGCACAAGGCTAAGTGTGAAGCGGGTCCGAGCAAGGCAAGGGGAGAGGAGAATGCAAGTTTGGGAAGCAAAGCGTCTATTCCGATACGACAACTACAGAGAAGAAGGCAAGTATCGGGAGAAGAAGAGGTGAAGAAGGAGATCACTCTGCAGCTTGAAGTAGTTGCGAGTGATGGAGTAAAGTACCTACAAGAAATTGTGTGCCCGCTATTACTAAAGCTAGAGCACAAGAAGAAAGAGATGCAATCAAAGTGTCTGGAGGTAAAGACTGTGTTGCAGGTATTAGCAAGACTAGAAGAAGGGAACTTGGAGTTGAAGAAGAGTATAACCCGAGGTGAGGAGGAAAGGGAAATACTGCAAGGAGATGCAGTAGTGTAGTGTCAAGTAATTGAAAACTTGAAGAGAGAAGCAAGGTATCAAGAGGAAGAGTGACATAACGAGGAAAGACAAGTAGCTGAGTACAAAATCTTGAAGCAACAGTTTGCTGATTCAAGACTAGAAATTATCCATACTATGGCGAGGGAAGCAAAGAAGGAACAAGAGCTTGATAGAGTGATGGAGAGTGTAGAAGAGAAGAAGCAAATGTGGCAATGGGAGTTTACAATGAGATAAAGGGAAGAAGAGAGATTATAAGAGTTACTTTGTAATCAAGAGGAGAAGATTGTGCAGAAGGAGAAGGAGAAGGAAACATTGAAAGCCAAGTTCGAGGCAGAATTGGCAATGTACAGGGAAGATTGGCTTGCAGATCGGGAGCATGAAAGGAAGATGAGATTGGAGCCATTGAAGGAGATCGTAATCAGGATGAATGCGATGTTGAGTACAGAGGCCAATGTTTGTATTGAAGAAACAAGGCTGCACGAGGTGAAGTTGTTGGTGCAGGAGATGAGGAGGAGACATGCAAAGGACACAAACCTGAATGCTCTGTTAATTAGTCTCAGAACTCGAGTAGATAGGAAGATATTGGAAGTCAAAGATAATATCACAATTAGATTAGACTTAGTGAAGTTAGAGATAGATAAACTTCGGAAAGATGTCAGAGCAAAACCCGAAGTAGATGAAGTAGGAGTGCAAATCTCTTCGGAGTTACCATTGGAGACATTAGAGATGAGTGGGTCAGAAGATAAGGAGTTAGATAGATTACCCACTAGTGAAATGTCAGACCAAGAAAGAGAACTGTTAGATTTGGTAGAAGATGTAGGAGTTACAAAACCCGAGGACAGAATAGTAGGAAGTAAAATTACTTCAGGATCAGATTTGAAAGCCAAAGAAGAAGTAGACATCGGATTGGATTAGTAACCGATTTGATATTTGAATAGGCAGATATGAAGAGGTGCATTGTCATTTCGGATCTGCTGGTTTGCACAGTCATAAGGAAGAGGTACACTAGGAAGATAATTGTCGATTGCTTTACTATTTAAGAGTGGCATTCGTAGTCTTATGTTGTTCAGTGCTCATAATTCTGAGAATAGATAAAGCAATGTGTTGTGAAGTAGTGCTCATCGCTTAAGCTTGATTCCAAGTATCAACTTTGTGTTTGTGTTTATGAGTGTGTGAAGAATTTTGAAGTGCAAGTCAGAGTGCTTATTGGATGTTGGATTCCATAGCCTCGATCTTCATTCTATGTGTTTGATCCTGAGTGAAGTGCAATCGGAGCAATGCCTTGATAGATCTGGGAATAATTGTAGTGTTGGTAGTAATTTGCATTTGTGAGTGCAGTGCAAAGTTGATGTGAAGCAATTTTGATCAAGGAAGTTGTACCTTTAGTGGAGGGGTGGAACACAATTTTGAGACAAAGTCGTTTTGCAGTGAAGTGCTATTTTTGGGAGAGCTTGAATCATCACAATCAAGATTGTTTGGAAAGAATTGATGGAGTTGTGATTAAGGAGTGCTAATTTGTGACAAGACTGAGAATCAATGCTTGTTACTCTCTTCTGGGTGTGGTTTCTACCTGAGAGATTAAAGATGCAACCAAGAAGAACTACATTGTTACTGTTTGACTTCGTATTTGAGCATTTCTGAATCGTATCTCTGTGGGAATGAACTTTACTTATTTGATTACCGCAAAAGTGATATTTGCCGGGTTGTCACATGATTTTTGGCACCGCTGCCGGGGATACAAATCTTGGAAGTGGAAGAATACAAAGCCTAATTTGAAACTAGGTATCAAAGCAATATGAATGTCTGCATCAAGAGAACAACAGGAAGAAAGGGTTCAAAGACGAGCATTGCAGCGTGAAGAAGACAAACGTCTAAAAGTCCCATCCACTTTTGACAAAACTGAATGAGAGGCATTGGACTTTCAACTCCTTCATAGAGTGCAAGAAGCCCTACAAGAAATTGACCACAAGAAACACATAGGCGGTTGGCAAGGCTACTTTGCATCTCCCTCTTTGTCCAAAAAGAAGAAAGACTCGAGTGGCCAAATATATGCATTACGGCCCAGTACATCTAAAGGAAGTCGCATCCTTAAAGAATTGTGTACGAGAAAAGACAGCACGGATACTCACAGAAGAAGAGTGTCAACATCTTCTATGAACAATTCCTCGGTTGTCCAGAAGGAATTTTGAAAAGCACATTGAAGGTGTTGATCCCGAATCTTCCAATCAGGTTGAAGTCGACACCCTCATAGCTGAAATTTTCAAAGAAGACCCTACCTTGAATTTGATAAATTGGAATCCCTGGGCTGACAACACAGTGTCAATTCCAGCCAATTCCTTGGTTCCGTCAAGTTCAACTCTACCCCAACTGATCCCAAGGCATCAAACAATGACTTTGTTGCCTATCACCCAACACGCCTATCAGAAGTATAAGGGGACAGAACAAGACAAAGACCCCGATGAATTCATCGAAGAATTTGAAGTCATCTCCTTTGCTAACAAGGAGCATGACTTGGTGGATTGACTACCAATTTTCCCATGTTTGCTTTGAAAGAAAGCTCAAAGCTGGTACACCCATGTGACCTAGAAGGGGTTTGTACTAGCAGATTGGGTTGACTTGAGAAAGAACTTCCTAGAACAATTCCGGGAGGTTGACTACGACATGAGTGTCTTTGTGGCACTCAACAATTTAGACCAAGGCAAGAAGGAGAAGTTGAGAGACTACTCTGAGCGGTTCATGGCACTCTTGAACCGAGTTCCAAAGCAATCGGGGTAGTGGGTTACTCCGATGCCCAAGCCATTACCTAGATCCTGGGAAGACTTTCACCAGAGATTTGAATCTTTGCAAGGGAGAGGATTGTAACTTCCCTTGACAAAGTACTCAAACATGTTGCCCGTTACGAGGCGGCCCACTCTCACTCTGCCGGCAATCGGAGAAATTGGGAGAAGAAAGGCAAGAAGCCCAAAAGGAGAGCTTTGTGCAGTACATCCCCTTCTTTGGAGGAATCCTCCACGTCTTCCAGCTCTTCTTTGGAATCCAAAGAAGAATCAAAGCAAAGATGAGTAAAAAGACATGGGGGTAAGAAACTAGTGACTCTTCCAGCAAAGAGTGTACATAAGGCGGATACCAAGCTGGATGCCCTCATCAAGGAGTTTTCAGATTTTAAGATCTAGATGATTGGGGCTAAAGACAGAAGGAAGGCCCCAGCATTTGGCAGATCAAATGTATGGTGCACCGCATGTGGCAAGTCGGGCCATGCAAACACGGAATGCAATACTTGTAATGCATTCCTGGTGCAGCAGATTGATTGGGTTCCGAGATGGAACCAAGACGATGAAGAAGAGGTTGTGTACCAAACGCAAGAGATACAGCCTCAGGTGAGCACATCGTATCAAGGTCCAAGGTTTGGACCACAGGTGTATAACCCCAATGCTCCTCCATGAAGACCACCGATGAGCAACCAAAATTGACCTCAGAATGTTGCACTCGGAGCCTGTTACAATTGTGGCTTGATGGGACATTGGTCTCCAAACTATCCGGAGCCAAGAAGGCAAATCGGGTATGTTTCCCTATGCAGAAATTGCAAAGGATCGGGCCATACAAGCAACCAATGCCCTCACCCACCAAACTCAAAGCCACCTGTAAAATATGTATAGACCCCCGTTGAGCGTGCAGCGATTCAGGCAAAGGGAGATACTAATGTAAATTCCATCATGCTTGAGGAGGAGAGACCTCAAGAAGGGAGTCCGGCCTCGGAAGGGGAATGGCCGGACCTTGAAATTTTGAAGGTTGAGACACGCGCAAGTAAGAAGAAGCGTGATCCCGAAGAACTGACTACGACCTTGTTGTCTTCCAGAATGGCGAAGAGACTGTGCCCAAAGGCAATTCTTTCTGCCAAGGAGGAAAAGATCCTCTCAAAAGCCAAAGCTAAAGCCTTGCAGAGAGAACTTAAGGAGGCACTACTCAGAACTCGGGAACTGAGTTTGGAGGAGGAGACAAAGACAAAGCCTCTAGTTTTTCCGGCGGACATCCAATCCGAAGTAAAGGGTCTGATCCAAGCCGAGGTGTGCCAACCTGAGGAACCTTGGGTTAAGGCCACTAGCAATCCCATCACCATTTAAAAACATCCCAAAGTCAAAATGGAACATGGAGAGACTTTGAACCCGAAGCCAAAGCCAAAGACAGTCAAATTGGGAGGAGTACCCCCGTACAATATTGTAGCAGATTTGGCAGCCACAAATGCCAACGTTACATTCAAGCAATTGTGGGAAGACAATAAGTTGTATAAGAAGCAGCTGAATTTGGCCCTTAAGAAGGTGAGGTTGATGTCAAAGAAGGACCTGCCCGCTATCTATCATATTGAACAAGAAGATCTGGGATCTCCCGAGGTTGACGTGGAGATTGCAGGGTGCATGATCACATCAATACCCATTGATTTGGGTTCAAGTATGAATGTCATGACCGAGGATATTGCAAATCGACTAGGGTATCATACGTTTGAGCCAACACCCCGAGTTTTGAAATTTGCAGACCAAACGAGGAGATGGCCTTTGGGCATGCTATCAAACATAACCACGATCATTGGAGGGGTGCCCTTCAAGTTGAATTTCATTGTGTTGCGACCAGTGACAAAGACTGGTTATCCTCTGTTGATCAGAAGACCTTGGTTGTATAGTGCCCAAGTTGTGGTGGATTAGCATCAGCAAAAGTTACGATTCAAGGACATTTTGTCCAAAGATCAAAAGCTGGTGACTGTGAGTTGGACGAAAGTTCCCCATCTTGGCAAAACAAGTTTGTCAGAAGAGGAGGACAAATCCAAAGACTCATTGTCTTTGTCCTCTGACCAATCCGAAGACAAAGCCCAAGTTAACTACTTGGAATGCTACGAGGTGGATGTCAAAGACGAAGATCCATATGACCTTGCCTCAGGTGAACCTTACTTGGAGGAAGGGGGTTTGATGGCAGCTCACCTCAAGTTAAGCCAAGTAAGCCATGTAGAAGGAGTCATCAACCCCGATGACTATCAAGATGTTGTCTTGACTGAAGGTAAAATTTTAAAAATTTCAAAGACAGTCACTTCGGAGGAGTTGGCAGGATACACTACCCTGTTCATAGAATTCTAGGATGTATTCACCTGGTCTATTGATCAAATGCCGGGTATTCCATGAGAATTTGGAGAACACCGGATTGATCTGATTGAAGGTGCGTTTCCGGTTTGGCAAAGACAATACCGCCTGAACCCGAAGTACTCGCTTTTGGTAAAAGATGAAATTTATAAGTACTTAGGGACCGGAATCATCTTCCCTATCTTAAGCAGTGAATGGGTCTCCCCCATCATCATTGTCCCAAAGAAGAAAACAAGGAAGATCCGAGTGTGCCAAGACTTCTGTAAGCTGAACGTAGTCACAAGGAAGGATCATCATCCCTTGCCTTTTACTGATACAATTCTAGATCAAGTAGCTGGTCACTCTTGTTATAGCTTTCTTGATGGATTTTCCGGATACAATCAAGTGTCCATCTGAGAAGAGGACAAGGATAAAACTACTTTCACCACCAATTGGGGTACCTTTGCGTACAATCAAATGCCCTTTGGGTTGTGTAATGCTCCGGCTACTTTCCAGCAGATGATAAATTCAATCTTCAAAGATTTCATGTGCAAATTTGTGGAAGTCTTCATTGATGATTTTTGTGTGTTTGGGCAAAGAGATGTACATTTGGATTACCTTCACCAAACTTTTGAAAGGTGTCGTTTTGCCAGCTTGTCATTACACCCAGAGAAATGCTTCTTTGCAATGAAAGAAGGAATTCTTCTGGGGCATCGGGTGTCAAGCCGAGGCATTGAAGTCGATGTCGAGAAGGTTAAAGTAATTGCAGCTTTGGAATCCCTGAAGAATATCCGAGAGCTGAGAGCCTTCTTGAGACATGTCGGATACTACAGACACTTTGTGTCAAATTATACGGTGCTTGATGCACCACTTAAAAAGCTTCTGAAGAAATCCGAAGACTATCTGTGGGAAGCAAATCAAGAAGAAGCTTTCCAGGTGTTGAAGAAGAAATTGGTTGAAGCACCAATTATGAGGGCCCCGAATTGGGACGTCCCTTTTCATGTATATGTGGACACTTTGTCCATGGCCATCAGGGTTGTCTTAAGTCAGAAGGACGAGAAGAAGAAGGACTACCCGGTGTATTATGCCAACCAATAACTTTCAATTTCTAAAAAGAACTATTTGATGACTGAAAGAGAAGCACTTGGGATGGTGTATGCCTGCAAGAAATTTTACCACTACCTACTGGGATACGAGTTTGTCTTCTATGTTGACCATTACGCATTGCAACATTTGGTCAAGAAGGCAGATTTGTCCGAGCAAATTGCAAGATGGATCTTGTTGTTACAAGAATTCACATATACTGTACAAGTAAGGAACAGAGCTTTGCATTCAAATGCGGACTTTGTGTTGAGGTTAGAAACTCAAGACCAGGAGTGGGAAATTGACAATTGGTTCCCTGACGAAGAGTTATATCAATTGACAGCAATGCAAAGTACGAGGTGTGCAACAAAATATCATTATCTGCATACTCTCCATTGTCTTGAAGGGATGGACCCAAAGCAAAGGGCAGTCTTTTTCATGAAAATGGGGCCGTACCAGCTCAAACACAACATTCTATTCAAGATGGGCAAAGACGAAGTACTTTGGCAATGCTTGGAGTCATACGAAGTAGGAGGAGTGATTGAATCTTTACACTCCAAAGCATCGGGAGGACACTATGCTCTGAAGAATACTATAAAGAAGATTCTTTTGGCCGGGTATTGGTGGCCTACGATGTACAAAGATACGCATGCTCATATCCAAAGCTATGATGCTTGTCAAAGAACGGGGAAGCCGATGGCTACTTCTCAATGGCCTTTGAGACCAATTTTGCCTTTGGCCCCATTTGAGAAATGGGGAATTGATTTTGTGGGGCCCATTCAACCTGTGACCCAAGTCACAAGAAAGTAATACATTTTGGTTTGCACTGACTATGCTACCAAGATGGTCGAAGTTGAAGCAACTCGTAGAGATGATGCAGAAACTATGGTGGAATTTTTCTTTCAAAACATCATCTCCCGATATGTGTGTCCTTTGGAATTGGTCAGTGACCGAGGGACACATTTTTTGAACTTTGTAATGGAGGCGTTAACCAAGTACTTTCAGATTAAACATCTGAAGATGACTCCTTATAACCCAAAAGCAAATGGCTTAACGGAAAAGGCAAATGTGTTACTTTGCAAAATTTTGAATAAGGTGACTGTCAATTATGCTTATGACTAGGATATAAAATTACCAACCACGTTGTGGGCATATCAAACAACAAAAAAGATTACAACCTAACAAACTCCATACTTCTTGACATATGGCTTGCATCCCATACTACCAATTGAATTTCAAGTACCGACATGTCAGATTTTTTGCAAAAAATGACTGTCAGAGGGAGAAAGCCAGGATCTTTGGATCCATCAACTAATGTGGTTAGAAGAAAAAAGAGACGATGCAATGTAAACCATGAAGGAAGTACAAGCGCAGAGGAAAGTAAGGCACGATAAGCATATCAAGCCAGTGGTTGTGTGAGAAGGAGATTTGGTTTTGTTATATGACAATCACCGAATATTTTTTCCAAGCAAGTTGCATTTGAGATGGATGGGGCCCTATCGAGTTCTTCATCTTTATGAAAATGGTTCCATGCAGCTTGTAGATCTGGAGGGTAATCCTTTTGCCACTTGAGTAAACGAGTGGAAAGTTCAGAGATATTGGACCCTAGACTCGGAAGTCTCTAAGACACCCGAGGCCTATGTTCACAGGGACGCTCACATTTGAGGGAGGGGGTATGTGGTACCCACATTTTTGTGTTTTTTTAAATGGAGAAGAAGAAGTGTATAAAGAAGTCGGATTGTGCCTGTATGGCCAAAGAAGGCAAAGAAAAGAGTCTTCGGGATGAAACTTGAAGTAACATGGCTTCGGGTCATAAGGCAAAGTACTCGGACTTGCCCTATCAGCATACAACCCAAAGTAAGGAGTCTTTGTATTGGGAGGAGCTCAACTCGAGGCAAAGACAATGTAACAACTTTTCTTTGGGGTAAGAAATTCAAGAAGTGACCATTCAAAAACCGGCGGTCATACGCGTGAAGTACACTTGATAGTGACAGGCGCATGCAAGAGGTGTGTGTGGTACCCACATTTTTTGTTTTTCTATGTTTATTAGTGTTTAAGAGAAGAAGTAAGCACTGGAAGTCGAATTGCGGATGAAGAATGGACGGAAGTAACTTTGGAGGACATCCAAAGAAGACGACATTGGATCCGATGATGGAGGTACTCTGAAAAGGAGTACAATGGAAAAAGTCCAAAGAGCACCGTCTTTGGGTCGGAAGGCGCAAAAGATACAAAGACCATTTAACAACCTTGGTACGTGGCAAGAAAGTACATTTCAAGAAATGGCAGAGGCAAAAGAAGCATGTCTTGACAATGACCGGGATTTGCACACAGAAGAGAGAAAGTTGAAGTTGAAATTGACTAAAAAATGACTGCAATTTGGTGTAATATAAGATTGCAACTGCGTAGGAACAAGTTGAATGTGCCAAGTAAATTTCCAATCCCTTTGAGTAGTTGTCCTGCAGTAATGCGTGTCCGAAAGCCCATCGAGAGTGAAATTTTCCAAAATCCTGAGGGAGTTAGAGTGTCTCGTCTAGGAGAGGGTATCATCTTCTAGCATCATAGAGCAAGAGAACAGATTATGGCAAAGAAGGTGGCCAATGCGCTGGCGGTGCAAGGTTTTGCAATTCGAAGATTAGATGTAGTAGCTAGAATTGAAGTCTTGATTAGACTTCATATTACTTTCTTAGCATGGAACTGGAATTTCAGTTTCTCAAGAGTGATGGTAGAAATTGCTGCCAATAATTATGAGGAGGGTCCTAAGGTGGAAGAGAAGAGAGGGAATTTGGGTCGATGGACTGAGTCGGATTGGAGGTTAGTATTGGGGAGAGAAGCAGGAGAGCCAACGGGGATCACCTTCTATTGGAAGTGTGATGCTGCAGAGGAGACAACTGAAATTTGCAAATTTTTTTTTGCTCCAAGAACAACGAATGGATACAAGGTGGAGTCCTATCGGGATCCGATTCCGAGAAGCATCGTGAGGGCGGTGATGGCCATGTTCAAGCCAGAACAAACCACATACGTGAACATGCAACAAGCCGTTTTCTTCCACCAAATGTTTGCAGGAGTTCTAGTGAATTGAGCAAAGTGCTTCCACCACCGAACGAGGCAAATGGTGATCAATTGGCAAACGGGTTCTCCACCGCATTTTTTTGCACCATTTGCAGCACATTTCTATTTTGGGTTGAACCTACTGACAGAAGAGGAGCATCATCATATGGTGTCTCACGTTCATCCGGACTTATGATGGGAAGCAAACGAGGAAGAGCGTCAATATATGCTGCATCTGCGAGCCAATGATGAGTATTTCTCAAAGACCGGACAGTGGAAAGTTGAAGAAATCACCAATCTGAAGATGAAGAAACACGGCAAACCCAAAGAAGCAAAGTTGCCTCCCACTCAACAAAAAACTTGATTGCTGATTATGAAGAATGCGAAGGTGGTGAGAGAAGCATCATCGGGATCAGAGTGTGAGGAAGAAACCGAGTCGCAAGAAGAGGAATCCAAAGAAGAGGAGCTCACCTTAAAAAGTGGAGAGTCCAGAAGTGATAGCAAGGGGGAGCCAGAAGTTTAGCAATCAGTGGCGGTCAATGAAGCTTGTCAGGCGATGGTAGTGAACAAGCCAAGGCCAGAGGAGAAGGAGGAGTATCCAGCAGGACCAAGTTCAAGAGGCAAAGACAAAGAAAGTATAGAAACGATGTTTCTGAAGATACAAAGATCGCAAATTTGGATGAAGGAGCCGATGATGGAGGTGAAGATTCAAGACGAAGATGGCAATGAAGAGGAAGAGAACTTTGGTGGGATATTGTATTTAACAAAGGTGGTCACACCATTGCTTGAGCTACTGAAGGATCATCGGAAGGTAATTCCCAAGATCGTAGGAGGGGGATGAATGAGTTGCAGGTGGTGATGCATTTGCTGTGTGAAGTGAAGGGGTTGCAGGAGCAACAAGTCTGAAGAAGTAAAGAAGTAGAAGAACTTCCGTGGGAAGAAGGCTTGAAGAAGAAGACTCTTACAACGTCACAAGAAAGTTGCGATGTAAAAGAGAAAGAACTACAGAGGCAAGCCGGAGAATTAATGGAATAGGCGATGTGGCTGAGCAAGATGAAGGAGGAAGTGAGTGATGTGCGCATCGAGAATGTCCATTTGAAGGTGATGACCATCATAATGGAGCAGGAGTTGGATAGTTTGAAAAAGAGTGCAGCGGTGAAGGATCAAGCATGGCAGAGGTAGTTAGCAGCCAGGCAGGAAGAAGAGGAGCGATTACAAGAACTTGTCAGGAGCGCGGAAATGCAAAACATGCAGTATGCAGAAGAGAAGAAGATGCTTGCTGCAGAGTACGAAGACAAGTTAAAGATGTATCGTGAGGAGTTGAAGGTAGAACATTCTCAAGGATATGCATCGGAATCAGTGGGAGAAGTTGCGGGGAAGTTGAGAGCAATTCTAAGCATGGAGGCTGAAGGGAGATTGGAAGAAGCCCGCCTTCATGAGTTGAAGTTGCTTGTGCAAGAAACTCGGAAGAGAAAAGCCAAGGATGTGGACATGAACACCTTGTTGATCCGATTGAGTGAGCGTGTAGATCAAAAGATGTTAGAAGTAGAGAATAATGTTAGTCTTCGATTAGATTTAGTCAATTCAGAGTTAGAGAAAATTCGGAATAGTGTGACAGCAGAGCAGAAACCCGATGTTGCAGAAGTAGGAATTCAGGTGTCATCAGATTTGATAATTGACACATTAGAGAAGAGTGGGTCAAGAGATAGAGAGTTAGATAAGTCACTCCTTAGTGCAATTGTAGTTCCTAGTGTAGAAGTGGTAGAATTAGTGAAGGAATTGGTAGAATTAGCTATACCCAAAGAAGGAGAAAGAGTAGGAAGATCATCGGGTTTGGAAGCCGATGATGAGGTAGACATCGGATTGGGGTAAGTGTCAATTTTGAGAAAGGAAGAGGCAGATATGAAGAGATAGATTGTCAATTAGGATTCGCAGGTAGGAAGTGATGTTAGGAAGTGGTGCATAGGTAGGCAGGACTACCGTTGGCTTCAGTATTTAAGGGGAGCATTTGCAATGCTATGTTGTTCAATATTCATATTTTTGAAGATAGATAAAGCAAAGTGTTGTTCTCAATGCTTGTCGCTTAAGCTTAATTCCGATTGTCAATTTCGTATTTGTAATTGTGAGTGTGTGGAGAATTCCAAAGAGCAAGTCAGTGTGTCTGTGGATGTTGGATTCTGCAGCCTTGATCTTCATTTTGTGTGTTTGATCCTGAGTGAAGTGCATTGGAGCAATGCCTTGACAGATCTGAGAAGAATTGTAGTGTTGGTAGTATTCTGCATTTGTGAATGCAACACGAAGTTGATGTGAAGCAATTTAGATCAAGGAAGTTGTGCCTTAAGTGGAGGGGTGGAACACAATTCTAAGGCAAAATTGTTCTTTGTAGTGAATTGCCGTCTTCGGGAGAATCTGAATCATCACAATCAAGAATTGTTTGGACAAAATTTGCTATGTTGTGATTATGTGTGTGTGTATTCGTGACAAGTTGTCAATTTTGTGAGCTTGTTACTCTCTTCTGGGTGTAGTTTCTACTTGAGAGATTAAAGAAGAAACCAAGAAGAAGTGCAATTGTGACTTTTGACTTTGTATTTGACCAATTCTGAATCGTATCTCTATAGAAATGAGCTTTACTTACCCAATTACGGCAAAAGTGATATTTGTTGGGTTGTCACAGTGTGATTTCTCGGTAGAAACTCAAATTGAAGAGAGACAAAGAAGGCGCGACTCTATAAAAATCAGGCTAACAACAAAGCAATGTTCAGCAATTTTCCTTTGCCATTGAGGAGTTGTCCTATAGGAGATCGGGGGAAGGGAAGTAGAGTTGAAGACGCGCTAGTGTGTAGAGGAGAATTTGAGAAAGTTAACCCAAGAGATAGTGAGGAATCAGGAAAGATGGGAGGAGGGAAGAAGAACTCTGAATTTGTAGTGAGAAATCATGCAATTCAGAGGTTAGATGTGATTGCAAGAATCAAAGTCTTGAGCCGACTTTGAATCACATTCTTGGCATGGAATTGGAACGTGAGTTTTCTAGGGTTCATGACCAAGATAATCAAGAGTAAATGTCCCAATGGCCTTGAAGAAGAAGTGAAGAGAGGAAATCCGGCTCGTTGGATAGAGTTGGATTGGAAATTGGTACTCAAAAGAGAGGCAGGCGCGGAGCAGGGTGCCACATTCTTGGGGAAGGGAGAGGTAGCCAAAGAAACCCAAGAAGAGAGGGATGCCTTCTCTTGGAAGAGGACAAAGAATGGGTATAAGGTCAAGAGTTACAAAGATCTAGTGAAAGAGGGATCATGAGTGCTCTCATGGCAATCCTGAAGCCGGAGAGAACAACTTATGTGATGAAACACCAAGCGGTGTTCTTCCATAAGATGTTTGCGGGAGAACCTATCAACTGGGCAAGGTGCTTCCATGGGAGAACAAGGCAGATGGTGTGGAATTTGCAGGATAAGTCGCCTCCACACTCCATTGTGCCATTTGCAGCACATTTCTACCTCAAGTTGAATTTGCTCAATGCGGCGGAGCGTAGCAGAATGGTGTCTCACTTTCATCCCAACTTGAGAAGGGAAGTCGACATGGAGGAGCAACAATATATTCTTCAAATCCAAAGCACTGATGAGTACTACGCGCAGACGGGGAAGAGTGTGCAAGTAGAAGTAAGTACTCCGAAGTCAAAGAAGCGGAGTCAACAAGGAGAAGGCGAAGACATAAAGAAGACAAGACCTCAGAAGACCAAGAGAAGGAACTTGAGGAAAGGTATGGTGGTGATCACGTCATCGGAAGAAGACTCCGAAGGCAAAGCCAAGTGCAAGTCCAAAGACTTGGAACACGAGGAAGAACTTGAGCTCACACTACAAAGTGGGGATACGAGTAGTGATAGTGATGAAGGTGGGGAGATGACATCGGTACCTGCAGAAGAAGAAGAAGTTCGGGTGGAGCTCAAGGAAGAGAATAACGTGAAGTTGGAGGACGAGGTTCCCGAGCCGGAGGAGAAGAAAATTACAATTCAAAGGGGAGTTTGGTCAAGGTGCAAGGCAAAGTGTGAAGTGGGTCCAAGCAAGGCAAGGGAAGAGGAGAATGCTAGTTTGGGAAGCAAAGCGTCTATACCGATACGATGACTACAGAGAAGAAGGCAAGTATCGGGAGAAGAAGAGGTGAAGAAGGAGATCACTCCATAGCTTGAAGTAGTTGCGAGTGATGGAGTGGAGTACCTGCGAGAAATTATGTGCCTGTTGTTAGTGAAGCTAGAGCACAAGAAGAAAGAGATGCAGTCAAAGCGTCCGGAGGTGAAGACTATGTTGCAGGTATTAGCAAGAATAGAAGAAGAACTTGGAGTTGAAGAAGAGTATGACCCGAGGTGAGGAGGAAAGGGAAATACTACAAGGAGATGTTGTAGTGCAATGTCAAGTAATTGAGAACTTGAAGAGAGAAGTGAGGTATCGAGAAGAACTTGTGAAGAAGAGTGACATAGCGAGGGAAAGACAAGTAATTGAGTATGAAATCTTGAAGCAATACTTTGTTGATTCAAGACTAGAAATTATCCATGCTATGCCAAGGGTAGGAGAGAAGGAACAAGAGCTTGATAGAGTGATGGAGAGTGTAGAAGAGAAGAAGCAACTGTGGCAATGGGAGTTTACAGTGAGATATAGGGAAGAAGAGAGATTACAAGAGTTACTTCGTAATCAAGAAGAGAAGATTGTGCAGAAGGAGAAGGAGAAGGAAAAACTGAAAGCCAAGTTCAAGGTAGAATTGGCAATGAACAAGGAAGATTGGCTTGTAGATCGGGAGCGTGAAAGGAAGATGAGATTGGAGCCATTGAAGGAGATTGTAATCAGGATTAATGCAATGCTGAGTATAGAGGCCAGTGTTTGTATTGAAGAAACAAGGCTGCACGAGGTGAAGTTGTTGGTGCAGGAGACGAGGAGAAGACATGCAAAGGACATAGACTTGAATGCTCTGTTAATTAGTCTCAAAACTCAAGTAGATAGGAAGATATTGGAAGTCAAAGATAATATCACAATTAGATTAGACTTAGTGAAGTTAGAGATAGATAAACTTTGGAAAGATGTTAGAGAAAAACCCAAAGTAGATGAAGTAGGAGTGCAGATGTCTTCAGAGTTACCATTGGAGACATCAGAGAAGAGTGGGTCAGAAGATAAGGAGTTAGATAGATTACCCACTAGTGAAATGTCAGACCAGGAAAGAGAACTGTTAAATTTGGTAGAAGATGTAGGAGTTATGAAACCAGAGGACAGAATAGTAGGACGTAAAATTACTTCAAGATCAGGTTTGAAAGCCAAAGAAGAAGTAGACATCGGATCGGATTAGTAACCGATTTGAGATTTGAATAGGCAGATATGAAGAGGTGCATTGTCATTTTGAATCTGCTGGTTTGTAGAGTCATAAGGAAGAGGTACATTAGGAAGATAATTGTCAATTGCTTTACTATTTAAGAGTGGCATTTGCAGTCTTATGTTGTTCAGTGCTCATAATTCTGAGAATAGATAAAACAAAGTGTTGTGAAGCAGTGCTCGTCGCTTAAGCTTGATTCCAAGTATCAACTTTGTGTTTGTGTTTGTGAGTGTGTGAAGAATTTTGAAGTGCAAGTCAGAGTACTTGTTGGATGTTGGATTCCACAGCCTTGATCTTCATTCTGTGTGTTTGATCTTGAGTGAAGTGCAATCAAAGCAATGCCTTGATAGATCTGGGAGGAATTGTAGTGTTGGTAGTATTTTGCATTTGTGAGTGCAGTGCAAAGTTGATGTGAAGCAATTTTGATCAAGGAAGTTGTGCCTTCAGTAGAGGGCTAGAACACAATTCTGAGGCGAAGTCATTTTGCAATGAAGTGCCATTTTTGGGAGAGCTTGAATCATCACAATCAAGATTGTTTGGAAAGAATCAATGGAGTTGTGATTAAAGAGTGCTAATTTGTGACAAGACTGAGAATCAGTGCTTGTTACTCTCTTCTGGGTGTGGTTTCTACCTGAGAGATTAAAGATGCAACCAAGAAGAACTACATTGTTATTGTTTGACTTTGTATTTGAATATTTCTAAATTGTATCTCTGCGGGAACAAACTTTACTTATCCGATTACCGCAAAAGTGATATTTGCCGTGTTGTCACATTCTTCTATAGTCCAAGTATAGCCCATGTGAAGGAATCCTTGACTTAGTGGTTGGATCAAGATAAGATCACATGCTAGTGGAATATGCCCATGTGAATGGATATTCCTTCTACTTTTTGACTTTACTTGACTTTTAGTCTAGTAACTTGAGTTACTACCGTAATTAGTAACTTTGGTACGTAACCATTTCACAAGTATAGAAACAAGGGGTAAGGAGGTACTATCATCCTTTCATTTGCAACTATCTCTCTCTCATTGAGATCTTTAGTGAGCAATGTCTTGAGTCTTGGAGTGTTAGCCTTGGAGGAGTATGATGGAGTTGGGGTTCCTTGCCTTCTTAGTCCATGGTGTGCTACCATAATAGCCATCAGAGGTTCATCCTGAGTAAGATATAGGCCGGCTCACAGATCACTTAAGAGTGAATGATGAATTGGCATTAGTATGATATATGAGTGATAAAACTTTGGATTTGAAAAAGAAGATGAGTCAAGGAGAGAGGGAGTTAGTAGAGCTTTGTAGTTATGTAGACCTGAGGAGAAAAGAGATTGAGAGTCTAATGGGGGACTTTGTGAAGAGAAGCAAAGCCATGGCAATGCAAGAGAAGATCGGAAGGAGCAATTAGTGAAGTTAGAGGCCTTGCGGGCAGAAGTGCACAATACACGCATAGAAGTTATTCATTTGAAGGCCATGGCTATTGTTATGGGTCAAGAGTTGGAGAGTTTGAAGGCCGATGCAACAAGAAAGATTGGGCTTGGCAACAAGAGTTGGTCGCGCATGATAGAGAAGAAGAACAACTGTGAGGGTTGACTAGAGGAATAGAAGAACAACTTTGGCAGAGTGTGAAGGAGAAGGAAGCACTAAAGGCAGAGTTGGAAGATGAATTAAAGATGCATTGAGAAGAATTGTTAGCAGAGAGAGAGAGGCTGCAGATGTCAAGACAAGATGCAGGTGAAGACATCATTGTAAGAATGAAAGCAATGTTAAAGATGATGTTTGAAGTCCATTTGGAGGAAGCAAGACTGCATAAGTTAAAGTTATTAGTGCATGAAACAAGGAAGAAGAAAGAGAAGGGTATCAAATTGAACCAATTGTTGATGTGCCTCTGAGATCAAGTAGATAGGAAGATATTAGAAGCAAAAGACAATGTATGTCTTAGATTAGACTTTGTACATTCAGAATTGGATAGACTTTGTAGTTCTATGAGGTTGGAGAAGAAGCCCAAAGTAAGATAAGTAGGAGTCCAAGTGTCTTTGGATTTAGCACTTGAGGCTTTAGAGAATGATGGATCAAGATATAAAGAGTTAGATAAGTCACCCACTAGTTTAATTGTAGTTTGTAGTAAAGAAATAGTAGAAATAGATGAGTTAGGAGTAGAATTAGATAGACCCAAAGAAGGAGAAATACCTGGAGGATCATCGGGATTGGAAGCCAAAGTAGAGGTAAATATTGGATTGGATTAGGACTAGTTTTGAGATAGGAGGAGGCAGATATGAAGAGGTGTATTGTCAGTTCGGATCTATAGGTTCTTAGAAGTTGTTAGGAAGCAATTTAGGAAGTTAGATAATTGTTGAGTGCTCTACTTTTTGAAGGAGGCAATCACAATGTGTTGTTTTTCAGTATTTATTTTCTAGAGAATAGATCAAGTGAAGTGCTGATTTTAGTGCTCGTTGCTTGAGCTTAATTTTGAGTATTAATTTCGAGTATCTTTGTTTGTGTTTGTGAGTGTTGTGAGAATTTCAAAGTGCAAGTCAATGTGTTTGTTGGATGTTGGATTCTGCAACTTTAATCTTCATTCTGTGTGTTTGATCTTGAGTGAAGTGCAATCGGAGCAATGCCTTGACAAATTTGAAAGGAATTGTAGTGTTGGTAGTATTTTGTAGTTGTGAGTGCAGTGTTGAGCTGATATGAAGCAATTTTGATCAAGGAAGTTGTGCCTTCAGTGGAAGGGTGGAATGCGATTTTGAGGTGAAGTTGTTTTATAGTGAAAAGCTATTTTTTTGGAGAGATTGAATTATCACAACCAAGATTGTTTGGAAAGATTTGATAGAAAGATTTGATGGAGTTGTGATTAGGTGTGGCATTTTTGTGTGACGAGACTGCAAGTTAGTGCTTGTTACTATCTTCTGGGTGTGGTTTCTACTTGAGAGATTAAAGATGCAACCAAGAAGAACTGAGATTGTTATTGTTTGCTTTGTATTTGACCAATTCTGAATTGTATCTCTGTAGGAACAAACTTTACTTACTTGGTTACCGCAAAAGTGATATTTGTTAGGTTGTCACACAAATGGTTTTAGCAAAAAATAACTACTCTATCATAAAGAGAGAAGGATTGGTAGTGATCTTTGGCTTCAAGAAGTTTAGACATTACTTGATTGAAGGGAAAGCCACCATTTTCATGGATCACAAGGCTTTTAAGTACATCTTCAACAAGCCTTATGTGGAAGTGAGTCTAGCAAGTTGAATGATACTCTTGTCTAAGTATGACTACACCATTGAGGATAGGCTAGGGAAGAAACACGCAAATGCTGATTTGTTATCTAGGGCCTATGATCATGATGGAGATGAGCCAGTGGACGATTTCTTCCCAGATGAGGAGCTCATGACAATCTCAATCACTCAGGAGGTTCCAATGGAGTACAAGGAGATTGTAGACTTTGTTACAAGAGGTAACTATCCATAAAGGCTGCATTATAGGGAGAGGAAAGCCCTTGCAACAAGATCTAGACCTTACACATTGGTGGAGGATATTCTTTTTCACCAAGGAGCAGATTGTCTACTTCAAAGAGCAATGGAAGAGTCTATCTTACTCAAAAAGGAGTTTCATGAAGGTTTAGTATGTGGAGGACACTTTGCAAGAAAGGTGATTGCTTTCAAGATTCTAGGTGCATGTTACCATTGGAAGAGGATTTTCAAAGATTCTCTTGATTATTGCAAAACTTATCATGTTTGTCAAGCTTTTGATAGAAAGTCTACCTCCACTCTACCACTTAGATCAATTCCATTGGTAGGACCTTTTGAGAAGTGGGGAATTGATTTTGTAGGCCTCTCAATAGAACCCAAGGAACAATCAGTACATTGTGGTAGTTACTCATTATCTTACCAAGCGGATTGAGGCTAGACCATTGAGTGACAAGAATGAAGATGAAGTTGGGAGATTTCTTTATCAATGCATTATCATTAGGTTTGGATGCCTTTTGGAGTTGGTTTCTGATAGATGAGAAGAGTTTATAAGAAACATTACTATAGTCATGCTATGACATTTCTCTCTCACACATAGAGTAATTATATCCTATAAGCCAAATTCCAATGGCTTTGTAGAGAGAACCAATCAGACCTTGTGCATGATGTTGGCCAAAGATGCAGAAATGGAGGAGGCTAAGCATCACTCGGACAAGAGGATTCATGCAATTTTGTGGGAGTATAGGACAACCATAAAAACTTCCATTGGATATTCTCCATTTTAGCTGGTATATTTTATTGAGTCTACATTACCTATTTACTTTGATCTTCCTACCTTCCAAAGCATTCATAGGAGATTGAAGAAAGCACAAGGAGGTGATGTAGAGAAGTCAAGGAAGGATCATGGAATTGGAGGAGCCTTTCAAAGAAGATGATTGGATAATGTTGTTTGATTCCAATAGATTCAAGAGAGTGCGCAAGAAGATTATTCCCTAAGTACTTTGGACCTTTCATAGTGGAGTAGGTGTAGGGAAATTACACCTATGCTCTCTAGGAGTTGGGAGGAAGACCCTTTGATAGCATTAACCATGATAAGTTAAAGATGTATCATAGAAAGTAGAGAGACCTTCATTTTGTGGACAAAGTGAAATCTTAGTCCGGGGGTAAATGTAACACCTATTTGTGCATGTATGTGCTATTGTGATATTTAGTTCGGTATTATAAGTACTTGAGATATATATATATATAGAGATAAAGGATTGTTCTACATTTTTCATAATTAGTTAAAGTTAATCATAGCTAAGATAGAGGAGATCTTACTTCAAAAGAAGTAGAAAAGATGAACACCACTATTTTGGATTCTAGTGTGGTGACTTGGTTTTATTCCTAGGTGTTTGACTTTGAGGAAAGAGTTGAGAACTCTTGGACCAACAATCCTTTTTTTTGGGGTTCTTCTATAGTCCAAGGATAGCCCATGTGAAGGAATCCTTGACTTAGTGGTTGGGTCAAAATAAGACCACATGCTTAGAAAACTATTCCTATGAGGATGGATATTTCTTTAGCTTTTTAAAATATTTTTTTTTAGCCTAGTAACTTGAGTTACTCCAATAATTAATAAATTTGGTGTGTTACTATTTCATAGTATATAAACTAGAGGTGCAGACAAATTCATCATCCTTTCATTTGCAACTATCTCTCTCTGTCATTGAGTTCTCTAGTGAGCAATGTCTTGAGTCTTGGAGTGTTAGCCTTGGAGGAGTATAAGGAAGTGGGGGTTCTTTTCCTTCTTAGTCCATGATACATTACCATAATATCCATCAGAGGTTCATCTTGAGTGATAAACAGGCTGGCTCACAAGCCAAAAACCCATAATAAATTTATCCCATAGAACCAATTTGCCCACAACCTACAATGCACTTAGTACCCACTTTGCCCAAGTGATGCAAGAGTTTGGAAGGAACTAGCTTGGTTGAGGTTGACATAAAATGTTTCTTTTGATCCAAACAACTTCATACTTAATTTGGTTCTGACTCATCTAATGGAATATTTTAGACTTTGGTTCATACCCATTAATAGACTTCTCTTACAAATACATCATCTATTTTGGCTTTCATACTCTTCCTTGGCCTACCATGAGAAGTATCAATGTAAATCTGACCATTTGGCCAGATTTACATTGGCTAAATGATGTGCAATTTTCCCCTAAGACTAATTGCCAATTTTTCCATATTACAAGGTTGGCTCTTGATGATTTACTGTACGTGTTTTTTGTACTTCTTCTAACATGGCCAAATCTAGAAAACTCTAGTTCCACAATAGAATTTGAGAATTCTATTCTTTTGATACTCCACTCTATGCTGCAATTTTTCATGAAATTTGTAGTGCCAAAGCTAGTTTGCTTGGATATTGGAGTGGTAGTGTTGGTAGTCATAATCATTTTGGTAGTTTCTCATAGACAACTTGTTGGCGGCTAGATTTCATGTTAGGGCTATTGATCACATGGTGAGACCCACTATCACTTGTACCATTCACACCATCAGATGTGCCATCAATGGTGCCAATAAGGCTAGAGACCTAAGTCAAGCACAATGGTATACTTTCAAAGTATAACCTTAAATCCCTTCCTTCTCTAATGTTGAGCTATGGTGGATAGAGGTTGACAAGCATCACTTGGAGTCTCTTAGCTAGTTTGGGTGTAGCTTGATTGTAATCACTACTCAATTGTTGGTAGATTATTTTGTGAAGAATTAAATACATATCTGTTTTGAGTGTGATTTGTGGTACCCACATTTTTTCATTTTTAACATTTTGTTCTATCTTGAAGAAGAAGTGTACAGACAAAGTTGTATTGAACCCTACAGGCATTGGAAGGAGAGGAATTGTGTCTTTGGGTTGTAACCCAAAGTAACATGACTTTGTGTTAGAAGTGAAGTACTTGGATCAAACCCGACGAGAGAAACTCAAAGTAAGGGAACTCATCTTTGGAGGTTTCAACCCAATGCAAAGACGGCATAACAACCTCCCTTTGGATGGGTCAATCAAGAAAGAATAGGCAAGAAAAATGGCGGACAAGGCGCAAAATACTAACTTGGATAACACAAGGATGAATTCATGCAGAAAGGTTGAGTCTCAATGAAGAGGAACGGAGGAATGGTTGATGAACAAAGGACTACAAAATTGGGACTTCATCAAGGAGATTTTGCAATGCCACACAAGTATCCTAAGCCACTGAGTAGTCAACCTAAAGGAGTGCCTATAGCCAAGCCCGTCAATTGTTTGATGTTTAACAATTCTGAAGGAGTTAGGATCTCAAGACCAATAGATCGTAGAATTATCTTTTAGATACCATGCATTAAGATTGTACAATGCTGAAGAAGAGTGAGAAGAAGAGTCATTCATTTGCAATGAGAAATCCAATGATTCAAAGGTTAGATATGATAGCTAGGATCAAAGGACTAAATAGACTTTGGATTACTTTTCTGGCATGGAATTGTAACTTGAGTTTTCTAGGGTTCATGGCAGAAGTAGCTCTGAGTGATTGTGAGGAAGGACTTGAGAATGAAGAGAAGAGAGGCAATTGGGCTCAATGGACCAAGTCAGATCGGAGATTGGTATTGGGAAGAGAGGCCGGTGAGGAAAATGGTGCAACATTTCTAGGAAAGGAGAGTCTAAGGAGGAGATGGATGAAATTCAAAATTCCTTTATGGCGACATGCACAAAAAATGGGTACAAAGTTGATACCTATCACGACCCAATCAGGCAAAGCATCATTGGAGCAATGATGGCACTCTTCAAGCTTGATCACATGACATATGTAATGAAGCATCAAGCTGTCTTCTTCCACCAAATTTTTGTAGGAGCGTTAGTGAATTGGGCGAAGTGCTTTCACCAAAGAACATGATAGATGATGTAGTGTTGGTAGTATTTTGCATTTGTGAGTGCAGCGCTGAGTTGATGTGAAGCAATTTCAATCAAGGATGTAATGCCTTCAATGGAGAGGTGGAACACAATTCTGAGGTGATGTCACTTTGCAGTAAAGTAGTTGTTTTTGAGAAGGATTGAATCATCATAATCAAGTTTGTTTGGACAGAATTGAAAGATTGGTGATATTGGGTGACAAATTGCTATGACGAGACTGCATTTCAATGCTTGTTACTCTTGTCTGGGTGTGATTTCTACCTGAGAGATTAAAGATACAATCAAGAAGAACTACATTGTGATTGTTTTACTTTGTACTTGACCAATTCTGACTTGTATCTCTACAAGAACAAACTTTACTTACCTGATTATTGCAATAATGATATTTGCCGGTTGTCACATGATTTTTGGCACCGCCGTGGCCCAATATTTTCTAACTCTCTACCCATTCACTTGAGTGGCAAAAGAATTTCCTTCCAGGTCTGCAAGTTCAATTGAACCATTTCATAAATGTGCATAGCCTGGTATGGCCCCATTCACCGTAAATGTAGCTTGTCTCAAAAAAATATTTGGCAATTATCATACAATAGCACCAAGTCACCCTCTTGAACAACAATAGGCTTGATGCGCTTATTGTGCTTGACTTTCCTCTATTCTTGCACTTCCTTCATAGTTTGCATTGCATCATCCTTTTTCTCTTCTAACCACATCAGTTGATGGATTCAAAGATCCTAGCTTTCTTCTTTTGACAATTGTTCCTCACAAAGAATCCGATATGACGGTACTTCAAATTCAATTGGTAGTATGAGATGCAATTTTTATGCCAAGAAGTATGGAGTTTTTTTGGTTGTAATCTTCTTAGTTGTTCTATATGCCCACAAAGCTGCAGGTAACTTTGTATCCCAATTGTAGGCATAATTGACCGTCACCTTATTCAAAATTGTACATAACAATCTATTGGCCTTCTCTATTAGTCCATTTGCTTTTGGATTATAGGGAGTCATCTTTCAATGTTTAATCAGGAAGTACTTGGTTAACGCTTCCCACCATGGAGTTCAAAAAAATGAGTTCCTTGATCACTGACCAATTCTAGAGGACATCTATAATGTGAAATGGTGTTTTGGAAAAAAAGTTTTCACAAATGTTTCCGCATCACTTTTCCAAGTTGCCTTGGCTTCCACCATCTTGGTAGCAAAATTAGTGCACACCAAGATGTATCTCTTCCTTATGACTTGGCCACTAGTTGAATTGGATCCAGAAAATTAATACCCCATTTCTCAAATAGAGCCAATGGCAAAATTGGTCTCAAAGGCCATTGGGAAGTAGCCGTGGGCTTTCTTTTTTGTTGACAGGCATCACAACTTTGTATGTAGGCATGAGTATCCTTATACATCATAGGTCACCAATACCCTGATGAAAGGATCTTCTTTACAGTATTCTTTAGGGCATAGTGTCCTCCCAATGCTTCAGAGTGTAAGGACTCAATTACTCTTTTGACTTTGTATGCCACTAAGCATCTCTGAAGTACTTTGTCTTTGCCCATCCTAAATAAAATGTTGTGTTTTAGCTAATATGGTCCTATTTTCTTGAGAAAGACTGCCCTTTGCTCTGGGTCTAGCCCCTCAAAGACATTGGCAAGTATGTAGATAATGATATTATGCTACATACCTCATACTTCACATTGCCATCAAATGGTATAACTCTTCATCACAAAACCAATCATCTTCCATGTCCTAGTCTTGAGTTTCCAACTTGGATAGGAAGTCCACATTCAAATGTGAAGCTCCCTTCCTTACTTGTAAAATGTATGTGAATTCTTGTAACAACAAGATCCATCTTGCAATTTGCCCAAACAAATCCACCTTCTTGACCAACTATTGCAGAGCATAATGGTCCCCATAGAAGACAAACTTGTATCACAACAGATAGTGGCAAAAATTCTTGCAAGTGTACACCATTCTAAGGGCTTCTCTTTCAATCGTTGAATAATTCTATTTTGAAATTGAAAGTTGTAGACTGACATAATAAATTAGGCAGTCCTTCTTCTTCTCGTCCTTTTGGCTTGAGGCAACTCCAATTGCCATGGAAAAAGTGTCCACATACACATGAAAAGAGGCATCCCAATTTAGGGCCCTCAAAATTGGTGCTTGTGGTACCCACATATTTTTTTTTTTGTGTTTTGTTGAAGTTTTGAAGAAGAAGTGAATTAAGAAAGCTAAATTACGACAAAAAGAATGGACTTGTGTGTCTCTAGAGTAAATCCAAAGAAGTGGACTTGGGTTTGGGAATTAGAAATACTCAGATGGGGTTAGAAAGAGATAAATCCAAAGAAGGGCATCTTTGGACCAAGAAGCAAAGGCCAATACAAAGACGGTGTAACAACCCGTCTATGTGTCAAGCCAGGCAAGAAAGTACACTGAAAGAAATGGCAGAGGCAGGAGAAGAATACCTTGACAATGATCCAAAGATCAAAAGCTGGTGACAGTGAGTTGGACAAAGGTTTCGGTTTTTCCATGGAAATTGGAGTCATTTTAAGTTAGAAGGACAAGAAGAAGAAGGTCCACCCAAATTATTATGCCAACCAACAGCTTTCAGTCTCTGAAAAGAATTATTCAAAGACTGAAAGAGAAGCACTTAGAATGGTTTATGCTTGCAAGAATTTTTGCCACTACTTGTTGGGATATGAGTTTTTCTTTTATGCTGACCATTATGCATTGCAACATTTGGTCAAGAAGGTAGATTTGTCCAAGCAAATTGCAAGATAGATCTTGTTGCTACAAGAATTCACATACACTATACAGTAAGGAAGGGAGCTTTGCATTTGAATGCGGACTCCTACCTAGGTTAGAAACTCAAGACCAAGATGTGGAAGTCGATGATCAATTTCTTGATAAGGAGTTATATAATTTAATGGCTATGCAAACTACGAGGTATGTAGAAAACTATCATTATCTGCATACTTTCCATTGTCTTGAGAGGCTGGACCTAGAGCAGAGGGAAGTCTTCCTTAGAAAGATGGGACCGTACCAGCCAAAACACAACATTTTATTCAAGATGGGCGAAGACGTGGTACTTCAGAGATGCTTGGAGGCATACGAAGTTGGAGGAGTAGTTGAGTCCTTACACTCTGAAGCATCTGGAGGACACTATGCCTTGAAGAATACTGTAAGGAAGATCCTTTCAGTAAGGTATTGGTGACCTACAATGTATAAGGATACTCATGCTTACATCCAAAGTTGTGATGCCTATCAAAGAATAGGAAAGCCGACGGCTACTTCCCACTTGCCTTTGAGACCAATTTTGCCATTGGTTCCATTTGAGAAATGGTGCATTGATTTTGTGGGTCCATTTCAACCAATGACTAGAGTCACAAGGAAGAGATACAACTTGGTGTGCACTGATTATGCTACCAAGATAGTTGAAGTTGAAGCAACACGGAGAGATGATGCGGAAACAATCATAGAATTTTTCTTTTGAAACATCATTTCACATTACAGATGTCATGTGGAATTGGTCAATGAGTAGGGAACTCATTTTTTGAACTAAATGGTGGAAGTGTTAACTAAGTACTTCCAGATTAAACATCAAAAGACGACGTTCTATAATCCAAAAGCGAATGGACTATGGAGAAGGCCAATGGATTGTTATGTAAAATTTTGAACAAGGTGACAGTCAAGTATGCCTATGATTGGGACATGAAGTTACCTGTCACTTTGTGGGCATACAAAATGACTAAAAAGATTACCACCAAACAAACTCCATATTTCCTGACAAACAGATTGCTTCCCATACTACCAATTGAATTTGACATACCGTCATATTGAATTCTTTGTGAGGAACGATTGTTGGAGGAAGAAAGCTATGATCTTTGAATCTATCAATTGATGTGGTTAGAAGAGAAAAAGGACGATATAATGCAAACCACAAAGGAAGTGCAAGAACAAAGGAAAGTTAGGCACAATAAGAAAATCAAGCTTGTGGCTGTTAAGGACGGTGATTTGGTGTTGTTATATGACAATCACCAAATAGTTTTTCTCGGCAAATTGCATGTAAGGTGGATAAGGCCTTACCGTGTTATGCACATATATGCCAATAGCTCTATTCAACTTGCAGATCTGCAAGGCAATCCTTTTGCCAGTCAAGTAGACGGGTGGAGAGTTAGAAAATATTGGACCATGAATCTGATGTTGTATAAAGAACCAGCTGTCGGTGTTTGGGAGACACTCACATTTGAGGGAGAGGGTATGTGGTACCCACATTTTTTGTTTCATTTTTTTTTGTTTTGAAGAAGTGAATTAAGAAAGCCATATTACAAAGGAAAGAATGGACTTGTGTGTCTTTGGAGTAAACCCAAAGAAGTTGACCTGGGGTTCGGAACCTACAAGACTCAAATGGGGTTAAAAAGAGACAAATCCAAAGAAAAGCATCTTTGGACCAAGAAGCAAAGTCCATTACAAAGACGGTGTAACAACCTCTCTATGTGTCAGGCCAGGCAAGAAAGTACACTTCAAGAAATGGCAGAAGCAGGAGAAGAATACCTTGATAGTGATAGGAAACCAACACATAGAAGAAGTGGGAGACAATTTTGAAATTGATTGAAGAATGAATGCACTTTAAGGTACTATAAAATTGCAATTGCACAAGGGAAAATCAAATATGTCAAATAGATATTTTTTTCCTTTGAGTAGTTGTCTTGCATTAATGTGCATCAAGAAGCTGATTTAGAGTAAAATCTTCCAAAGTCCAGAAGGGGTTAGAGTGTTGCATCTAGGAGAGGAGATAGTTTTTCAATGCAAAAGAACTAGAGAGAAAATCATGGCAAGAAGACTAAGAATGCACTTGCAGTGAGGAGTTTTGCAATTTGGAGGTTAGATGTCATAGCTAGGATCAAGGTCTTGAATAGGCTTTGGATTACATTCATGGCATGGGACTGGAATTTCAATTTCCTAGGTGTCATGGTAGAGATAGTTGCTAGTAATTGTGAGGAAGGCCACAAATTCAAGGGGAAGAGAGAAAATCCGGTCCAATGGACTGAGTCAAATTTGAGGTTAGTATTGGGGAAAGAAGAAAGAGAGGAAAATAGGGTCACCTTCTATTGGAAGTGTTATGTTGAAAAGGAGACCGTGGAAATTAGAAATTTGTTCTTTGCCCCGTTATCGTCGGGGAAAATGATTCATGGTTATCATTGGTGCCATTTGGTGAGCTCAAGAGTTTCCTTTTATGTTACATAAGATCAAGAGTCTCTTTCAATTTTTTCATGAGCTTGGAGTTAAATTTGTGTTATGCTAGCTCATGACTTTTGTTATGTTACTAGAGTCTTGGAGGTATTTTATTTATAGCATTTGAGCAAAAGAGTCTTGAGAGTATTTTATTTGATGCACTTGAGCAAAGGAGTCCTAGAGGTATTTTACTTAGAGCATTTGAGTAAAAGAGTCTTGGGAGTATTTTATTTGATGCATTTGAGCAAAAGAGTCCCGAAGGTATTTTATTTAGAGCATTTGAGCAAAAGAGTCTTGAGAGTATTTTATTTGGTGCATTTTAGCAAAAGAGTCCTTGGGGTATTTTAGTTAGTCCACTTTGAGCAAAAGAGTTTGGGGAGTATTTCATGTTTAGGAGTGACAAAGTGAAAAGAGGAGATATATTTTGAGGGATTTGCTTGGGCCTTGGGCGGGGACAAAACTTCAAGAAGGAAGGAGAGCTAGGAAGCTAGAGAATGGGGAGAGAATTGAGTTTTTTGAGAATTTTCAAGAAAGAAGGACATTGAAGTGCTTGCTGGAGAGAGCTTAGAGAGATCTGGCTGGTTGGGAAGGAAGAGCAGGGGTTTAAGGAGGACTTTGAAGGAGAGCTAAAGAAAGGCAGAGAGAAAATTTGAAGGTATAGAGTGCTGTTGTGAGTGTTGACAAGAAAGTGAGGGTTTGCAAGAGACTGGATAGGCAAAGGAGAACTCACAAAGGAGAGGCTGGCCAAGAGAAACTTAGAATGTAGAGAGTGCTATTGTGAGTGTTGACAGGAAAGTGAGATTTCCAATGAGGATTTGCAAGAAACTGGACAGGCAAAGGAGAACTCACAAAGGAGAAGCTAGCAAAGAGAAATTTTGAATGTAGAGAGGGTTGTTGTGAGTGTTGACAGAAAAGTGAAATCTCCAATGATGGTTTGCATGAGACTGGACAGGCATAGGAGAACTTTGAAGGAGAGCTGAAGAAAGGCAAAGGGAAATTTTGAAGGTAGAGAAGGTTGTTGTGAGTTTTGGCAGAAAAGTGAAATCTCCAATGAGGGTTTGCAGGAGACTGGACAGGTAGAGGAGATTTTGAAGGTCTGAGGGTTTGCTACTATGAGAGACCTGAGTAGAGGAAAGGAAATTTCAAATGTTGAGCATTTGTTGTTGTGGTGGAGTGTTGGCAATGGAGAACTCACAAAAGAGGAGATTGGATAGAGGAAGGAGAAATCTGGACAAGGAGGGGAACAATTTTGACAGTATGAGGGTCGTTGCTGTGAGAGAGCTGGACAGAGGGAAGAAATTTTGAAAGTAAGGAGGTTTGCTGATGTGAGGGTTGGTAGTGGAGAAATCTCACAAAGGAGAGGCTAGACAGAGAGGAGGAGAGAGGGTTGGCCGTAGAGAAATCTCACGAAGGAGAGGTTGGGAAGAGGAGATATCTTTCAAAAGTAGAGGGCTGTTGTGAGTGTTGAAAGGGAAGTGAATTTTCCAATGAGGGTTTTGCTGAAGTGCTGGTGGGCAGAGGAGAGAAATTTCAAATGTAGGGATTTTGGCTGTGGAGAGCTTTTCTATGAAGAAGTGGAATTTTGAATGAAGGTTGCAGGAGTGAGGATTGGCAGTGGAGAAACGTCATGAAGGAGAAGCTGGAAGAGAGGAGAGAATTTTTGAATGTATGAGGGTTTGTTATGGGAGAGCTAGACAGAGGAAGTAATTTTTTGAAGGCAAGGAGTTTGTTGTTGGGGTTGACAAGAAGAGATATGCTGAATCTGAACTATGAGCTGGCCTGTCTCTCACTCAAGATGAACCTCTGATGGCTATTATGGTAGCGCACCATGGACTAAGAAGGCAAGGAACTCCAACTCCATCATACTCCTCCAAGGCTAACACTCCAAGACTCAAGACATTGCTCACTCGAGAACTCAATGAAAGAGAGATAGTTGCAAATGAAAGGATGATGAGTACCTCCTCACCCCTTGTTTATATACTTGTGAAATAGTTATATACCAAAGTTACTAATTACCTTAGTAACTCAAGTTACTAGACTAAAAGTCAAGTAAGGTCAAAAAGTAGAAAGGAATATCCATTCACATGGGCATATTCCCCTAAGCATGTGGTCTTATCTTGACCCAACCACTAAGTCAAGGATTCCTTCACATGGGCTATCCTTGGACTAAAGAAGAATCCAAAACAAAAAGGCTTGCGGGCCCAAGAGTACTCAACTCTTTCCTCAAAGCCAAACACTAGGAATAATACCAAGTCAACACACTAAAATCCAAAATAGTGGTGCTCATCTTTTCTACTTCCTCTAAAGTAAGGTCCCCTCTATCTTAGCTATGACTAAATTTAGCTTACCTTGACTAATATAGAACCATCCTTTATCTCTATATAAATAATATCTCTTAAGTACTTGTAACACCAAGCTAAATATCACAATACCACACATATGCACAAATCGGTGTTACAGAACATGGAGATTGAAGGAGAGGAATAGAGAGGTAAGAGGAAAGAAGAACCCCAAAGTTGGTTTGATCTGGGTAGCAGAGCTAAGACTTTAACTATGCCAAAATTATAATCCTTGATTGTAGCAGGCTCAGACCTTGATGGTTATAGGAGTTTATATCTTGACTGAGACAATAGGTAGTGGAATTTTCGCAGCTGAATTGGGCTGAACTGTGCATGAGAAGAGAGAGAATGAGTTGGAAACCCAAGACTGAATTTGGCTGCATTCAATGCTTTCCTTTGCTTATTTGACAGTCATAGGAACTTAGGTTAGTTCAGTGTGTTACTTGGAACTGGTTATTTTCCAAGGGGGCTTGTAAATAGCGAGATGAGGGTGTGTTGAAAGTTGTGCAATTCTTGTAAATGGACATGTTTATTGTGAATTATGAAGAGTGCCATGAAGAAGGACTCCATTCTCGAGGCTTCTAGTCTGGTACGTGTAGACAGATCAAGTCATTGATCTGTTTGCTGTGGATTGAGTCTAGCCCATACCTTGTGACCTGCCAAACAGACCCCACCAGAACCATAAACCTCAACCCAAACTTAACAAACATGAACAGGCTGTAGTGATACATTAGGTTCAGCATTAACCCAAGAAATCCAACCAAACAATCTTAAGAAGAGCCTGCAGATAGGAGCAACTATAGGCATTTGCTCTATAAAAAGGAGGAAATTGCAATCATATGAAAGAGTTGAGTTTATGATAGATTGCAGTGAAACTTCTAACTCTCCGACAAATAGGACAACCTAAGCACAAGCAGCTAGGTGCCCGGCACACTTTCAAGACCATCCAATCCACTTGACAATGCATACTAACAATGGCTACAAAGTGGAGTCTATTAAGACCCAATCAAGTAGAGCATTGTAGGAGCAATCATGGCTATGTTCAAGGCCAAAAGAATGACATATGTGAACATGCAACAAGCAATCTTCTTTCACCAAATGTTTGCAAGAGTGAAGGTGAACTAGGCAAAGTGCTTCCACCAGCAAACAAGGTAGATGATAGTCAATTGGAGAACCAATTTGCCTCCACCTTACTTTGCACCATTTTTAGCACACTTCTACTTTGGATTAAATTTGTTGACAACGGAGGAGGGGCATTGCATGGTGTCACATTTCCATCCTGATATATGACAAGAAGTGGATGAAAGGGAGCAGCAATATATGTTACAATTGCAAGCTAACAATGATCACTTCTCCAAAACAAGACAGAGGGAGATGGTGGAAGGAAGAAGTTTGAAGACAAAGAAGTGGACTAAACCCAAAGAGGTAGCATTGCCCTAAACACAACAAAAGACCCAAAGAATCAATCTGTGAGGTAGGAAGGCAGTGAAGGAGGATACTTCAAAGACATAGTCTAGAGGAGGAAACTCAGAAGAAGCCGAGCTCACACTATAGAGTGAGGAATCTGGAAGTGAGAGTGATGGTGAAGAAGAAGTTCAACAATCAACTAAAGTGGAAGAAGATAAGGCACTCCATGCAGCTATTATCGTATGGAGGAAGGAGATAAACCTTGTTTAGAATTGGCCATAGAGGAGATGGAAAAAGAGCCAAAGAAGGAAGACCAAAAGGGAGGCAAAGCCAAGAAGTCAATAATGGTTGAACTTGCAGGTCTGAGCTTAGTTTGTAAGGAAGAAGAAAGCTTGGACGCAATATCACTAAAGGTACAAAGATCAAGACTTAGGGAGAAATCTCTGGTGGAAGAAGCAAAGTACAAAGACAAAGCCAAAGATGAAGAAGGCTTTGAGGGAGTACAATACTTGATGCAAATTGTGACTCCATTGTTGGAGCTGTTGACTATGCAAAAGAAGGTAATCTTGCTACATCATATGAAGATGAAGAATGAGTTGCAGGTGGTGAAGTATCTGCTAGACAAAGTGAAGGGATTGAAGTAGAGTTTAACCCAAAGAAAAGAAGCAGTTGAAGAACTTCAGGTGGATGCAGTCTTGAAGAAGAAGACTTTAGAGAACTTGCAAGAAAGTTTTGAGAAGAGGGGAAGAGAAATCATAGTCAAGCCAAAGAGTTGAAGGAGCAGACGGTGTCACTGGTGAAGATGAAAGAGGGGGTCAGTGAAGTTTGCATCAAAAGTATTCATGTGAAGGCAAAGGCAATTATGATGGAGCAAGAGTTAGAGAGCATGAAGAAGAGTGCAACAAGAAAAGATCAAGCATGGTAGAGGGAGTTGGTGATCTAAAACCAAGAGGAGGAAAGATTGCAATGCTTGGTAAGAAGTGTTGTGACAACCAAAAAAAATATCACTTTTGCAGTAATCAGGTAAGTAAAGTTTGTTCCCATAAAGATACAATTCAGAATTGTCCAAATACAAAGCAAAGTAACCAAATTAGTTCTTCTTGGGTTCTTCTTTAATCTCTTAGGTAGAACCACACCCAAAAGAGAGTAACAAGCACTAAATTGTAGTCACATCACAACAATAATGTCACCCTTAATCACAACTCCATCAAATCTTCCCAAACAATCTTGATTGTGATGATCCAATCTCTCCCAAAAACAACACTTCATTGCAAAACAACTTTGCCTTAGAATTGTGTTCCACCCCTCCATTGAAGGCACAACTTCCTTGATTGAAATTGCTTCAATTCAACATTGCAGTGCACTCACAACTGCAGAATACTACCAACACTACAATTCTTTTGACATCTATCAAGGCATTGCTCCAATTGCACTTCACTCAGGATCAAACACACAGAATGAAGATCAAGGCTGTAGAATCTAACACCCAACAAACACACTGACTTGCACTTCAGAATTCTCCAAACACTCACAAGCATACATGCAACGCTGATACTCAGAAAAAGCTCAAGCGACGTGCACTACTTCACAACACTTTGCTTTATCTATTCTTAAGAAAATAAACACTGAAGAACATAACACTACAAATGCTTCCTTTGAATAGGCAGCGCACTTTAGTAGTTAACTAACTTCCTAAACTCCTTCCAAACAACTCTAACAACCTGTAGATCCAAAATGACAATGCACTTCTTCACATGTGCCTCTTCATATTTCAAAACTATTACTACTCTGATCCGATGTCTATTTCTTCCTTGGCTTCCAAACCCAAAGTAACCTCACGTACCACTCTATCCTCAGGTTTCATAACTACTAACTCTTCTACTAATTCTAACACCTCTTCACTTTGATTTGCAATTCTATCAAGGGCAATCTACACACAACTTCTCCTTGCAACCCATCTTTCTCTAATACCTTCAATGGAAACTCCAAAGATATTTGTACTCCTATCTCTTCTACTTTGGGTTTTGCTCTAACATCCTTCCAAAGTTTATCTATTTCTAACTTAACTAAATCTAATATAATTGTGATATTATCTTCCACTTCCAACATCTTCCTATCTACACAAGTTTTGAGACTATCAGCAAAGCATTCAAGCCCTTATCTTTCACATTTCTTCTCCTTGTCTCTTGCACCAACAATCTTAACTTGTGCAATCTCATTTCTTCAATCCTTACACTAGCTTCTGTACTCAAAATCACATTCATCTTCACTATTATCTCCTTCAATAGCTCAAGCCTCATTCTTCTCTTATGTTCTTGATCCACATGCAAGTCTTCCCGATACATTGCTAGCTCTACCTCAAATATGGCCTTCATAGTCTCCTTCTCCTTCTCTTTTTGCACTACCTTCTCTTCCAAATTACAAAGTAACTCCCTCAATCTTTCTTCTTCTCTGTACCTCACTATTAACTCTCTTTGCCAGAGTTGCTTCTTGTCTTCTACACTCTACATCACTCTATTGAGCTCTTGCTCCTTCTCTACTACTCTTGCCATAGCATGGATGATTTCTATTTGTGAATCACCAAATTGTTGTTTCAAGATTTCATACTTAGCTATATGTCTTTCCTTGGCCAGGACATTCTGCTCTATTACTCTCTCTTTACTTCCCACTTCTCTCTTTAAGTTCTCAATACTTGATTCTATACTACTGCATCTACTCGTAGTACCTCCTTTTGTTACTCTCCTTGGGTTATACTCTCCTTCAACTCTGAGTTCTCTTCTTCTAATCTCGCCAACACTTGCAACACAATCTTTACCTTTGGATACTCCAACTGCATCTCTTTCTTCCTCTCCTCTAGCTTTATTAGCAATGGGCATATAATCTCCCATAGATACTCCACTCTTCTGCCTTGATTCACTTCTACTTGTGGGCTTTTCTCCTTCTTCACTTCTTCTTCCCCTAACACTCTTCTCCTCAGCCAAAGTTGCCTTATTGGAATGGATTGCTTGCTTTCCAAACTTCCACTTTCCATTTCTCTTCTTTGACTTGGCCCCGCCTCATACGTCACTTTTCTTCTAGAGCGGACATCTCTCTAAATGATAACCTTCTTCTCTCCTTTCTATGGAACTTTGTCTTCTTCCTTTGGGTTATATTCTTTTGCCATCTCTAGCTTTCCCTCTTCTTCCTTTGGTACCGGTTGCATCTCCACTCCATCTTCACTCTCACTACTTGCTTCACCACTCAACAATGTGAGTTTGGGTTCTTCCTCTCTCTCCAAATCTTTTGACTTGTACTCAACTTCCCCTTTTGATTCTTCTCCCAATGACACAATTACCACTAGGTCCTTCTTTGGGTTCACTTTCATGGTCTTCCAAGGTCTCGTTGCTGTTACTTCTTCTTTTGGTCGACTCTTCTTCTTTGACTTTGGAGCATTCACCACCAACCACACGTTGTCATGGGGAACGTTTGGTCTCGAGAGTGCGCCGAGCACATGGCTGCTTGTGCTTAGTTTTTCCCTACTGTCCTTCTTTTGGGTCTTTTCCGTAGATTGACATTCCTTCCCTACTCCTGGATTGTCAGGAATTTGTCTCTATATGAACTTGTTGTTTCAGTTTCCCTGAGGTTGGCTCTCCCTAAAGGTTTTGTTTTATCCTTGACTTTCATAAAATTAATCTTGTCATGCAAGTCTGGTGTTATGTTTTCTACCTCTGCCTGGTCTCATATTCTATTTTCACGTCAAGTTCAAGCTATGGTTCGGGATCTGGCAGTTCATAGACCTAGGTCAGGTGGCCCTTTAATAAAATAAAAGAAACAACAACTAAGTGATCTAACCGAACATAAACCCGGGCACCCAGATCATTTAATTATGCTATTCACATGGACCGGACTGAGAGTTCCTAGAATGGAGTTTTCCTCAACTCTAGTCACAATTCATAACACAAATCCGCTTCCAAGATTCATCATTCACAAGAGTTTCAACAACAACGTTCACAAGGTTGGATAAGTCAAATAGTTCTAGTCATGACAATGCCTGCCCTAAGGTTGCAACTGCTCATCAACTCAGCCGGCAGTTCACATATATTCTGTCCAACAGCAGACAAGGCAACTCACCCTCCGAACCTCTTCATTCTCCTATGCCCTGTTTTGCAGATCAGATTCTCTCCATTCAGACATGCCAACCAACTTCAAATCTTTTCTTGCCTTTGTTCCAGATGAGCTGAGCACCTCAAAATTCTCCTCCTTTTCTTCCTGACTAGCTCCTATCACTGCCTGTTCAGTCACTCTTCACAACATCTTCCCAAAAAAAAAATCTTTCTTCTTCACTCCTATCCTCACCTTCGGGAGATTATCCTTTGGCAACTTTTGCAGCAAATCCCCTTCAGACCTGCAAAAATTCCTCTCCAATTTTGTCCTTCATCACTCTATCCACATTTTTCCATAGAAACCTTCCTTCCTCAGTCCTGTTCTCACCTTCGTGAGAGTTTTCTTTTGCTACTCCTGCAGCCTGCCCTTCAGACCTGCAAAAATTCCCTTTCCAATTCTGTCCCTCAACACTCTATCAACATTTTTCCACAGAAACCTCTCTTCTTCAGTCCTGTTCTCACCTTTGTGAGAGTTTCCTTTTGCTACTCCTGCAGCCTGCCCTTCAGACCTGCAAAAATTTCTCTCCAATTTTGTCCTTCATCACTCTATCCACATTTTTCCACAGAAACCTTCCTTCCTCAGTCCTGTTCTCACCTTCGTGAGAGTTTTCTTTTGCTACTCCTGCAGCCTGCCCTTCAGACCTGCAAAAATTCCCTTTCCAATTCTGTCCTTCAACACTCTATCACATTTTCACACAGAAATCTCTCTTCCTCAGTCCTGTTCTCACATTCGTGAGAGTTTCCTTTTGCTACTCCTGCAGTCTGCCCTTCAGACCTGCAAAAATTTTCTACTCCAACCACTCACAACCTTTCACAGTCCTGCCCTTACATTCCATACATCTGCCCTCTGTCCAAGCTTTCAACTCCTGCAATTTTCCAGCCTTTACATTCATGCAAAATTTCTCCTTCTTGCACCTCACCAAAACCCCTTCTTCTTCCTGCAAAAATTTTCTTTCTCTTTCTCCCAGCCCTCTCTCTCCTGCAAAGTCCTTCACTCTCTTGAGAAGAAAACTTTTTGCCTTGCACTCTGAAGCCCTAACAGTCCTCCTGCAAAAATTTTCCTTTTGTCCCAACACTTCTCTCCTGACATGCTCCATTCCTTCGAGAAGAAAACCCTCCCTTGCCTTGCTGTCTCAAGCCCTAGCATCTCCTGCAAAAATTTTCTTTTTGTCCCAGCACTTCTCTCCTGCACATGCTCCATTCCTTCCAACTCGAAAATTCCTCTCTTGATTGTTCCTCTGTCCAAACCCTTCACTTGAGAATTTCTCTCTTGCCAAACCCTCTCCTGTCCAACTCAAAAATTCCTGCACATTCTCTCTCTGTCCAAACCCTTCACTCTTGAGAATTTCTCTCCTGCCAAACCCTCTCCTGCCCAACTCAAAAATTCTTGCTCATTCTCTCTCTGTCCAAACCCTTCACTCTTGAGAATTTCTCTCCTGCCAAACCCTCTCTTGCCCAACTCAAAAATTCCTGCACATTCTCTCCCTGTCCAAACCCTTCACTCTTGAGAATTTCTCTCTTGCCAAACCCTCTCTTGTCCAACTTGAAAATTCCTGCACATTCTCTCTCTGTCCAACTCCTTCACTCTTGAGAATTTCTCTTGTGCCAAACCCTCTCCTGTCCAACTCAAAAATTTCTCTCCTGTGTGTGTTCCTTTGTCCAAACCCTCCAGCTTCTCGGGAATTTTTCCTCCTGCCAAACCCCCTCTTGTCCAACTCAAAAATTTCCCTCCTGTGTGTGTTCCTCTCTCCAAACCCTCTAGCTTCTCAAGAATTTCTCCTCCTGCCAAACCTCCTCCTATCCAACTTGAAAATTTCTCTCTTGTGTGTGTTCCTCTTTCCAAACCCTCCAGCTTCTCAAGAATTTCTCCTCCTGCCAAACCCCCTCCTGTCCAACTCAAAAATTTCTCTCTTGTGTGTGTTCCTTTGTCCAAACCCTCCAGCTTCTCAAGAATTTCTCCTCTTGCCAAACCCTCTCCTGTCCAACTCAAAAATTTCTCGACTTGTGTGTGTTCCTCTGTCCAAACCCTCTAGCTTCTCGAGAATTTCTCCTCCTGCCAAACCTCCTCCTGTCCAACTCAAAAATTTCTCTCATGTGTGTGTTCCTCTATCCAAGCTTTTTCTTTCCTGTCCCTTACCTCAAAGCCCAAAAGCCTCAAGGGTACATGTGGGTTATTTTCCCGATGACATTCACCCCCACCAATCCTGTGTAGCCACCGGTCTGCACCAGCAAGTGCGGTGTGATCAATATGAGCTTTCTTCAGTGGCATCTTCCAACTCACCTCCAGAGCCGAAGTCACGATCTCTTTCCTCCTCGGTTTGTAATCGCCTCTTGAAAAGTTTAACCCTTTTCCCTGCATATGGCAGACGATGTTCAGTACCATCTAGCTCTCGCACACTGTAGGTGGCATTCTCGTGAACTTTGGTAACAACAAATGGGCCATGCCAATGGCGGGTAAACTTCTTGAGGGTCAAATGCTGTACGTCTAGGCTGTTATCAGAAATCAGCACCCAGTCCCCTTCACTGATAGGAACTGGTCGCAGTCGGTGAGTCTTGTCAAAGTATACTTTGTTCCTCAGCCGCGCTTCCTTCACCTTCTCGCGTGCCATTTGTATCCTCTGTGGTGTCAGGTTAAATTGGTGTCAGATTCTGAGCATTATCAATTCTTTTGTAGACACATTGTCCTCCCACTGAATAGTTCTCCAACAAATGATGTCCTCTTCCACAGGCATAATAGGTAAGTGCCTTGATACTAGTTCAGCAGGCGGCATTCCAGTCACTGAGCTGCAAGTTAACCTATCTGCCATAAGCGCTAAGGGCAGCAAATCAGGCCATCTGTAGATCTCACCTTGGCAAGCCTTCACCAAAGCATTCACTATCGGCGGATGACCTCGCTCACTCTTACCATTGGCTTCCAGATTGTAAGCCATGAACCTTGGAAAACTCAAGTTCTAGTTCCATGCCAAAAAAGTGATCCAAAGTCTATTTAGTACTTTGATCTTGGCTATCATTTCTAACCTTCAAATCACTGGATTTCTCACTACAAGCAAAGAACTCTTCTTCTCACCCTTCTTTTGCATTGTGCAATCTTTAATGCATGGTATCTGAAAGATAATTCTATTGTCTTTTGGCCTCAAGATCCTAACTCCTTTAGAATTGTTAAACATCAAACAATTGACGGGCTTGGCTATAAGCGCACTCCTTTGGGTCAACTACTTAGTGGCTTAGGATACTTGTGTGACATTGCAAAATCCCTTCGACAAAGTTCTGATTTTATAGTCCTTCATTGATCAGCCATTCCTCCATCCCTCTTCATCAAGACTCACCCTTTCTGCATGAATTTGTCCTAGCATTATCCAAGTTATTAGTTTGTGCCTTGTTTGTTATTTTCTTGCCTCTCCTTTCTTGATTGACCCATCCAAAGGGAAGTTGTTACGTTGTCTTCACATCGGGTTGATCCCCTCCAAGACGAAGTTCACTTACTTTAGGTTTCTCTGGCTGGGTCTGATCCAAGTACTTTGCTTCTAACACAAAATCACGTTACTTTGGGTTACAGCCCAAAGACACAATTCTTCTCCTTCCAATGCTCATTGGGTTCAATACAACTTTGTTTGTACACTTCTTTTTCAAAATAGGACAAAAACTAAAAAATGAAAAAATGTAGGTACCACATGATTAGAGTGGAAGAGTTGAATGATTACATTAGAGAAGTGAGAGTCAGGTGGAAATCAAGTGTTGGTGGTATCTCCAAGCTTGGTTGATAGTTGGTATATTTAATTGTGATCTTAGATTTCCTAAGAGTAATTGTATGCGGAAGCCTTATTTGAGTTTATATAGATTTAGCAATAGGCCAAACTATTTGTGGAAGCAATGGCCAAATTTCTAAAAATTAAGTCAATTTGATACAATGGGTGTTCAAGTTGAGCCCAAGGAGGTGAACTTGTCCCCTTGAAGTAGGCATTTGGAGATCTCCATTCTCTCAATTTGGCCCAACTTGATAGTTAGTGCAAGATTTTGTGGTCAACCAATTGTAGAGAAGGTGTATCTGATTGGCATATATTGTCCAGATTTGGAAGTCAAGTTGGTAGAGGTAGTCTAGAGCTGGAGGTTGCCTAAATTGCCCTAGCTAGGGCTCAAGTTTGTGAAGCTTGGCCACATTTGAATTGGCAAGAGGTTGATAATTAGCAAAGGATTTGGTGGTCAACCAATTGTATAGGAGGTGCGTGAGGTTAACAGAGGTTATCTAGACTTGGAGTTCAAGTCGGCAAAGGTGGAGGTTTCCCAAATGGTCCTAGCTACTGCTTGAGTTGGTGAAGCTTCGCTAGATTTGGAGAGGGTTAGAATTGGCAAGAAGTTGATAGTTAGCAAAGGATTTAATGGTCAACCAATTTTATAGGAGGTGCATCAGATTGGAAAAGGTTATCTAGATTTGGAGGTCAAGTTGGTAAAGGTGAAGGTTGCCCAAATGGCCTTAGTTAGTGCTCGAGTTGGTGAAGCTTGGCCAGATTTGGAGAGGTCTTCAAATTGGCATGAAGAAAGGCCTCATTAGGCTAAATTTTGGGATTTAGAGGCTTCAAGGCATAAGGCCATGGGCTAGAGAGGCTACAAAGGCCTAGAAGGGCTAGTAAGCCAATATGTTGGTATGAGGCTATCTAATATAAAAGAGTTTTTGGTCATCATTTGGCAAAATTTGCCCACTCTTCTAGATTATGCACAACACAATTTGAACCCCAAATCTATGGTTCTTAGACTAGTGCCCTAGCCATTTGGTCAACCCTCACTTATTGTCTTAGTGACTTATTGATTGATACATATACACATGTAGCTTTGGCTAGGAGAGGTAGTTTGATCCCATCCTTGGTGAGCCTAATAGCTTAGGAGTAGATAGACACTCCTCTTACGTCAAATATCAAATGGTTGTTGAATCAATTTAATGTTAATTTATGAGATGTGTGGTTTTATTTAGACTTCTTATGATTGGACCCTCTACATCTTTTTTTCATATTTTTGCACCATGGTTGTGTGAGGTGCTTTGACTTTAGAGCATTAATGCTCTAGTATCTCTAGGTAGTAAGCCTAAAGTGATGACCAATCAAACTATCTATGTTTCTCCAGTGAGGCAAGAAGTGATGACCTATAGATTGTGAGAGTGTGTTGTGATGGTGGGTTCTATGTCACTCTTTTTATAGTGTAATTGTCATAGTGAGAGCTACATTAGCAAGTGGTGTTCAATTGGTGGTAGCATTTGGTATTGGCACTTGATGATGATCCTTGGTGGAGTACTTATGGTGGTTACAATTGCGGTTGAGTTACATTGTCACAATAGAGTTCTTTGGGGATTCTAGAGTAGATATTGCTATAGTACATAATGGATTTTATATATAATGGCACTTGACATCAACCTTTATCTTAAATCCCAACAAAGGAGGAGATTGACTTTGATTTGGAGTTTGATATAAGAGTTGATTTATTTGAGAGTGCACTTGGTATCTCCGCACCATTGTTGTGCAACATGGACAAGATTTATAGGGCCTCCAAAGGTCACAAGTGCTACTTTGGTACAATAGGTACTATAGAGTTAGATGACTTCATCTAGGAGTTTGATAGTTGGTGTGATCTACAACAAATGCTAAACTTGACTTTGTTCATACCCTTCATAACATTGAAGGAGTCCATCAATGGATGACTATCATGAGTTAAAGAGAGTTCACTTGGAAGAGATCAACCTATGGAGACAATATTGGTCTTTGAACTACATCTCCATCATTTCAAGCTTGGTTTCCATGGTAGATTGGTAGTATCTATGAGTTCTATCTCTATTAGCATTAGTGTATCTAGTGGAGGTGCACTTGTTGTAGATGGTGCTACTACAAGTAGAGGTACCATTGTAGGAGGTAGTGTAGTACTAAGTTTTACCCCATGGTGGAGTTATTTTAGTATTTGAAGAAAAACTACCATAGAGTACGGATCAAAAAATTGAGAAGCTTACAAGAGTTCCAATGGCAGGCTGGAGAGAGCTTAAATAAGGCATACACTAACATGAGATGGTTGATCAGTTCTCTCAAAGAGTTACTAAGGCCCCAAGTAGTCCAATTTTGGTATAAGATCTTGGACAAGGAGTTGTGAGCAAAGATTGGCTAGCATGGCAATAGATAAGAAGAGATCAAATTTGGGCGTTGAAATTTCTACCTCGTATGTTGGTGATAGAGATGTCTTGGAATTTATGTATAGATGTAATAACAAGAGCTAGCCATATGATCTAGATGTGAAATTTGGTTTGGTAAAAATAGATCAGATAGAAGTATCACCAAGAGGGTACTTCTATTAATAGGGTAGAAACCAAAATAGACTTGAGAACCTTAGAACCAATAGCTAGACATATGATTTAAAGGTAAGAATTGGTTTGGTAATATCTAGAAGGATATTTCACATGATGGACTAAACAGATCAGGAAGAGGTATCACCAAAAGGGGACTTCTACTAATAGAGTATGAACCAGAATATGCCTTAAATCTTTGAAGGCAATTTTGGAGGCCTAAACGGATGAATTAGGCCTCAAAAATGTGCAGATTCCCCTTAATAGAGGAAAGCCTAGCCTTCCCTCCCCTTTTTTTTGTCTTGTGGAGAGCTTTCCAATGGTACCTTACGTGATTTTGAGACTCCTACAAGAAGATTCCCTAAAAGATTCTCTCCAATCAAAGCCTGTTTGACCAACCAAATAGGACCTAGACCGACATGTCACCCATCCAAGTAAGTAATCCAAGGGTGGAGCTTGCTAACATGTCACCTATCTGTGTGTGTAATCCTATGGTGGAGCTTCCTTAGAGGAGATCCTCTTTGTCTATATAATAAGAGAAGGTGTTCCTTTGGGGCACCGAATGTTTGAGTGTGTAATCTGTGTTTTCTCTCTTCTCTTGTCCTCAAAGCTTTACAATGGTATCAGAGAAAATGTCGTAGTCCAAGAGAGTAGATCATCCCTCTTGGAAGAGCACAAACTATTGAAACTAAGTAATTTGAGGTGGAGAACATAGAGTAATTACTAGACTTAGGAAGGACTTTAGAGAGCGGACTGTAACACCCATTTGTGCATATGTATGGTATTGTGATATTTAGCTTGGTATTACAAGTACTAAACATATATTATTTATATAGAGATAAAGGATGGTTCTATATTAGTCATGGTAGCTAAAGTTAGTCATAGCTAAGATAGAGTGGACCTTACTTTAGAGGAAGTAGAAAAGATGAGCATCACTATTTTGGATTTTAGTGTGTTTACTTGGTATTATTCCTAGGTGTTTGGCTTTGAGGAAAGAGTTGAGAACTCTTGGGCCTGCAAGCCTTTTTGTTTTGGATTCTTCTTTAGTCCAAGGATAGCCCATGTGAAGGAATCCTTGACTTAGTGGTTGGGTCAAGATAAGACCACATGCTTAGGGGAATATGCCCATGTGAATGGATATTCCTTTCTACTTTTTGACTTTACTTGACTTTTAGTCTAGTAACTTGAGTTACTACGGTAATTAGTAACTTTGGTACGTAACTATTTCACAAGTATATAAACAAGGGGTGAGGAGGTACTCATCATCCTTTCATTTACAACTATCTTTCTCTCATTGAGTTCTCTAGTGAGCAATACCTTGAGTCTTGGAGTGTTAGCCTTGGAGGAGTATGATGGAGTTGGGGTTCCTTGCCTTCTTAGTACATGGTGCGCTACCATAATAACCATCAGAGGTTCATCCTAAGTGAGAGACAGGCCGGCTCACATTTTTGGTTCCGTTGTCGGGACCTCTCTAGAAGGCAAGATAATGTTCCGTGTTCAATTCTACATTAGGCAGAAGGAGGCTATGAGAGCTCACTTGGAGAGAACATTAGGAGAGGAGAGGGCTGAACTTATGTTAAAAAACCAAGATCTATTTGTATACCATGTAGTTCATAATGATGTCTTTGAGGTGATTTTGTATATCTTGTACACATGAGAGGAATTGGAGAGATTGTGTGAGGTGGATTGCAGATTTTGGGGATTAAGGTGATTTTGGGCAAAATCTCACGTTTGAGATCTGGACTTGAAATTTCTACACATGATAGCTTGGGTTATCTTTCAGTTAGCACAATTGAAATTATTGTGAGAGCTACTATGCACATTGGGCTAGAATTTTTGAAAGTTGATAGGGTAAAGTGCTCCCGCAACTGCATGCTCTTTGGAAAATTATACAGAGTCTGCCATTTCTTCAGTTTTTAGTGAATTGTGCTGAAAATTTCCAAGAAAATTTAGTGCATTGTATCCTACCTGCTGCCCCAAAAATTAGAGAGGTTGTTCTTGCATAGGGTATTATAATTTTTTGAAGTGAGGGGGGTGGTTTTCAGACCAAATCTGAAATATGTGTGCTGAATAGAAAGGTGTCTAGGCCAAATGGCTCAATAAAAAGATCTGAAATTTTGCAAGGAAGGACGCCCTAGAGTTTTGATCACGTGTGCAAAATTTCAAAGGATTGTGACATATTGGTTGGGAGATTTGAGTGACATTGTGAGGAAGGGTCAATTATGCAAAGTGGAGATCTCATGCATGAGGAGTTTGAGATCAACAAAAAGCATGTTTGAGATCAACAAAAAGCATGTTTGAGTGTTTAGATTCATCTTGGGAACATGGAGTGTCATCAAGAGTGGAAATTGAGATTATGCAAGGTTTCCCAAGGGTTTGAGGTGATTGTAGGGGTGGATTTGAGGAAAAGAGAGTTTACAATAGAATTTGAAGAAAGTGTTGAGAGGATCCAAAAACCTACACCACTTGGAGGAAAGAGTGAGACTAAGTGCTTTCTGTGTGGAGAGAAGAGACATAAGGCAAGTTCATGTCCATTGACCTTTGAGAGCAAGAGACTGAGTGAAAGGAGAGGCTTACTTGACTTGGGTTTGCATGTTGGACCTTCTTCACCAAGATTGGGAGGGAGAAGATCTAAGACCAAGGAGTTGTGTGAGGTTTGTGGAGTTGAAGGACTTCCAAAAGGACATGAGTGTAGTGGAGTAGAATCACTTTTGGAGACTTAGGTGAAGGATCTTGGAGAGAGTCTTAGTACAGCTACATATACTACCACCTTCATCAACTAGTTCTCAAGATTAGTGATGGAGATAATCTTTCAACTTATGGATAAACTATCCATGAGGGTTCGATTAATATGCACTCTAGGATTTGATGTTGCTATAGAATCTTGGAGCAACCTGAACCTTTTGTGTTCTCTAGGGTGGATTACTCTCAAATGGTGTTAGTCATCTATATACTCTATTAGTTATAGAATGAGAGAAAAGAAAAGAGAAAAAGAAAAATTGAGAGAAGAGAAAGATAGTGAGAGGTTAAGATAGGGAAACTTCTAGTTTTCTTTGGCAAGGATGGAGAAGATGTGGAGGGCTTTGTGAGAGACTTCAAGAGAGCTTGCATAGGAAACAATGAGAGGAGGAAGAATGAGTGGGCCTCATTATTACCAGATTTCTTTGAGGATGCAGCACTTACATGGTATGAGTTAGAATACCAAAAGAGAGAGAGGAGAGATGGGGAAGAGGAGTCTTGGGAGACTTTGACTTCAGCACTCATTGAGAACTTTCTTCTTGATGAGAGTTATGAGAGATTGATGAGTGAGGCTACATTTCTCAAGCAAGGAGATAGAGAGAAAGTGAGAGTCTATGTGGAAAGAGTGGAAAAGTTAGAGTCCAAATTTTGCATAGTGTTGAGGAAGGGTTGGGATGATATGGAGACTACAATGATTGGCATAGGGGCCATGCTCACCAAGAATTTTGTGGGAGGGTTGAGACCACAAATTAGAAGCAAGGTGAGATATGAGAAACCTTCTTCCAAGGTTGAAGCTATCAAGACTGCAATTCGTATGGAAGAGAACTTGGAAGGGGATGAGAGTGATTTGGTGGTGAAGGAGGTTGTGCATCCTCCTCAAGGCTACAAGTATGGTGGAACTTCTGATACTTTGGTGACAAGGGTTGCACGACAAGTAGTAGTTGCTCCAATTCTTGCACCTCCACCAAAGGATCCACTTCAAACCATCACAGAACAACTTGCGGATCTCAAGATCAATGTGGTGCAACTATAGGAGAAGAGAGATGTAGATCAGAATGTAGGGAGAGGGCCTAGGAGTTATGGAAACTATCCATATAGAGGAGTTCAACCAGCCAACAATTTCAATGATAGAAATTGTTTTGGTTGTGGAAGAAGAGGCCATATCCAAAGGAATTGCCCAAATTCTACTTACCATGGAGGAAGGGGTTATGAGGGAGCCAATAGAGGGAAAGAGGGTGGTAGTGAAACCCAAGTGGCTCCTAATCCAAACAAAGGTAAGGGGATAGCATTCATAGATGTGGTGGAGAGCAAGTATGAGAAGGGAGAGTGCTCAAACTCCAAGAGTCTTAATTTGGAGCTTTTGGCACAAGAGAAGAAGAGAGCTCGTTTTGCAGAGGATGTTCACTCTTCTCAAGGATTTACTCCAAGCAAGGATACTCCTATGTCTACTAGGAGCACTTGCACCTCAACACCATCAACAAAAAAGACTCCAAGGAAGAAGTTGGGGATGGAGGATTTCTTGATTTCAAAGCAACAATGGAACTACAATGTGTTGGAGGATGTTGGTAGTCACAAGGCTAACATCACAGTGGGCCAATTGATTGCTTTGAACCCTACCTTGAGAAAGGAGCTTAGAGGTGGTTTGAATTCTATAATGAGCAAGAGGAAGAAGAAGGAAAAAGTTCCAGTATCAATGGGGGTGGTGGATGCCAAGCCAGCACCATGGGAGGCTTGTGAATATGCCTCCAAGATTGATGTGAGAATGAATGTTCACAACATAAAGGATGTATTGGTTGATGGAGGATCAGCAATAAATGCCATGTCAGAAAGGTTGATGAAGAAGTTGGGTATGATACCCTCAAGACCTTCAACATTTGTGGTGAGCATGGCAAACAAGCAACAAGTTTGACCAGTAGGGATGATGGATAAAGTGGTAGTTTCAGTTATGGGAGTTCAAAATCTCATGACTTTCCAAGTCTTAAAGGATTCAAGCTATGACTTACTTCTTGGGAGGCCATGGTTGAGAGCAGCATGCACAACTGATCAATGGCACAAAGGGTACTTGAGGATTGGGCCATCAAACCATAGAGTCACAGTTCTTGTGACTAACACCACCAACACTTCACATTCAGATACACCATCTTCTGATTATTGGGAATCAGATTCTGAAGAAGGAGCTTCAGGTGTGGACACAAGCATGGAAGAGGAGACTTCCACGGAGGAGGATGAATCTGAATCTGATTCAGATGTGTATCCTTTGTGTGCTATGGATTTTGCACCTAAGCCAGAGGTTTTGAAGGACCTAGACAAATCACCATTGACACTGGAGGAGGTAGAGAGAAGGTTAGCTACCCTTAAGTATGGCCCAAATGTTACCAAGGAGGAGAAGGTGAGATTTGAGGAGATTTTCCGCAAGTTCATCCATGTGTTTGCTTTTAGTTACAAGGATTTGAAGGAAGTCACCTTGGAGGAGCACAAGATAGAGGTGGAGTCACAAAACTTCTTAGCAATGTAGACTTGATAGAAAATTGAAAGTGGAAGATAATATGGAGTGAATTCAAGAGTTTTAACAAAATTGATAGCTAATTTAGTTAGCACTACACAATAGGGTTGGACTCATCTTTCTTCCTTGAGTTATTACTCTTGTATACTCTCTCTAGCTCTCTTGTTACAAAAGTGTTTGATATTGGCAAAATTTCATGCCAATTGCCCAAGGAGTAGCATGGTAAAGCATAAAAAGGAGAAAGGAAAAATAAGTTGGAGAAATGAATGTATAGAATATACACAAAATTAGAAAATAGAAACATAGAAAAATACACAAAATTGTTGAGACACATCAAGCAGCTAACAAGTAGAAGTTAGAAGCACAATTGTACAACCCATCATTAGATATATAGAGAAATTTTTAGCAATGCAGAAAAATTGACAAATGAAGGAGGAAGTCATTATGAAGTAAACTAAATGAGTGTCATAGAATTTGATTAATTCTTTGCTTGGCATTGCATGAGTAGCTTGGACATGTTTATTTTCTTTGGCTTGTTGATGAGGTGCACAATCTCAGGCTTTCTTGTTATGAAGGAATTTGGTGTTAGCAATATTTTGAGCATTAATTGTCAAGTGAACTCCAAAAAAAATGAATATATGGATAATAAGGCAAATGGTTGCTAGGTAGGCAGCAAAATACACAAGAATTTTGAACCATTTCAAGTAGCCAATCAAAAGGCCAAAAGTGTGGACAACCCATCCTTATATATAAAAAACAAGGCTATATAATTGATTCATTCGTAAATAGAATAAAAGGAAGGAATATCCTTCATTGTCAAATGAGATTTAGCAATGCTACAATGACAATGCTTGAGTTTTATGTTGTATAAAAAAGAAAGTGAAGACAATTCTATTAATTCATATCATGAAATGGTATAAGAGCATTATAGGATCTTGGGAAGCCTAAAGGAATCTATGATTAAGTTTTGGAGTTGTAATTTATTTTTTTAGTACAAACATAACACACAATCACATGAGAAAAAATTTATGGGATGTGTAAGTTTAAAATAAAACACCATCTAGAGGATGTAATTTTCATACATGGTTAAGAGAGATGATGAGAGATATGCAAACAATTTCAAGAGACTTTGACAGGGTACCAAAGAAGTCTTAGCAATTATTGAGATGTATATAAAAGATTTTACACTTTTTTCATATCATAAATGTGAAGAAAATAAAAAAATTATGATATATTATATGGTAAATATAAGCATGTGTCAACAAACATAGAATTGCTCTTGAAGTAGCAATTTTTTTTAAGACTGATTAGACAAGGTTCATATGAAAGCATTTGACAACCACCAAAATTTTGGAGCAAAACTTATCATATCCTTCAAGTGAAAGTAAAAGATAAGGATCTAGTGCAAGTAATGCAACTCCCAACCCATCTTCTTAGATGTGGAAGGTTTTTTGTACATTGTAATTTAGGAACTAGCCCAAAGGCTTTGGCCTGGTATAATTTTTTGGGTGAATGACATTCAGCCGTATTCCAGACAAGGAACCCTTTGGTGCAATAACTCAAGAAGAAATTCATTACTTGTAGTGCATACTTAAGGGAGGAACTGACCGCTTCCTTAGCACTTGAAAAAGTCTCATTAGCTCTTAAGAGTAGGATAAAAATAGAAATTAAGATCATAATTTGTTGCAACGGAGTAGTTAGGTTTAGTAAGGAACTTGCTTAGCAATCCAAAAGCATTCAATAGTGGTAGGAATTTTGTACATATGGCTTTGGCTTGATAATGAATAAGTCCACTTTTTCATACAACTTTGTATCACACCAAAGTCCAGTCTGATCAATTTTTATTCACCTAATATTTGGCTTGGAATGCCTTTGATAGTGTAGAGGTGTGAATCTTGCTGAAGGATTGCAATGTCAAATTTAGGAGGAAGTGTTGGCAATTGGAGTCTGAATATGGAGAATAGCCCAATGATGGGTTATATCAATCCTAAGTGCAATCAGTAATACAAAATCAAAACTCAAGGAAATTTTTTTGCCAATTAAGCCCCTTTGGAAGCATTCTTTGATGGAAGGTAGAACACACTATTTGAGGATGGAGGCTTTGGCACAAAGTGCACCATCACCTTCAAGGTAACTTTGGTTACAATTAGTTTTGAGAGTGATTTTGGAGGTTTTCAGGTTTTTATAGAGTGCCACAATGGTCCTCTACCCTCATATTGAGAGTGTTTCTGCCCAAGAAGCTAAACAACAAACAATAAATGAATTTCAACTTGTCATACTTTCCTTTCGTTGCTTGCAAGTTCTAACCCATATCCTCATGGAATTGACTTTTTCTTATTGTTTTACTATTAGTGCATTGACACTAGGTTTTTACACACCAATTATGCATATGAAAATTACAATGTAAAGAAATTCCATCACAAGATACTATCACAAAGATAACGTCACAAAGATCTCCTTGACAACAAAGATAGACACTCCCTACAAGAAAATGTTGATATTAATACTTGTTGGTATTCCGTAACTACTTATATTAGGAATAGATTAGGGTATCTATGTCCAAAGTATACCATATAGTAAGATATAGAGAACTATTCTAGCAATTTCTTCACTTTGTACATAGAAGTAACTTTGAACTTGTATACTTGCTTGCAATACTATGTCTAGTCAAAGGTTGATCCTACCAAAAAAATCCAATATGTATATACCTCTTTAAATATTACTTAGCAACGTGATATAATCTAGAGGATTATCATTAGACTATTCTATTGATGATACTAAGGTCAAAAAGTTATGAAATAAAGAAGATTTGTTATTTGCAAGAATCAGCTAAGTCTTATGTACAATTGGTAGAAGAGATGAAAGAATGTAAGCTAATCTAATATTATGGTGTCTTTGGTTACTTTGGGTTTCTTGGGCACCACACTTTGCTAAGAAGAGCATCTTTGATAGCCCTTAAGCTATCAAAGAACTTCTTTGGTTTTTTCTTGATAATCAGCAATCTTCAGCATATATGAGTTCTTCATTGCATTGAATTTCCAATATGCATGTCCTTGAAGTTGGAGAGAAAGTTGGTCCATTGGATCTTCTTTGTAAGTTTTCCCTTTTAGATTTTAGGCCTAAACCACAATTTGTGAATTTGATAGGTTAAAGTTCTCCCTTTGGCTTCTTCTTGGAGCATTTTGAGGAACTAAGCATAGACTTCTTCCACCTATTGGAGTTCCTTCTTCTTTGTCTCAAGTTGCAAGCACTTTGCTTGAAAGTCTTCATCCAATTTCTTGTGTAGGCGCCCTTGTTTGGCCTTCTTCTCCAAGGCCAAAGCCAACTCCTTAGCATGTTTCTCTAATTGCATTGCTACCTCCTTCCGATACTCAAGTATTTAACGATCCAAAGTTGCATTCTTGACCTTGGTGTCTTTCAACTCTTGGTGCAGATTCTACATCTCCTTGTCTCAAGCCAAGAATTGATCCTTGTAGTTGAGTTCCTTCTCCTTCATCTCCATCCTCAGCTTTCCTAACTCTAGTTGTACTCAGCTCAATTCCTTCTCTTGGTTTTGTTGTGTGGAAGCAAGGGAGGCATTTGTCTTCTTTTCCTCAAACACATCTTACACCAAGGAATTCACCTTCTTTGCTTTGTCCTTGTAGCAATCTTGGCTTTGGGTCACTTCATCCTGGAGCTTACTTTCTTAGGCCTTTCTTGTATAAATCTCCTTGTGCATCTTCCACACCAAAGTGATATAATCTATGATATCTAGACATTCACACTAGTACTATGGTAGTAGGAGTTACATCAAATGCAACCCTGTGGGACCCTTCCAAAACTTGGTTGGTAGTGGTTTGGCATGATCCTTCCTTTCTCTCCTATGAGGCCAAGACTTTTGCTTCCTTTGCAATCTGAACAGGAATCTCCTCTATCTCAACATCTACTTCTTCCTTATGTTTGGCCACATCTTTACCTTTTGGCCAAGTGACATTTTGAGCTTTGGGCTAAATTTCCACTCTTTCCTCCTAGTGCTTGTTCTTCTTCTCCAAAGACAAGAATTGAGGAGTGGGGCTTGGGAGCTTGAGCTCTAATCCAATCACCTCCTCTTTGGGATTCATTTTCCTTACCACCATCATCTTCCGCTTCTTCACATGCTTTTGATACTAGGAGTTTGGAGGTAGATTGAGCATCCTCAAATTGATCTTCTTCTTTGTGGTCTTCTTCCTTGAACTATAAAGTGAAGGATCCTTCTTCTTCTTATTCTATTTCTTCCTCCAAACTAGCTTCTTCTTCTTCTTTGGTGTTGGAGGTGATGTTAATGACGTTGCCCATTTCTTTGTTGGTGTGGTTGTTTGAGCCAATGGTGCTCAACTTTAAAGAATGCACTATCTATAGGTTTTCATGCCTAAATGATAGAATAGACTAGTACTTCCTCCCAATAGACTAGTACTTACTCTTTATGTATTCTATAATATATTTCAAGAGTTACGGTATAGTGTTAAATGCAACTTTTTTTATATATCCAAGACTGTTGTTGGATAAGATGAATCAATACTTCACAATAAGAAGTATTGATTCAATTGCTTTCTACTATGTTCACTAACGATTTAGAAAAGTAAAAATTACCCAAAGTTTAGTTGAATACAATAAAATGCTTCATAATATATAATATAATGTAAATAATAATTTAGCTTTTAATTTAGCTTTTAATTTTAATTTTTTAATAATTATTTAATTTATCAACTAAAAGCTTTCACCTTAAAATTCCCTAAACGATACTCACAGAAAATTCATTATTTATAAATATTTTGGTATAAATGATTATCGAAATTTGATTACCAATTAAAAGCATAAAACACCAACCTCTTGAAACGAAGACCGCACACCTCGCGATTCACTAAGTAGGAAATCGCGTCTCCTCCGTTTAACAGAAACCGTAATTCAATAACCACAGAATCCGTCAGGGAGTCTGGTGTCGAGTCTTTCGACCCAGTTTCCCGTGGCCCGATTCCTTCCTGCTTATGAAGTCTTTCTTTTCGGGTTCCCTTGAAAGCCAACCCTAGGGGACTAGTGGCGACGATGCAGCCCCGTCAGGAAGAGAATATTCTCTTGAAAAACTGGGCCGAGTTCCGGTGGTCTCAGTTTGCAACACCCATTCACTCACTTCCTCTGGGAAGTGGAAAATTACAGACAAATCGTTGCTGGGTTTTGCGGAAATGGCCTGAGATTATGGAGTTTCTTGGTTGCAGTGTGAGTAGATCGATATGAGGCGAGTAGGTGATGAAGATTTGAGGAGTTGAGAATCTGTTGAAGGACACAATGTGGAAAGTTGCGCTGCGCCAGCTAAAGCGCGATCAGCAGCAGAGGAGAGGGATAGGTGGACTGAAGAGCTATAGAATTTTGGAGCAAAGTTCTGGCAAAGTGGGTTTTGGAGCTTCGGCAAGTGTACCAGCTGAGGAAATTAAGAAGGAGAACTTATTAGTAGATGGAAGGATGGGGATTCCAGCTCTCTGGCCCAATTTCTGTATTGTTGGTGGAAGAGTTACGTACTTGAGCTTCATTTGTGGGAATAGGACAGGAGATTTTGTAATAAATCCACAGAGTGCTCTTTGGCGCGAGGGAATACACTGTGGTTCGAAATTGGAGATTGGAGATTCGCGTGCTGGAGAGATCTATGATCAGATTTTTGATCACAGAACTCTTCATCCAGAACGTCAGAATACCAGACTTCAAATGCCCGGGGATAGGTCTCATGAGAAGGGGGTTGGTGGCCCTCCACTGCTGAGTTTGGAATTGGATGTTGAGAAATTGTGTAGCATTTTAGGGGAACAAGGCTGGAGCCCTTTGAAGGAGAGGAGCTTGGAGTTGACAAAAATCAGACTTCGGCAATCACATGTCATGAAAGTGATGGAGCGCTTGAACGATCCTGGTTTGGCTCTAGGGTTCTTTCAGTGGGCCGGAAAGCAAGTCGGCTGTGAACATAACTCCTCTACCTATTCCTCGCTAATTAGTATCCTGGGAAGGGCCCAGATGTTTGACCATATAAATAAATCCCTGGAAGATATGAACAGGTTAGGGATTCGAAAGACCAGATCTGTGCTGTCCACTTTAGTAAATGTGTATGGAATGGCAGGTTTGGTAGATAAAGCGTTAGAGTATTTGAACGAGTTCCAGGGTCCTCCGAATGTCCAAAGTTATAATGCTCTGATGAAAACTCTTGGTAAGGCAGGGTTATCCGAGAAGGCTTACTTGGTATACCAGAAAATGGTAGAATCTGGGTGTGCACCTGATAACTACAGTTTTGGAATTCTTATTGATGCTTTTGGCAGGACAGGGGACGTGCAAGAGGCATGCAAAATGTTTGACGAGATGAGAAGGCAGTCATATCAGCCCAACGTCGTGGCGTACAGTGCCTTGATTAATGGGCTGTGCAAAGCAGGCAAAGTGGACAAGGCGAGCCAGTATTTTCACGAGATGAAAGAGCAGGGATGTTCTCCCAACACTGTCACATACAATACATTGCTTGATGGTCTTGGGAAGGCAGGGAAAATTGACCATGCCCTTATACTTTTCGATGAAATGGTGGAGGCAGGTTGTGTAGATGAGGTGTCTTACCGTACGACTCTTGGTTTATATGGAGCAGCTGGACTTATTGCGAAGGCCTATAAAGTTTTAAGGTTCATGCGGGAGACAGGTTGTGCCCCAGAGGTTCGTACCTATAACTTTCTAATTGGCAGTTTTGCCAAAGCAGGCAAGGTAGAGGAAGCTCAAACAATATTTCGGAAGATGAAGGGTTGGAATTGTTCGCCAAACTCTGCTACCTATATCATCTTAATCCAGGCCCTTGTAAAAGCAGGTGTGTTGACCGAGGCACAGAGACTCTTCCAAGAGATGAGATTTCATAATCTAAGTGCAGATGCTTTTACCTACAATATCTTTATAGAAGCTCGGTGCAAGTTGGGCGATGTTGGTGGAGCTTGTGAACTTTTCAGCGAGATGCTGAAGATCGGTTGCCTCCCTAACGTTAGGACCTGTAATATACTTCTTGAGGCATTTTGTAAAGCTGATGCGAAGGAGAAGGCACAGGATATTTTTGAGCATATGAAAGACTGGGGTTGCCCACCAGATTTGGCTTCTTACACTTTAGTGCTTGAAGGTCTGAGTAGGTGGGGACGCCTTGATGAAGCTCTGCAGCTTTTTGCTGAGATACGCCAGAGCTGTGTTCCAAGCTTTACCGTGTATTCTTCACTATTGCATGGGCTTGGAGAGGCTGGTAGAGCGGATGATGCTTGGAACTTGTTTCATGACATGCAAGCTGTAGGACATCCTTCGAGCGAGGTCACTTTCAATACCCTCATCTGTGCTTTGAGCAAGGCAGGGAAGGTGGATGAGGCCTCTGACCTTGTCGAAGAGATGAAAAGGAATGGCTGCTTTCCAGGTGCAAATTCCTACAATCATCTGCTACGAGGGCTCTGCTTGAGTGGTCGATTTCAGGATTGGAGAAGGATCTGCAAGGAAATGGAGGAGAGAAGTTGTACCCCTGATAGTTTGACTTACAACACTGTCATTGACAGCTTCGTTCAAGTAGGGCTCCTCGATGAAGCATTCACTTTTTTCAGCGAAATGACAGGGAAGAGAGTTATAATGAGAGAAGCTACATTTGAAAATCTCCACAGAGCTCTACTAGGTGCGGGCAAATGTGATGCTGCGGAACAAGTTCTTGCAACAAAAGCAAGACCCTCACGATAAGTTCTTTATCCAACCTTCTTCGAGGATCACCATCATTCACAGCGCAGTGTCGCAGGGATTCAAGAACATTGGTTAACATTGGATCTTCATCATTAAGAGGTATTTGATCTCCCAAGCACCGGCTAGTCTGGGTTGTCAGTTTGCAGTGTTGCATAGGTTGCAGTACCTAAGGAGTCAAGCCGTGCTCAGTGACTTCTGACAGGGTATCAAAAGGGTTGACAGAAGTGGAGTGTAGAGATAGCTGTAGTTTGCTCAAATTAGATATGAATCGAGCATCTAGATTTAGTAGCAGTAGATTTTCTGATCTACCAGACAAATTCTAACCTGAACCTCGACCTTGCCCTGCTTAACAGTGCCTCAATCAGCTTCCTCCTGGAAACTTCGTCCAGAGTATGCATCGGTGCTGAGAAACGACGTCTACCTTCTGTAGGGGATGTTACGTATTATGGACTATTACCTCCTCTTGAGTTCAGTTTCGATACACCGTCTGTAGAGTAGTGAACGTGAAGTAAAGATGATATATCCAACTCACGAATGCCGAATACTGGGGGGCTTACCATGTGTTTAAACCATCGAGAGACATTTTTCACGTCAAGTGTAGATAATATGGTAGCGCATATCTTTTCAGATTTTTGAGCAAGGGATTTCAGATAACAAATCCCGTAAAGATCAACGTTTTTACTCAACCGTTTATGCTCTCCATTGTTACAAATTGAATGACATGCAAAAGTGAAAAGTGAAATCGGTCAATTGCAGTGATTGGAATGTGGTCAATATTCGACCGTACTCCTCTGTCTGTGCACAATTTTAATCTTACATTCTGAAAATAGAGTTCGAAAAGAGCAGCCAGAGTCTTCTAGCATATGTCTTGCCAAGGGGGACAAACTGAAACGAGACCTGAACTTTCCTCCAATATGATGATGAATCAAACAGATTCGTGTACAATTTACCAAGTCACGGATCTAGTCTTTACAAGGTCAGGATCTACTCCTGTTCAATGTAATTCAGCTAACCGTTGCCGTATATAACAATTCGGTTGCCCTTGCTGGTAGTAGCACTTTTACACTAAGTCTTTGTATTGAGTCCCACTCGTTGCAACTCCTCCTTTCCTGAATCATGATCCACCTTCTCGACCTCAAAGTTGACTGGGTCTGGTGGAGAATCACCCTGGCAAACAAATTTGTGGCATAAATGCAAAGTCCAGGCGAAGGGTGAACATCTAATAAATCCAATTCGGCAGACGTCCAACCAGGTCGGGTAAGCGCAAACTATTGGCATCTATAAAGCTTTTAAGGTCTAGATGACAATTTTGACCACTCAACAAACCTATCGGTGTGAAGTTAAACAACCATTACCTGAACTTGAGTAAAGTACATAGACATAAACTAGAAGACTTGAACTCGAAAACATGAGCTGTAGGAAGAGACATTCGAATCTACTTCAAACAAATCTTGTAACAGTCTACGACCAGTAGATCCTTTCGCACAAGAAGGGCACAGGAACCACATACCAATGCCCTGTCTGAAACTCCCTGTTAACAAATTGCCTGACAGTAACTAATTAAAGTCGGAACGGGACTTACAATCTCATAGCTATCATATGGCAAGACGGTCGGATCAAATCGCCAACCGTAGGCACCTTGCTTGTAGACAAAACACCTGTACAATGAGAAAAATCTGTGTCAAAAAACCGTAAGCAGATTCACTGGCCTTCATATTCAGTAATGTTACTGTTACCCCGTTAGTGTTTAGTAATGTGTCAGTAATGATTGAACTTAACTGGTTCCATACCCACGTCTGACCGGACGTGACTCTGACACTTGAAGCTAGTGGAGTAAATTCCTTCACTGGGCCTCATATATGTGCAAGGACGCGTCTTCTGTACGAATTCAATCACTAGCATAGGAATCATTTGACAACTCATATTTGTATGGAGAAACCTAAGAGAGCCATACAGAAAACGACAACTCCAAACGTGAAGTATCGGAATTACCTATCCATTCCAGAGTCTTGCGCGAGTTGCGCAGCCCAAGAAGCACGTCTGGAAGTTCGACCTGTGCGTCACGCCACGATCTTTCACATATAAGTTTTGAGCATCTCAAATACGAGGATCAACCGAATCCAACAGTGGTTCAAAACGGTTGGAGTCAAAGGTCATACACTGGAATATGACAGTGTCGTCTTCACCAAACTTGGGAAACTGGTAGGCTTTCTCCCACGATCCGCTGTCCATGCTCAAGGCCTTTGGCAATTCCTCCACTACAAGAAATGTATCATTGTTAAAGCAGGTGAATAGATTATGCAGAAACAACATACGCCTACAACACGGGCACAAATTAGTAAGGGCAGTCACCTGGAACATGATGTGATCCTCTGATATGACCGTATAGAGCTCTCTCGTCATGCCTTCTGACATCTATCAAATAAACAGAGTTCGGCCCAGCTTCAGAAACTTCTCCAACTCGTTCGTTCTTTTGCAATAGGACTGCAACAGCGTGCCTGAATTCCAAATAGAGTCATGCGAGATTTCAGAACAGGTACTTTGACCATCCGGAAGAAACAAAGAAATGTGATTCATCTTCCCACCCAATTGTCTAGTATTCCTCCGACAGCTAGCTACTCCGGGAGAATTCTTCCACATCATGAGGTAAAGCTACAGATGGACTCAGAAGAAGAGAAAGCTTTTCTGAAACCTACTAAGAACGCTAGACTCCACTTATCTGACAACGTCACAACTTCTATACGTATCTACGTGCAGTTCCTTCTGGACTGCTACAACTTCGTGGAACAAGTTTACCAAGTGAATGTGCACGAAATCCACTGGTCCACAGGTTTGGCCTCTATAAATCTCATTCCCGTGTTGATTAAGGGGGCTCGATGAATGCCTTAAAATTCTTCCGAGCGGGATACCTTCATAAACCACTATAAAGGGTGATCTTTATGATCATTGTGATTGAGCACAGGACTCAAGACTCTTTGCACCACGCTTCCCTCTGACGCTTCTACACGTACTACAGGCTTCAGCTGCAAAGAGGACACACCCAGTACAGTATCGCGCCCTACAATTACCCTCGCAATCCACCCAACATGGAAGACTGGTGGACTCCTACTGTTAGGTTTTGTATGTCATGCGCATACTGGCACTTGTGACCTGCTCAGAAACTTGAGCGTCTTATCTTCAGAGCTGCTCACAGCTTCTTCATAACCCTCTAAACCACCCGCTAGAACACAACACCTGCGAGTCAATCACGACAGTGACCATAACATAAGTCATCACAGCAAATTTATCACACTTCCAGTAGAGGTAAGGTACTTTCTTCCAACCGTGTTTCTAATTTTTTAACCCACATGATAAGCTTTATTGCATCTTTTGACATTTTTACCTTTCATGAGTAATTCAGTGCAATGAGGGGATGAAAAGTTTGCTTACCCACTAAAACCGATATCTGCTGCAGTGCTGGCTGCCTTTTGTGCTCGCCGTCCTTTGGTAGAAAGGAACACAATTATATCGCTCCTTCCAGGCTTTTTTGCTTGAAAGCGGTCCTCCCATTCCGTTTCAGATAGCTGCAGTGTGCTCTTCATTTCCGCCTCTATATCACATGCACAAAGATTCACTCAACTGAGCTACAATACTCTTTAAGCCATAAAATCTCATGCTGAGCATTTTCTGATTCAATGTGATAAAATTCTTGAGTACATACTATTCTGTGAGGTTTGAGTCCCTAGCAATGAGATACGAGAAGAAAAAGAAATACGGTGTGCAGCCTTCAAATTTGGTACAAGGCGGCTACAGTTTAAAAAATTCATACATTACGAAATTCTATGCTGCCAAAGGATGTTAATACGAACGCAGTTGACGGTGCCGGTGTTACGATATAAAGAGTATGTGTCAAGACGCGCAGGAGGAGTCAAGATGTCCATACACAGGTGTCCACATACAAGGATTTACGCTCCGAATTGATGTTAGTAACAATGACAGGGTATGATTTTGACCTAAACAACACAGTGAAGAACAGAGAAATGGGAAAATACATGGAAATGAGACTAAGGTCTTGTATACAGAAGAAAAGACTGTATAGGGTTTAGGGTCGTAGTAGCCAGCAACAAGAACCAGACTCATCTAAAGACATGAAATTGCCAAGGGTCCGAATTTGAGAGCCTTCAATAATTATTATGGGATCTGCAATCAAGACTATTTTGAGAAAGCTGAGGGTTAGTTATTGCCACCTTGAGCGCAAGGATTTAAAACAACTCCGGAGGAAATTAGAAGCATTTGGGACCACTCCGCTCACAGTCGTCTCTTACGGACCGTATCGAGGATGGCAGCCGCTTTTGAGAGACTCAAGCACGGGTTCCCCTCTCATAGAATAACAAAACTTTTGCTCTCTCTTCATAAGCGGAGTGACCTAAAGTGGAGTGACAAGGGACGGTACTATAAATTCAGAGACCACGCGAGTCACTAGGAAACAAGACCAATTAAACTAGGTAAGAGAAAAATCAACGCTTTCTCATGACGTCAAGACCTTACTTTCCCACCTCTGTATAAATTCTCCATTAAGCAGCATAGTAAAAATTTTAAACAGAACTCTCTGTCCCCAATTATATGCACACCGATTCCATTCTAACTGTCAAAGCAGAATCTCACTCACGAGGTACCTGGAATATTAACAGCAGTTTCAAACCGAGATGGAGAGTCCTTCACAGCGCTCGGAAATCGTACATCCACTAGCAAATGCGGCACGGGGTCCAGCTCTATCATTTTCTTCACGGCTACAGGAGTCAACATCGAGTACCCAGGCGGATCCACAGACCTGTAAGGCAATTCCACTGCCCTCTGCGCGGCATCTGCGCGTTGCCGCCTCTTGGCAAGAACTGATCTTAGCTGCCGAACTCCCCATGCTACGAGCGCAATCTGCAGCAACACCGTCAAAGATCCCCCGACATTTGCTACTCGTAATCTGCCACTCTTCGGCGACTCCTCTGTGGTATCTTCGTCCCCTAATCGCAAGTTCTCCTGTGACGACGACGAGGTTCCGAGATCGAGCTCCCCGATCGAACACTCGTCCTCCATAGCCTAGATCTTCCGCGTGAATTTCAAGCAATTCCGCTTCCTTTGTCTGCACTCTTCTCCTTATCCTCTTTCTCCTTCCCTCTCCTCGCGATCATTTCCTCACGTCGGTTTCTCCTCTGGCACCTCGGAACGCTCTATTCGTCATACGTGACATTCTATGACGTGGACAACTGATCAGTGCTCACTTCCGCTGTTCTCCCTGCCACCATGGCCACGGGCGAGGTTTTGTGACCTTTTCTGCCAGATAGGCACCTTGTGCTCTCTTATATTGGCTTTGCTATATGCGCATTCTGAATATATTTTGGCATATGCTCTGCCATCCTATCTCACAGTTCAGGTGGGTCTACGTTCCCAAATTACACTAATGAAATGTTATTGCAGTATTGACGTTTATAAATGTCAGTCATGTCTACCCATCAAGCCTTTGTAAATAAGGTGCCAGGAGGTTTTCCTGCCTCACGCAGCTGAATTTAACTACGCCAGTCAGCTCAAGACTGAAAGCGCGAATGTGACTAATTCTTGCATGAGCTCCATAAATACGGAAAAGTTGAAGAGGTTCATATTCCACTTTTGAGTTCAACCGCCGAAAGATCCTTACTTTACTGAAAGCCATAGAATTCCAACAGTTCTGTTCTCTCTCTCGATCATGTACAACTGCAGATCCTGGCACTTCCAACTTCAAGGGATGGATCCCATTCGTGTCTCATAAAGTTACTCATAAGCGTGTTTAAAATTTTTGGTTGCGCATCAATCAGCTTCTCTACAAAATGTAAGGTTAAATGGTGATCACTACTTGTCAAGTTAAAAGTCAGGAATATATCTATATCTCCATCTAGCTCTTTCATCCACTACCAGTTCTCAAACCTACACATCGTGATACGAGAAGGATTTAGTGTTCAGTACAGAATTAGAATCGCAATGGAAAGGTGAAGGACGGGGTGAAAGACGATAGTTTGCATCCTTTCAGCGAAATCCAACGTTCTTTTCATTCCCTCTCCCAATCCATCTGATTCCTCTTGGCAAACTTCAATCTCTAATTCTTGAGTTCACTGGTAAGTTCCAAGAGCAGCAAACCACTGAACAATCTGTGAAAGAATCTGCTGTAGTTGAGATTTGTATTTCACAAATGCGTCCAATGTTGGTCCCATCCCAATGCCAGAAATGGGTAATTTTGATCTCTGTCGAATGTGCATTTCCTTTTTGAGTATAAGCTGGAATGAGCTTCTCCCTCGGTTGTGGATAGACAGAACCCCGTTGAGGATAAATGACGTCCATTACAACGCATGGCCCTGGCCACTAACCGTCCTAACTTGTTGCGTTTTGAACTCACTGATCAACACTGTCGCTATTATTGAAGCGCAAGCGACCACGAAATAGAACGCCCAAATATCTTGCGTGTACAGGTGGTTGAAACAGTCAATTGGCTGCTCCTCTCGAATATAGCTACCCAGATTATAGTAAGTAAACCTACTGCCTGCGTTTGTACTGTGCTTCATAATTTGCAGTCATCAAGGAGTTGACGAGAGGAATATGTTCATTTTCTTCGCACAGAGTTCATGGTCATAACGTAGACAATCTGTCTGCTTGATGGATTCTCAGGGGAAATACAGAAGAACTCCTCCACATATCTCAGGAATCGAATTTGTCAGTTGTACGACGCTTCTATCAGCTTAACGGAACCACGGAAATTCGACGACGAAATTTCTACATACGATAGTTCTGGTTCAGAACTATCGTTAGGCATGTGGATGTGGTCGCCAATTTCTTATCACCGATCCCTGAGAATCTATCCACTGCGGGTCGACAGAGCGGGATGTTGGTTTCTTGATGCTCGAGTTCATTTGCACTTTAGGTTTTGATTACACAGGATATTTTCCTTCCATTTAAATCTGCCTCTGTAGGATTCATTCGCACCCTGTAGATGTTACGACAACTAGGCTAGATTGTGGAAAAACAGTCTTTATTTTACTTAGACTTTACTTTAAGTTACAGCTCTGTGTGCCTGTCACAAGATAAATTTTGTGACTCAGCATGGAAGTTGACATGTAGTCAACCTTGTAGCAATTACGATTTGAGATGTTAGGCGCCCTTTGTAATCTAGTAGTCTATGTATTGCGACAATATGTATTCTCGCCGATCATTGTAAATGGTACTGTGCTCTCACAGTGAGAGTTCCACTCAACACTAGTGTATTACATGTTCATATATGGTATCAGGTTACGTAATTTGCTAGTATTGAAGCCTACCGCGATAGGAAGCTGCCTTGCTTCTCAATCAATTTCTTTGATTTGCGGAGACACTTGCATACAAAGACACTCCCGGAGTGAATTTCCCACTTAGTTTTTCCTACACACCACACCATACAATCGAGTTCGAGAAGAAGATCAACAACAGCCCTCCCGGCAGTTTCAAGTCCTACTTGAGAAAGTGTGGAAACATCAAAATTTAAAAAAACTAATTGCAAAGTAAAGAAGACTAAATTCACTTACAAAACAACAAGCTCACAACTTCGGGTCACCATGGCTACCACCACTAACCTACTCAACACCTCTCCTTGACAAAATTTTGATGATATAAGATTTAGCAATTGGCAACCACAAATTCAAAATAAACTGAGTATCCAGAGGTATTGGAAGATTGTAAACAAAGACAAAGAGAAGCCACCCAAGGCTAGAGCGGTAGAGAGAGCTACTGCTGTTCCGGCCATGTCAAATCTCATAACAGGCAGGCGCCATTATCCCTATAGCCCAAGTTCTAATTGACAACAAAGAAGTTTGGATTGAAGGTTGGATCAGAAAAGATGACATCGCTAAGGGTGCACTTTGGGATGATTACTCCCAAGAAATCTTTGTACCTGTTCAAGAATGTAGCACTTTCGCAGAGATTTGGGATATGTTACATTCAAATTACACATCTCAAGATGTGATCATATAGACTTCTCCAACTTGAAAATGAAATCCAATGAAACCGTTACAACCCAACCTGCACAATCTCAAGAACCATTTAATATAAATTAGGAATGCAAGGTTGGACGGTACCTCTCAAGAAGAGGTCATTCAGATGTTGCAAAGCATGCCAGGGCAATATTTATTGTGTATTCACACCCTTCAAAACCAAAAGCCACCAATCTGCAAGAAGTCACACCTTCTTGCTTGAGAGGAGCTTCAAATGAAGTAGAGAAGTTCCAAAGAAACTACCCTGTTCATAGCGAATGGGAAAAGCCAGAAGTGCCAAAATAAATAATGGGCAAAGAAATGCTCAAAATGGTAAGGCTAAACAAAAAAGTAAACTACGCCAAATGCCCAAAATGCAAACATGGGTACCTTTTGGCTTTGTGACAACCCAATCTCAACATACTAATAGTATAAATGGTAAGAACAGGTCGTTCCCATGAGGATACGGGTTGGAAATGACTAGAGATGAGAATAAAATGTCACAAAGTCACTAGTTTTCTATCGTGCTTGTTTAACATTTTGGGCAGAAACCACTTCTAGAAGAGAGTAGGGATACAAATAGTAGCATACTACAAGAAAGAGACATTAACAACCACTTAATCAAAAGATCTAATCTTACAAGCTCGTGATAGTGGTTGTACACTTCATACCAAAGGCTTCTTCCTCATGAAGAGCCTCTTTTACCCCGGTGACTAGTTCCTTCCCATAGGTGTATTTGTATTTCACGCCAAAGGTTGGTTTTCAAGCTGAAGGTTCTTTCACCCTAATGCCATCACTGATTGTGCACATCTCTTCCTAGAACATGCAATCCCAACAAAATCCAAAATAGATTGTCTACTTGGCTTTTCTATTCTGTGGTACTCTTGATGCTCCATCATTCCCAAAACCTTCCTCACATTGACTCACTTGTTCAAATGTCAAAGGTAACTTCCTTGATAATGCATGAATTTCCTACCTAGGTGCTCAAGCACTCATTCTTGTTAAATGTCAAGGGTAACTTCCTTGATTTTTTTAAATTCCATAAGCAAGTACTTAAACACACACTCCTATTGCAAGACTCCTCACCTCTACTTGACCAAGTATGCACTCAAAGATGTAAGCAAAAGCAATCCAACTTAGAGACTTAAAGATAATCCTTAAGTTGAATACTTTGATTATGAAAGAAGTGAACTCTTCATCCTTGGGTCATAACCCATATATACAATTTCCTAACTCAATGGAAGATGATCAACGGCAAATAGTGTTGGAAATCTTCTAATTACATCTTATTTGCTAGTCACTAATCCTACCTATTGATCTTATCCTAAGTGCAATTAAGAGGTGATTATTCAACCACTACCAATCACAATTGCTTCTTGTTGTTTACTTTACAAGTAATTACACTCTTGCAAGCATTGGCTCCAAAACTTATCCTAAGTCAAAAAGCAATTCTAGCTGAAGATACATATTAGGATGAAGGTAGAGTTCAAGGCCAAAGAGAATTTTAGGCCTAGGATGTGTTCTTTACTTAATGAATTTCTGCTTATTTCCTTTGGGCTAGTAATTATCTTTGTCTTAAGATCTACTCCAAAGAACTGCCTTTGTATTTACAAATCCTAATCAGTAAATCTACCCATTCCTAATATCCTATGATTTCCACCAATAGTGCTTTTGTGGCATCTTCAAATTTCTTCAATGTGTGTTCCATTCACTTGTTTGCTAATTGCTTCAATTGCTTGTCCAAGTAGTTCTTTGTGGTCAAGGCTTGTGCTTGGGATTTGGAATCTTGAGCTTTCAATTTCTCTAAGGATACCACCACTACCTCCTTTGCAATCCCCTCTAGATGGTCTTGTGCCATCTCCATTTGTGACAAGACTACTATCTTTTCCTTCTCTAGCTGCACACAAACTTCATGTAGCTTGGTCACAATTTCCTCTCAAATGGCCAATTTTTCTTTCTTGTGTACGTCCTTCTTTTCCTTCAAGGTCTTTTCAAGCTTCTATACCTATATCTTGGCCACTTGTAGCTCCTCATAATGTGCTACTTCCACTGCTATGAGGACCAATTTTCCCTTCTCCACTTCTCCTTTCAAGGCATCAATTTCCTCTACTTGGGCCTTCTCTCTTTCCTCAAGCTAGATTTGATGTTTTTCTTCTTTCTCCTTTGATGCAAGCACCTTTTGTCTCATTGCACTTTCTTCCCTAATTTCCTTCTCTAAGGAAGAACTTTCCTCCTTGTGCTTGGTTGCTTCTTGCACTGAGTCATTGCTTTGTTTCCCCATCTCCAAATGCACAAACTTCTCTCAATTCCTCCCTCACTTTCATCTTCTCTTTGTTTGCTCTTGGCACTAATTGATGAAGGTGCTTTATGAGCGTTACATCATTTGTCATTCCCTTGTGAGAATCCATGTAGGTGGGAAGGAGTTGCTCTATTAGTTCCAAGGTTGGACCAATCTTTTACACCACTAGTTGCAAAGGGGCACTACCCGATTGGTTGAGTTTCCTTCATGCTTGAACTCTCCCCTCTTCCTATCTTGAATGAAGCCAAGGGTCCACTCTCTTCTCTCTTGATCTCAATGAAGATAGTCAATTCTCATTGCTCAAATATCAATTTTGTCACGGTACTTTTGTCTTGGACAACCCTTTGTCCTATTTTTTTTCTTCTTCCCAAAGTCCTTCTTTGGCTAGAAGATCTTCCTTATCCTAACAAGAACGTATATCTTTTGCCTTGAACATCTCTTCAACACAAAGGACTCCTTCCTCTCTCAGCTCCACTTCTCATACAAGTGGGAACAAAGGAGATCTTATCATCCTTGAACCCTCTATCGTACTTTTCTTTGGGCTAGAATGTCCAATTGCTTGATCATAATGTGCAAGGGCATGCATTTGTTCTTCCTCCTTGAAGTTATTCATTTGGGAAGGAGTTTGTGATTGAGTGGATTGTACTTCTCCACCTCCTTGTCTGATGAAATCACTACTCTTGTGAAGGACTGTTTGTTGGCCATTGAGGTGGATCTGGTTGTGGCACAATCCCACCTTCTTCATGGACTTATTCTTCTTTGCCCTCTTCTTCTTCTTGCACAAGGATCCTCCTTCTCTTCTTTGTTGCTTTTGCTTTTGCCTTTGGCTTGGAAGAAGTCACAAGTCATTTTTGAAGTATGGGCTTCAAGGCAATCTCCTCATGTCTTTGCTTCTCAAAGCCCAAGGTATGGTAGGCTTCTTTCACCTCCACATACTTCCTTATTTGAGAAAATTCTACATCCGCCTCTAAGTACTCTTGTATCATGAGCACTCTTTCCCAAGGCTTGTCAAAATGTTCCTCAAGGAAGAAGTAGTTTAGGTACATCTTCTTCTCTTCTAGGGTTCAATAAATCCCTCCTTAAGTAGAAATAGATGACAAATGGAGATACCATAATTACTCTTTCTTCTTCTTTTGTAGTTCATGCAAGTTCTCTTGTCCTTGCCTAGAACATTGCTACGCAATTCACAAGCTTGGTATAATTCCTTGGTATAATTACTCAGAGAAAATTGCTTGATTGTTGTTTAAGTAAGTTGTTTGTTTGGATTTGAAAAACTTCATGACTACCTCAACAAAGATCCTCCTTGCAAGATCTTTAATTTTGGGAATAGACCAACAATTGTTGGTCTTTTTATCTTTAAAAGTGGCTTTAAACTTGGCCTTGATGGTCAAGTTGGGCCTAGACCATATGCTTTCTAGAGTTATGCCATTTTGGAGTGAATTTTTAGGCCCTAGCACTCTCTACAAATTCTCCTTTTGCCCAAGAAAATAGGTTCTCACTCAAATTTACTAGCCCTAGGTCCCAATTATCTCTAATTTCATGCAACATTGCATGATCACTCAATTCACAATTCCACAACAAGAATTCAAGCTTCTTGTTGTAGACCAATTCTTCTCTACAATGCAGTCCCCACTTGATTAATTCTAGGGATTTAAGAATGAATTCTCATTGGCATAGTTGGAGTAGCTACTTCCTTTCCCCTTTATCCTCTCATCATTCATACTTCCCTTTTACACTTCCCAATTCATCTTTGTACTCAAAGTGAAGGTCTCTCTACCTTCTATGATACATCTTCAACTTATCATGGTTAATCTTATGAAAATGTCTTCCTCCCAACTCCTTGAAATCATAGGTGTAATTTCCCCACACCTTCTCCAATATGAAAAGTCCATAGTACTTAGGCAAACACTTCTTTTGCACTCTCTTGATCTGAACGGAATCAAAAAACATTACCCAATCACCTTCTTTGAAAGGCTCCACCTTCTTCTTGCCTTGCCTTTTGTCATAGTTCTCCTTTTGTTTCCTTTGAGCTTGCCCCACTTGAACCATAGCAATTGCTCTTGCCTCCTCCAATTCCATGAGTTGATCCTTCCTTGACTTCTATGCATCACCTCCTTGTGCTTTCTTTGATCTCTTATAGATGCTTTGGAAGGTAGGAAGATCAAAGTGAATAGGTAAGGTAGACTCAATACCATATACAAAATGAAATGGAGAATATATATTGAAAGTCTTCATGGTTGTCCTATACTCCAGCAAAATTGCTTGAATCCTCTTATCTCAATGATGTTTAACCCCCTCCATTTCTACATCTATGGCCAACATCATGCACAAGGTCTGATTGGTTCTCTCTACCAAGCCATTGAAATTTGGCTTATAGGATGTAGTTACTCTATGTGTGATAGAGAAGTGTTGTAGTATGGCTGTAATGATGCTTCTTGTAAACTCTCCTCCTCTATCAAAAAACAACTCCAAAGTGCATCCAACCTAGTGATAATGCATTCATAAAGAAATCTACCAACTTCATCTTCATTCTTGTCCCTCAATGGTCTAGCCTTAATCCACTTGGTAAGGTAATCAGTTACGGTTAAGTAACGACTTTGAGCATGGCTAGACCCTATAGAGTGACGTGTGGTGTGTACAAGGCCCAAGAACTAACCACCACAATGTATCAATTGTTCCTTGGGGTTCTACTGAGAGGACCTACAAAGTCAATTCCTCACTTCTCAAAAGGTCCTAGTAATGGAGTTGATCTAAGTGGTAGAGTGGAAGTAGAATTTCTAGCAAAAGCTTGATAAACATCATAAGTTTTGCAATAATCAAGACAATCCTTGAAAATCCTTCTCCAATAGTAACCTACATCTTGAATCTTGAAAGCAGTCACCTTCCTTGGAAAGTGTCCTCCACACACAAAACCTTCATGAAACTTCTTTATGAGTAGGATAGACTCTTCCTTACCCACTACTCTTTGAAGTAGACCATCTGCTCCTTGGTGAAAAAGAATATCCTCCACCATTGTGTAAGGTCTAGATCTTGCTGCAAAGGCCTTCCTCTCCTTAGCATGCATCCCTTCTGGATAGTTACCTATTGTCACAAAATCCACAATCTTCTTGTACTCCATTGGAACCTCTTTAGTGACTAAGATTATCATGGGCTCCTCATCTGGGAAGGAATCATCCATTGGCTCATTTTCATCATGATCATAGGCCTTAGATAACAAATTTTCATTTGCATGTTTCTTCCCTGGCCTATCGTCAATGGTGTAGTCCTACTCAAACAAGAGTATCATCCATCTTGCTAGTCTCCCTTCCACATTAGGCTTGTTGGAGATGTACTTCAAAGCCTTGTGATCCATGAAAATGGTGGATTTCCCTCCAATCAAGTAGTGTCTAAACTTCTTGAGACCAAAGATCACTGTCAATCATTCTCTCTCTATGATAGAATAGTTCTTTTTTGCTAAAACCATCTACGTACTAGCATAAGCTATTGGATGATCATGCCTATCTTGGTCTAATTGACTAAGAGTGCATCCTATAGCAACATTAGAAGCATCAGTGTTGAGGATGCAAGGCTTATTCCAATTAGGTTTAGCAAGAATTGGAGCTACAACAAGGGATTGCTTGAGCTCCTCAAAAGCTTTAAGAGCCTCCTTGTCTTCCAAAATCACCATGTAATCTACACTCTTCTTATGCATTGACCATGTAGATGGTCAATGCATAAGCCTTGTTGGAAAATGAGAAGATGAACCTCCTATAGTATCCAACCATCTCCAAGAATTGGCATAACTTTATCAAGCTTGAAGGGAATGGAAGGTTTTGAGATTTTCCTCACCTTCTCAAGATCAATTGCTATTCCATCCTTGGAGATGATGTGCCCCACAATTAGACCTTCTTCACATCCAAAAATGCACTTCTTTGGGTTGAGTGAGGCATTTGCTTCATAAACATTGCAAGACATTGATTAGGTGCTCAAAGTGCTCCTCCTTGCTCCCATAGACACAAAAGTCATCAATGAAGTCTCACACAAATTTCCCATTGAAAGGTTCAAATACCTTGTTCATGAACCATTAGAATGTAGCTGGAGCATTGCAAAGCCTAAAAGGCATGACCTTGAAATCATAATTTCTCCAAGGTGTGGTGAAGATGGTGAGTGGTTGATGCTTTGACGTAATCTTGATTTGGTTATATCCATTATAACCATCTCCAAAACTATACCTCTCATGACCTGCAACCTACTCCAAGATCTCATCAATGAATGGCAATGGATAATAGTCCTTTGTGGTAACAACATTGAGCTTCTTGTAATCCACACATATCCAAAGCTTGCCATTCTTTTTCTCCACAATCACAATTGGAGACACCCATTCTGAATTCTCCACCTTAGAGATAAATCCAGCCTCTTTGAGTTTATCAATCTCCTCCTTCATAACCAAAGCTATTGGTGGGCTAATGTGACATTGCTTTTGGCGGAATGGTCTTGCATGTGACTCCACCTTTATCTTGTGACTTCCTTTAGATCCTTGTAATTGAAAGCAAACACATAGATGAACTTACTAAAAATCTCCTCAAATCTTACCTTCTCCTCCTTGGTAACATTTGGACCATACTTGAGAGTAGATAACCTCCTCTTTATCTCCCTAAGTGTCAATGGTGATTTATTTGGGTCCTTCAAAACCTCTTGCTTAGGTGAAAAATCCATAGCACATAAAGGATACACATTTTAATCAGATTTAGATTCATCTTCCTCCATGAAAGTCTCCTTTTTTTAGAACACCTAGACCAAGGCGAGAAATAAGAAAATGGAAGATCACATTGGGACACTTGAGTATGGGAAAAGTCCAAATGCCTAGCATGAGCTTTGGCTTTGGTATTTACAAGTATCATACAAGACCCTTGAGAGGCTTCTCAAGAAGCTTCCTTAAGTCATTTTCTTAGAGTGCAAGTTAAGTTAACCAAGAAGCTTCCTTCTAGAAGCTTCTTACTTGGCGTGCAAGCTAAGCTAGTTGGAAGCTTCTAGAAGCTTCCTTCTAGAAGTACCTACTTGGAGTGCAAGTTAAACTAGCCAGGAAGCTTCCCAAGAAGCTTCCTAAATACTTCTAGAATATTCTAGGCTAATTTGGCTTATTCTCTACTTCATAAGCCTTACTAACTACATTGCTACACTCCATATTGTTACATCTTCCATGCTTGTGTCCACACCAAAGCTACTTCTTTAGAATCTGATTCCCAATAATCAGAAGATGGTTTATTTAAATGTGAAATGTTGGTGGTGTTATTGATAGGAGCTATGACTCTATGGTTTGATGGCCCAGTCCTCAAATACTTTGTGCCATTGATTATTTGTGCTTGCTTCTCTCAACCATAGCCTCCCGAGACGTAAGCCATAGCTTGAGTCCTTCAAGACTTAGAAAATCATGAAATTTTGAACTCCCATACCTAAAACTACCATCTTATCCATCAACCCCTACTAGTCAAAACTTGTTGTTTGTTTGCCATGCCCACCACAAATGTTGAAGGTCTGGAGGGTATCATACCCAACTTCTCAATCAACCTTTCGGACATGGCATTCATTGTTGATCCTCCATCAACCAATGCATCCTTGATGTTGTGACCATTCATTCTCACATCAGTCTTGGAGGTATATTCACAAGCCTCCCATGGTGCTGGTTTGGCATCCACCACCTCCATTGATACTAGAGCTTTTGCCTTCTTTTTCCTCTAGCTCCTTGTAGAACTCAAACCACCTCTAAGCTACTTCTTAAGCTAGGGTTCAAAGCAATCAATTGGCCCACTATAATGTTAGCCTTGTGAATACCAACATCCTCCAACACATTGTGGTTCCATTGTTGCTTGGAGGTCAAGAAGTCCATCCCCAACTTCTTTCTTGGAGTCTTTGTTATTGATGGTGTTGAGGTATGAGTGCTCCTAGTAGACATAGGAGTATCTTTGCTAGGAGTAAATCCTTGAGAAGAGTGTACATCCTTTGCAAAATGAGCTCTCTTCTTCTCTTGTGCCAAAAGCTCTAAATTAAGACCCTTGGAGTTTGAGCACTCTCCCTTCTCATACTTGCTCTCAACCACATCTATGGATGCTATCTCCTTACCTTTGTTTGGATTAAGAGCCACTTTGGTTTCACTACCTCCCTCTTTCCCTCTATTGGTTCCTTCATAACCCCTTTGTCCATGGTAAGTGGAATTTGGGCAATTCCTTTGGATGTAGCCTCTTCCTCCACAACCAAAACAGTTTCTTCATTGAAATTGCTAGCTAGTTGACCTCCTCTATATGGATAGTTTATATAACTCCTAGGCCCTCTCCCTACATTATAATCCACCTCTCCCTTCTCCCATAGTTGCACCACATTGATCTTGAGATCTGCAAGTTTTTCTATGATGGTTTGAAGTGGATCTTTTGGTGGAAGTGCAAGAACTGGAGCAACTACTACTTATGGTGCAACCTTTGCTACCAAATTATCAAAAGTTCCACCATCCTTGTAGCCTTGATGAGGATGCACAACCTTCTTTACTACAAAATTACTCTCATCCTCTTCCAAAGTCTCCTCCATACAAATTGCAGTCTTGATAGCTTCAACCTTGGAAGAAGGTTTCTCATATCTCACCTTACTTCTTATTTGTGGTCTCAACCCTCCCAAAAAATTCTTGGTGAGCATAGCCCCTATGCCAATCATAGTGGTCTCCACATCATCCCCACCCTTCCTCAACACTATGTGAAATTTGAACTCTAACTTTTCCACTCTTTTTACATAGACTCTCACTTTCTCTCCATCTCCTTGTTTGAGAAAGGTTACCTCACTCATCAATCTCTCATAACTCTCATCTGGAAGAAATTTCTCAATGAGTGCTGAAGTCAAAATCTCCCAAGACTCTTCTTGCCCATCTCTCCTCTCTCTCTCTTGGTATTCTAACTCACACCACGTAAGTGCCGCATCCTCAAAGAAATCTGGTAATAATAAGACCCACTCATTTTTCATCCTCTCATTTTTTCTTATGTAGGCTCTCTTGAAGTCTCTCACAGAGGCCTCCACATCTTCTCCACCCTTGCCAAAGAAAACCGGAAGTTTCTCCATCTTAAACCCTCATTATCTTTCTTTTCTCTCAATCTTTTTTCTTTTGTTTTCTCTCACTCTATAACTAATAGGGTATGTACATGACTAACATCATTTGAGAGTAATCCACCCTAGGAAATACAAAAGTTTCAGGTTGCTCTAAGATTTCTATAGCAACATCAAATCCTAGAGTGCAAATTAATCAAACCCTCATGGATAGTTTATCCATAAGTTGAAAGATTATCTCCATCACTAATCTTAAGAACTAGTTGATAAAGGTGGTAGTATTTCTATAGTTGTACTAAGACTCTCTCCAAGATCCTTCATCAAAGTCTCCAAAAGTGCTTTTACTCCACTACAATCATGTCCTTTTGGAAGTCCTTCCACTCCACAAACCTCACACAACTCCTTGGTCTTAGATCTTCTCCCTCCCAATCTTGGTGAAGAAGGTCCAACATGCAAACCCAAGTCAAGTAAGCCTCTCCTTTCTCTCAATCTCTTGCTCTCAAAGGTCAATGGATATAAACTTGCCTTATGTCCCTTCCTTCGACATAAAAAGCACTTAGACTTACTCTTTCCTCCAAGTGGTGTAGGTTTTTGTATCCTCTCAACACTCTCTTCAAATTCTACTCTAAACTCTCTTTTCCTCAAATCCACCCCTACAATCACCTAAAACCCTTGGAAAACCTTGCATAGCCTCAATTTTCACTCTTGGTGATCCTTCATGCTTTTAAGATGAGTTAAAAAACTCAAACATGCTTCTTGTTGTTCTCACACTCTTCATGCATAAGACCTCAACTCTACAAAATTGACCCCTTCTCACAATGTTGCTAAATTCTCTCAACTTGTGTGTCATAATCCTCTGAAATTTTTCACAGTTGATAAGAACTTCAAGGCATCTTCCTCTACAAAACTTCATATCTATTCATTGAGCCATTTGGCCTAGGAACCTTTCTATTCAGCACATATATTTTAGATTTAGTCTAAAAACCACCCCTCTCGGTTTAAAAACTCATAACTTTTTGTGCAAGAATGATCTTTCTCTAATTCTTAAGCCAAAAGATAGAATAATAGGCACTAAATTGTCTCAAAAAGTTTTAGAATGATCCATTGAGAACTAGAGAATGGAAAACTTTGTACAATTTTCCAAATAGCATGTAGTTGCGAGAGTAGTTTACCCTATCAACTTTCAAATTTCTAGCTCAATAAGTGTACTAGCTCTCACAATGATTTCAATTGTGCTAATTGAAGGATAACCAAGCTATTTTCTGTAGAAATTTCAAGTCAAGATCTCAATTTTGAGATTTTGCCCAAAATCACCATAATCTCCAAAATCTGCAATCCACCTCACACAATCTCTCCAAATATTCTCATGTGTACAAGATGTACAAAATCACCTCAAAGATACATAATGAACTATAGGGTATACAAATGGGTCCAAGTTTTTTGACTTAAGTTCAGCCCTCTCCTTCCCTAATGTTCTCTCCAAGTGAGCTCTTATAGCCTCCTTTTGTCTAATGAAGTGTACGTGGAACATTATCTTGCCTTCTAGAGAGGTCTTGGCAACGGAACAATTTATGTGAGTCAGCTTATCTCTCACTCAAGATGAACCTCTGATGGCTATTATAGAAGCACACTATGGACTAAGAAGGCCAAGAACCCCAACTCCATCATACTCCTCCAAGGCTAACACTCCAAGACTCAAGACATTGCTCACTAGAGAACTCAATAAGAGAGAGATAGTTGCAAATGAAAGGATGATGAGTACATCCTCACCCCTTATTTATAAACTTATGAAATAGTTATGCAATAAAGTTACTAATTACTGGAGTAACTCAAGTTATTAGGCTAAAAGTCAAATAAAGTCAAAAAGCTAAAGGAATATCCATGCGCATGGGAATATTATCCTAAGCATATGGTCTTATCTTGACCCAAACATTAAGTCAAGGATTCCTTCACATGGACTATCCTTGGATTATAGAAGAATCCAAAACGAAAAGGCTTGTGTGTCAAAGAGTTCTCAACTCTTTCCTCAAAAGCCAAATACCTAGGGATAATACCAAGTCAATACACTAGAATCCAACATAGAAGTGCTCATCTTTTCCTCTTCCTCTAAATTAAGGCTAACTCTATTTTAGCTATGACTAAATTCATCTAATCATGACTAATATAGAACCATATTTATCTCTATATAAATAATATCTCTCAAATATTTAGAATATCAAACTAAATATCACAATAGCACATACATGCATAGATGGGTGTTCTAGAGCATCCTCATAAACATAAGGAGAGCTTCATCTTTTCTTCTTAGTTGTAGTATTCTTGAATGCATTTCCATTGACTTGAGTAGCACATAAATTTCACTATATGTAAGCAAGTTTCAAAGATCCATTTTTGCATAGCTTTTCCATGGAATACAATCCCACCTACCAAAGATGTAGCTTCCCAAGGAAGGACTTGTGTTTATAGTCATGGAACAACACCAACTCTCCTTTTTTGGTTTTAATAAGTTTTACCTTCCAATCATGAACTTCTTTCCTCTTCCTTTGAACTTTCTATGTGCATGTAGGGAATTGTTTCTCTTTTCTTCCAAAAAAATTAGCTATTACATCCGGAGATTTTAACTATCTTCCATGGTCATTTGTTCCTCAGATAGGATCCAATAGGTGGGTACCTCAAATTTGATAGGCAAAATGGGATAGAACTTATACATGAGAAAGAAAAATGTTTTCTTTGTGGTAATTTTCTCAATTGTGCAATATGCTCACAAGGCTACTAGCAACTTGGTATCCTAGTCATATATAGAATTCAAGGTTACTTTTTTTAAGGATTTTTCACAGTAATTTGTTGGCTCTATTTGTCAATCCATTTACCTTTGGGTTGTAGGGGATAGTTTTCCTATGTTTGATTTGAAAATGTTGGATGAGTAGCTCTACTACTTTGCTCAAGAAATCCCCTATCACTCACCAAATTGAGAGAACATCCATATTGGGAAATGACATTGCAAAAGAACTCCATGATGTTTTTGCATCATCATTCTTAGGAGCATCTACTTCCACTATTTTTGTAGCATACTCAATACATATTAGTAAGTATCTCTTCCATGTGTTTTTTATGGCAGGTTGAACTAGGCTTACAAAATCAATCCACTATTTCTCAACAAAAGTGAGAGGTAGAATGGGTCCAAAGGGCTATTGGGAAGAAATCATGGGTCATCTTATTTTTTGACATGCATCACATTGTTTGATGAATTCATGCACATCCTTGTACATGGTTGGCCATAAGTATCCCATTGCCAAAATATTATGTAATGTGTTCTTCAAGGAAAAGTGTACTCCCATGGCTTTTATGTGTAGGTCTTGTATCACTCTTCCTACCTTGTAAGATTCTAGATAATGCCAAAGAACTTCATCAGCCCCTAACTTGGTAGTTCTCTTCAATTGGTATAGGCCCATTTTGTGGAGGAAGACTACTCTTTGCTCTAGACCCAATCCTTCAGGACATTATAACATGCAGAGGTATCATAACTTAGGAGAGTAACATGTTACCTTTGTCATCAAAATCTGAAAGATATCTTCGTTTGGTAAAAGGTCACTTAGATCTTCATCTTGATTGCTAGTTTTCAGCTTGGACAAGAAATCAACATTCTTGTGTTGTGATCTCTTCTTGACCTAATGATGTAGGTAAATTCTTGCAAGAATAATCCCTATCACATAATTTGTCTTGAAAAATTGGCCTTCTTCACCAAATGTTGCAACACATAATGGTCTACATGGAAAGAAATTTTTTATCCAAGTAGGTAATGATGGAACATCTTAAAAGCATATAGGCTAACATTGGTCAAACCATATGAAATTTGTGTAATTTCTATGCATGCATTTTTGTGACAACCCGGCAAATATCACTTTTGTCGTAATCGGGTAAGTAAAATTCATTCCCGTAGAGATACGAGTCAGAAATGTCTAAATACAAAGTCAAACAATAACAATTTAGTTCTTCTTGGTTGCGTTTTTAATCTCTCAGGTAGAAACCACACCTAGAAGAGAGTAACAAGCACTGATTTGCAGTCTTGTCACAAATTCACACTCCTTAATCACAACTCCTTCAACTCTTTCTCAACAATCTTGATTGTGATGATTCAGGCTCTCCCAAAAATGGCACTTCATTGTAAAACAACTTTGCCTCAAAATTGTGTTCCACCCCTCCACGAAAGGCACAACTTCCTCAATCAAAATTGCTTCACATCAACTTCACACTACACTCACACATGCAGAATACTACCAACAGTACAATTCCTTTCAGATCTGTCAAGGCATTGCTCCAATTGCACTTCACTCAAGATCAAACACACAAAGTAAAGATCAGGGCTGTGGAATCCAACATCCAACAAGCACACTAACTTGCACTTTGAATTTCTCCACACACTCACAAACATAGACACAAAGTTGATACTCGGAATCAAGCTTAAGCAACGAGCACTTCTTCACAACACTTTGCTTTATCTATTCTCAAAATTATGAGCACTGAACAACATCTGACTACAAATGCCACTCTTAAATAGTGAAGCAATTGATAGTTATCTTCCTAATGCACCTCTTCCTAACAACTCTACAAACCTGCAAATCTGAAATGACAATGCACCTCTTCATATCTGCCTATTCAAATCTCAAATCAGTTACTAATCCCATCCGATGTCTACTTCTTCTTTGTCTTTCAAACCTAAACCTGAAGTAACTTTACTTCCTACTACTCTGTCCTTGGGTTTCATAATTCCTACCTCTTCTACCAGATCTAATAGTTCTCTTTCCTGATCTGACATTTCACTTGTGGGTAATCTATCTAACTCCTTATCTTTTGACCCACTCTTCTCTAATGTCTCCAATGGTAACTCCAAAGACATCTGCACTCCTACTTCATCTACTTTGGGTTTTGCTATAACATCTTTTCAAAGTTTATCTATCTCCAACTTTACCAAATCTAATCTAATCGTGATATTATCTTCTACTTCTAATATTTTCCTATCTACACAAGTTCTGAGACTAATTAACAAAGCATTCAAGTTTGTGTCCTTCGCATGTCTCCTCCTCGTCTCCTACACCAACAACTTCAACTCGTGCAGCCTCATCTCTTCAATACAAACATTGGCCTCTGTACTTAGCATTGCATTACGAAGTAACTCTCATAATCTCTCTTCTTCCCTATATCTCATTGTCAACTCCCGTTGCCACAATTGCTTCTTCTCTTCTACACTCTCCATCAATCTATCAAGCTCTTGTTCCTTCTCTGCTACCCTTGCCATAGCATGGATAATTTCTAGTCTTGAATCAGCAAACTGCTGCTTCAAGATTTCATTCTCAGCTACTTGTCTTTCCCTCACTATGTCACCCTTCTTCACAAGTTCCGCTTGATACCTCGCTTCTCTCTTCAAGTTCTCAATCACTTGACTTTGCGCTACTACATCCACTCGTAGTACTTCCCTTTCCTCCTCTCCTTGGATTATACTCTTCTTCAACTCCGAGTTCTCTTCTTCCGGTCTTGCTAATACCTACAACACAGTCTTCACCTCCGAACACTTTGACTGCATCTCACTCTTCTTGCGCTCTAGCTTTACTAACAACGGGCACACAACTTCTTGCAGGTACTCCATTCCATCACTTGCAACTACTTCAACCTGCGGAGTGATCTCCTTCTTTACCTCTTCTTCTCCCGATACTCACTTTCTTCTCTGCAGTTGTCGTATCGGAATAGACGCTTCACTTCTCGAACTAGCATTCTCCTCTTCCCTTGCCTTGCTCGGACCTGCTTCACACTTCGCCTTGTGCCTTGACCAAACTCTCCTCTAAATCATAATCTTCTTCTCCTACAGCTCGGGTACCTCATCCTCCAACTTTGCATTATTCTCTTCCTTGAATCCACCCAAACTTCTTCTTCTACAGGTACCAATGTCATCTCCTCACCTTCATCGCTATCACTACTCATACCTCCACTTTGTAGCGTGAGCTCAAGTTCTTCCTTGTGTTCTGAGTCTTTGGACTTGCACTCGGCTTTGCCTTTTGAGTCTTCTTCCAATGATGCAATCACCACCATACCTTTCCTTGGGTTTCCTCTCCTGGTCTTCTAAGGTCTTGTCTTCTCTACGTCTTTGCCTTCTCCTTGTCGACTCCGCTTCTTTGACTTCGAAGTACTTACTTCTACTTGCGCACTCTTCCCCGTCTGCGCGTAGTACTCATCACTATTTTGGATTTGAAGAATATACTATTGCTCCTTTGTGTCAACTTCTTTTCTCAAGTCGGGATGAAAGTGAGACACCATTCTGCTACGCTCCGCCGCATTGAGCAAATTCAACCCAAGGTAGAAATGTGCTGCAAACGGCATGATGTAGTGTGGAGGCAACTTATCCCGCAAATTCCACACCATCTGCCTCGTTCTCCCATGGAAGCACCTCACCTAGTTGATGGGTTCTCCTGCAAACATCTTATGGAAGAACACCGCTTGGTGTTTCATCACATAAGTCGTTCTCTTTGGCTTCAAGATTGCCATGAGAGCACTCACGATCCTTCTCTTCACCGGATCTTTGTAACTCTCAACCTTATATCCATTCTTTGTCCTCTTTGAAGAGAAGGCATCCCTCACTTCTTGGGTTTCTTTGGCTACCTCTCCCTTCCCCAAGAACATGGTACCTTGCTTTGTGCTTGCTTCTCTTCCAAGTACCAATCTCCAATCTGATTTTGTCCAGCGAGCTGGATTTCCAATTTTGAGTTCTTCTTTCCTCCTCCCATCTTTCTTGCTTCCTCACTGTCTCTTGGGTAAACTTTCTCGAATTCTCCTCTATACACTAGTGCATCTTCAACTCTACTTCCCTTCCCCCGATCTCCTATAGGATGACTCCTCAAGGGTGTTGTCGAGAAACTAGCACACGTGTACCCTTGAGGCTTTTGGTGTGATAAATTTTCTTTTTCTCTTCTAGATGTTGTAAGGAACATGGATTTATGTCAATATGTCTCAAGTGTAGTTTTATGCTACCTTGCTGCGGGAGATATTTCCTATATTATTGTTAAGCCGGGAAAAGTTATGGTGTTATTAGCTCAAGGAGTCTTTTAATGTGGCTTGAGCCAAGAAATAATGTTGGGTTACACTAGCTTAGGTTTTGTTTTACGTTATTGGAATGAAGGAGTATTTGCCTTAGAACAGGAGCAAAAAGGAGTCTTTGAGTTGGAAATATTGGGGAGGCTTTAGAAGAGTTGTGACAATGAAAGGTTTGGGGGGAAAATAGCAGGAAAAAGTTAGAGAACAGCAAAGAAACTAAGCTCGGGAGGAGAGAATTTTCAAGTGGAAAGGGTTATGGCCAGAGGGAGCGAAGGGGGAGAGAATTTGGGGGAAAAAAGGCCTTCTGTTGAGACAAGAGTAGGGAAAGGATTTTTTTGAGATGCCTGAGGTCTGAGATAGGACCATGGGGTGAATTTTTGAAGTTGGCAGGAGAGTGTTGAAGGCTGAAGGATTCTGGAGATGCCTTAGGGCTGTGCTTGGACCAGGAGAGGAAATTTCGAAATCTGAGTGAGTGTCTTGAAGGCTGAAAGATTTTTTGAGATGTCTTAGGGCTGTGCTTGGACCAGGAGATGCCATTTTGAAATCTGAGTGAGTGTCTTGAAGGCTGAAGGATTTTGGAGATGCCTTAGGCTGTGCTTGGACCAGGAGAGGAAATTTCAAAATCTGAGTGAGTGTCTTGAAGGCTGAAGGATTTTGGAGATGCCTTAGGGCTCTGATTGGACCAGGAGAGGAAATTTTCAAAATCTGAGTGAGTGTCTTGAAGGCTGAAGATTTTTCAAGATGCCTTAGGCTGTGCTTGGACCAAGAGATGCAATTTCAAAATCTGAGTGAGTGCCTTAGGGCTGTGCTTGGACCAGGAGATGCAATTTCAAAATCTAAGTGAGTGTCTTGAAGGCTAAAGGATTTTGGAGATGCCTTAGGGCTGTGCTTGGACCAGGAGATGCCATTTTAAAATCTGAGTGAGTGTCTTGAAGGCTGAAGGATTTTGGAGATGTCTTAGGGCTGTGCTTTGACCATGAGAGGAAATTTTCGAAATCTGAGTGAGTGTCTTGAAGGCTGAAGATTTTTCGAGATGCCTTAGGGCTGTGCTTGGACCAGGAGATGCCATTTTGAAATCTGAGTGAGTGTCTTGAAGGCTGAAGGATTTTGGAGATGCCTTAGGGCTGTGCTTGGACCAGGAGAGGAAATTTTCAAAATCTGAGTGAGTGTCTTGAAGGCTGAAGATTTTTTGAGATGCCTTAGGGCTGTGCTTGGACCAGGAGAGGAAATTTTCAAAATCTGAGTGAGTGTCTTGAAGGCTGAAGATTTTTTGAGATGGCTTAGGGCTGTGCTTGGACTAGGAGATGCAATTTCAAAATCTGAGTGAGTGTCTTGAAGGCTGAAGGATTTTGGAGATGCCTTAGGGCTGTGCTTGGACCAGGAGATGCAATTTCAAAATCTGAGTGAGTGTCTTGAAGGCTGAAGGATTTTGGAGATACCTAAGGGCTGTGCTTGGACCAGGAGAGGAAATTTTGAAATCTGAGTGAGTGTCTTGAAGGCTGAAGGATTTTTCGAGATGTCTTAGGGCTGTGCTTGGACCAGGAGATGCCATTTCAAAATCTGAGTGAGTGTCTTGAAGGCTGAAGGATTTTGGAGATGCCTTAGGCTGTGCTTGGACCATGAGAGGAAATTTCAAAATCTGAGTGAGTGTCTTGAAGGCTGAAGGATTTTGGAGATGCCTTAGGGCTGTGCTTTGATCAGGAGAGGCAATTTCAAAATCTGAGTGAGTGTCTTGAAGGCTGAAGGATTTTGGAGATGCCTTAGGGCTGTGCTTGGACCAAGAGATGCAATTTCAAAATCTGAGTGAGTGTCTTGAAGGCTGAAGGATTTTGGAGATGCCTTAGGGCTGTGCTTGGACCAGGAGAGGAAATTTCAAAACCTGAGTGAGTGTCTTGAAGGCTGAAGGATTTTTTAAAATGCCTTAGGGCTGTGATAGGAGCAGAAAGGAATTCAAAGTGGAGAAGAGAAGGAGTTGAAATCTGCAAGAAGGACTGAACTAAGGCGGGAGCAGGAGAAGAAAATTGAGAGTCTGACTTTGCCTTGCACAAGATAGGAGAGATTTTGAAGGTTAGAGATTCCCTGAGCAGTAGCCAGTGACATGGTAGATTTGTGCTAGGGTTCCTCTGACTGGACATGGAATGATTTTGAATGTGGAAGGATGTTCATTGTGAGAATGTTGATAGGAGAGCAAATCTTGAATGAAGAATGTTTGTTGTGAAGAGGTGGACGTGGAATGAACTTTGAATGTAGAGGATGTGCTATTGCAAATGTAATAGTGAAGAATTCTCATGAAAGGGAGACTAGGCAGAGTGAATGAGAGACTATTCAGAGTGAACGGAGCAAGAGTCTCCAGGGCTTGGTCTGGACAAGAGTGAACTATTGAAGAGAGTTTTTCAAAGGTTGTCTTGCCTTGGTCTGTGATAGAAGGAGAGAGAAACTTTTGAAAGTGCTATTGAGCATGACAGTGGCCGGATGAACAAATGGCAGGGAGTATGCCTTGAAGGAGTGCAGGGTAGAGGAGAAAATGGCAGGAAAACAAGGCCTTGAGAGTGCAGGGCAGAAAATGGGTTTCTTTGCAAGAGAATGAATGACCTTACAAGAGAGAGAAGGCTGGACAGGAAAGAAAATTTTGCAGGTCTAGTAGAGTTGAGAGGATGGTGTGTTTGGCTCGTGACTAGCATCGTGGAAGCCCATTTTAGGAGCTCTCAGTTCATCTATATGAAAGGTTTGACTCAGTAGTCTGGCCTGGTTGAGCTGACTAGAATACTAGTTGTTGTTTGTAAAGTAAAATTCCAGCCTCTCCTAGGAACCATCAGGTCCCAAAACCATAGCTGAAACCGCATGAGCTAGCCAATTTTGGGAAAGCCGAGGACAAACTAAGCACAAGCAGCCAGGTGCCCGGTGCACTCTCGAGGCCAAACAGATTCCCTGACAACGGCAATGGAAAATTGCTCAAAATTGCTTCGTCGTTAGTCCAATTTTTGTAAAGTCGTACCGTCTTTGTCTCTCTTCAATTCAAGTTTCTACCAAGAAATCACACCTCTTGCATGCGCCTGTCAGTGTCAAGTGTACTTCATGTGTATGACCGCCGGTTTTTGAATGGTCTCTTCTTGAATTTTTTCGCCCCAAAGAAAATTCGTTACACTGTCTTTGCCTTGGGTTGAGCTCCCCTCAATACAAAGACTTCTTACTTTGGGTTGTATGTTGACAAGGCAAGTCCGAGTACTTTGCCTTATGACCCAAAGCCACGTTACCTCGGGTTTCATACCAAATACTCTTTCCTTTGCCTTCTTTGGTGTCACGCCATTTGTAGTTCCGCATCTAGATGCTCGGACACTGGAGTTCCAATGATGGTAGTTAGAGTTATTCTAGCAGTTTCTCAGGGACTACTTTCCGACGGTTAGATTTTTTGTTCGGGGTATTGACTTCATGGTGGGGCCCACCATCACTTTGCACCGTTTGCACCGTCGAGTGTGCCGTCAACGGGACCATTAGGGTTTCAGGGCTAGCTCGAGTCCAGGGGGTATAGTTTCGAAGTGAGCTCCAGAGAGCTCACTTCTCTGATGTTGAGCCTTTGAGTTCCTGGCTATGGTGGACAGAGGCCGGCGAGCGTCACCTGGATTCTCTATGCTTGAGTGGGTGTGGCTTGACTGTAATCAGTGCCCAATTGTTGGCAGTTTATAGAGTGACAGATCAAGTACTGATCTGAGTTGAGTTGAGTTGAAAGTGTTAAGCAATTTGATTACATCAGAGAAGTGAAGTCAGGGGGAAATCGGGTGCAGGAACGTTGAGTGTTGGTGGTATATCCAAGCTCGGTGGATCATGGTAGCTCGATTCAGGTTCTGTGTTTCCCTAGTGTGCAGAAGCTCATGTAGTTGATGCAAATTTGGCAATTAGGCGGACGGTGTGCGGAAGCGCTGGCCAAATTTTGAGCAAAGAAGGAGCAATTTTTGAGCAGTGTTGTGATTTTGAGCTCAGGAGGTGAAGGCAAGACCAATTTGCTGCGAGTTGGGCTCAGAAAGTGAAATTGAAGGTGGAGTTGGAAAGCTCTTCTCATGAAATTGTGATTTGGAAAAACCCGTTTTGTCAATTTGGCTCGAGTGGAAAGTTAGCGGGGGATTTGGCGGACATCCATCTTTAGGGTTTATGTCAGATTTTACGTCAGATTTATGTCAGATTTTGGGCCAGAATTGGAGGAGTTTCGCTGTTTGGCCAGATTTGGAGAAGTTTCGCTAGTTTGGAGGAGTTTTGCAGATTTGGAGAAGTTTTGCCAATTTTGGAGGAGGTTCGAAGTGGCAACAAGAAAGGCCTCATTTGGCTGAATTTCGGCGTTTCGAGGCTTCGAGCCATAGAGCTGTGGGCTATGAGAGGCTACGAAGGCCTAGAAGGGCTAGAAGGGCCAGCAAGCCAGCTTGCTGGCGTGAGGCTAGCTAGTTTAGTGTAGATCTTGGTCATTGGTTGGCAAAATCTGCCTTTCTTGCTAGATTGTGCGCAACAAGGTTTGACCCCTAGATCTCTTGTTCCTAGACTGGTGCCCTAGCCAACTGGTCCACCCTCACTTGTTGTCATAGTGACTGTGCCACTGTTATCTATACACATGTAGCTTTGGCTAGTAGAGGCTGTTTGATCCCATTCTTGGTGATCCTGGTAGCTTAGGACTTAGATACGAACTACTCTTATGTCAAATGCCAAATGGTGGCAGAGTCAGTCCCGTGTTGTGTTATGAGATGGAGGGTTTTCGTTTAGATTTCTTGTGATTGGATCCCCTCCATTCTCTGCTTCCTATTTGTGCACCACGTTTGTATGAGGTGCCCTGACTTTTGAGCGTTGGTGCTCTGGTGTGCTCTCAGTAGTGAGGCTGGAGTGATGACCAGTCAGACTACCTTTGTTTCTCTCCGGTGAGGCAGGAAGTGATGACCTGTAGACCGTGAGAGTGCGTGTTATGATGGCAGGTTACAGGTTGCCTTTCCCTTAGTGTAGTTATCTCGGTTAGAGTTACATTAGTGGGTGGTGTCTAGTTGGTGTTGGCACGCGGTGGTATTGGCACTTGGTGGGATACTTGCGGTTGCGACTTGCGGTTGCAGTTGGTGGTTCGGGTTTGCTGTTGCAGTTACGTGGTCACGACGGAGTTCTTTGGAGATTCCAGAGGAGTTAGCCCTGCAGTACGCAGTGGGTTTACTCAGAGTGGTGCTCGATATCAGCCTATATCTCAGGTCCCAATGAGGGAGGAGATTGACTCTAAGTTGGAGTTCGACACAGGAGCTGATTCAGTTGAGAGTGCACTTGGTGTGTCCGCACCATTGTTGTGGGACATGGACGAGATTTATGGGGCCTCCAAAGGCCCTAGGCGTTACTCTGGTACAATGGGTACCATTGAGTTGGATGACTTCATCCAGGAGTTTGATAGTTGGTGTGATCTGCAGCAGATGCGGAACCCGACTTTGTTCACACCCTTCATGGCATGGAAGGGGTTGTTTCAGCACTTGGAGGGTCCACCAATGGACGACTACCATGAGTTCAGGAGAGTTCATTTGGAGGAGATTGAGTTATGGAGACAGTATTGGTCTCCACACTATGTCTCCATCACTTCAGGCTCGGTGGCCAGGAGTAGGTCGGCTGTACCTACGAGTTCTAGCTCGAGTAGTGTTGGTGGAGCTAGTGGAGGTGCACTAGCTGGAGATAGTGCTACTACGAGTGGAGGTACCGCTGCAGGAGGTGGTGTGGTACCGGGGTTTAACCCCATGGTTGAGTTCTTCCTATGTTTGAGGCAGAACTACCAGGGAGTGTGGACTGACAAGCTGAGGAGCTTGCAGGAGTTCCAGCGGAAGGCTGGAGAGAGCCTACGCGAGGCATATACTCGCATGAGACGGCTGATCAGTTTCACTCAGGGAGTTACTGAGGCCCAGGCAGTCCAGTTTTGGTATGGGATAGTGGACAGGGAGTTGCGACGTAAAGAGTTCGTGATGCTACGTTGTTGCAGGCTACTTCGCCCACTTTGGCAGTAGTCTTTGGTTTGGCTGAGCGTATTGAGCTCAACATGGTGGAGGAGAGAGTGGTGATAGCTGGATTTGGTAGAGAGACCTCATCCACGGTTGTGACTTCTTCTAGAGTGCAGCAGAGTGCACCACGCCCAGTTGGTTTTCGAGGACAGGGTGGACAGCCCAGATCCTATAGAGCGAGTGGAGGGCCTAGTGGAGTTAGACCCTTACCCTCATTTTTGGGTCAGCAGCAGCCAGTGAGTGGTGGTGTTGCTTGTTGGACTTGTGGTGGACCTCACCATAGGAGAGAGTGTACTCAGGGCAGCGGACCTGATACCTCTGGTGCATCACAGCCAGCACAGAGGCAATGTGAGCACTGCCATAGATTTGGTCATACTAGTGACCGGTGTTTTGACCTACACCCGGAGTTACGGAGTGGTAGGGCTGCTATGGCAGGTAGTAGAGGAGCTCCAGTTCATGGAGGACGAGGTGGTAGAGGATCTACACCTAGTAGGGGTGCAGTACCTGCCCTTACTTCTGACACAGCTATGGCTACTCGGATTGAGCAGTTGGAGCAGAGATTGGTTAGTATGGCTATTGCTCAGAGGAGATCAGATTCGGGTGCTGAGGCTTCCACCTCATATGCTGGTGATAGAGATGCTTTGGACTTCATGTGCGGAGCAGCACAGGTGGATGCATCTGCAACAGTGACTAGGAGTGCAGTACGTGCTCCAGAGCCTAGAGGAGCATCAGTGGAGTTGGACCCACAGAGAGGAGAGGTTGGGAGACAGGTCAGACTTCCCCAGTCTTTCATGCTATCTGAGGCATTGTAGACGACATCCATGGTTCCTAGACATCCCAGTGCAAGTGTGGTAGGTGGTGATGGAGTACCTGATGGAGTACCTGCTAGTCAACCACCTGCTACTACACAGACTGAGTCTAGCATGATGTTGGGGGCGGCTCAGCTGATTATGCGGCATCCTTTATTTTCAGCCAGTGACATATTTACATTGGGAGTTGACCTAGCCCCAGTGTTCCGGTTGGCTACCACGTTGTGTGAGAGTAGGGATGGTGCAGTTCCTACTACTAGAGCAGAGGTGGTTGGTAGTGGAGCTGACTTGGTTGAGGAGCATGGGATCCATTCAGCGACCAGTGGTTTATGGCAGGCAGCAGCGGCTAGATTGGAGGAGTTGCCAGCTAGACCGGCCTTTGAGAGAGCGCGGTTTACACCTGGTGTTGTCCTATTGGATAACCAGAGGGGGATCTTTCATTTAGTGGGACCTTCAGGGAAGGTCTATACACCACAGAGAGTCTTGTTAGACTCTGGTGCGCAGCCCCTTATGTTGGGGAAGACTGTAGTTGTTGGTCTGGAGTTACGGAAGACCGATGTGGAGAGGTGTCCATTTCAGATCCAGACATCTCTAGGTGGTGGTTCGACACAGTACATCACACGTGGGGAGCTTGTTGTCCAGGTTCAGCCTGGTCATCCGACTGATAGCTCAGTGGTGAGAGCTCAGGCTATTGCGACGATAGCTGAGTCATATGATGTGCTAGTTGGGGGAGCATTCTTATACCCTATGGGTTTCAGCATTGACTATTGGGAGGAGACAGCCTCTTATAGACCTGGTTGGCAGTCTGGTGAGGGACGGGTATGTCGCCTACCAGTACGCTTCAGTAGTGGCAGTCTTGGCTCACTACAGTCCGGGACCATGGCAGCATCAGTTTTGGCTTTCAGCGGTGCAATCACTTGGCCTGGTGACTTGTTGGAGGGGAACGCCCATGCAGAGGATACTCCAGTACCAAAGGAGATCACTCGGCTATGGAGTACGAGTGGGATTGTTCCATCCACCTTGGATGTTCCATTGTGGAGTTCAGAGGAGGCATTGCAACAACATGCAGATTAGTTGGTGCAGCAGGCTTGGAGTGGAGCCTTCGTACCATCAGGGGATGAGTGTGAGGATGAGCCTCTAGAGGCGATTGCTTTGACACCTCTGGATACCACACTCATTGCTTGGCAGTATCCAGTAGAGGGGATATGCCTATTGGAGTTGTTTGGTGGGATCAACACCGGACTAGCTGCGGTGTTACAGGCGGGTATCCGAGTACAGAGGTACTTGTATGTAGAGAGAGATGAGACTGCTAGGCGAGTCTCTCTACATCATGTGGCACACTTGGCCTATCGGTATCTGGAGTTATTACCGATGTCAACAGTCAGAGGTTACCAGAAGGCCTTACCAGGAGACATTTCCTTACTGGGAACGCACGACCTAGAGAGACATGGGCCTGTTCACTTGGTGATTTTTGGATGGTCATGTCAGGGACATACACGTGCGGGCCGCGGTTTGGGTCTTCAGGATCCTTGTTCTGGTGTGTTTTGGGAGATGTTACGGATATTACGACATCTCCAGGTTCATCAGTCTGTTTCTCCAGCTTACCTTTTGGAGAACGTTCCATTGATGGGTGATTCTCGCACTAGAGTGGTGGCGAGTACACATCAGGTCCATTCATGGATGGGACCTGCTGTATTGTTAGATGCAGCCAGAGTGGGATCACGGGCTCATCGTCTTCGTCTTTGGTGGACGAACCTCTTACCTAGAGAGGTTCTACAGCGTAGTTATGATGGGATTCAGCGACTAGACCACATTCTTGTTGATGATATCTTGGATGCTGGACGTCAGTCCCAGACAGTGGTAGTGGCTGATAGGTCACCTATGGCAGTGGTGAACCTAGTTGGACAGCCTAGAGCTGCATTTCCCACACTCATGAGTTTCCCAGGCTCTCATGCTTTTCGAGAAGGAGGACCTGGACTTATTTGGGACTCACAGTTACAGCAGTTGGTGGAGCCCAATGCTGATGAGAGAGAGCGGGCGATGGGTTTTCGCACCGGTATTACCGCTGTTCTAGCAGTGTCAGAGGCATCCAGGCGTCAGGTGTTAGGTCAGGCTATGGACCTGAACTGTTTGACCTGGATTGTGAGCCTTGGTTTGGCAGAGCAGCGTAGGATGCGCTTGATAGGCATCACCACTCGGACACTTGTGAGCCCTGTGCCTATCGAGACAATTCAGGCACATGCTGGGGGCGATGGACCGAGTGGACATGGTATTCTTGGGACACATCCAGTAGCTACTAGGGAGAGTGGTCTACTTGGAGTCCATCCAAGTGAGCGTGGGCTACTTGGATTACACCCTTGGTCCACATGGGATGCAGCCAGAGGACGTATGGAGCTTGCAGCCAGAGTGGAGGGAGTTTTTCACACAGAGGTTGGGACCTCTAGGGGTCGGGAGCATGACACCATTGCTCCCAAGGGCCCAGTGTAGCAGCCAGTCAGTACGTCTTCCACTCCTACTACAGTTACAGAGGATACTTGGGAGCCAGATCTTGGACCCAAGCTTACTGGAGAGGAAAGACGGAGGGTTTGGAGGTTCTTCAAGAGTCACACGAGTTGTTTTGCCTTCAGTATGAAGGATTTGGGTGCTCTGAAGGGACCTGGTATACGGATTGAGCTGACTAGCAACACACCTGCTTTCTGACGTCCTTATCGATATAGTGAGATGGAGAGGACATTGATTCAGAGCCGGAGTAGTGACCTTTTTGAGGCTGGTTTGGTGGAGATTTCACATGGAGAGTATGCATCAGCGACAGTGATGCCAGCCAAGAAGGATATGCATGGCAACTATACAGATAGGCGGATGTGTGGAGATTACCGTCCTATCAACCGACAGACCAGGGCTGATCGGTATGCCATGCCTACACCAGAGGAGATTTTTGATGCGATTGGGCATGCAAAGGTCTTCAGTACTTTGGATCTTCGAGCGGGATATCATCAGTTGCCGATCAGGGAGGAGGAAAAGTCCAAGACAGCATTTTGGGCTATTGATCCTCACGGCAAGGATGTGTTATATCAGTGGAGGTTCTTACCATTTGGGTTGAAGAACGCTCTTGTTGAGTTCCAGAGGGTCATGGATAGGATCCTAGCTGGACTGGATTTTGCTCGGTGCTATATTGATGACATTTTGGTTTATAGCACTACTGTGGAGGAGCATGAGAGACAGTTGTTGGAGGTGTTTGAGAAGTTGAGATCTCATGGACTCAAATTACATCCTGGGAAGTGTAGGTTCTTCCATGAGCAGGTTGAGTATTTGGGTCACACTATCTACCCCGGAGGACTTGGTGTTCAGCAGACCAAGGTGGAGGCTATTGCACGTATTCCTTGGCCTATGGATGTGAGCAGAGTGCGAGCATTCCTTGGGTTGGCAAACTTCTATCGCCGCTATGTTAGAGGATTTAGTGCCATTGCCAAGGCTTTGACGAAGCTAACCAAGCTTACACAAGAGTGGTGTTGGGGAGATGAGCAGGAGAGAGCTTTTGTAGAGCTCAAGGAGAGGTTGACATCTGCTCCTATTTTGAGGAGACCGGTCAGGGGACGACCATTTCAGGTTCACACTGATTGGAGTATGTTGGGGCTTGGAGCGGTGCTCACCCAGCATGATGATGAGGAGAAGGAGTTTGTGGTGGCCTATGCTAGTCGCTCCAACAATTCAGCGGAGGCAAAGTATAGTTCATATGAGGGAGAGTGCTTGGCAGCAGTTTGGGCAGTAGCACATTTCTGATGTTACCTATTTGGTAACCCCTTCACTCTCATCACTGATCATCAACCACTGAAGTGGTTGATGGAGTCCGACAAGCTTTCAGGGAAGCTTGCACGATGGACTCTGATTTTACAGGAGTATGATTTCACGGTTGTTCACAGACTTGGAGTGGTGAACCGTGATGCAGATGGGTTGAGTAGAAACCCATGTCCCAGCCAGCAGGATCAGACCGGAGCACGTTGGCATGGTGAGACAGATGAGGAGATGGTGCCAGGTTGGCATGCATTGGCCTTTCTGTGTATATTTGCAGAGGCATTGGTGGTATCTCTCTCAGCGCATACAGGAGGAGTTATTGAGGTCACAGATCCAGAGAGTGAAGATATTGGTACAGTTCAGCGAGACATTCATGATGATGTCTTAGGGATGGACTATCTTCGCACTGGTGTTGTGGGTGGCACAGTTGGGGCCAAGGAGAGAGACCGTGTTCTTCAGCAAGCCAGACGGTTCAGATTGGAGGGTAGACACCTTTTGCGTGTATGGGAGGATGGTAGAGTGCGAGTAGTACCACTTCCATCACAGAGACCACAGTTGGTCCGTCATGCTCATGAGGAGCTAGGACATTTTGGAGTAAAGCGTACATATAGCTTACTCCAGAGTCATTATTGGTGGCGCGGTATGCAGACCGAGGTACAGCAGTTTGTTGCCAGATGTGTGGTTTGTGACCGAGTTAGAGCATCATTCAATGCTCCTACGCCACAGTTACACCCATTACCTATCATGGGATTGGGTTACCGTTGGAGTTTGGACTTCGCCGGACCTTTACCGCTGACTGTGAGATATCATCGGTATGTTTTGGTGATGGTGGAGCACTTCTCCAAGTGGATTGAGTTGGTGGCACTTCCTGACAAGTCTAGTGAAGGGACAGCTTACTCGTTCCTGGATCGAGTTCTTAGTCATTTTGGTGCACCAGCTGAGGTTTTGACTGATCAGGGTACAGAGTTCTTGGGAGAGTTTCAGGTCTTGTGTGACAAGGCTTTGATTGATCATCGTACTACATCCCGAGATCACCCTGAGGCAGATGGCTTAGCAGAGAGAGTGGTTCAGATGGTGAAGAGAGGATTGCGAAAGTATGGTTTGCAGAGAGGCCACTTGAGAGATTGGGATCTCCAGTTACCTTGGTTGGCCATGGGCTATCAGTTCAGCCGGCAAGCCTCCTTAGCATCCTTCTCTCCATACTTCCTACTCTATGGACGAGATCCAGATTTACCTGCAGCCATTCGTCGAGATGCTACTATAGTTTTGGACTTGGATGACCCTGATGTATGGATGAGTGCATGTTCTCAGCGGGCAGAGATCTTTCGGAGAGTGATGCCGATGGCCTTTGAGAACTTGGCGATTGCTCAGCATAGAGATATTTTACGCTATGCTACCATTCAAGGAGGAGGTTATAGACCCTTGATCCGTCGATTTCATCCAGGCGACTATGTATATCTACAACAGACACCACCGACGACACTTGATGTTTCTACAGGCCGCACTATCTTGAGAGTGCGTGAGGTTTTGCCATCTGGAGTCCTTGTGTTAGAAGGACATGATGGTGTTGTTTGGAAGGATCATGTGCGCAATTGTGCGCCATGCCACCTTCCAAACATTGATGGTACTATGGACCCAAGCTTGGCACTTGTACGTGCAGGCTTGAGGTGTATGTTATGTGGCTCTTCTGGTGGAGCTGCTACTATGTGAGTGTGTGATAGCTGTTCGAGAGGATGGCATATGGCATGTATGACTCCTCCCCTCATGGTGGTTCCTCAGGGACAGTGGTTATGTCCTAGATGTACTTGACCTATAGCTAGTTCATTCTTTATATGGTATAGATTGCAGACAAGCGACTAACGATGGGGCTCCATAGCACCCGGCCTCCTGATCTTTGCCCATTAGAGGGTATACCATATACTTAGAGTAGATGGCTATCTGGAGTTAGAGGGACCTAACCGCCAGCTAGGGGGGCGATTGTGGCACTTTAGAGTCTATGTATGACTTATGTGTGAGTTGTGCTTTTATAGTGTATGATGTTGACAGCATTGTATGTTGTGTAGCGATGTATATACGCACGACAGCTGTCACGCCATTTGTAGTTCCGCATCTAGATGCTTGGACACTGGAGTTCCAGTGATGGTAGTTAGAGTTATTCTAGCAGTTTCTCAGGGACTACTTTCCGACGGTTAGATTTTGTGTTCGGGGTACTGACTTCACGGTGGAGCCCACCATCACTTTGCACCGTTTGCACCATCGAGTGTGCCGTCAGCGGGACCGTTAGGGTTTCAGGGCTAGCTCGAGTCCATGGGGTATAGTTTCGAAGTGAGCTCCAGAGAGCTCACTTCTCTGATGTTGATCCTTCGAGTTCCTGGCTATGGTGGACAGAGGCCGGTGAGCGTCACCTGGATTCTCTATGCTTGAGTGGGTGTGGCTTGACTGTAATTAGTGCCCAGTTGTTGGCAGTTTATAGAGTGACAGATCAAGTACTGATCTGAGTTGAGTTGAGTTGAAAGTGTTAAGCAATCTGATTATTGTGGCACTTTAGAGTCTATGTATGACTTATGTGTGAGTTGTGCTTTTATAGTGTATGATGTTGACAGCGATGTATGTTGTGTAGTGATGTATATACGCACGACACCTACCACTCCCTAACTCCGGGTGTAGGTCGAAACACCGGTCACTAGTGTGACCAAATCTGTGGCAGTGCTCACACTGCCTCTGTACTGGTTGTGATGCACCAGAGGTATCAGGTCCGCTGCCCTGAGTACACTCTCTCCTATGGTGAGGTCCACCACAAGTCCAACAAGCAACACCACCACTCACTAGCTGCTGCTAACCCGAAAATGAGGGTAAGGGTCTAACTCCACTAGGCCCTCCACTCGCTCCATAGGATCTGGGCTGTCCACCCTGTCCTCAAAAACCAACTGGGCGTGGTGCACTCTGCTGCACTCTAGAAGAAGTCACAACCGTGGATGAGGTCTCTCTACCAAATCCAGATGTCACCACTCTCTCCTCCATGATGTTGAGCTCAATACGCCCAGCCAAACCAAAGACTATTGCCAAAGTGGGCGAAGTAGCCTGCAACAACGTAGCATCACGAACTCTACATCGCAACTCCCTATCCACTATCCCATACCAAAACTGGACTGCCTGGGCCTCAGTAACTCCCTGAGTGAAACTGATCAGCCGCCTCATGCAAGTGTATGCCTCACGTAGGCTCTCTCCAGCCTTCCGCTGGAACTCCTGCAAGCTCCTCAACTTGTCAGTCCACACTCCTTGGTAGTTCTGCCTCAAACATAGGAAGAACTCAACCATGGGGTCAAACCCCAGTACCACACCACCTCCTGCAGCGGTACCTCCACTCGTAGTAGCACTATCTCCAGCTAGTGCACCTCCACTAGCTCCACTAACACTACTTGAGCTAGAACTCGTGGGTACAACCGATCTACTCCTGGCCACCGAGCCTGAAGTGATGGAGACATAATGTGGAGACCAATACTGTCTCCATAACTTGATCTCCTCCGAATGAGCTCTCCTGAACTCATGGTAGTCATCCATCGGCGGACCCTCCAGATGCTGAAACAACCCCTTCTATGCCATGAAGGGTGTGAACAAAGTCGGGTTCCGCATCTGCTGCAGATCACACCAACTATTGAACTCCTGGATGAAGTCATCCAACTCAATGGTACCCATTGTACCAGAGTAATGCCTAGGGCCTTTGGAGGCTCCATAAATCTCGTCCATGTCCCACAACAACGGTGCGGACACACCAAGTGCACTCTCAACTGAATCAGCTCCTGTGTCGAACGCCAACTCAAAGTCAATCTCCTCCCTCATTGGAACCTGAGATACAGGCTGATACCAAGCACCACTCTGAGTAAACCCACTGTGTATTGCAGGGCTAACTCCTCTGGAATCTCCAAAGAACTCCGTCATGACCACGTAACTGCAACAGCAAACCCGAACCACCAACTGCAACCGCAAGTCGCAACCGCAAGTGCCCCACCAAGTGCCAACACCACCACGTGCCAACACCAACTAGACACCACCCACTAATGTAACTCTAACCGAGATAACTACACTAGGGGAAAGGCAACTTGTAACTTGCCATCATAACACGCACTCTCACGATCTGCAGGTCATCACTTCCTGCCTCACCGGAGAGAAACAAAGGTAGTCTGACTGGTCATCACTCCAGCCTCACCACCGAGAGCACACTAGAGCACCAACGCTCAAAAGTCAGGGCACCTCACACAAACGTGGTGCACAAACAGGAAGCAGAGAATGGAGGGGATCCAATCACAAGAAATCTAAATGAAAACACTCCATCTCATAACACAACACGGGACTGACTCTGCCATCATTTGGCATTTGACATAAGAGCAGTTTGTATATAAGTCCTAAGCTACCATGATCACCAAGAATGGGATCAAAACTGCCTCTCCTAGCCAAAGCTACATGTGTATAGATAACAGTGGCGCAGTCACTAGGATAACAAGTGAGGGTGGACCAGTTGGCTAGGGCACCAGTCTAGGAACAAGAGATCTAGGGGTTAAACCCTATTGCGCATAATCTAGCAAGAAAGGCAGATTTTGCCAACCAATGACCAAGATCTACTCTAAACTAGCTAGCCTCACGCCAGCAAGCTGGCTTGTTGGCCCTTCTGGCCCTTCTAGGCCTTCGTAGCCTCTCATAGCCCTCAGCCTTATGCCTCAAAGCCTCTAAATGCCAAAATTCAGCCTTTCTTGTTGCCACTTTGAAACCTCCTCCAAAATTGGCGAAACTTCTCCAAATCTACAAAAGTCCTCCAAACTAGCAAAACTCCTCCAAATCTGGCCAAACAGCAAAAACTCTTCCAAATTTGGCCCAAAATCTGACATAAAATCTGACGTAAACCTAAAGATTGCTATCCGCCAAATCCCCCGCTAACTTTCCACTCGAGCCAAATTGACAAAACGGGTTTTTCCAAATCACAATTTCATGAGAAGAGCTTCCCAACTCCACCTTCAATTTCACTTTCTGAGCCCAACTCGTAGCAAATTGGTCATGCCTTCACCTCTTGAGCTCAAAATCACAACACTGCTCAAAAATTGCTCCTTCTTTGCTCAAAATTTGGCCAGCGCTTCCGCACACCGTCCGCCTAACTGCCAAATCCAAATCACTTGAACGAGCTTCTGCACACTAGGGAAACACAAAACTTGAATTGAGCTACCACGATCCACCAAGCTTGGAGATACCACCAACACTCAACGTTCCTGCACCCGATTTCCCCTTGACTTCACTTCTTTGATGTAATTAGATTGCTTAACACTTTCAACTCAACTCAACTCAGATCTGTACTTGATCTATCACTCTATAAATTGCAAACAACTGGGCACTGATTACAGTCAAGCCACACCCACTCAAGCATAGAGAATCCAGGTGACGCTCGCCGGCCTTTGTCCACCATAGCCAGGAACTCGAAGGCTCAACACCAGAGAAGTGAGCTCTCTGGAGCTCACTTCGAAACTATACCCCCTGGACTCGAGCTAGCACTGGAACCCTAATGGTCCCGCTGACGGCACACTCTACGGTGCGAACGGTGCAATGATGAACCAAAATCAAGGTGGAAACTTTCAGGCATGAGCAAGGAGGCGCCAAACCTAGACTTGTACATGTCCGCGAGTCCTAAGAATACATACTCTACGTTGTACTTTATTTTTTGAGGTAATATTCTCCGTGTTGATCCTTCCAAAAAAAAGTACATGATGAGGCGCTAGTAAGAATGTGCATGCACAGTGCCACGCACAATGTTCTTTGTTTTAATGGCCTTCCTTGCCTAGTTCGCTCCTTGAGGAGTGAAGAATCGCTCCACTGACGAGATCGTTAGGTGGCCCGCTAATATGCAAGCAGATTGTCTTCTTTCTGTAATCCTCATAAACATCGAACAACTTGCGCTCACAGGCAACAACCATGCCACACAGGTCTGGATTCAGTCACCATCTGGTGAAAAAGGGTTTAAGCATGTGGTTCGCTCTTATCCCAAGATCAAGGTCATCGGCGAAGAGAGTCAGGTTTAAACTTGACCTGGGATAAGAGCTGTTTCCATTTTCAGATTAAAACCAGCCATTAGATTTGAATGGCGAGCTGGAGTCCTATATTAAAGGGCGTGTCATCTAGTTTGTCACAGAATTTCTCCAAATCTTCAATCTAATTCCTGACATTTACCTTTTGCTTCAAATCTTTGATCTCGTAGAAAATTCCCCAAGTAGAATTGTGAAGAATAGGAAAATTGGTGGATTGATTTAGAAAGTCAAAGTTATTGGTAGTATATACATACCCACACAAAGAATACACTCATCGAAGAAACACAAGATATATATGATTCACTTCCTATCTTGAAAGCTACATCCATGGCTGAACACTCTCACAGATTATTTATTGAAGCATTGCACACACTATACGATTCTTGATCATCTCTCATCACTCACGTCCTCCAGAATACTCTCTAGACACAATACACAATGTATTGTGTATCTAGATCCTTCATTGTCTCTCTTGGTAGAGTTCTCCGGCTTAAACTCGAGGCTTGCTAAAACCCTAGCTGCCTACTAGAAAATACGTCTATCATTAGATCATAAAAGATTTCCTGTTGACCTTAGAAAGCATTTATCCCTAGAAAATCAATATGTGGTTTATGGTTTCCTAAATGAGTGTCATTTGAGTAAGATTTACGCATTATAGTGCAGTGTTCTTGTATATCAAGTTCTTAAAAAAAATACCTTTGATATAGGCACATCCCTAGTAGTGGTGCAAAGCATGACCTTTCTTCTCAGTTTTGACCTGAACTCTTGTACATAGTATGCCCATAACGTATCTTGGAAGAAAAAACGGGGCTACAGGACTAGCTTCATTGAAGCTTAGGCTCCAAGGTTGTGATTTATTTCCATATCGATGCGTGGAAGCTCCTTGCAAGAAAATGTGGATTGATTTATTTACACAACAATACGTGAAGGCTTCTGAAAAAAAGCTGCTGATGTGGTCTAGTGTCTCCGCCTAAGTGTGGTCTAACCTATTAATCTGTCGTCTTAATTGTCGGCCTTTCTTTTTTTGTAAAACCAATCGCTGGTCACGGACAATTTGGAAGTTTTGATGCTGTACATTACCATGAATTCCGAGTTGGAAGCTAGACCCTTGCATGCTAAGCAGAATGTGTCTGCATTATAGACCTGAAGGAAGATAGTGTTGCTCGGGAGATTACAAAATTTGAAGACAATAAGAGCAACGGTGGCCTGAGCTGCGTTTGACAGACCAGTTCGGCCGTGGAAAATTTAGAATTTTGATGCTGCACATATCCATAACTCCAAGCTGGAAGCTAGACCTTTGCATAGCTGAGCAAACTGTGCCTGCGTCATCGACCTGAAGGGAGATGTTGTTGGCCAGGGAGATCACAAAATTTGAAGACAACAAGAGGAACAGTAGCCTGAGCTACGTTTGACAAATTATAAGAGAGGTCGAAGCCAATCCTCAAGCCATCAACAAGAGGCTAGGAGACTGCAGACTGGAGAAGAGGTGAAACCAAAGGCTTGTAGGCAGCATCAGGAAGCTGAGTGCCAATCGTCCTGGAGTCCAAAATGAAGCCTCCACTTTTAGATGAGTCGATGTCAAAAATATTTGCTAGGTAGCTAAAGGGTCTTCATTCCTCAGACCTGCTACATAGTAGCAGGTGGGGTTGGCCTTGCTTCTAATGGGAGGACTGCTGATGCGCCACTGCTTCTAAACAGCAACTGGCTAGTGACAGGAGCGGAGTTGTAAAAGTAGAGCAGGCAGTAAAAGGACACGTTGCCAAACTGGGGGTCCAATTGCTCCACTAGCGATAGAGTACCCTGACCAAGCTGAGATCTGAAAAAAATTCAATATTCATTCTGTATGGCTTTCACTAATACTATTTTCGCAGAACTCTTCCCTAATCACTGGGTATCTTAGATTTGAACAGTCTCATAAAACAATTCCTCGCCCTATAAAAACTCATTATGACAGTTTTGAATTTCAAATTCCCTTTCTCTATGGGTCTCATCAAAATTTGTACGGTGTTCCATCAAAAATTTTATGGTGTCTCCCATCAAAATTTGTAGGGAAGACAATCACTTTAATAAAGATTCCTTATTTTTGAGAATTGAAACCCCAGTATACAATTCTTGATCGCTTCTCATCGATCAGATCCTCCAATGAACTCTCGACAATGGGTTGTGTGTCTAGACCCTTCTATTGTCTTTCCTAGTAGAGTTTTCCCGCTTAGACTCAAGGCAGCTCAAACCCCTCGCTGCCTAAGCTGTCTACTAGAAAATTCCTTTCATTGTCTCTCCTAGTAGAATTTTCCTGGTATGAAATTTTCTGTTGGAAACCCTCGCCGTCTATTAGAAAACATGTCTACCGTTAACTCATAAAAAGTCATTTACACCGAAATGAATCTAAAATCTATTCATCCCTAAATAAAATAGTAAGACCTACTGAACTAAATAAAATAGCAAGGAATATTCAACGCATATCACTGTTGCCTTCTGTTCCGTAACTGTCAGGTTAAACACTCCTGCCCTCTGAATAACGTGTCGACCGGAGAAATACAATTTCCTGGCCCAAATCAAGATCGTCGGCAAAATGCCTTTCACCCTTGGCAAAATTTGCTTGACTTCATCGTGCATCCATTCTTGTAATGGCATAGAATCTTTGTAGGTCTTTGGGATGTTCAGGTTGCTCTTGGTATCTGTGCACAGTGCGACACACTAAACAGTACAACGAAAGAGTCGAATCAAAACCATTGACTTCATAATCCTTTCTATAGCTACTTCAAGAAGGTAATGCGTTCGGGACAATCGTCCAAAAGCCGCGTCCAGATAGGCTTAGATGACTAAATGCAGCCTGTCTGGGCACTTTCGTGGAATCTGGTTAGACATGAAGGTAAGAAAGTCGTGACGTAGTCAATAAGCTCAAGTCATCAACAATAATCAACATTAAGGGTTCAAAAATCTGTAAGAGTCCCATCTTGTGGTGTTGTTGTCAAGGTAACCAGTTTAAACCCCCTATGTATCGGATGAGCTATCCCTCTACCCCATTGTGAGACAGCAATGTGGGACAGCAATTCGCGAAGCGAACGTAGACGGGACCTGATGCACATTCAATCAACAGGCATGGATCTATACATCAGCCCGAAACAAACATGACACAGCGAGGAGCATTCTGTGTATAGGTTGTCCCTGGACTTGTACAGGTCAGGCTGCAGTCCACATCCCACTCCGAACTAAGCGAGCGTCATGGAGGAGTTTTTGATTTCGTTTATGATCATTCAATGGGCTATTACTGCCGACATTAAGCGTAAAGAGGATCGATGTTTCAAGTGGCTGGCTGAGAGAGCGGAAGCTAATCGACGTCACTGGAAGTAAATTCTTAGACCATAGTCCGTTTTGGCTTTTGACCCTGTTCCCAATTACGCATGCTCAATGCCCTGCAACTTAGATGACTATTGTAGAGTACAAGTGCATGTTGTGAGAGAAGATTTTGTTCCAGAAGAGAAATTCTCGCAATGCTACAATCTTGTGCCTGGCTTCGAGGGATCATAACGATTCGTACATCTTTCCGTTTGACAGTACTCATCACGAAGAAAGACCTCATGGTTTATTTCATCGAGATCTCAGTACTGATTATGAGAAAGTGTTGGAGAAGCAGTGGATCCTTGTAATCTTGATATGCGGAACGACCAGAAAAGCCGAATCCAAAGACAGCAATACCGAACATGAGAAGTATTCCGATCTTGTGGATTATGAAGAAGTATCTGTGGAGCACGTTTTGGGGAAGCGGAACAGGCATATTGTCGAAGGTCCGTAGTGTACTTGTCTTTGCCTTCGAGTGGCAGAATTATAGACGTCGATTTTACTGGATTTTTGAATCTGAACATTGTTGATTGTACTTCAAATATGGTGCAGCTCCGGCCTTGGAACAAAAGGCGTCTATTTGGACAATAGCTATCACCCATGTTTGATTTCAGTTCACGTCTTGTACACGTGCAGATTTGGAAAAGGAAAGAAAACAGAAGTACATCGGCATATATCAGAGGAAAGGAAAATACAGAAGTTGCGTGGCTCCAGAATGGGTCGTTGCCGTCCGAGGGACAATACCAACAAACATTCAAGATTTGTTCAACGACGTGAGAATCGCGTTTGAGACGCTGCACAACTCGAGCTTATCCCGGATTCTCGAATGTGTTGTCTCAACACTGGGAGAATCTTGTGGTTGGGGAAACGTGTGTGTGACTGGATATTCACTTGGAGCTGGAGCTGGCTTGTTAGTTTGTCAACAGATAGTGTCGGAGCTGCATAAGGACTCACCTGGTGTTCAATCACTGGACTGTCATTTTTTCAATCCTCCCTCTACTTCACTGATAGAGCAAGTACTTTATGCGACCAATCATCTCAAGAAGTTCGCCACAAAGTTTTCGCCTTCACTCTCTAAGAACTTCAACAAAGCAAGCAACACTAACCGCGAGGAACGTAGAGAGTTTGGAAGCTGGGCTCCAAATCTGTACCTGAATTCGAAGGATCCAATCTGCAACGATTACCTCAAAATCTTCGAAAAACAGGGGAAACCACCTTTTGAACAGGGTTCCCCGCAAAGATACGAGCCGCCAAGTCCTTCGATGCGCGAGAGGTTCCTTGCTAATTCGTTCGGAGCAAGACCATTTCATAGATTCCCCAACGCAATAGTGCACGAGTCTAACACAAGGGTTCATTGGGGGCCATCGTTCGACAACAACTTTTTGGTTGCACACTGGTTGTATCACTGGATGGATGTCCGGAAACTCCCAAAGCCATCGAAGCGCGCTACAAATGAACGTGCATATGCAAGTCGAACAGCACATCCATACATGAAGGTTGGATATAAACACCTTTGAGGCGTTGCAACTCGTACCATACGGGAATATGCAGAAGACTATCCCCTTCTTCTCGGTATTTACCACTCATATCTCTCATGATGCTTAAGGTTCAGTCTCCTTGTTCACATCTACTTCAAGACATATTTAGATACGTGCTCTGTGAAGCTTAGTTGCCATCACTAAGGTAGACCTTAAAAGACCTTGTTGTTGACCGAGGAATGAATGTCTGGTTGTTGGAAAATGCAGGATCTTTCCCTCAAAATCTTCAAAAGGACAGAACAGGGTTCGCCCCAGAAATACGGGACGCCCAGTCCTTTGACGCTCAGTGTTTGATTAGTTGTTGCTTGGGAGAAACAAGACCATTTCATAGATTCCCCAAAGCAATAGTGCACGAGTTTAACACACGGGTACATTGGTGGCCATCGTTCGAGAACTTTTGTGTTGCGCAATGGTTATACCAGTGCATGAGCATCAGGAACCCCCTAAATCCATCTAGGCGCGCTACAAATGAACGTGCATATGCAAGTCGACCTGCAAATCCATACTGGTTGCAACTCGTACCATACGGGAATATGCAGAAGACTATCCCCTTCTTCTCGGTATTTACCACTCATATCTCTCATGATGCTGAAGGTTCAGTCTCCTTGTTCGCATCTACTTCAAGACATATTTAGATACGTGCTCTGTGAAGCTTAGTTGCCATCACTAAGGTAGACCTTAAAAGACCTTGTTCTTGACTGAGGAATGAATGTCTGGTTGTTGGAAAATGCAGGATCTTTCCATCTACTTAGTGAACTGAGGGAAGGAACCCAATCATCTGGTTCATCAGCTCGGTGGAATGATGGGTGGAGTGACCATTTCTTCCACTTTATCACCAGGGGAGAATAGTCCAAGTCAGCTCTCGCCGTCAATAAACTCTTCCCTTGTATGGGGACCTCTAATTGGGACAGCTCTATCTAAACCGGACGCTTACTAAATGCTCTGTCAACACTACAGGGGTTGGACTTGCGGCAAATCGACCGTTGAAGTAACGAATTCTGAATCTCAACATGGCTTATGTTACACATAATCCTGCCACTCGTGGACGATCGGTTCTTGCCCTCAGCACTTTTGGCTGTTGTGCAGCAACATGTGGATACATATGGCTCATATTTCTGCTTACACATGTTGTTCACCATTCTAGCGGGTTATTTCGGATGAAATGCCAATCGTCTAGACAAATTGTGTCAATGAGTGGTATCTGCCCAATGCTCTACAATTGCAAGAACATCTGGATCTACTCACCTGAATCTCTGAGCATACTCAATCAGTCACGTTCGAATTTTCTCCGTTGCGAGAAGATGACCAATCTGGATTTGAGTATCGCCGGATCTCTTACGTCCTACTATCCCTACTTGATGGAAGGTATGCCTCATAAGCACACGCGTCCTCTCTCCCACCATGTATGATTCGGCGATGTATCTTACTCACCTGAGGTGATTAATTGGACTCGGTGGTTCACACATGGGTTCCTGGAAGCAACACTCATTGGCATTGTAAACAGCTGTAATGTGAACGAATATATATATGTCAGCTTTCTATGTACTATAGGTTTGAGTTGAGATTCTAGCGAGTCACTGGACCAGACTCGCTAGAATCTCAACTCAATCTTCGCAGGTAAAATCATGGACAAAATTTGACATGCGCATTACTTTAACAAACTTCGTAGAGAAGTGAATGGAGGTCCGATGCAGTTGCTGGCATCCAGTTGAGTGCTGAATGGATGTTTGCTACTACTTGGTAGTAAAATCATGACCCAATCTTTCCACAAACCAGGAAAACCTTGAATCAATGTCCATGTTGGTGCTTTAGACAGGCACTTAAGGTGACGAGGTTGAGCCGTCTTGTTTACCACGTCCTGGCAGTATAAAGAGTCTATTGGGCAATTCTTGAGGCGTGGGGGATGTAAGGAGCCATGTTCACCTGGCAGGAGAAACTTTTGGTTTCATCGTAACTCTTAATCACGTGACTTGCATCAGTGGATTTGATTTTTAGAACCCTTCCACTCCATGGCCGTATCCCGATCATCCCTGTAGATCGTAGAGATGAATTACCCGGGGCCGAGAAACAAAGATTTTTCATCAATCTGCCGTCACCGCTCTTAGGAGAAGTCCGATGTCCGAAATCATAAGCCCCGGATGTTGCCTGCTTTACCAAAGGCAAAGGGCCTCCCATGTACACCCCATCGTCGTCCTCTTTGTCTGGTTCCCGCGTCAAATTCATCCTGCAAAACGGCTCCAGTGATAATGTGCTTGTCAAATCACCAAGAATATGGCCATCGAGTAGACCACCGCGCTCGTTTCACATACGACATGCCTGGTCCCTGACGAGTCATCAAGAGTTGTCAGCAGATCATGGTGATATGCTTGAAAGTTGCGTGCAGTAAGATTGTACCCTGAGTGAGTCTCCATAGAAAGTCCAGTACCATTGGTAGAGTCAATATTTGACAGTAAAGTTACGGTACTCGAACACATTAAACAGAAGATGACAATAGATGCGAGTCCCAATCAGAAGGAGCGGAAGAACTCGCGCTATACAATCACATATGGTGCAGTCATTTTCCCGATCCGCCAAAATCTGAAGTTGGATCGCTTCCACAACGTTGCGGAATCGAATTTGGACGTGTTATCCGCCGTCCCCAGATTGACATTGACATTGTCTGCTCCAGGAAACGACCGATTCACGAGTCTCACATCTTTGTATGCAGAGGTTTACTATACTCTAGGTTCATGTTAGTTCTCAACTCTCGTTACATGACATTTCGTCGCAGTTTGGGTTGAGGTACATCTTCATACCCAGCATTCGGCATTCGGCATCCCGAAGATTGTCTGGTGGACTGCTGACACAACCATTCAGTTTACGAGTGTCAATCCCAGAGAACACGAGTTTATTTGATGAGTTCTAGAATAATAATTTCGGAATCCTAAACCTTAAGTAACAAGAGAATGCAAGATTATAATACTTGATCTCTTTTCCATCTAGTGTATGTTTAGGTGTTGGGAGTGATATCAAAAATATCAAAATCATGAAAATGAAACCCAAATATGGAAATGAAAATTTCTTTTCTTTTTTAACCTTATTTTATAATTTGGAAGTCCAGAACCGTGACACCCAAGGACCAAATACTTCTAACAAAAATTCGGAATCCAAATCCTTAAATTATAAAGCAATGCAAAGATTCTACATTTCGACTTTTGGTAACTTTCTTATGTAGTATCTATTTCATACAAAGAAGTTCTTGTCATGTCACTATCTAGGTTTCTTCTCTTGGTTACTTGACTTTTGATCTTAGAGTCCGAACCATGACCTTCCATGGCCTCCTCGATAACAATTTTAGAGTACATATTTGTAGTTGATGGTGCAATGCAAAAACTCTATTTATTGAGTTTTAAATAGAGTTTTAGGTAGCTTTTTAATCTAGTGGTGATTTCGGGGGGATGTGGCGGAAATAGAAAGCTTTTTCAATTGTGCCTTGAATTATAACCAATTAGCAAAGAGAAGTCAATGATCTATAAGTATTTTTTAATAATGAGAAGTAAACAGTAATTGAGAAAAAAAAATTAGTAATTAGTGAAAATATATAACAAGATAATAATGAAAACTATGATATATTTGACATAATTCAAATAATTTCAATCCTTCTAGCAATCCTTATCATCCAAAGTTAATGATATTCACCTGAAGAGGTTATTAAAGTTATACTTATTTTATCCCAAAAATTATAAAGCAAAATTTAATTCTAATTTTAAATATTTAATTTCAATTATGGAAATTTTATAAACACTAATAAAAGATGAATAGTAGGATTAAAAATAAGCAATGAATTCATTGTATGAGATAAATTCTCAAGTTTGAAATAAGAGAACTAGGCTTTACGTAGTAGATTTTCCATTAAATTCCTTTAAATTTATTTTTACATAATGGGAGAAAATCTCAACTTAGATATATTGAAATAAGATGTTTCAAAAGAAAAACTTGGACATATTTGATTTCTAGAATTTTATTATGTAACAAAAAACTTCTAAATTATTACTTAATTTACATGAGGGTCTTTGGGTCATTATTATTAACTACAATGGTACATTACGGATTCAGAATCTTTTGAATCAATTAATATTTACAAAAAGTAATAAAATTGACTATAAATGGTTCTAAATTTACCCCCTTTCTTTCATTAATGATAAACATGTGCAATAGAGTCAAATGGATAAAATAGATTTAATGAACATCAACATTTTATTTTGTATTTGATTTTGTATCCTTCAAAACAATTCTTGATTTCACTCTTTATTGCAGCTTTTATCATCTAGGGATCTTCTATCATATTCATGTTCATTTTTCTCATGTTATATGGTCTCCAACTCATCCACTAAACTTCATTCTTTCTTATATAATATCATTGCACAATAAGGTAGTATGAATAACGGGATTTCTTAGTTTAATTGAGGATGACTAATATAACAAAAAATTTAACTTCACCACAACAAAGTTTGTTGAGCAGGTTACGTAAGTCCTTAAGCAAGTCAGCTCAGTTATTGAGAAGGCCAAATACTTTGCTAACTACCTTAGCTAAGTTCTCTTATGTTTAAGTGAAAGCTAAAGAGTTATCTAATTATAACTTGGGTTGTCAGCAAAGTCTCTAGCATGCTCAATCACTTTGTGATCTATTGGTATCAAGAAGTTTTTTGCTGTTTATTACTATATTACTTCAAAGTAGAGTTGATACACTCAACTTCTTGTGTAATAATGTCTTTAATATTCTTTTTAGATTAAAATCATTCCCATACAATGATATGTTTGGAAGAGTTGAATGAAATTGAGAGTAAATGAATTAGCTGACCAAAGAAATGAAAATCCAAGAATGACCAAAGTTAGAGAAAGTCTAATTTTTACAAAATATATTTGAATATTAAGGTCTCATTAACCAATCTATCTTTGAGTACACTGTTTTAGTAAATTTGTTCTTTTATCTCTACTACCTTATTTCCTTTAAGATATAATATCAAGAAAGTTTGGTAAAAAGTAAGTGTTACATAATTGTTTGATCTAAGGAATAGTTGTAAAAGTCTCCAATATTAAGAGATATTCCTTAAATCTTAATCGAGACTTCAAAAGAAAATTTTTCTTGATTCTTTAGGAATATTTTTCAGTAGGCACAACCTAAAAAAACCCATACAAGCAAAACTAGAGAACTCTGGTGTATTATGTACTAGCCATAAAGCAAAACTCTTATGTATCAGGTATCCTTTTCTTTATGTTACTATATGCAACAATTTAATGAGGAATGACCATTTCAAAATGTTTTAGAAAGATAATGTAATATCATTAGCTATACATATTATCTAGCAGTGGAAACTGGTTTGGTAATGTTTGGAAAAATGTTATATACTATAGACTAAGTAGAACAAATAGAGGTGTCACCAACAGAGTACTTCCACTAATAGGATAGGAGTCTAAAACACACTAAACATTAAAAAAATTGAGGTGTCACCAAAAGAGTACTTCCACTAATAGGGTAGAAGTCTAAAACACACTAAACATTTCAGAGTCAATTTCATAGGTCTAAATAGATGAATTAGATCTCAAAAATAGAAACCTCCTTTCTCTTTGGGAAAATAAACTTGCCTCCCTCACCATCCCCAACTATTTGTCTCATTGAGGGCTTCCAGACGGTACTTCACCCATGCTATTTTTAGTTCCCTACATAACTATTCTCTAAAGATTCCTTCTGGTCAAACTTGTTTGACCGACCAAATAAAACAAGAACAAACATGTCACTCATCCATATAACTAATCTAACGGTGGAGCTCGTTGACATATCACCAATCCATATATCTGATCCAAGGGTGGAGTTTCCTTTGAATGTATTATCTTTGTTATATAATAAAGACAAGGTGCTCATTTGGAGCATCAGAATATTGAGTGTTGAAGTTTCATGTCTTTTCTTGGGTGTTTCTCTTGGGAGTTCTACTATCTTCATAACATTACTCTTGACCCATGCACCAATGTTAGTGCAATCTTTTGAACAACTTTGCAATGAGTATTTTACGTCTTAAAAGAGTGAAGGTAGAAATATCATTAGCCTACATATTATCATCAATCCATGCAACTAATCTAAATGTAACTCATTGACAAGTTACTAATCCAAGTATACAATCTAAGGATGGAGTTCCTTTGAATGTATCTTCTTTGCTATATAATAAAGGCAAGATGTTCTTTGGATATCAGGGTAGTGAGTGATGAAGCTTTATGTTTCTCTTGTGTTCTATGGGAAGTTTTATTATCCATGAAATATTATAATCAGGAAAATTTTATTATCTTTGGAGTTTCTTTTTTCCTTGGAACATTCACGCCGATGAGATATATGATAGTAACCAAATTATAACAACATAAACTATATATTTTTACATATATAAAACTCATTGAAAATTTTTATTTCTTAAATAAAAATTGATAAGTAGAATTTCATGTTCAACCGAAATTTTTATAATCGATATAGTAGAACGTGACATTCGATTCGATCTTAAGTATAATGCAATGGTGAGTAGAATCCAAGTTGTTCAATGCAAACAATCCACGAAGGTGAATCAATTTCACAAGAAAATATTCACATTCAAAATATTCCGGTAACATCCTTATTCACGATATCATCGACAAAAAAAAAATTGTAATTAACCTAGCGAGACCTAACCTCTACATGGGACCTCCGTTCCTTTTTCTCCTTATTTTCTCCCTCTCCTTATCCTTAAAAGAGAGAAAGAAAACTACGGATGTTAGAGCCAGCCAACGGAAAGTCTCATTTCCTGTTCCTAACATCGTTCACATCAGTTGAGATGAACTTCACAACGAGGTATATTCCCGGATCCGGCAAACTCCGTCCGACCAGTAAACGTGACATTTGGACGAAATCCGATACTAGCAGCAGCAATTGTCCCGACCAATTCGTGCTTTGGGCCTATCCTCTGTAAGCTCGTCTTGAACAGGAGACTCCAGAGAGTAAGAGACTGTAAGCAGCGGAAATTGCACACGAGGATCGATTGCAGTGGCAGACATGGCGAGCTCGTTGACAACCTCGTTATGCTCGACCTGCGGGACGTTGGGGTCGTCATTGAGCAGCAGTAGAGCATTGACGTCCTCCCACCAAGTGAGCAGTTCGTCCTTCGCGAAAAGCGCAGGAAAAAGAAGAAACGGATATGGAGGACGATTATCAGTGAGCGCTGTGTCGCTGCCTTTGGACGAGGGGAATTTGGGATTTGCGGTCGCTAGCGGAGGAGCAATTGCCGCTCTGGTGATCGCCTTGACGGACCCGCAGAAGAGAAGGGAGAAGGATGCGCAGGCTGCGGGAGGGAATGAGATGGACTCTGTCAGGAACTACTTCAACACTCAGGGATTCGAGCGGTGGAGGAAGATTTATGGCGAGACAGATGATGTGAACTCCGTGCAGCTTGATATTCGAGTCGGTCATGCTCAGACGGTGGAGAAAACTCTGGAATTTTTGAAGGGAGGGGATGGGATTCAGGGAGTGACTATCTGTGATGCCGGGTGTGGAACCGGGAGTCTGACCATTCCTCTGTGCGAACAAGGAGCCGTGGTTAGTGCCAGTGATATTTCTTCTTCCATGGTTGAAGAAGCAGAGAGGAGAGCCGCAGTGGTATTAGAGAAGAATTCTCAGCTCACGAAGCCTGAGTTTAAGGCCCAGGATTTGGAGTCAATTACAGGGAAGTACCAAACTGTTGTTTGTCTGGATGTTTTAATCCACTATCCACAAGAGAAAGCTGCTGGTATGATTGCTCACCTTGCCTCTTGTGCTGATAAGAGACTTTTGTTGAGTTTTGCTCCCAAAACTCCGTACTACTCTGTATTGAAGAGAATTGGAGAGCTTTTTCCCGGCCCTTCCAAGGCTACCCGGGCATATCTTCATGCAGAAGAGGATGTGGAGAAGGCTCTCAATGAGGTCGGGTGGAAAGTGACCAGACGGGAGATGACTGCCACCAAGTTCTATTTTTCCAGGTTACTGGAGGCAGTACCTGTCAATCCTTGAACCTTTGTGTAGTTCCTACAATTTTGTCTCCTCGAGTGTTCCATTCAATTGAACTGCCAGAATAAGCTTGTATGTCTCAATAACCTCAGTCAGAGCTGACTTATAATTCCCAGTGGATTCTGTAGCACAGGGTTTAAGGACTACCTTGTCATTAGTCTGATTATCAGGCAGCGTAGTGTCTTTCCTGTGGATTCATTGGACTGTGCAGTGCCTTCTCTTGTCTGAATTTGCCAGGTAGATTGCTCGGATCTGTATTGGTGGTCATGAAAATTCCCTTTTCCACAACATCTTCCCCGTCCGCTATGGTCGTAAGAAAGAAAAGAATGTGAGGTTTCTTCCTGTAATTCTTCTATTAGTCACTCCCAGATGTACTCGACAGGAAGCAATTTCAACCTTTTGTCAACAAAACCACAATACATTTTAATGAGAGAGTGAATCTTGCCAGAGTTCTTCAAGCGACTATATGCTCACATGTCTCAACATTCCATGGACAGATCTCTTCGCAGGATTGAACTTGCATTTTGTGGATTTTATCCGAGCTGACTTTTACGCAAATCAAATTCTTTATTTATCTCGGAATAGCACGAAGGAGTGCTATGCTTAGAGTACGACGAACATCCCTGCATCTGTACTATAAAGTGGTCGAAAGGGTAGCACGAGTGGCGGAATCAAGCTAGTTGCTAGGCAGGGACCCAGACCTTGAGTTGACTGATGTGTAGCAGAGTCTAACCCTATCCAACCACCGACGCTAACTTCGCACTCGTTTCACATGGGATACATAAGAATCTATGGGTGAAGTTACCGCAGTCTTGCCCTTCAGCTTGTAAGTGTAACCAATTTGCGTTGTCCCCTTTCTCCACTCTTCTCCAGTCAAACGCAGATCACTTCGAAGCGTACTCGAAGCACTAGGAAGTTATTTAAATACATCCCATGTCACATGCGGTTTTATATCAAATCCCATGAGCACTCTGCATTGGACCGTCCTTTCTCCGGTACATTCAACTCGGGAGGTACAGTCAAATCATAGTTTCGTTTTGGTGCGGTTCCTCTCGACCCCTGATTTGTCAAACTCGCGGACAGTGTAAGCTATTGGAAACCACCTTCCTGCACTCATCCGATAAGTCGTCACCCTTGTGGTAGGCCCTCCATATGTATTGTTCGTGCTGATGACTTCGGGACTTGAATTCTTAGTACTCGCAGGATTCTCACGACCATCGCTGCCAATTGCAGTCTCCGTCGGTGCCGAACAGTACTTGTACTTATCATTGCCAGACACCTTGGAGCTGGTCATGATTTCTCGGCTCTCTGATCCTTCGCCTTCAGTTTTAACGTCAGGCTCTATAGTATCGTGTGTTGACATCGGAATGGGAGTCGACATGCTGATGAAAATCTCCGAGGCTACCAGAACAATTCAGAGGCCTGCATGCGCCTCCAAAGAAAAACTTTAAACCACAAAGATCTCGATATAGCTTTTCTGACTCGTGACGTTTAAGGCTTCTGAACTGCTGCAATCTTATAGCGACAGAAGAATGGACTTTTGATCAGACCCATCACAAACAGTGTTTAGTGAACTATGGACAAAAGGGATTCCTTCGTGATCAACAGGTGGACAGACGATTGTGGCTCACTGTCCAGAAACACCAAGGAGCCAGAGCCGTGGGAGTCAAACCATGTGCTGAATTTTGTCGGGCACTGCTCTTAAAGGCTGCGAAAAAGTAATTTTGTGTGTTGCTCGCACAGAAGACTTTACTGTAAGTGATAGCGAAATTTAGGTGCTCGATCCTCTTACCTCATCGTTAAAGAATTCCAAGCATATTCGTGCATAGAAGATTGTGAACTCCATTCGAAATACACATTTTGCTAAGCGAAAGTTTCGCCTGTTCGAGGACACCAGAGGAGAGCTCTTCACGCATAATCACAATACTTAGATCAGTTATATGGAGTTAATTTAAGCAACGCTTATTTAGAACTTGAAATCTTCTCTAATATTCCAAGTCTGTTTGATTGCAATTATGGCGCGCAGACCATTCTCACTCTCTCTATAATGAATGAGAACATCAAGTCAAGATAGTATCTTCCCACATGAATGAGAGTTTTGTACATCTACACTACTGCAGTAAGTACTCTTAACGGTATCTTCTTTTCGTATGTGATCAACACGCAAGAATTACTTCTATCTGCCATGCAATATACCATTACCAGTGAAGAGCAATGCTTAGACATTGGAAACGCCATACAGCATTCCCACTCAAAGACTTTTATAAGCAAACAGTAAGTGTTAGCCTTGGTTTTACTCCACCAATCATACAGTGCATACTACTGTACATAAGGTCCGGACAATAAGTTCCCAGGGCCTTATAGCGCTCGAGGTTGACATAGTAGTTTCCACAGAACCCAAATGACAGCAGTGAGATTAAACAGGATCTCAAGGACTCGTCCTCATCTGAAAGATACTAAATCCATTCAATTGCAACGCAGTATTCCGGGTATCACTCAGTTCTCATCGAAACGGAATAACAGGCAACAATCCGGCTATAACTTGGGCTTCCTCAAATGGAATAAGATGCATGGTGAAAGTTCGGTGTTCCCATGTGCACCTTATAAACAGTCAGAGATGCGCAGGGCACGGACAGCGACAATCCAAATGCCAGATTTACGTGCAGTGTTACTATACCATAAGACGCTATCACAGTGACAGAGTATACCATGATGGAGATCAAGCAGATAACCCTGTAGACTCCACTCAGCCTTCCTAGGACAGACAAAGGGTGATCCTTGCAGGTCTGCGGCTGTGAATTTATTATGCAATTGAGCGAAGAACATAAGAAGTAGGATATATGTAACTCAGGAGTGTGGGACAATGTGTCAACCGTCTCCTTCCTAGACAATTTCTCTTCTGTGAATTATCATTCGCTCGCTGCGGCAACTTCACTTCTTCCCGGCGACAGAGCGTCTGCAGTTTTCCCAAACACATTTGCCCTGCGATTGTAGTCCGCTATCGACCGACCACTGTCGCTCAGCATCACATCCTCGAGTTGCTGAAGAAATCTCTCCATCTTCTGCTCTCCAATTTCACTAACTCGACCTGACCTACTTCCCGCATCATGAAAACTAAACACCTCGGCGGAGTTCTGGAAAAACTTCGCTCTCCCATGATAGTCAGCAGCGGACCGGCCATCCTCAGCTAGAAACAAATCAGCCAACTGCTGCATGGCAGTCACCATTTTCTCATCAGCAACATTTTCTTCCTCGGCGAACGATCCGTAATTGCGGACTTCACCCCTGGTAAAATACTCAGCAATTTTCCCATACACAACTGCTCGAATTCTATAATTTTCTTTAGTTTGTCCTTGATTGTAAATTGGTAGACACTCGAGCAGTCTATCGATCAAAGCTTCTGAGCTTTCTGATGTAGACAGTTTAAGTATAGCTGCAGGACTATTCCCGAACCATGTGGCCCCGTCATCACAAGAAGATTCACTCCAACCCCGCCGTTGGTTTGTTTCAAGGTCCCTAGGGTTTTCCCCTAAAGGACTGAGACGCGCATCTTCGATTCTTATGCCTTCGCCTTCGGATTGTTTTTGAGTTTGGGGATTCCGTCCTTCGTATTCCGGATCACCAGGGGGAGAATCAGGCAGTGAATTGCTTTCTGAAGCTTCAAGCACTTCGTCTTGTCGGCCCCTGCTGTTCTCTGTTGGAGTGTCACTCTCTGCTGTGAGTTCTTCAGCTGCTGCGAGTTGTTCCTTCGGATCGGGCAAATCGTATTGTAAAGCCTGGAGCGGATTGTTTGGAGGTAGAGGCAGATCACCGTCGTCAGTCAGTGCTTGTAGTAGAGCCTGTAACAGCCGTGGTGGTCTCATTAGAAAATCTCGGTGTTTTGTTACTTATTCGATTCCAGATTCCGAACAGCCATGACACTCTTAGCATAATATCTAGAAATGACAGTTTTTACTAGAAAACGTGGTCGTGTAATTCAATTAAATAGATTTTCTAAGCTTCACGGGGTAAGAGGGTGATATTAACCTCAGTCACTTCAAACTGGGCCGTCCGTAAGATTGCAAGAGAATGAATTTACTCAGAAATCGTCTTGTTGAAGAGTCAATGTCACAAAAACACAAACAAAAACAAAAAAAACTAAGTCGAGAATTTAATGCTACCTGGCGGCGGGTACAAGCTTGCATACACTTGAACGATGTAGGACCGATCCAGGATATCCCACTCCGCCTCTGCGAATGTCGCAATCCACACACACCATTGCCTGAGGCAACCACCCTGCTGACAGGTAAATAAACAATGGATCTAGAAGGCCCTGTCCCATGAACGCATTCCCGTTTCATTCTCGTACCGGGAACTGCCAGACTACTAACCAAGGAAGTCGCCATATTATTCAATATTCAAGCGGTGGTTTGAAGTATACTCTCTGAAATTCGAACACTGTCAGCAACAATATGCTTCAAATCCCGAGTGTGCAAGAGTTATGGCCGTTCTCAAAGCCCTGTCCCAGGCTGATTCGAATCCTCCTTCAAATCCCTTGGAGTTGAACCTGGGAATGAAACGATTTAGTGTCGTTATAAAAGCGCTGAATCCGATAGGAATCCTCACCAACAAAGTTGCGGCTCAAAGTCTCTTCGGCGCGGTCGACACAGCATCCCCACGGTAGGAGGCATCATTTTGTTAACCACGTGTCCAGCTGCTTGCTTCCTGCCTGTCAACCTAGACTTCAAACGCCTGGCTTCTATCCTGACAAGCTTGACTTGAGTTCAGGACGTGTTATGATCTATGAAGGATGGAAATCACCTCAAGAGAAAAAGGCGACCACCTCGAACACATGAAGGATGGGAAGACCCATCAAGTCGTACAAGGGAGAGACCAAAGACGTAAAATGGGGCTAAACTTCAAGAGTGCGAATGGTTATGTAGTCTTTACCCTGCTCAAACCACGTGGAAACAAGTCGGGGTTCCAACTTGTGTTTGGCTCCTGCCCACATGTGTTCGATGTTTGCCATGTGGCATATGTCTTCACACTTCTCTGCATGTACACCTGATTTAAGGTAAAAAGGCGACCGCGTAGGGCAAACGAAGGAGGGGAAGATCCATCAAGCCACACAAGGGAGAGAAAAAAAGGTAAGATGGGCTAAGCCCCAATGGAATCTATATGAGAAATCTACCCTACCGCACCTAAGATATCCGGGATGTGTTAACCGCACCTGATCTATGTGTTATTTGTCTACCTGATCCATGTGTTGCTTACACAGATGGACTTAACAGTACCACGACTTTGGCACTTCGACTTACGAGTATTCCAGGTTGGCGAAAAGACTTAATAATGCCCCAAAGCTTGACGTGTGTTGTCCTAGTTGACAAACGAATATGTTCGTTGAAAGTGGTAGTGTCGTAGTCGTAGTGAGTTGAGTTACTTAAGAATGACAAGAGAGATGACACACTTTGGGGCGAGTTCCTCTGATGATCCCCCTGAATGTTCAGGCGAGCTTCGGTTCGTAGAATGTTTAGAAATTTCAGAACTTCGAGGCGAGCTCCACGAAAGTTTGGGCGAGCTTGGAGAAGTTTGTTGATAGCATAGACAACTTCTGCTTGTGGAACTCCATCCAGTTCATAGGCTCGATTAACCAGCATCGTTCAGCCATCACAGAAGTCAATTAGATGTGGAGAAACAACATGACCGTTTTTCGTCAGCCTTGCTAAATCCTACTCAACCTTCGATAGCTCCTCCATAAAGTTCATCTCGAGAGTTGGGAATCGACATCTTCGGATTTAGAAGATGTCGATTCCCTACGGCTGAATTTCTCTGAATATGATAGATAGAATATGATCGAGAGGACACTGGATGCTGGAGCGGGTTACTAGTGACGTGGGGGAATGGAGTCAGTCCCTCGAGGAACCAATCCGATTTCCTGAGGACGCATGTCCGGATTGTCGATTCTGCGACAGTCTGTCCTATCACATCGTGGTCTTCGGTCGAAGCCCCTTCTCTGCTGGATATCCTTAATATTAAGACATTTCTCCATGAGTTCATAGATGACAATTCGAGAAGAGGACAATGCATGTATCCCAGGCCTGAAATTCCAATTCTGTGGACCATATACGAATGTAATACAGATTCAACATCAAAGATCGGAGTGTCCCCTAGTCAAGCTAGAAATCAAATAGTACGGTCGACATCTCTTTGAATTTCTAAGGAAACGCGCCACCGGCCTCCTCGTAATACCCCATCGTTCGTTCATTATGCTTTAGCTTCTCTTGTATCCCCTGTCACTCCTGCGATTCTTCCTGCCCCTTTTCTCTCCCTCCCGAGGCATTGGTCAACGAGATGATGTGAAGGAGTTGGTCGCTTTTCAAAACTGCGATAGTCTACTCTGAAATTATTCCTCTGTATTACAATGAACATTATAATCGTACGTGAGAAAAAGGCGACCATATGTAACACATGAAGGACGGAAAGACTCCATCAAGCAAGGGAGAGACGACAGAGGTAAAATGAGGTTAGGTTAGATTCGATAGGAAAAATCTACCCTATCGCACCTAAGATATCCGAGCTATGTTTATAAAAACAACGAACAAAGTCTAGCTGTTTGAGAATTTGAATGCCAACGCGAACTGACTAATCCCACGTCAAGTGTTGGGATACCGTTAAGTCTTGTGGCCAAGCTAGGGCATCGTTAAGTGGAAGTGCCGATGTTGGGATACTGTCGAGTCATCGCTGGTGTTACTATCATAAGTGTTACTGCCTACGGGAATTTCATGGTTCCCTCGCTAGTGAACTTGACCAGATTTTCACCAAAGTGAAAACGTTACACGAGAGGGTACGGGAGGAGAGGAGAAGATATATTCTAGAGTTTTAGAGAGCTCATATGCATATTTCACATGAGTGAATAGTAAATTCTATTTTCTTTTCAATTTTTGTTCAGTTGGTATTTGGATTGAAGTCTATGGAGAACGAGTGTAAACTTATGAGTATTTTTAGGTTATTTTTAAGTATATTCAGAATGACTACTTCACATTGAGAGCAAGAATTTTCATTTCCAACCTCTTGGTATTCATGCTTGAGTTCAATAAAGACTTGGTTTGAAAGATTTTGAGATGGAATTTGAAAATTATGAGAATTTATAGTTTTTAGGGTTTGAAGATATTGTTTTTATTCATATGATTTGGGATATTAGGGGTTGTGGTTTTGCAAGTGTGTAGAGATATGGAGAGGAACATTATGTGTTTAGTTATTCTTGTATAGCCATGGCTACACTTCCCCACATGGGGTTGCCTAGAGTGGCTTGGGATACATCACGCCCAGCGTGTCATCAACGCTTTACTTTGTAAGGGGTAAAGACCCATGTGTGAAAGATGTACAAGGACTATGATTGGACCACTCAAGATGCTCATGTGAGTCAAGTGACCACATGTACAATGTAGACACTCTGGATTATGCACGCTTCCTCTATCCCATCGTTAACCATTCCATATATATCGATCGAGTCATGGGAGTAGTGAGCATCTCAGGAGGGTTGTATTTTGAGGTTATTTGAGACTAGTTTTCCATGCATACGTCTATTCCATATGCTACCCCATACACTCCATGATGAGGCTAGACAGGCTTTTTGCCTACCACTTGATCATTTGGCACATGATCCCTTGGTCAAGTTAGCATGGTTCTTATTCCTCTTACTCCTTGGATGGTGCCTTCATTATACTAGAGAGGCACGTGCAGGGCATAGAGAGTGGCTACTGGATTTCATTGATTCCGGGCAGGAGAACAAGCTGCCCTACATGAGCAGTAGACTAGGGTTGCATGATTTAAGAGATAGATTCTACCATAAAGTCCACTTGGTTACGACTATGTAGGACATTGGGTCAAGCAAGAGAGTTTAGTAGAGCAGCGCCAACACTATGTCCTTTGTCTATGGTTAGTCCCACTGATGAGACTATCTCTTCCATACGCTCACTACATCCTATGGCAAAAGATGGAGTATCATTAGAGGTCTTAGATTATTAACTTGAGCAACTTTTATGTCTTGGTAGGTCACTGTTTGCACAAGCATTGTACATTGCCACTTGCTTCTCCTTAGGAGGCTTGTCAAGGATGGTATTTGAGCACCTTATAATATCTCTAGTGTATTTATCAAGATGTTTCAAACGGTTGTAATAGTAACAAGGTGTAATAGCAATAGCTAGACATATTATCTAGAAGTAAAAATTGGCTTAGTAGCACCAAGAAGGATTTTATATATGATGGACTAAAGAGATCAGATAAAGGTGTTACCAAAAGAGTGGTTTTACTAATAAGCCTTAAAAAATAGCCTTAAAAACTTCAAAGCCAATTTCAAATGCCTAAATTGATGAAGTAGGCCTCAAAAATATGTATAATCTCTCCCATGGGAAGAAAAAACCTAATCTTCCTCCCATTTTTTACCTCATCAAGAGCTTTCCAACAATATCTCACCCATGAGATTTTGAGATTCCTATATGGAGATTCTCTAAAGATTCCCTCATTTTTTGACCCACCATATAGAACAAGAGTTGACATGTCACTCATGCGTGCAACTAATCTATAGGTGGAGCTCACTTACATGTCACCAATCCATGTATCTAATCCAAGGATGGAGATTCTTTTGAAGGAATACTCTTTGCTATATAATAAAGACAAGGTGCTCTTTTAGGACATCGGAGTATTGAGTGTGAAGCTTTGTGTTTCTTTTGTAAGTTTTTTATCCTCAAAATATTACAATGGTATCAGAGCATGTATTTCAATCCAAGAGAATGTATCATCCTTCTTGGAGGAACATGTACTACTAAGACTAAGTAATTTTGAGGAGAGAAACCGTAGTGCAATTGATAGATTAAGAGTGTTTTAGAGAGAGGATGAGATGGAGGTTCCTGCAAGATAATTTTTTGCACCCCACTTTTTGTTCTTGTATCCATTCTACATCAAGATTATGTACATCCAATGTGAGCAAATGAGAGTATATCTCATTTTCCATTTTAGAGCAAAGCTCATGGATATAGTGATAAATTCACCAAACTTGGTAATTTTACCTATGGTGATCTATGATAGAGAGTGGGATTTGACAATCTACATTCTATTATGATAGATCCAAATAAACCAAATCCTCTCCATTTTAACACTCAAAGAAATTTGTTATGTGATTAGAGCAAAAGTAATATTTAGGGATTTTGTAATCCACAATTTTGGTGAGAAATATCATCAACAAGTAATAGCCTCAAAAGTCCACATGGTGGTCCTTATAGTTTATGTCTACTCTTGAGTGATAGTATTAACCCTCTATTGAAGTAGGAAGTAACAATTGAGCATTTGTTATTTGTAGAAATCATGGACCCATAGTTGTAGGATTTGATGCAAGGAATGCAAGGGATGTTGAACAAGTTTTGGGAGATCAAGATGAAATTTGAAGCATTGCAAAGTCAAGTATGTACCTTCAAGAATGATCAGACAATGCAAGAAGAGGAATTGTCCCAAAGTCCAATACTAAAGGCCAAAGTACTTGGAGAGTCACTCATGTCAATGACACCAACCCCGATCAACAATGAAACCACATTGTCATTATGGATGAAGAAGACATGGAATATCGAGCCTTACGAAGGAAACAACGCTCCATGGGAGTAGTAGAGAAATGGATTTCAAGAATGATTAGATACTTTTGATTATTCATATTAGAGATCACCAATCATTCCATCGGCATGTTTCCATGTGGGTTCTTGATAAAGCACTCACATAGTCTGATGCTTGGGAACAATAAATGTTAGTAGAAGGAAGAGAGGTCACTCGGACGGCCATGCAAGAAGGGCTATTGAAGAATTTCCAATCCGTGGATTCCGTGTAGATGGCCCAAACACGACTATGGGAGTTGAAGAAAAAATGATTAAGAGGACATACAAGAGGATGTACAAGAGGACGTGGAGGTATTTCTTGATCTACATGTTGCAATAACAGACATGAGTTTAGTAGACCCTCTGGAAATTTTTGAACAAGGTTAAAAGAGAAAATTTGCCAAGAAGTAATGGTCTAAAATCCTTGCACGGTTTTTGAAGCTATTGCTTGCACTTAGAGAATAGCAAGGGAGGTGAAGGGGTAGACTCAACATTATTGGGCTGAAACACATCACTTTGGTGGACCAATTCCTATGGAATTGGGCAACATTTGGTTCCAAGATCAAGGAGAATGGGGACAAGTCAAAGAAAGGAGAGATGGGGTCCAATGAGGAGAAGGAACTCAAGTAGAACAACATTATTGTTACAATTGCGGCTGAGTTGAGCACACAACCATCAATTATCTTGTTCGTTTCCTAGAGGACTTTGGCTTCTATATAGACAATCTTTGAACAACATGGAGAGAAAAATTGACGAGGAGGATGCAGAAATACATCAAAAACAAAGATGACCAGTAAATGTACCTTGCGGACTTATTGGCTTAATGGAGAAGTGAAAAAGTGGTGGAAGGAATCGGACAAGTGCTCAAAGATTGAGGAAAAAAACTGATAATTGATTGTTATAAATGAAGTCCTATAAGATAATCAGGTGAGAGTATTTATAGACCTTAGAGCAATAAAGAATTTCTTATCTTGCTCTATTGTAATAAGGTTGAGGATGAGAATGAAGGAGTAGAATTACCTAATGGGCAGACAAAGAGGATTGAGTCATTACCTAAATAGGTAGCACTCTCTATATAGGAGTATCAAGAAGAAATTGAGTGGTGAGTGATACGGTTAGCTCGTTATGATGTAATCTAGGTATGTCATGGATGGAGTATTATAATCCCATGGTTGATTGGAGCAAGAAAGTAGTGAGAACTTGCCAATGGAAGATCATTAGGGTTAAGAAAGATCATACATACAAGAATTACCTCTCTATGTCATAAGGACAATAGCTATTTGTAAGTCAAATAGATGTTTCATAGATCTAATAAGAAAAGTCTAGAGTGCACAACTCAATTGACAAATTCCTAAGAAATTGAAAGATGTGATCAATGAGTTTCAAGATATCTACATGGATGACCTACGCTCACGATTACCACCAAAAAGGAGTGTAGATCATAAAATCAAGATAATTTGTGGGAAGACATCTCCTTGTAAGGCCTCTATCATGCCATTTGTAGTGTCGCATCTAGATGCTCAGACATTGGAGTTCTAGTTATAGTAGTTAGAGTTATTCAACAATTTCTCAAAGACTACTTTCTGATGGTTAGATTTTGTCTTTGGAGTATTGACTTCACGGTGGAGCCCACCGTCACTTTGCATCGTCAAGTGTGCCATCAGCATGACAGTTAGGGTTCAGACCTAGCTCGAGTCTAGGGGGTATACTTTCAAAGTGCAGCTTCAGAGAGCTCACTTCTCTGATGTTGAGCCTTTGAGTTCTTGGCTATGGTGGACAGAGGCCGGCGAGCGTCACCTAAATTCTCTATGATGGAGTGGGTGTGGCTTGACTGTAATTAGTGCCCAGTTGTTGGCAGTTTATAGAGTGACAGATCAAGTACTGATCTGAGTTAAGTTGAGTTGAGTTGAGAGTGATAAACAATCTGATTACATCACAAAAGTGAAGTCAGGGGGAAATAAGGTGTAGGAACTTTGAGTGTTGGTGGTATCTCTAAGCTTAGTGGATTGTTGGTAGCTCAATTCAAGTTCAGTTTTTCCCTAGTGTGTAGAAGCTTGTTCAATTGATGCAGATTCGGCAGTAAGGCAGACAATGTATGGAAGTGTTGGCCAATTTTAGAGCAAAGAAGGAGCAAATTTCAAGCAGTGGTTGTGATTTTGAGCTCAAGAGGTGAAGGCAAGACCAATTTGTTGCAAGTTGGGCTTAGAAAGTCAAATTGAAGGTGGAGTTGGGAAGCTATTCTCATTAATTTGTGATTTGGAGAAACCCGTGTTTTCAATTTGGCTCAAGTGGAAAGTTAGCAGGAGATTTGGTGGTCAGCCAACTTTAGGGTTTACCTCAAATTTCACGTTAGATTTTGGCTGCATTTTACATCAGATTTTGGCCAGATATGGAGGACTTTTGCTAGTTTGGAGGACTTTTGCAAGTTTGGAGGAGTTTTGCCAAATTTTGGAGGAGGTTCAAAGTGGCAAGAAGAAAGGCTTCATTTGGTTGAATTTTGGCATTTAGAGGCTTCGGGCTATGAGAGGCTATGAAGGCCTAGAAGGGCCAACTTGCTGGCGTGAGGCTAGCTAGTTTAGAGTAGATCTTGGTCATTGGTTGGAAAAATCTACCTTTCTTGTTGGATTGTGCGCAATAAGGTTTGACTCCTAGATCTCTTGTTGCTAGACTTGTGCCCTAGCCAATTGGTCCACCCTCACTTGTTGTCCTAGTGATTGTGCTACTTTTATCTATACATATGTAGCTTTGGCTAGGAGAGGCAGTTTCATCCCATTCTTGGTGATCATGGTAGCTTAGGACTTAGATACAAACTTCTCTTATGTCAAAATACCAAATGGTGGTAAATTCAATCCCATGTTGTTTTATGAGATAGAGGGTTTTCATTTAAATTTCTTGTGATTGGACCCCCTCCATTCTCTGCTTCTTGTTTGTGCATCATGTTTGTGTGAAGTGCCTTGACTTTTGAGCGTTGGTGCTCTGGTGTGCTCTCAGTAATGAGGCTGGAGTGATGACCAATCAGACTACCTTTGTTTCTCTCTGGTGAGGCAAGAAGTGATGACTCGTAGACTGTGAGAGTGCGTGTTGTGATGGCAGGTTACAAGTTGCCTTTCCCCTAGTGTAGTTATCTCAATTAGAGTTACATTAGTGGGTGGTGCTTAGTTGGTATCGGCACTTGGTGGTGTTTGCACTCGGTGGTGTTGGCACTTGGTGGGGTACTTGCGGTTGCAGTTTGTGGTTCCGATTTGTTGTTGCAGTTTGCAGTTGCGGTTACTTTGTCACAACGGAGTTCTTTGGGGATTCTAGAGAAGATAGCCTTATAGTACACAGTGGGTTTACTCGGAGTGGTACTCGGTATCAACCTATATCTTAGGTCCTAGTGAGAGAGAAGATTGACTCTGAGTTGGAGTTTGACACAAGAGCTGATTTAGTGGAGAGTGCACTTGGTGTGTCCGCACCGTTATTGTGGGACATGGACGAGATTTATGGGGCCTCCAAAGGCCCTAAGCATTACTCTGGTATAGTGGGTACCATTGAGTTGGATGACTTCATCCAGGAGTTCGATAGTTGATGTGATCTGCAGCAAATGTGGAACCCGACTTTGTTTACACCCTTCATGGCATGGAAGGGGTTGTTTCAGCATTTGGAGGGTCCGCCAATGGATGACTACCATGAGTTCAGGAGAGCTCATTTGGAGGAGATCGAGTTATGAAGACAATATTGGTCTCCAAACTATATCTCTATCACTTCAGGTTTGGTAGCTAGGAGTAGATTGGCTGTACCTATGAGTTCTAGCTCAAGTAGTGTTGGTGGAGCTAGTGGAGGTGCACTAGCTAGAGATAGTGCTACTATGAGTGGAGGTACCGCTACAAGAGGTGGTGTGGTACCGGGGTTTAACCCCACGGTGGAGTTCTTTCAGTGTTTGAGGCAGAACCACCAAGGAGTATGGACTAACAAGTTGAGGAGCTTGCAGGAGTTCCAGCAGAAGGTTGGAGAGAGCCTATGCAAGGCATACACTTGCATGAGGCGGCTGATCAGTTTCACTTAGGGAGTTACTGAGGCCCAAGTAGTCTAGTTTTGGTCTGGGATATTGGACAGGGAGTTGCAACATATAGTTCGTGATGCTATATTGTTGCAGGCTACTTCACCCACATTGGCAGTGGTCTTTGGTTTGGCTAAGCGTATTGAGCTCAACATGGTGGAGGAGAGAGTGATGACATCTGGATTTGGTAAGGAGACCTCATCCACGGCTATGACTTCTTCTAGAGTGAGGTAGAGTGCCCCACGCCCAATTAGTTTTTGAGGATAGGGTGGACAGCCCAGATCCTATGGAACAAGTGGAGGGCCTAGTGGAGCTAGACCCTTACCTTCATTTTTGGCTCAGCAACAACCAATGAGTGGTAGTGTTGCTTGTTGGACTTGTGGTGGACCTCACCATAGGAGACACTGTACTCAAGGCAATGGACCTGATACCTCTGGTGCATCACAGCCAGCACAGAGGAAGTATGAGCACTGCCAAAGATTTGGTCACACTAGTGACCGGTGCTTTGACCTACACCCGGAGTTACAGAGTGGTAGGGCTACTATAGCAGGTAGTAGAGGAGCTCCAGTTCATGGAGGACGAAGTGGTAGAAGTGGTGGTAGAGGATCTACATTGAGTAGGGATGCAGTACCTACATCAATATAGCACCAAGCTATATTGATGACATTTTGGTCTATAGCATTACTATGGAGGAACATGAGAGACAGTTGTTGGAGGTGTTTGAGAGGTTGAGATCTCATGGACTTAAATTACATCCTGGGAAGTGTAGGTTCTTCCACAAGCAGGTTGAGTATTTGAGTCATATTATCTACTCTGGAGGACTTGGTGTTCAGCAGACCAAGGTGGAGGCTATTGCACATATTCCTTGGCCTACAGATGTGAGCAGAGTGCAAGCATTCCTTGGGTTGGCAAACTTCTATCGCCGCTATGTTAGAGGATTTAGTGCCATTGCCAAGGACTTGACAAAGGTGACCAAGCTTACACAAGAGTGGTGTTGGGGAGATGAGCAGGAGAGAGCTTTTGTAGAGCTCAAGGAGAGGTTGACATCTGCTCCTATCTTGAGGAGACCGATCAAAGGGTGACCATTTCAGGTTCATACTGATTGGAGTATGTTGGGGCTTGGAACAGTGCTCACCCAGCATGATGATGAGGGGAAGGATTTTGTGGTCGCCTATGCTAGTCGCACCAAAAATTCAGCGGAGGCAAAGTATAGTTCATATGAGGGAGAGTGCTTGGCAGCAGTTTGGGCAGTAGCACATTTCTGATGTTACCTATTTGGTAACCCCTTCACTCTCATCACTGATCATCAGCCACTGAAGTGGTTGATGGAGTCCAACAAGCTTTCAAGGAAGCTTGAACGATAGGCTCTGATTTTATAGGAGTATGATTTCACAATTGTTCACAAACCTAGAGTAGTGAACCGTGATGCATATGGGTTGAGTAGAAACCCATGTCCCAACCAGTAGGATCAGACCGGAGCACGTTGGCATAGTGAGACAGATGAGGAGATGGTGCCACATTGGCATGCATCAGCCTTTTTGTGTATATTTTCAGAGGCTTTCATGGTGTCTCTCTCAACACATACAAGAGGAGTTATTGAGGTCATAGATCCAGAGAGTGAAGATATTGGTATAGTTCAGCGAGACATTCATGATGATGTCTTAGTGATAGACTATCTTCGCACTAGTGTTGTGGGTGGCACAATTGGGGCCAAGGAGAGAGACCGTGTTCTTCAGCAAGCCAGACGGTTCAGATTGGAGGACAGACACCTTCTATGGGAGGATGGTAGAGTGCAAGTAGTACTACTTCCATCTCAAAGATCACAGTTGGTCCGTCATGCTCATGAGAAGCTAGGACATTTTGGAGTAAAGCGTACATATAGCTTACTCCAGAGTCATTATTGTTGGCACAGTATGCAGACCAAGGTACAGCAGTTTGTTGCCAGATGTGTGGTTTGTGACCGAGTTAGAGCATCATTCAATGCTCCTACGCCACAGTTACACCCATTACCTATCATGGGATTGGGTTACTGTTGGAGTTTGGACTTCACCGGACCTTTACCGTTGATTGTGAGACATCATCAGTATGTTTTGGTGATGGTGGAGCACTTCTCCAAGTGGATTGAGTTGGTGGCACTTTCTGACAAGTCTAGTGAATGGACATCTTACTCATTCCTGGATCGAGTTCTTAGTCATTTTGGTGCACCAACTGAGGTTTTGACTGATCCGAGTATAGAGTTCTTGGGGGAGTTTCAGGTCTTGTGTGACAAGGCTTTGATTGATCATTGTACTACATCCTAAGATCACCCTAAGGCAGATGGTTTAGCAGAGAGAGTGGTTCAGATGGTGAAGAGAGGATTGCAAAAGTATGGTTTGCAGAGAGGCCACTTGAGAGATTGGGATCTCCATTTACCTTGGTTGGCCATGGGCTATCGGTTTAGCTGGCAAGCCTTCTTAGTATCCTTCTCTCCATACTTTCTACTCTATGGATGAGATCCAGATTTACCTATAGCCATTCATCGAGATGCTACTGTAGTTTTGGACTTGGATGACCCCAATGTATGGATGAGCGCATGTTCTCAGCGAGCAGAGATCTTTCGGAGAGTGATGACGATGGCCTTCGAGAACTTGGCAATTGCTCAACATAAAGATACTTTATGCTATGCAACCATTTGAGGAGGAGGTTATAGACTCTCAATCTATCAATTTCATCTAGGAGACTATGTATATCTATAGCAGACAACACTGACGACACTTGATGTTTCGACAGGCCGCACTATCTTGAGAGTGCGTGAGGTTTTGCCATCTGGAGTCCTTGTGTTAAAAAGACATGATGGTGTTGTTTGGAAGGATCATGTGCGCAATTGTGAGCCATGCCACCTCCCAAACATTGATGGTACTATGGACCCAAGTTTGGCACTTGTACATGCAAGCTTGAGGTGTATGTTATGTGGCTCTTTTGGTGGAACTGCTACTATATTAGTGTGTGATAGCTGTTCGAGAGGATGGCATATGGCATGTATGACTCCTCCCCTCATGGTGGTTCCTCAGGGACAATGGTTATGTCCTAGATGTACTTGGCCTATAGCTAGTTCATTCTTTATTTGGTATAGATTGCAGACAAGCAACTAACAATGGGGCTCCATAGCGCCCAGCCTCCTGATCTTTGCCCATTATAGGGTATACCATATACTTAGAGTAGATGGCTATTTGGAGTTAGAGGGACCTAACCGCCAGCTAGGGAGGCGATTGTGGCACTTTAGAGTCTATGTATGACTTATGTGTGAGTTGGCTTCTATAGTGTATGATGTTGACAGCGATGTATGTTGTGTAGTGATGTATATACGCATGATAACTGTCATGCCATTTGTAGTGTCGCATCTAGATGCTTGGACACTGGAGTTCTAGTGATAGTATTTAGAGTTATTTCAGCAATTTCTCAAAGACTACTTTCCAACAGTTAGATTTTGTGTTTGGGGTACTAACTTCACGGTGAGGCCCCACCGTCACTTTGCACCATTTGCACCATCAAGTGTGCCATCAGCGGGACTGTTAGGGTTCAGGCCTAGCTCAAGTCCAAGGGGTATACTTTCAAAGTGCAGCTCCAAAGAGCTCACTTCTCTAATGTTGAGCCTTCGAGTTCTTGGCTATGGTGGACAAGCATCAATCTGGATTCTCTATGCTGGAGTGGGTGTGGCTTGACTGTAATTAGTGTCCAATTATTGGCAGTTTATAGAGTGATAGATCAAGTACTGATCTGAGTTGAGAGTGGTAAACAATCTGATTTATTATGGCACTTTAGAATCTATGTATGACTTATGTGTGAGTTGTGCTTCTATAATGTATGATGTTGACAGCGATGTATATTGTGTAGCGATGTATATACGCACAACACCTCATATTGTCTATAGTCTCATGAATTGGAAGAGTGTAAGGCTCAAATCAAGGATATGTTGCGGATTGGGTTTATCCAACGCAATGTATTACCATATGAGGCTCTTGTCTTGTTTGTGAAGAAGAAGGATTATACAATGTGCATGTGCATTGACTAACAAGGCCTAAATCAACAAATAGTGAAGAAAAAATACTCCTTATCTTGTATTGATGTCTTATTTGATCAACTCAATGAGGTAAAACACTTCACCAAACTTGATCTATGGAGTGATTACAACCAAATTTGGATTACAGAGAAAGATATACACAAAATTGCCTTTCAAATAAGGTATGGTCACTTTGAGTACATGGTGATGCCATTTGGCCTCACCAATACACCAACCACTTTTGTGAGTTTGATAAATGACATATTTCATCTATAAAAGCAAAGAGCAAGAAGAGAAATAGGAGAATGGAAGATCACATTGGGAAAATTGAATGAAGGAAACTCCAAATGCCTAACATAAGCTTGGGCTTTGCAATTCATGGAGAGCATACAAGGCTCTTGAGAAGCTTCCTAAAGCCGCTTTCTTAGAGCGCAAGCCAAGTTAACCAGAAAACTTCTCAAGAAACTTCCTTCTAGAAATTGCCTACTTGGTGTGCAAGCTAAGCTAGTTGGAAGCTTCCCAAGAAGGTTTCTTTTAGGAGCTAACTACTTGAGGTGCAAGCTAAGCTACCCAAGAAGCTTCCTCCTAGAAGTTGCTACTTGGTATGCACCCAATACTTGGAAGATGCTAAGTAGCTTCCTATGTACTCCTAGAATATTCTAGGTTAATTTGGCATGTTTGCTACTTATTAGCCTTGACTAACTCGTCGGTAAATTCTATATTGTTATATATTCTCCCACCGCTAGTTTGTGATTTCTTCATCACCATTGAAGCTTCAAACTTGTGGATGGCCGTTTGTGCATTCTGGAGATGAGAAAGAGGCCCCAAGTGGCATCATGAAGGGGATACGCTTTTCTAGAGGACTTTGTACTCTATAGATTGCTAACGGTCTTGTTGAATATGGAAACATGCAAGGATACAATCAAATTCATATTCCTCATGATCATTAATAAGGATGGGAGGAGGAGGAGGAGGAGGAGGAGGTTGGACACAAGAGCAAAAAGAAGATGGATAAGGAACAAAGGGTTTCAACTTGGAAACATGAAAGAGAGGGTGGATGCGCATATGACAAAGCAAGGCAAGTCAATTAGCAACATGAGAAATTATTTGGGAGATATCAAAGGATCCTTATCTAATTAGGAGTAAGTTTATGGACTTGGATATCAAGTAGGAGGGGTAGGTTACTAGACAAGAGCATGAACTTTTCTCCAACTTGAAAAGGGAGATCATGACGATGATAGTCTTCATATTGTTTTTGACAATTTTGAGCAACAAGGAGATGAGATTTGGCTTGTTGGAGGGATTGAGATATAATGGTCAAGAAGGTGGAAGTATGAGGGACATGAGATGGAGGAGGAGAAAGAAGGGAATCTAGAGCAAGTGGATCTTGGCCAAAATTAAGAAAGAAAGGAGAGTATTTAATGCTTGCCTATTTGGAATTATTGTATGAAAACTCAACAACTACAAGACATTCATCCCAATTGGTATTATGAACATTGATGAAGGTACAAAGTATATCTTCCAAGGTGTGATTTGCATGTTCAGTTTGTCCATCAGTTTGAGGATGATAGGCTGTGGACAAAGCAAGCTTGGTGCCAAGTGTTTAGAAAATTGCATGCCCAAATTTTCTAGTGAATCAAGGATCACGGTTGGAGATGAGTATGTGAGGCATCCCATGATGCTTGAAGACATTGTAAAGTAGATCTATGCCAATGTTGGAGCATCCATGGTATCAAAAGTTGGTGCCAAATAAATTTTCTTACTAAGCTTATCCACAAATACCGTGATTGTTGTGTGACCTTGTTTTGTCTGGGGCAAGGACATGATGAGATCTAAGCTCACATATTCCTAATGAGCATATGGAATAGGGAGTGGTTGAAGGGATCCACTTGGTTTTTAGTTGTTGGCCTTATTGCGTTGGCAGCTCTCACAAGATCAAACAAACTCTTGAAGATCTTGTGCCATGTTGGGCCACCACCATTGGTGTTAGAGGGTATCCAAGGTCTTACGTGACCAATGATTGGTAAGTCAAGGGCTTCTTGGAGACGCACAAGTCAAAGATCACCCTTGGTTGGAAAATAAATCCAGTTCTCACAAAATAAAAGGCCTTCCTTGAAGGAGAAGGGTGTTGAACTCTTTTTTGCATGCTGCAAGATAACTTTGTACCATCTAAAAAAAGGATTTTGTTGTAAAGTTATCCTAAACTTGATTTGGATTTTGGAGTCAATTGATACCATCATAATTGCCACTGTGACAAGAAGAAGAGACTTCAAATCAAGTCATCATGATTGGGCATCAATGATGACATGGAACTAACCGGGTCTATACTCAAGTTTGATGTCAAAAAATTGTAGTTGTTCCTCCCATTGATGATGTTGACTCTTCATGTGTCTAAATATAATATTTGTAACAAGGGCTTATAATCAGTTTGCATGATCACTTGTTTCCCAAGAGATAATGCCTCCATACCTTGGTGGCATATACCATTGCTAGTTGTTCTTGATCTTGAGCAAAGTAGTTCTTTTTTGTTGTATGTAGTTGGCGAGACACAAAGGCAATGGTATGTAATCCATCTAAGAATTCTTGTTGCAACATGGCTCTAATCACAAAGTTAGAGGTATCAAAATCAACCACACAAGGTAGTTGAGGATCAAATGGTTGAAGAATGGGTCTTGAAAACACCATATGTTTCAGCTTCTAGAATGCTTCTTCATGCTTGGTGGTCCATTGAAAGCTTGAGTTCTTCCTCTCCCAAGAGGTCAATCGATGGTGTGGCCACGTGAGCATAGTAGTGGATAAACCGTCAATAAAAGCTTGCCAATCCATTAAATGCTCATACTTTTGTAGCATCCTTTGGAGTAGGCCAATCAGCAATGGCTTTGATTTTCTCCTCTTCCATCTTGATCCCCTCCAATGGGATCTTGTGACCCAAGAAGATAACTTCCTTTTACCAAAAGGCACACTTTGATTTCTTGCAATAAAACTTCTTTGATGTAATAATCTTAGGACTTCTTGAATGTGATTTTTGTGTTTTGTCTCTATCTTACTATAGATTAGAATATCATCCAAGAACACCACCATGTACCAATCCAATAGTACATCCAACACCCAATGCATTTGATCCATGAAGACTACTAGAGCATTAGTAAGCCCAAAAGGAAAACCTCTCCACTCAAAATGCCCATACTTTGTGCAAAAAGTGATCTTTTGTACATCTTATTTGTCAATGAAAATCTCTAAAAAGCTTCTTTGGAGATCCAACTTGGAGAAATATCATGCAACACTCAACTGATTGAGCAAGTCATCCATTTGAGGCAAGGGATATGCATTCTTCACTATTTGTTTATTGAGGCCATGATAATCAATACAAAAGTAAAGTCCTCCATCTTTCTTTGGAATAAATAGTACCAGTGCTCCCCAAGGAGATGTAGTATATCATATAAAATCCTTCTCCAACAAATTTTTCAATGTTATTTGGAGCTCATCCAACTCCTTTGGTGAGAGCCGATAGATTGGTCTACTCATCAAAGTCCGTCTTGGAAATAACTCAATCTTGAAGGGTATACTATAATCAAAGGGTAATCCCCTTTGGCAGATCATCTGAAAACACATCTGAAAACTCCTAGGTTATTTGATCAACCATTGCTTGATGAGGCTTTTGATCCTCCTCAGATCCTCCATGTGCAAAAATAGACTTATCTTCCTCCAAAGCTTGCTCTATAGCTGCTTTCTTGACAAACTCCACCTCTTGGGATTGACTATTCTTAGGTGTTTTACTCAAAGGTGCTAAACAACCTAATTAGAAATTCCTATCTTGGTGTTGTACTTAAATTTGTCGTCAATTCCAATCAAATTGAACCTTATGATATTCAAGCCAAGGTAGACCTAAAATGATATCATAGTGCAGAGGGTGCTCCTACAAACCTCATACACTCCAAATATTCCTCTCCAATCTTAAAAGTAACAAGATGCAAGGTACAGAATGCAAAACTCTTTCTACCATCCACCATCATCAATCTACTTTTAATTACTAGTTTGATAGGAATGCTCAATTCTTTGCTAATTGCATAAACATGCAATTCTTGGAATTGTGAATCAACCAAAATCATATAACTAAGATCAGATATCATACCTTGCAAGTGAAGCAAACTTGCATACGTTGAGCCTTTAATCCCATTAGAACTAATCAAGTTCCTAATAGGTGGCTCAAAATCTCTTACTAAGTTTCCTTGTTTCCTTGATCATTTTGCTCCACAAACTCTATTTGGGCAATTTGTTGAGATCGTCCATTCTTGAATGGATATTCATCAATGTAATGTACAATTTGGTAATAATAAAAGAAACCTCCATTTGATTGTAATCTTTCCTAATCTACTATGCCAAGTGGTTTCTATTGGATAGCATCAATCTCCATTGGTGCCGGCTCCTCCACCCGTGTGTAATGTGTTGGAAGGTTTTGTGAAGGTTGAGGTCAAGACCAAGTTGTTATAACCAAGGAATCAAAGAGCTTAGCCAATTGCAAGACTTCTTCTAAATGTTTTGGCTCTTACATAATCTTTTCTAATTTGATTCATGACTTCAAGTTCCTCACAAATTGATCCATAGCTTCCTCATCCATTAAATCCTGAATTTACATAATGGTGTTCTATAATTGCATGATGTAGCTTCTTCTAGAACCAATCTGCATCAACTTTACCAACTTATCTCATGTGGCTCATGTGGCATTTATTGCTTTGAATCACCCAATTATTGCACCCTTCAATTCTTCCTATGTCAAGATTTGTGTAACAAATTGCCATTTAGCTTGTTCCATTCAAAATTGCCACCATAGTTTTGCCGCTCTATCCAATTGGCATGAATTTAAGAGAATCTATTTTCATTCATCTTCAAGATTTGTAGCCTCAATATAACATTCACAATCAAATACAAATTTCTCCACTACGCTTGAGAGATTCTATCCATCAAATATCTTGGGTTTTGGAAATTGGATTTGCTCTTCTCCTTCTTAAAATGGTGCTCTCTCTACATGCTCTTTGTTGTTGATGGTTTCATTCATCCAACCATCAAGTAAGGTGTTTGATTTGTTATTGCATAGAATGATAACCTCGGGCATTGCCACCATGGTTACTACTCTATCACACTAACTCCAATTTATCTAAATTAACACATAGATGCAAAATGTCCATTGTTCTCTATATGTTACAACTAGAAGTACCAAGGGTTCCTCGGACAAGGTGATCGCATCCAAAAAACATGCTCAAAGGGTGAGGTGATGAATTATGTGAAATGATGCTTAAGTAGTACAAAAACACTAAAATCCCAATAGTTTGGCAAAAATAGATTTGGTGGTCCATGAATTCCATCTAGCCCATTCATGCTCTATACCAATATACAAGACCGAGACCTAGAAGAGAAATAGGAGAATAGAAAATCACATTATGATACTTGAACGAGAGAAACTCCGAATGCATAACATGAACTTGGGCTTTGGTATTTATAGAGAGCATACAAGGCTCTTGAAAAGCTTCTCAAGAAGCTTCCTAAAGCTATTTTTTTGGAGTACAAGTTAAATTAACCAGGAAGCTTCTCAAGAAATTTCCTTCTTGAAGCTATCTACTTGGTGTGCAAGCTAAGCTAGTTGGAAGCTTCCCAAGAAACTTCCTTATAGAAGTTACGTACTTGAGGTGCAAGCTAAGCTAGCCAGGAAGCTTCCTCCTAAAAGTTACCACTTGGTATGCACGTTACCCAATACTTAGAAGGTGCTAAGTAGTTTCCTAGATACTTCTAAAATATTCTAGGTTAATTTGGCTTATTTGCTACTTCATTAGCCTTTACTAACTAGTCGGTAAACTCTATATTGTTATATAATCCATACTTGGATAGATTTTTTATCATTTTCCTAGATGACATCTTAGTTTATAATAGCACAATGATAGAACACAAACATCTCCAAGAAGTCTTCCAAATTCTATGATAGAATCTATTGTATGCCAAAATCTCAAAGTACAGAAGGTATCCAAGTATTAATAGATAAAATAGAGATTATTTAGAGATGGAGTGCTCTAGAAGATTAGACTCAACTTAAGAGTTTCTTGGGATTAATAGGTTTCTATCATCAATTTTTCAAGGACTTCTCCAAGGTTGCATAGCCTCTAATAGCACTAATTGTCAAAGGAGAAGCAATGGATGTGGGGAAACATATAAGAATTAGCCTTTTAGGAATTGAAATATGCATTACTAAATGCACCAATCTTGAAATGGTATGACCCAAAACATCCAATCAAGTTGGATACAAATGCATCAAGCGTAGCAATAAGAGCAGTCCTACAACAAAGGTGGCATGACAAATGGCACCCAATTGCATATTTCTCTAGAAATTTGTTACCAATAGAATGCAACTATCATACCTCAAGAAGAGTCAACCATTGTCCTTGCAATCAAGCATTCGAAGCATTATCTTGGCAAGAAAGAATTTGTAGTGGAGATAGACCACAAACCTCTAGTCTACCTCAAGACACCAAAAAGTCTATCTTGTCAATAGATTTGATAGAGTGGATACAACAATTCAATATGATGATCACACATATGAAAGGCAAGAAGCAACTTGTAAATACATTCAAATGCACCCAAATCATCCAAATGCCTATTGCAAACAATCTAGTGGTAGAGGTCAAGATTGACCTTGAATTATGGCCAAGGATTCTTGTTGCTACAAAAATTGGCCCACAAATTGTAGGAGCTTGATCATCCAAAGGCATCACTAGTACATAAGGACTCACTTTTTGTGACGACAAGTTATGGATATCGGATTCTATGGACATAAGAACCACCATTCTAACAGAATGTCATGATTCTGCCATTACATGTCACATTGGAGTGGACAAGACCTTGGATGTATTCAAACGCTATTACTATTGGCCCAAGATAAGCAACAATGAAATATGTTTGAAGTTGCCTGCTCTATCAACAAAATAAAGCTTTTAATCAATCTCTTGTAAGACTCCTTCAACTCCACCATACTCCTACACAACATTGGGAATAGGTAAGCATGGATCTGGTTTGTGAGTTGCCCAAGACCACCTCGGGGTTTGACTTTATTGTAGTCTTTGTTGACCAACTCAACAAAAAGATTCATATGCATCCTACCACCAAGGACGTGAGTGCTCCACAATCAGTTCAATTGTACTTAGATGTAGTCTTTTCTCACCATGGCCTGTCTTGAGAGCTCATCATTGATAGAAGCACTCAATTCACTAGTTTGTTTTGGAGAACACTCTTTGGTTTCTTCAAAACCAAATTGGCTATCTACGGCTTACCATCCATAGATTGATAGAAAAATAGAGTGGGCTAATTGCACCATTGAAGAAATGCTCCAGTGCTTCACCTTAGATGAGCAAGAGAGGTAGGACACAGTACTTCTATTGGTGGAATTTTCTTACAACAATTTAGTGAATGCATCTACATAGATCACAGTCTTCTTCCTCATGTAAGGAGAGCATCCTTTCACACCTTTGAGTTTGATGAAGATCCGCTTGGTGGATGCCAAGGTGGATGTTGTCAACACTTTTGTTTCCACAATCCAACAAGGAGTGGAGAACATGCCAAGCATAGGTTGAAGATTGCCCAAAAGCAATAAAAGCAATATGTAGATGTTCATTGCCGGTACATGGAGCTCAATGTTAGGAATCAAGTCTGGTTGTCAACAACCAACCTCACGTTAGTTGGCCCTTGTAAGATCAGACCTCATTTTATTGGGCTTTTTCCATCCTTTGTTGAATGGAGACAATGGCCTATCACCTCAAGCTACTACCACACACGAAGATCCATCTAGTATGCCATGTGTCCTTACTATGCAGATATGCATCCCAACCACTCCACTTTCCTTCCGTACAAGAAATTTGACCTTGTCCAACATTCATTGATGATACAAAGGAATTGAATGCATTCTCCATAAATGCATCCGTGGTACTCGCCATCTGCATGTGGCATATCTTGTACATTGGAAAGGGTACACACTATATGAGGTAACATTGGAGCCAACAACCAACTTGACCAATGCATTGGTGTTAGTGAAATCTTTTGAGCAATAGCTTCATAACAAAGACGTTGCATCTTAAATGAGGAGAGGCTTGTAATATCTAGACAAATTATCTAAAGGTGAAAATTGGCTTGTTAACATCTAGAAGGATGTTATATATGATGGACAAAGTAGATCAGATAGAGATGTCACTAAAAGAGTACTTCTATTAATAAGGCAAGAGTAGAAAACAACCTAAAAACTTTAGAGCCAATTTTAGAGGCCTAAATGGATGAATTAGTCCTCAAAAACATATAGATTCCCTTCCAATGGAGATTGGATTGGATAGCCTCTCTCTCACTATTTGTCTCATTGAGATCTTTCCAATGATAACTCATCCATGCAATTTTGATATTCCTACAAAAAGATTCCTTAAAGATTCCCTTTGGTCAAATATTATTTGACCCATCATATAGGACAAGAATCAACATGTCACTCATGCATGCAATTAATCTAAGGGTGGAGCTTGTTGACATGTCAGCAATCCATGTATCTGATCCAAGGATGGAGCTTCCTTTGAGGGAATCTTCTTTGCTATATAATAAAGACAAGGTGCTCCTTTGGGACATCGAAGTATTGAGTGTGAATTTTTGTGTTTCTTCTCTTATGTTTCTCTTGTAAGTCTCATATCCTTGGAAATTTTATACAAGGGGAGATATTCCTATATCAATTAGTAGGGTGTTAGGAGCTAGTCAACTTCTCATAGTGGAGAAGGGCACGAGAGGCATTATACCGAGTGCTATTGGAAGTCTCTTTTTGCACTTGGTTAGCCACACTATTCTACTTCTACATCAATCTCACTTCTAAGACTACCTAAGTCCACACCAATTTGGAGTAGCTAGACTTGGAGGTTGTGAGGCTACTTCTCTAATCATCAAGGCACTCCTATATATTCATCCGGAGTAGGTTGTCCTACATATGGATGTTGAGAATACTTTTAATAGCATCTCTCAAGCATCCATCTTTAGAGAGCTCAAGGAGATTGGCATATCCTTGGCAAGTTTCATTCCCTTTGTGTGGTTATGCTATGGCTCTCTTGCTTCCCTTTACTACTACCATGGGTGGTCATGGGAGGGAGTCACCATCTTGGAGTCAATTGTTAATACATGACAAGGAGATCCTTTATGGGGACCTTTTTTTTCCATGTTTCACTTCAAAGCTTTCTTATCTACTACTTTGGCCATGCCAAGTTGTATATACCTCTCCTTAGTAGACAATACACACATTGTGGGCCTTGTAGATCATAATAGGCAAACCTTTGCTCACTTGACTACCGAGCTACATCTTGTTGGCTTGAGAGTCAAGATGTCAACGTGTAGAGCATGGTACCCTTCAAGTATCCCTCCCCACCTTGAGCTTCCATAGGGGTGTGTCACTTTTACATATAGACTGTGTATTCTTGGAGTGCCAATAGCATCCAAGGATTTTGTCATATGCTTCTTAGACATTGCTTGTGTAGAGGATATTCTCCATGTGGATGACCTTCCTCTACTAGAAGATCCACTAGTAGCATTTGGTATATTTCCTCTAGTATTGCCCCTCAACCAACTTACCTTCTCTGCACGGTTCTTCCTTCATTGACTTTCCTATCATGTTTGAAAGCTTTTGATAAGAGGATTATGGGAATCTTTGGTGATGTCATCAGACCATTTGAGTGTGTGACGAGGGATTTAGCACATAGACATACATCTCTACCATCTCATGCAGAGGGGTAGGCCTATTATCTATGGAGGAGATTGCACCTATAGTGTTTTTGGGTAGTTAGGCTCTCTTGGCACCTCTATTTTCCTTCTTTTTGTAGTTGCTAATAGGCCAATTTTGGAAACTTATGTGATTGAGGTAGAGGGATCCTTTTCTCTCAAGGTGTTATTGTGGCAAACAAGAGATGGTCTATCTCCATGTGCATGGGAGGACCTTCCATCCTTTGCTTCACTACCATCAAATAAGACCAAAGGTTTGCAGTCTTCTTGGATGGAGCTTCTTGGATGGAGTGATAGTGTCAACATAAGCTACATTCTCTCTTAGTAAACTCATCCATTCCTCAGGCCACTAGAGCACATCTTTGCTCTTGCTCCGGCAAGGGTGCAAGCTCTTGGATCCTAGCTCGACCTGTAATACCCATTTGTGCATTTGTGTGGTATTGTGATATTTATTTTAGTATTATAAGTACTTGAGAGATATTATTTATAAAAGATAAAAGATGGTTCTACATAGTCATGATTAGCTAAATTTATTCATAGCTAAGATAGTGGGGACCTTACTTTAGAGGAAGTAGAAAAGATGAGCACCACTATTTTGGATTCTAGTGTATTGACTTGGTATTATTCCTATGTGTTTGGCTTTGAGGAAAGAGTTGAGAACTCTTGGGCCTACAAGCCTTTTTGTTTTGGATTCTCCTTTAGTCCAAGGATAGCCCATGTGAAGGAATCCTTAACTTAGTGGTTGGATCAAGATAAGATCACATGCTTAGTGGAATATGCCCATGTGGATGGATATTCCTTTGTACTTTTGACTTTATTTGACTTTTAGCCTAGTAACTTGAGTTACTCCTATAATTAGTAACTTTGGTGCATAACTATTTCACAAGTATATAAACAAGGAGTGAAGAGGTACTCATCATCCTTTCATTTGCAACTATCTCTCTCTCATTAAGTTCTCTTGTGAGCAATGGTTTGAGTCTTGGAGTGTTAGCCTTGGAGGAGTATGATGGAGTTGGGGTTCTTTGCCTTCTTAGTCCATGGTGCATTACCATAATAGCCATCAAATGTTCATCTTGAGTGAGAGATAGGCCAGCTCACAATCCCAAACACCCAAGGGGTGGAAATTATACCTAGTGTTTACATGGACAATGGAATCCAATCACCCGAGGATGAGTCACCATATGTTGCACTAGAAGAGGACTCATCTTTGGTTACACCACCTTCTTTAACTTCTACAAGGGATGGTTCCAAGTGCACTTTCCTTGACCAAGAAGGAGAACATGACCCAAAGAGGGGAAAAGGTGGAATATCAGCAAATAAGGTATCTCAGATGTCACCTAGTATGTCATTGTCTCAAGATTTAGCAAAAATTACCATGTTGAAGATAGATACTATAGAATCCAAAGAGAGGTTACAACTAGCTGAACTAGAAGCCACCAACATGAGGAAAAGAGACAAAACAATGATGAAAAAGGGAGCCAAGCGTGTTAGATTAGAGACGAAAAAGATAAAAAAATCAAAATTGAGAAGAAATTGAGTGCAGATAAAAAGAAAGCTAGGGCAGACAAACACAAATTCAAGGAAAAGAGTTTATAGTCAAAGTGCACTCATGAAATCAAAATGAGACTCTTCTAGGCAGGAAAATCTCTTGAGGAAATAAGCCAATATTTCAAAGTGCTAACTAAGGTTCAACATGAGGATCTTACTCCAAACTCATCATGCTCTTCTGATAGCAAATAACATACCACCATGTAACCTGAGTATTTTTCTAATAAAGTTGACTCTAATGTTGCACGTGGATGCTTGCTACTACTCAATGACGCTCACTATTGCTTGTCGGTGCTAATTGACACTCATCAGCACTTGACATTTTGCCCATTGATGCCCAGAGCAGCCCAATGGCACCAAACATCACATCCCAAAGTTTGTGCCAATGTGAATGGAGTCGGGTAGGTTTTGACCAACGCTCGATGGCACATATAGGCACTGAGAGCATCATTGGTGTGTATGCACTTAGTGCCATGTGCTGACACCCAATGCCACTAAGGTTCAGGGTTGTAAAACCGGTTCTGTTTAGGGCGACACACGATGGCACTGGTTGTTTGTGGGTGGAGCGCATAGGCACTTGATGAAGCTCAGTCGATGCAAAGGCACATATGAGTGAGAAATTTTTAGCACAAGTGATCAAAACACATGAAAATAAAATATGAGTGTTAAAATTTTAGTGTAAAATAATGGTAGATAAAATGTGTATAAATGTGATAAATGTACATAAAATCATGTCACAATGCTAGAAGAGAAGGAGATGAAGAAGATGAGGGAGATGCAACATGGTGTCTAAGTGCTACTACTACGTGCGTTGTTGAGTCTATGACGGTATACATAATGTTGAATCTTAAATGGACTCAATGACTACCAAAGGGGCTACTTGCTCTCATCCAAGTCTCAGTGCTTAATAACGCTAGCAAGAAGAGAATATGGGTCATTACTATAAGAAATTAGTCTACCAAATGTCCACTCCTATCCTGCCCAACTAACAGCAAGCCTATCATCATGGACAAATCTGTCCAAAGCACTCATCAAAGGGTCAAATGACCAAGTGTATGATGCTCTCTCTACCCTATAAGGACAAAAGTGGGTAGGATGGATAGCACCATGTGGGTGGTTTCTATAATAAGAATGTGCATAGCTATCCAAGATCAAAAGATCACAAAGAGGTAAACCTAATGAAGTGAGATGCTCATAAGATCTAACTCTAAATCCTATGAACTCATCATCTTGCTGGAAATCTACAGAACACAAACATGCCATGAGGCAGGACCCAATATGAACTTCCTCAAGGAGTTCCAACCATTTATCACATACTCCGTAGGAACCACACCACTCCATTTGGAGTAAGATCTATCCACAAGATAACCTCAAAGCGTAGCAAACAAAATTGGATGAATGGCAAACACCAAGATGTGCGACCCACCCTACAAGCCCTGACTATGTGTGAGGGAACCAACCATGCCTAGTTGTCCAGCTCTCCCATGCACAAAAATTGGTGCTACCACAAACCCATAATCATGCCAAACAAGTAATATCCACAACAATAATCTTCTTCCGTAGGAAGCTTGGGAAGAGAATACATGGAATATACTCTCATGATACTCTCTCTAAACTCAGTCTGAGTCCCCTAAGTCTCCACACTATGAGGTAACACATGGGTGGCATCTATCACAAGGGTGGCATCAGTCTAGATCTGCATCTCACTACGGGTATGGGTCTCGCAAGCAATACTACATAATCTCGGTCCAAGATAAGTTACACTAGCCCTCACCTGAGCTAGACTACTCTCACTCTCCTCTACCTAAATGTGTGCACTCTTGTACCTCTCCATAGCAAAGGCTAACTCTAGTGCTTGATTTTGTAACCCCTCACTCAGCCATGGCAATGGCACTAGGATGTGCAAGTCCAAGTCACCTAATCTTTGCTCACTCTCTATCTTAGAAGTAATAAAGGTCATATGCCTCTCCTCCTTTGCAGCAAGAGTATCTTCTCGCTCACAAAGACTCTCTCTCTCTCTCTCTCTCTCTCTCTCTCTCTCTCTCTCTCTCTCTCTACTAATAGTCTACCATGCTCCTCTACACTCTCCAATCGCCCCTCACACTCAAGTACTAATCTCTCTCGCTCCTCTACACTCTCCAATTGCTCCTTACGCTCAAGCATTAATCTCTCTCATTCCTCAACACTCTCCAATTGCCTCTCGTGCTCAAGCACTAACCTTTCATGCTCAACTAGATGTCTTTCTCCCTCCTCAACTACTCAAACACAATCATCTAAAACACGTGTGATGTCAATAGAACAAGAAGAGGGTAAAGGTACTCTAAAAAGTGTGGAAGGAGGTGCAGCCTCCACATATAGAGAAAGAGGAGAAAGGGATATCTCAAAAGGATGAAGATGGAGAAGGAACTCTCTCCCTACAACTATCATGACCTAACCTCACTATTGGTAAGGCATGTGTCTCAACACAAATTTTTTGAACACCTATTCACAAGTGGTACATTTAGTCATCATCAAGTAAAATTCACTTATGAATCAAGTAAATACACAAGTCATTAACTAAGCCATGTTAAATTAACTCATTGATTAAATCTGGTAATTGTATATACAATAGAGCAATGTATGTTTTCAAACAATGAAAACATACAAATATATGCAAAAAATCAAATCTGATCAATCACTCACCGTCCTTGTTCTCTCTTGCATCCTCCCCATCATCAGTACTATTGTCCTTGTCTGAGCTATTTGCATCCTCATGATCATTATCATCCTATTCCTCTTGTATAATCTCCTTCTCTCCATCACTCAAGTACATCACTTCCTCCTTAGGAATGAAACCTCTCTCCACAAAGAGATGAGTGAGTATCTATCCAAGAAAGGTGACTCTGAACTTGCGTCCCTTAGGTGAACACAATTGGCTTTGCAAATTTCCCACCTCAACAATGATAGCTCTAAATGCTTACTCCCCCAATCATAATCCTCCACACCAAATCTCCTTAACTTCATTTTGGTGTTGAGAACCAAATGCCCATGTACAATCTTAGGCATAATAGTTTGTGCCACAAGTGCACCCATCAACTAGAAGAATGCCCTAAAAGTAGGATACACACGTTGCTTGGTAAGATACCCTTTTGCAACCATGTCTCTTTGTGGAAAATAATCTGAAACAGCGGTGTAAGGAACAGTCCTCCATCTTGGTTTCCTCTCCCTTGGCAAGGCTATTGCATCTCTAACTATATCCACACTCAATTGAAATTTTCTACCTTTCACAAAACTTGTACAAGAATTCTTGTCCCAAGTACCCACAAACTCAGTATATGGAAGAACTTCCAAAAACAACAAAGAAAAAAAATCTTTAACTTCTATCTTCATGTAGGAAGATGCTCGGTGATGCTCAAAACCACCCCTTGACAAGATGGGTGCCACCAATTGGCACTTGTTGACGTGTATCATAGGATTTATTGGGAGGGATTGCCACAAGGTGACGCCCAGTGGCACTCCCGGACAATTGTTGTTATTGCAAGCACTTGGCATCGGGAGATGGAGTGCAGGCTGGTGCCCACAGCCATGCATAAATGCTACTATAGAGGTGCAGCTATGCTGAGTGCCGCTATGGGACAAGGACTTGCAAAACAATGAGTCCTAGCGACGCCGAGTGATGCTGGTGGGCGCCAAGAGACATGGAGCTTAGGGTTTAAACTCTGGGTGGTGCTCATAGACAGGGGACGCCACAGGATGGTGCAGGTTGGCGCTCTCAGAAAAACATAGATGGCGCCAAGTGACGCCCATATGTGCTACAAATTGCGGGACCAAAAAGTGGAGAAAATGCATAAATAGTGAAAAAAGTACTATGAAAATGGAGAAAAAAATGTTAAGATGACAAGAATAATACCTCTGGATGTGGGTAATGAAGTCCAAGTGTAAATTTGAGACCAATTATGTCTAGATTGACCTCTCGGATTCCAGCTACAGCCGTTCAAATTTGGTGTTTATCAGCCAATACCATTTTGATGAAATTCATCGGGTGTTGGATGGTATGAAATCCAATGAGCTAATCCACTTCTTGAGTATTTCTCATGTTTGGACCGTCAACAATCTTTTCATAACCCCATACTTCTGCCATGGATCTCCTCTACCTCCTCACCAGTGTCCAAACTAAACCCCCAAATCCTCTCCTCTCCTTCCTAGTTTCTATACTCCTCTCCTCTCTTGCAAAATTCAAATTTCACTTGTGTCTAAACTTAGCCCCCAAATCCTCTCCTCTCCTTCCTAGTTTTGAATCCTCCTTTCCTTCCTAGTTTTAGTACCTCCTCTCCTCTCTTGCAAAATTCTAATATAAAACTCTCTCGAACTCCCACTCCAACTCCTTTGTTCTACCCAAACAACACTCAAAATTGAACAGGTATACCCTTTGGCAATGGAAGATCAAAAAAGCTGCAAATTACACCACTCTTCCTATGAACACCCACCAGCTCAAGTGCAAATGATTCTAGCCCCGATGACTTCTTGAAATGGCTCAATTCCAAAAATGTGAACTTATGGGTAAGAGGAGGGTTTATATAGCCACCCCATGAGAAATTATATATATACCCACACCCAACTAAATTTTTATTTGAGTGGAAACTACCCAATTTCACAAATGAAAAATTTGAATCATCAACAACAACATGCGGTAACATGCAACATGCCACTTTGCCAACGAGCACACCTAACCATTACTTTAGGCCCCAAGTGGCTCCACGTGCCAACACATGGAGCCTTTGAGTGCCAATGGGTGCCACCCAAATTTGAAAGCACTAGCAGCACCTCCCAACACCCACCAGTGTCTAAATGAACATGTTAGTGAATGTCAACTAGAAAACCAATGTTAATATTGCAAAATCCAATAAACATTGGGCACACCTGGCACCATCGAGCAACTTTGAATCTAAATGAGGCAACTTCCGGTGGTACTTAGCACCTTCTAGAGTAAAAAAGTGACATCCTATGCTATCCACCACCTTTGAGTGTAAATAGTGTGACACCTTGCACCATCTAGCAACTTTGAGCGGGATTTGGGCAACATCCAACAACTTTCAGCATGAACTGGGTGACACTTGGTATGTCCCCAACTGACTTCTTGCAATTTTAAACAATATTACACCATGGTCAATGGAACAACATACATTTTTGTAAACTTTGTAATACTCCAAGGACAAGAGAAGAGAGAAAACACGGATTACACACTCAAACATTCAATGCCCCAAAGGAGCACCTTCTCTTTATTATATAGACAAAGAGGATCTCCTCCAAGGAAGCTCCACCATAGGATTAGGGACACAGATAGGTGACATGTCAGCAAGCTCCACCCTTGGATTACTTACTTGGATGGGTGACATGTCTGGTCTAGGTCCTATCTGGTTGGTCAAACAAGCTTTGACTAGAGGGAATCTTCATGTAGGAATCTCAGAATCACATGAGTAAGGTACCATTGGAAGGCTCTCGACAAGAGAAAGTAGGGGAGAGGAAGGCCAATTTACACTATGTTGGGGGGGAATCTGCACATTTTTTAGGCCTAATTCATCCGTTTAGGCCTCCAAAATTGCCTTCAAAGATTTCAGGCATATTTCGGTTCCTACTCTATTAGTAGAAGTCCCCTTTTGGTGATACCTCTTTCTGATCTGTTCAGTCCATCATGTGTAACATCCTTCCTGATGTTACCAAACCAATTCTCACCTTTAAATCATATGTCTAGCTATTGGTTCTAAGGTTCTCAAGTCTATTTCAGTTTCTGCCCTATTAGTAGTACTCTTTTGGTGATAATTCTATCTTATCTATTTTGACCATCATGTGTAACATCATTCTAGATGTTACCAAACCGAATTTCACATCTAGATCATATGGCTAGCTCTTGGTATTACAACTTGGTGTTTGAGGAAAGATATGGATATATACCAAAACATTACGAGATATGAAGAATTGAAGCATGAATACTTTATTATAGAGAAACTCATTTGGGCATATTATCACAAAAATGCCTTGCTCACTCACAAGGCATTGTGAGCAAGGCATTGTTGCATCACCCTTGACCTACTTTCTTCTCTGCCAAGTTCTATTCCATTTAAAGACATTTCTGAATCTATTTGAGTTTCCTTGGTATTAAATCCGCCATCATCTTCTGACCAAACATCTGACCTATTGACTAAGATGTTATGTAAAATAATAAATACAGATACCCACTTTAACAAATATGCATTTCTAGTATTGTCTTTAAGTTGCAATCTTAGCTCACAAAGAGAATGCTATCTAACTTTCAATACTCCTATACAATGCTCATTTATCATCCTTACTTTTGCCAAATATTTGTTGAACTCTTGCTTGTCCTCTGATCGGGCTTGCTTGAAAGTTGTGACTAGGTGATGCATGGGTACATAATCAGAATCACCTAAAAGGTACTCTTTTGCCTCAAAACTGCAACACCCCCTCTTTGGTTCAAATCATTCCATAGTAATGATTTTTTCAAACAAGGATGTCATGACATGACCTTGGCATTCATGCAAATAAACAAATCAAATCAAACCTTTAATAAAATGTTGCAAATGTACAAAGAGGCACACCAAAACATTGAACAAAAGAGCCATACAAAATATAACATTTACTTCCAATAAAATGTATATTTCTCCTTTTATCATCACAAATCATTTGGCTGTTTATCAAATAGGAACCCTTTTTGCTGAAATATATTTCTCCATCCATGGCGGGTCAAGCAGCAAGAGGAAACAATGTTCCATCTAATAAACCAACACAACCGAGGAAACCTTTTTGTGCAAATACTACGGATATCCTTTTCCTCTCCTTGTGCTGAGGCCATGCAACCTGACTCCTCATCAAATCTAATATGGCCACCATAACTTTGTCAGTAAAAGCAATTGTTGAACCTGCACTAATGCACCAAATATTTAACTCCCGTGCAACACAAGCTCCATTACCTTGATGCACAAATCTATCCAAGGCTAGAGCTACTTGGATCCACACGGGTGTTTGCTTCCTTATGTAGTTTTTCTCAAAAATAGTGTGCATTTTAATCAAATTTACTAATGTTGAAAAAGAATCAACATCCATTCTAGTAAGCTGGCAAAATGCCTTCACATCGGGATTTCTAAAATACTTCATCACAAATTCTCAACTACAAGGATAAGTAACTTGGAGTTCCAAGTATCGATGAGTATGTGCATACTCCCACCCACTAATCAATAACTCTAGCATATCTAAATTTTCTTCTTCTTCATCTTCATCTTCATCTATTTGCGGCAAGAACTCCACATCTAATTGAATAATCCATTGTATACATTTTCTAATATTTCTAGTAAGTTCTAATCTATTTGCGGCAAGAACTCCACATCTAATTGAATAATCCATTGTATACATTTTCTAATATTTCTAGTAAGTTCTAATCGTGTTCTCTCTCTTGGCATGTTCTCCTCCTTACTGATTTGTCAATCACCAAAGATAACACCTTCTTGGCATGTTATACAATTCTCACTTAAATCTCTATTGTCTACACATTACACAAGAGAACAAAATAAGAATTCATTCCGGAACTAAAACTAGAAGGAGGAACTTTTAAATCAATGAAATTGGATCAAATTCACTCCTTCCTTTCAACCTTCAAACATCTTGCATTCACACTCCGCAATCAGTTTTTCTCATTCTAGTCCTCTTTCATTTTGCCAACTCGTGCACAAATCTCCCAACTCCGCTATCAATCTTCTTGGTCATTTGTGTTCTCGGACATCATTCTGGCCAAATTTCACCCCGATCAATCTTCTTGTTCATTTTAGTTTTGTGTTCTTGGACATCACTCCTGCCCCGTCGCCGCTTTGGTGGGAAGGGACAGAACAACCAGAAGGCTATTGTTGAATACAACTTGTATTGTTCAAAACTGTAGTAAATACTAATGCACACTATTTACAGCATACAAGGAGAACGAAAAGGTATACAAAGCACTTTTGCAGATTTACTCATTGCAAATCTAGTTGAATGAGGTGAGAAACAAAATACCCGAAGACTAGTACCGAGGTTCTAAGCTAATAAAAAGACTTGGCTATGTTATCCACCCTTGCTTCTCCAAACCTGGAGTTAACTTACTTCCTTGGTAACTTGAAAGAGCCTTGTGTTATCTACCCTTGCTTCTTGTTAGTAAGTGTTGAAAGAGTTTTGAGTTTTATCAAAAGCTTGTACAATTTCTATTTCTTGGTCGTTTATTTTATGTCTAATCTTTGTAGTAAGTGTTGTGTTTTCTCCTGGTGTGTTTGTGTGTTTGATCCTTGGAGGCAAAGTCAACCATCTAAGAGCAATGCTTTGACAGCCATGTTAGTGGTTGTAGTATTGAAAGTAGGCGAGAATAGCAAGTGTATAGACCAAGACCTAACTTCGTAAGGTGATGTGTTTCGTTGAAGGGTTGTTCGCCTTTGTGAAATTGGGTTATAGACTTCCCGCTTAAGGAGAAAATACAAAGGGAAGGGAAGTTCGCCTTCATAAGGTGAGTCTAGTCTTTGAGTTTTGTACGCTTTTCGGATTTTTGCATACCTTCGGGGAAGGAGAAGTTAGGAGGGTTTCTTGAAGAAGATAAGGCTTGCGATTGAAACATCATTTACAAGAGTTTGATTGGATTTATTCTAAGTGTAAGCGAATTTGTCACTCTCAAATTTTGTGATGTGCCTTGGTGATGACATTATCTTCTTATGGGAATCGTTGTGATGTGCCTTGCTGATGACATTATCTTCTTATGGGAATCGTTCCTGCACAAGAAGTGAAAGAAGTCAGAATAAAGAAGTATTAAGTGACAATTATCTTAGTATCTCTCCATCTTTTTTACTATATCTTCACGTGAACTAACTGTTTCACCTCAAAATACTGTAATTTGGTGAATAATGTATTGTTACAAAAATCAATCAGCGAGTGGCCTGCGATGACAGATGTAAAACAAGTTCTCACGATGTAAAAGTAACCTCTCGATGAAAACTGTGCCTAGTGAATTGGCTTTGAAGCTTATACACGTGATGGTTTGCAAAGGACTTGCGTAGAGACTACCAATCGACGATAAGTTAAGGAAGACTAGACAGCTATTAAAGAAGATATATGAAGAAGATCGGCGATATCTTTCCGACTTTGGACTCTCTTGATTCCAATGTTTCTTGGCTCATCCAAACAATTTTGTCGATCAAATTTGGACTTTCATTTTTAGATTTGACGATCTTCATACATGCTCTCCGGATGTCTAAAATTTCGCATCATTAGAGCATTGGGAACACTTTAATCAAATCATGATGGAAGGAACGGTCCCAATCCTAATGAACTGAGCTACCACAGTGAGATACTCCAGTCACAGGACTGAAACTTCACTGTTGTGCATAAACAGTACCATCGCCATGATTTTGTCCAGGTTCACAACATGCCAATGCGCCAGCTACTTCTAGTGAGCTTGATATTTGAAAGATCTCCGAACTAACGACAGATTTCTGTTTTTTGAGCTGTCAAAGACAAACATACGTCATCTTCCTGTATGGTATCAATGGTGTGGGCAAGACAGTGAAGAGGATGTGTCCAGGAAGGACAGTAGCAAGCGGAAGGATGCATCAACTTCAAATCACGTGTATGCAATCAAAGGCGTGGGCAAGACAGAGAAAGAGGATGTCTCCAGGAAGGACAGTAGCAAGCGAAGGATGCATCAACTTCAAATCACGTGTTTGGATACCAGTGATAACCAACTCATGGTTCATTTTCGCTTTTTGTACGGCTTGTTGGGGTTCCCGTCCTTCATGTGTTCTATTCTATGTCGCCTTTTTCTCTTTTTGTTACGGGATGGTTTCGACTTTTACTCTGATTTCATAGCCTGATGTACCAAGCACAAGAATCTAGCCTCAAGTAATTTGTTAAAGTGACCAATTTGGATGGAAACCGAAGATAATTGATCTGCAGAACTCACAATGAAGGACAATATTCGTATTGGGATGCGATCTAAGAAGATCACCTGGTCCCGTCAAGCTCTGTGATCTACAAGATAGGATCGCATCTAGACACGTGATCTAGAAGATATGGTATTGTTGAATCACATGAAGTGGACGAGGTTTTAGACTTCGACAAATTTCTCTAGGTCGAAGACTTGGGTTATCTCACCGAGAATGGCCTTACCGAAGCACAGGAAGAGTACGAGGTTTGACTTTGCCCACATTCCCTAGCTTGGAGACTTGGGTTATCTCACCGAGAATGGAGTTTTAAAGATCACGATTCTTCACGGAAAGACTTGACCCCAACCCCTCAAGTGCAACGCAGTCCGTGAATACTACTTGCGATGAAGTGAGTTTGTGCTGGCAACCAATGTCGTCGTGTCTGTGATTTCCCTTGCCAGAAAGGACTCACACGCCTTGCCAAGGCTTCAAGGGGGTCGGTTAAGTCTTTCTGCCAACTTAAGGGGCCGGGTTAAGTCTATCTCTGTATTAATCTACAAAATCGCTAATGAGGAGAAAGCGATTGCATGTAATAACAAGAAGGATGGAAGACCCATCAAACTCTACAAGGAAAAGACATAGGGAATAAAATGGGGCTAAGCCCCATCAGTCTCGGGGAGAGGAATCGCTAATGCGAATGCTTAGAAGTCAAGTTTCACCGTCAATGTAACATGGGGAGAGGACTTAATCGAGTTTTCTAGCTTCACAAGAAAAGCAAATCAAATTCCATTTATATCAAAGTTTTAAACAATCTAAACTGTATTATATGGGAGAAGCTTACATCCTTCAGCTACATTTACTAAACACCGATAACGACGTGCTAAAATGTAGGCTAGAGGTGACATTACCGTGTTTGAATTAGTATTTATATAGGATCTTTTAGGGGTAGTTTTCAATATATTTATATAAAGTGTCGGGGTTCTTGGTTTGATTTATAAAATTCTTTAAGTTTATTCTCAATAGAAAAGAGACAAGAGCGAACGCGTAGAAAAAATGAAGGACGGGAAGACCCATCAAGCCGTACAAAGGAGAGACAAAACAGGTAAAATGGGGCTAAGCCCCATTAGAGTCTAGAAGAGAAATAGAAAATGCTCTCCTAAATTTAGATAAATAAAATTATGGATCTGTTCATTGACAATATATCCATTAATCAAATATTAACTATCATGGAATTCTATGAGTAGCTTCATAAAAATGTAGTGGGACGTGGAAGGATAGAACTCATAATATTTTCCAATATCAGTTTATCTTTCTGAGTTTCTTGATCTTTTAATAATTAGTATGTCTACTTTAAAAAAAATTGGTAAACAAAATTGTAAACCCATTCTCAATAACAAGTTACATCTAAGGAATGTCTTGTTTACCAGCGATGTGGAAGTGTCCCCATCAACAAATCTATGCCATAAATTTTTGAATTGAAACCTCGTATTATCTTTACAAGTTGTCTTGTTAATATTCATAAATGAGCATTTTTTTTGTTTTTGATTCATGTAGCAATTATGTTGAGTCTTGAACTATATCCCCTACTATGTTTCAATCACGCGCTAGTTTGGTCAAAAGATTTAGCATGAATTCACATGGACTGTGTTGAATTCACTTGGTATAGTGACTTTTATATATCATTATATTTGTAATACCAAAGCTAGTTTGCTCAAATGTTGGAGTGGTAGTGTTAGCCGTCATAGTTATTTTGGTAGTTGCTCATGGATTACTTGATTGTAGCCACATTTCATGTTAGTGCTATTGATTATATGGTGAGACCCATCATCACTTGCACCATTTGCGTTGTCAATGTTGCCATTAGGGCGGAAGATTTGGGTCTAGCAGAGGAGTATACTTTTGAAGTGTAGCTCTAAAAAGTTCATTTCTTTGATGTTGAGCATTCGAGTTCTTGGCTGTGGTGGACTAAGGCCGATGAGTATCACTTGGAGTCTCTCAACTTCAGTGGATGTGGTTTGATTGCAATCAATGCCCGATTGTTTGTAGATTGTTGAGTGGAAGATTAATTATAGATCTGATTTGAGTGTGATTCAAGTGGAAAGTAAATTGATTAAATCAGATATGTGAGAATCAAGAGGAAATCAAGTATAAGAATTCATGGCATTGTTGGCATCTCCAAGCCTAGTGGATCGTCGGTACATTTGATTGTAGGTATATTTGATTGTAGTGCTAGATTTCCTTGAGAGTGATTGTATGTGGAAGTTGTGTTTAAGTTGATGTAGATTTAATAATGAGGTAGATGGTGTGTGGAAACATTGCTCAAATTTCTCAAAATTAAAGTCAATTTGAAGACAAGATAGTGATATTAGAGGCCTTAGTATTACAAATTAGACTTGAGAAGCAAAATTAGAGGTAGATTTGGCAACCCATCCCCTCAAATTAGGGAGTTAAAAATCACCCTCTTCTCAATTTTGCCCAAGTTGATAATATGTGGAGGATTTGGTGGTCAGCCAACTATAGAGGAGGTCTATCAAATAGGCAGAGGTTGTCTAGGTTAGCTAGATTTGGAAGGAAAGTTGGCAAAGGTTGGCCAAAGTTGGAGGTTGCCCAAATTTCTCCAGCTAACGCTCAAGTGGATGAAAGTTGGCTAGATTTATAGAGGGTTCAAATTAGCAAGAAGATCCCATCTTATCAATTTGATCCAAGTTGATAGTTAGCAGAGGATTTGGAAGTCAATCAATGGTAGAAGAGGTGCATAAGATTGGCAAAGCTTATCCAAATTTAGAGGTCAAGTTGGCAAAGGTTGGTGAAGTTGGAGGTTGCACAAATTGCCTTAGCTAACGCTCAAGTTGGTGAAAGTTAGCTAGATTTGAATTGGCAAGAAGAAAAGCCTCATTTGGTTGAATTTTGGCATTTAAATGTTGTGAGTTAGAGAGGCTACCAGGCTAGAAAGGTTGTGTGTTGTGTTGTGGGCTAGATGGGTCAACTTGTTTGCATAAGGCTAACCAATTTAGATGATTTTTTGGTCATTGTTTTGTAAAATCTACCTACCCTCCTAAATTGTATGCAATACAATTTGTTTCACAAATTGTTTGAATCACACATCTTTGGTTCCTAGACTAGTGCCCTAGTCAATTGATTCATCTTCACTTGTTATCGTAATGACCGGTTGATTGATACTTATACACATGTAGCTTTGGCTAGGAGAGACAATTTGATCACATCCTTGGTGATCTTTGTAGCTTAAGAGTAGCTAGACTCTCTTATTGTGTCAAATGCCAAATAGTGGGAGAGTTAGTCTAGTATTGATTTATGAGATAGAGAGTTTTTGTTTGGATTTCTTGTGATTGGACCCTCTCCATTCTCTACTTCTTGTTTGTGTGAGATGCCATGACTTTAGAGCATTGGTGCTTTGATGTGCTCTTGGTAGCAAGACTGGAGTGATGATCAGTCATATTATCTATGTTTTTCTCTAATGAAGGAGGAAGTGATAACTTGTAGATTGTGAGAGTGCATGTTGAGATGGTGAATTATATGTCACTCTTTTCCCTAGTGTAGTTTTTATAGTTAGAGTACATTAGTGAGTGGTGTTTAGTTGGTGGTAGCACTTGGTGTTGGCATTTGGTGGTGATTCTTGGTGGGGTACTTGTGGTGGTTATAGTTATGATTACAGTTTGAGTTACGTTATCATGATAGAGTTCTTTGGAGATTCTAGAGGAGATATTAGTATAGTACACAATGGGTTTACACGGAGTAGTATGCAATACCAACATGTATCTTAGGTCCTAGTGAGAGAAGAAATTGACTCTGGAATTTGATATATGAGTTGATTTAATTGTATCTTAGGTCTTAGTGAGGGAGGAAATTGACTCTAATTTGTAATTTGATATATGAGTTGATTCAATTGAGACTATACTTGGTGTGTCTAAACTGTTATTGTGTGACATGGATAAGTTTATGGGTTTAAAGGAGGGGCCTTCAAAGGCCCCAAGCGCTACTTTGGTCTTTAGTTTGGTTGAGTATATTGAACTCAACATGGTGGAGGAGAGAGTGATGATATTTGGATTTGGCAAGGAAACCTCATCCATAGTTCTTACTTCTTCTAGAGTGCAAGAGAGTGCACCACATTGTGTTAGCTTCCAAGGATAGAGTGGACTCTCCAAATCTTATGGAGCAAGTGGAAGGCTTAATGTAGCTAGGGACCCCTACTTTCATTTTTGAGTCAATAGCATCCAATGAGTGGTGGTGTTGCTTGTTGGACTTGTGGTGTGCATCACCACAAGAGGGAGTGAACTTAGGGCAATGGATATGATACCTCTAGTGCATTGTAGCCAACATAGAAAAACATAACCACAAATTTGGTCACACCAATGATTGATGCTTTGACCTTCACCTAGAGTTATGGAGTGGTAAGGCTACTTTGGTAGGTGGTAGAGGAGCTCTAGGTCATGGAGAACAAGGTGATCAAGGTAGTGGTAGAGGACTCACACTTGGTAGGAGCACAATACCTACTCTTGCTTCTAATACAACCATGCCTACTCGGATTGAACAATTGGAGCAAAGCTGGCTAGTGTAGCTATAAATCAAAGGAGATCAGATTCATGCGTTAAGGCTTCCACCTCTTATGTTGGTGATAGAGACATCTTGGAGTTTATGTGTAGAGCAACACAGGTAGAAGCATTTTTTGTAGTGACTAGGGGTGGCATACATGCTCTAGAGCTTAGAAAAGCATTAGTGGAGTTGGACCCATAGCGAGGAGAGGCTAGTAGACAAGTCAGACTTCCTCAATCTTTTACACTCTTTAAGGTACTATAAGGCAACATCCATGGCTCCTAAATGTTCTAATGTAGGTATGGTAGGTGGTGATAGAGTGCATGATAGACTAGATGTTAGTCAATCACCTGCTACTATACCTGTAATGTGCATCTGCATATGGTTTCTATCAATTTGGACAATATGCAACTTGTGTTTGGCATTCTCTACACCTTGTTGGATTTTAGAAACAAAAATGTTGACGTCTACTTTTGTAGCCATTGGGTGGATCTTTACCAAGCTTGAAGGTGTGAAAGGGTACTCTCTATACATGAGGAAGAATGGTGTGACCTACATAGATATATTCACTAAATTTTTCTAGGCAAATTCCACCAATGGAAGTAAGGTGTCTCACCTTTCTTGCTCCTCCAAGTGAAGCCCTAGAGCATATCCTCAATAGTGCAATTAGCCCACTTTGTTTGTCCATTAGTTTATGGATGGTATATTGTGGACATGGCTAATTTGGTTTTGAAGATGCCAAAGAGTGTTCTCCAAAACAAACCAATGAATTGAGTGCCTTGATTGGTGATAAGGACTAGAGATATGCCACGGTGAGAAAAGACTATAACTAAGTACAGTTGAGCTAATTGTAAAGCAGTCACATCCTTTGGTCATAGGACATATATGAATCATTTTGCTAAGGTGGTCTACAAGGACTACAATTGAGTCAAACACTAAGGTGGTCTTGGGCAATTCACAAACCAAATCCATGCTTATTTATTCTCAAAGTTGTGTAGGAGTAGGGAGGGGTTGAAGGGGTCCTACAAAAGCTTAATTAGAGACTTTATTGTGTTGATAGAGTAGTCAACTTTGAATGTACTCTATCACATTGTTGCTCATCTTGGCCAATAGTAATTGTGTTTGACTACATCTAAGATCTTGTCCACTCCAACGTGACCTATAGTGGTGGAATCATGACATTCCACTAGGATGGTGGTTCTTAGGTTCGGGGCATCCAAGATCCCTAACTTGCCAAAATGAAAGGTGAGTCCTTGGATACTCATTATGCCTTTGGATGATGCTCCTAAAATCTATGGGTCAATCTTTGTAGCAATAAAAATCTTTGGTTAGAATTTTGGTTCATCTTGACCTTTACCACCAGATTATTTTTCATAAGCATTCTGGTAAATGCATTTGCAAGTTGCTTCTTGCAAATACAATCTCCACTTTGCTCATCAAATTTGTTGACAAGATAGATCTTTCTGTGTCTTGAGGTAGATTAGAGATTTATGGTTTGTCTTCACTAATGCCTTCTTCCAAGATAATGCTTCAAATGCTTGGTTGTAAGGACATTGCCAACTCTTCTTGTTTGGTGGTGTGGTAGTTGCATTCTATTGGTGATATATTTTGAGAGAAATATGCAATTGGGTACTATTTGTCATGCTATTCTTTTTGTAGAACTACTCCTATCACAACGCTTGATGCATCTATAGCCAGCTTCATTGGAAATTTTGGGTAGGTCATACCATTTTAAGATTGGTGCATGTAGTAATGTATCTTCAATTCTTGAAAGGCCAATTCTTGTGTGGTTCTCTACATTAAATTCTTTTCCTTGCCAAGTAGTGCCATTAGAGGTTATGTGACCTTGGAGAAGTCCTTATGATAGAACCACATCAATCCCAATAAACTCTTGAGTTGAGTCTGATCTTTTGGAGCATCTTATTTTTGAATGATCTCTATTTTATCTATTAATACTTGGATACCTTTTTCATTTACTCTATGCCCCCAAGTAGTCTATTTTAGGCTTACCAAACTCACATTTTGAGATTTTAGCATACAATTGATTTTGTCATAAAATTGAGAGGACTTTTTGCAAATGTTATTGGTGCTCTATCAACATCTTGTTGTAAACTAAGATATCATCAAGGAAAATGATAATAGATTTATCCAAGTATGGACTAAATATATCATTCATTAAACTCATGAAAATGGTCGGTGCATTGGTGAAGCCAAATGGCATCATCAAGTACTCAGAGTGACAGTACCTTGTTTGGAAGGTAATTTCATATATGTCCCTTCATGATCTTAATTTGGTTATGACTACTCTGTAGAGCAAGTTTGGTGGAGTACTTTACCCCATTGAGTTGATCAAATAGGTCATCCATACCTCGTAATACCAATAGCTAGACATATAATCTAGAGGTGGAACTGGCTTGGTAATATCTAAAAAGATATTTTATATGATATAATAAGTATATCAGATAGAGGTATCACCAAAAGAGTATTTCCACTAATAGTGCAGGAGTCAAAAGCATCTTGAAAACTTCAAAGCCATTTTGGAGATCTAAACAAATGAATTGGGTCTAATAAATGGAAAGATCCTCCTTCCTTTTGAATAAATAAATTTACCTTCTCTCCCCTCCCCCCCCCCCCCCCCCCAAATGTTCATCTCATTGAGAGCTTTCCAATGGTACCTCACCCAAGCAATCTGAGTTTTTTATAGGAAGACTCTCTAAAGATTCCCTTTGATCAAACTTGTTTGACCAACCAAATAGAACAAAGACCAATAGGTCACCCATCCATGTAACTAATATAAGGGTGAAGCTTGCTGACATATCATCAATCCAGATATCTTATCCAAAGGTGTAGCTTCCTTTGAGTGGATCCTCTTTGCTATATAATAAAGACAAGGTACTCCTTTGGGACATCCGAGAATTGAATGTGAAGCTTTGTGGTTTCTCTCTTGTATTTCTCTTGGGGGTTTTATTGTCCTTGGAGTATTACAATGATATCAAAGTAGGTATTATAATCCAAGAGAGTGGATCACCCCTCTTGGAGGAACACGGACTATTGAAATTGAGTAATTTTGAGGAGAGAAAACATAGTGCAATTGATAAACTAAGGGTGTTTTAGAGAGAAGTTGGGATAGAAACGCCTAGAGGACAATTTGCTATGCATTGCTTTCCATTATTGAATCTATCTCACATCTAGATTATGTATATCCAATGTGAGCAATTGAGAGTATATCTCATTTATCATTTTGGAGCAAAGTTCATGGATATAATGATGAATTCACCAAACCCAGTAATTATATTTGTGGTGATATATGATAGAGAGTGAGAGTTGAAAATCTATATCTTGTTATGATGCATTTAGATCTGAATGTACCAAATTTTCTCCCTTTCAACATGCAAGTAGAAATCCATTATGTGATTAGACCAAATGTGATGTTTAAGGATTTATAGTCCATAATTTTGGTGAAGAATATTATCAATAAGTGATAGCCTTTGAAGTCCCAATAGTCTATGCCCCCTCTCAAGTGATTGCATTAACCTTCTATTAAAGTAAGAAGAAGTGATTGAGTGTTTGCCATGTGTATGAATCATAGAGATGTAGTTGCAAGATTTGATGCAAGGAATGCAGGGAATAAATGTTGAATGAGTTTTGGGAGATCAAGATGACAATGGAGGCATTGCAAAGTCAAGTATGTACCTCAAGAACAATTAGGTAATGCAAGAAGGGAAACCCTCCAAAATCTCAAGACCAATGATGAAAGCACTTGGAGAGTCACTCATGCCAATGACATCAACCCCGATCAATAATAAAGCCATATTGTTACTATAAATAAAGAACACATGCAACATTGAGCCTTACAAGGGACAAATTTCCATGAGAGTAGTGGAAAACTAGATTTCAAGAATGACTTGATACTTTCAATTGTTCATTACAAAGATCAATGATCATTCTACATGCATGTTTGCATGTGGGTACTTAATTGATAAAGCTCTCACATGGTATGATGCTTGGGAACAATCACTATTGGCAAAAGAAAGATAAATCAATTGGTTGAAAATGCAAGAAAGGTTGCTCAAGAATTTCTAATCTATGGATTTTGTACAGATTGCATGAACCCAACTCTAGGGGTTGAAGAATAAGAATAACATACAAGAGTATGTGGAGGCACTTCTTGATCTATAGGCTGCTATAATGGATATGAGTCTAATAGAAACTCTTGAGTAGGGTAATTCTAATGCAACACTACTGGGTTGAGACACCCCATTCTGGTGGAACAATTTCTATGGAATTGTGCAACATCTGGTTTTGAGACCAAGAAGCATGATCACTTCAAGGAGAACATGGATGGGTTGAAGAAAGGAGAGATGGCATCCCATAAGGAAAAGAGGTTTGAGAAAAATATCAACATTGTTACAATTACGGGATGTGAACCAGCTTGTCTCTCACTTAGAATGAACCTTTGATTGCTATTATGGTAGTGCACCATGGACTAAGAAGGCAAAGAACTCCAACTCCACCATACTCCTCCAAGACTAACACTCCAAGACTCAAGACATTGCTCACTAGAGAACTCAATGAGAGAGAGATAGTTGCAAATGAAAGGATGATGAGTACCTCCTCACCCCTAGTTTATATACTTGTGAAATAATTACACACCAAAGTTACTAATTACTGGAGTAACTCAAGTAACTAGGCTAAAAGTCAAGTAAAGTCAAAAAGTATAAAGGAATATCCATCCACATGGGCGTATTCCACTAAGCATGTGATCTTATCTTGACCCAACCACTAAGTCAAGGATTCCTTCACATGGGCTATCCTTGGACTATAGAAGAATCCAAAACAAAAAGGCTTGTAGGCCCAAGAGTTCTCAACTCTTTCCTCAAAGCCAAACACCTAGGAATAATACCAAGTCAACACACTAAAATCTAAAATAGTGGTGCTCATCTTTTCCACTTCCTCTAAAGTAAGGTCCCCTCTATTTTAGATATGACTAAATTTAGCTAATCATGACTAATGTAGAACCGTCCTTTGTCTCTATATAAATAATATTTCTCAAGTACTAGTAATACAAACTAAATATCACAATACTACATACATGCACAAATAGGTATTATAGGCCGAGTTGTGCACATAGCCATTAATTATCATGCTCATCATCCTAGAGGCCCTTGGCCTCCATACAAGCAACCTTTAAACCACATGGAAAGACAAATTGAAGAAGAGGATGCTAAAATCACATTAGAAAACAAAGATCACTAGTAAATGTACCTCATAATCTTACTAGCTCAACAGAGAAGAGTAAAAGTGGAAGGAGGAAAAAGACAAGTATGCAAAGGTAGAGGAAGACAATCACACAATTGATTGTTGTAAATGGCATCCTAAAAGGCAATCAAGTGAGAGTATTATAGACCATGGAGCAACATAAAATTTCTTGTCTTGCTCTATTGCAATAAGGTTGGAGATGGAACTAGAGAAGGATGAGATGATGAATTAGAGTTACCTAATGGTTAGAAAAAGAGGATTGAATCATTATCTAGAAAGGTAGCACTCTTTGTAGGAGAGTACAAGGAGCAATTGAGAGGTAAATGATAAGGTTAGCTTGTTTTGATGCAATCTTAGGCATATCATGGATGCTGCACTATAACTCCACAGCCGATTGGAAAAAGAAAGTAGTGAGAACTAGCCAATGGAAGATCTTTGGGGTTAAAGTAATATCACAAAGGCAAAAAGATTCTCTTTATATCATAGGGGCAACAATTATCAATAAGACAAATGTGGTCAATTAGTTTTAAGATGTCTTTGTTTTAAGAACTATGCTTTTGCCTTTGTGATATTTCTTTAACCTCATAAGGGAGCCTTGTCATAACTTACTTCAAATTCTTACCACTTTCTTTTTCCAATCGTCTTTTTCCAATCTTGTATCACAAAGACATCTTAAAACTATAGAAAATATATCTAGCATATCATCATATGGGGCTTCTATCTTTTTTGTGAAGAAGAAGGATGGTATAATGTGCATGTGCATTAACAATAGTCAATAAAGACTAAATCAACAAGAATAAATAGTGAAGAATAAATACCCATTACCTAGCATAGTTGACTTGTTCAATCAACTTAATGAGGCAAAGCACTTCACCAAACTTGATCTATGAATTAGTTACAACCAAATCAGGATTGCAAAGGAAGACCTACACAAAATTACCTTTCAAACAAGGTATGGTCTCTTTCAGTACCTAGTGATGTTGTTTGGCCTCACCAACACTCCAACCACTTTCATGAGTTTGATGATTGACATATTTTGTCCATGCTTGGATAAATCTATTGTCATTTTTTCTTAATGACATCATAGTCTACAACAAGACAATGATAGAGCACAAGCAATATCTACAAGAAGTCCTCCAAATTCTATGACAAAATCAATTGTATGCCAAAATCTCAAAGTGTGACTTTTGCAAGTTTGAAGCAGACTACTTGGGGCATAGAGTAAGTGCATAAGGTATCCAAGTCTTAATAGATAAAATAGAGGTCATTCAGAAATAAAGTGCTCCAAAAGATCAGAATCAACTCAAAATTTTCTTGGAATTGATGGGGTCATATTGTTAATTTGTCAAGGAATTCTCTAAGGTTGCAAAACCTCTAATGGCACTACTTGACAAGTAGATGTAAGGAACCACACAAGAATTGGCTTTTTAGAATTGAGAGGGCATTACTACATGCACCCATCTTGAAATGGTATGACCCAAAATGTCTAATCAAGTTGGCTATAGATGCATCATGCATTCAGTAGGAGCAATCCACAAGAATGGAATGATGGATGGCACCAATTGCATATTTCTCTTAAAAGTTATTACTAGCAAAATACAAGTATCACATTATCAAATGAAAATAGTTGACCATTGTCCTTGCAACCAAGCATTGGAAGCACTACCTTGGCAAGAAGGCATTTGTAGGGGAGATAAACCTTAAACATCTAGTCTACCTTGAGACACAAAAAGATCTATCTCGTCAATAGATTTGGTAGGTAGAGTGGAGACAATGGTTCAACGTGATAAGCATATGTGGAAGGCAAGAAGCAACCTGCAGATGTATCCACCCAAATGCCTATGGTAAATAATATGGTGGTAGAGGTCAAGATGAATGTAGTATTTTGGCCAAGGATTCTTTGTTGTTACAAAAATTGACCCATATCATCCAAGGGTGTAACCAATACTTAAGGACTCATCTTTCATGATGGCAACTTCTGGATCTCGGATGCCACAAGTATAAGAACCACAATCCTTGTAGAATGTCATGATTCCACCATTGCAGGTCACATTGGAGTGGACAAGATCTTAGATGCAATCAAATGCTATTTTTATTGGCCTAAGATGAACAATGATCTGACAAAGTACATCCAAAGTTGACTACTTTGTCAACAAAATAAAACTTCTAATCAAGCTCTTGCTAGACTCCTTCAACCCCTCCCTACTCCTACATAACGTTGAGAACAAGTAAGCATGGATTTGGTTTGTGAATTGCCCAAGACCACCTCAAGGTTTGACTCCATTGTAGTCTTTGTTGACCAACTCAAAATAATTCATGTGTATCCTACTACCAAGGACATGATTGCCCCATAATTAGGTCAATTATACTTAGATGTAATCTTTTCTTACCATGGCTTGTCTTGAGTGCTCATCACCTATAGAGGCTCTCAATTCACTAGTTTGTTTTGGAGAATACTCTTTGGTATCTTTAAAACCAAATTGGCCATGTCCATGCCTTACCATCCACAAACCAATGAAAAAACAAAGCGGGCTAATCATACTATTGACAACATGTTCCGGGGCTTCACCTTGATGAGCAAGAAACGTAGGACACCTTACTTCCACTAGTGAAATTTGCCTACAACAATTTAGTGAATGCATCTACATAGGTCACACCATTCTTCCTCATATATGGAGAGCATCCTTTCATACCTTCAAGCTTGATGAAGGTCCTTCCAATGGCTACCAAGGTTAACGTTGTCAACACTTTTGTTTTTAAAATCCAACAACGTGTAGGGAACGCAAAGCATAGGTTGTAGATTGCCCAAAATTAACCAAAACAATATGCATATGCACATCTCCATCACATGGAATTCAATGTTGGGGATAAATCCTAGTTGTCCACAACCAACCTCACATTAGTTGGCTCTCATAAGCTTAGACCTCATTTTATTGGCCTTTCCCCATCCTTCATTGAATTGGTATAGTGGCCTACCATCTCAAGATACCACTACACATGAAGATCCATCCAATATTCAATATTTCCTTACTATGTAGATATGCACTCCAACCACCACACATTCCATCCATACAAAAACTAAGACCTTGTCCAACACTCATTGATGGCACGGAGGAATATGAAGTTGAAAGCAAACTCCAAAGCACATCTATAGTACCCACCATCTACATGTAGGATATCTTGTACATTGAAAAGGGTACCCATTGTATGAGGCAACATGAGAGCCAACAACCAAAATTGACCCATATATTGGTGTAAGTGCAATCTTTTGAGCAATAGCTTTGCAATGAGGATGTTGCATCCTAAAAGGTAGGAGGTTTGTAATACCAATAGTTAGACAAATTATCTAAATGTGGAAATTAGCTTAGTAATATCTACAAGGATGTTATATATGATGGACTGAGTAGATCACATAGAGGTGTCACTAAAAGAGCACTTCCACTAATAGGCCAGGAGTCAAAAACATCCTAAAAACTTTAGAGCTAAATTTTGAGGCCTAAATGGATGAATTAGGCCTCAAAATAGAAACACTCTCTCCCCTTTAAGTTAACAAGGCTTTCCTTCTCCCCCACTATTTTTCTCATTGAGAGTTTTCTAACGATACCTCATCCAAGCAATTATGAGCTTCTTATAAGAAGATTCTTTAAAGATTCTCTCTAGTCAAACTTGTTTGACCAACCAAATAGGACAAGGACCAATAGATCACCCATCCATACAACTAATCTAAGGGTGTAACTTATTGACATGTCATCAATCCATGTATTTGATCCAAGGGTGAAAGTTCCTTTTGAGTGGATCCTTTTTGCTATATAATAAAGATAATGTGCTCTTTTGGAACATTTGAGTGTTAAGTTTGAAGCTTTGTGTATTTTCTCTTGTGTTTCTCTTGGGGGTTCTCCTATTCTTGGAGTGTTATAATCCTCCTCTTCAATTCATTTCTCCATGTTGTTCAAAGGTTATCATTACGGAGATCAAGGGCCTTTAAGAAGACAAGCACGACAACTGATGGCTATGTGCCCAACTCGGCCACAATTGTAACAATGTTGTTGTTATGCTCAACCCACTTCCCCTTATGGGACTCCATCTTTTCTTTCTTTGATATGTCCATGTTCTCCTTAGAGTGGTCATTGTTGTGCGTATATACATCGCTACATAACATACATCGCTGTCAACATCATACATTATAGAAGCACAACTCACACATAAGTCATACATAGACTCTAAAGTGCCACAATATAATCAGATTGTTTACCACTCTCAACTCAACTCAACTCAGATCAGTACTTGATCTATCACTCTATAAACTGCCAACAAGTAGGCATTGATTACAATCAAGCCACACCCACTTTAGCTAAGAGAATCCAGGTGACGCTTGCCGGCCTCTATCCACCATAGCCAAGAACTCAAAGGCTCAACATCAGAGAAGTGAGCTCTTTGGAGCTACACTTTGAAAGTATACCCCATGGACTTGAGCTAGGTTTGAAACCTAACGGTCCCACTGACGTCACACTCGATGGTGCAAATGGTGCAAAGTGATGGTGGGCCCCACCGTGAAGTCAATACCCCAAACATGAAATCTGTCCATCGGGAAGTATTCTTTGAGAAACTGCTGAAATAACTCTAACTTCTATCACTGGAACTTCAGTGTCCAAGCAATCTAGATGCAACACTACAAATGGCATGACAACTATCGTGCATATATACATCGTTTCACAACATACATCGCTGTCAACATCATACAATAGAGAAGCACAACTCACACATAAGTCATACATAGACTCTAAAGTGCCACAATTGCCCCCCTAGCTGGCGGTTAGATCCCTCTAACTTCAGATAGCCATCTACTCTAAGTATATGGTATACCCTATAATGGGCAAAGATCAAGAGGCCGGGTGCTATGGAGCCCCATCGTTAGTTGCTTGTCTGCAATCTATACCATATAAAGAATGAACTAGCTATATGTCAAGTACATCTAGGACATAACCACTATCCCTGAGGAACCACCGTGAGGGGAGGAGTCATACATGCCATATGCCATATGCCATCCTCTCAAACAGCTATCACACACTAACATAGTAGCAGCTTCACCAGAAGAGCCACATAATATACATCTCAAGCCTGCACGTACAAGTGCTAAGCTTGGGTCCATAGTACCATCAATGTTTGGGAGGTGGCATGTGCACAATTGCACACATGATCCTTCCAAACAACACCATCATGTCCTTCGAACACAAGGACTCTAGATGGAAAAACCTCATGCACTCTTAAGATAGTGCGGCCTGTCAAAACATCAAGTGCCTGTTGTAGATATACATAGTCTCCTGGATGAAATTGACAGATCGAGGGTCTATAACCTCCTCCTCGAATGGTAGCATAGCATAAAGTATCTCTATGTTGAGCAATTGCCAAGTTCTCAAAGGCCATTGGCATCACTCTCTGAAAGATCTCTGCCCATTGAGAACATGAGCTCATCCATACATTGGAGTCATCCAAGTCCAAAACTATAGTAGCATCTTGATGAATAGCTGCAAGTAAATCTAGATCTTGTCCATAGAGTAAAAAGTATGGAGAGAAGGATGCTAAGGAGTCTTACCGGCTGAACTGATAGCCCATGGCCAACCAAGGTAACTAGAGATCCCAATCTCCCAAGTGGCCTCTCTGCAAACCATACTTTTGCAATCCTCTCTTCATCATTTGAACCACTCTCTCTGCTAAGCCATTTGCCTCAAGGTGATCTCAGGAGGTAGTATGGTGATCAATCAAAGCCTTGTCACACAAGACTTGAAACTCCCCCAAGAACTATGTATCCTGATCAGTCAAAACCTCAACTGGTGCACCAAAATGACTAAGAACTTGATCCAAGAACAAGTAAGTTGTCCCTTCACTAGACTTGTCAGGAAGTGCCACCAACTCAATCCACTTGGAGAAGTGCTCCACCATCACCAAAACATACCGATGATGTCTCATAGTCAGCAATAAAGGTCCGGCAAAGTTCAAACTCCAACGGTAACCCAATCCCATGATAGATAATGGGTGTAATTGTAGCGTATGAGCATTGAATGATGCTCTAACTTGGTCACAAACCACACATTTGGCAATAAACTGCTATACCTTGGTCTGCATACCACTCCACCATTAATGGCTATGGAGTAAGCTATATGTACGCTTTACTCCAAAATGTCCTAGCTCCTCATGAGCGTGACGGACCAATTGTGGTCTCTGAGATGGAAGGGTACTACTTGCTCTCTACCATCTTCCCATACACACAAAAGGTGTCTGCCTTCCAATCTGAATCGTCTGGCTCGCTGAAAGACACGGTCTCTCTCCTTGGCTCCAATTGTTCTACCCACAACACCAATGCAAAGATAGTCTATCACTAAGACATCATCATGAATGTCTTGCTAAACTATACAAATATCTTCACTCTCTAGATCTATGACCTCAATAACTTCTCTTGTATGTGTTGAGAGAGATACCACCAAAGCCTTAGAAAATATACACATAAAAGTAGATGCATGCCAACCTGGCACCATCTCTTTATCTATCTCACCATGCCAACATGCTCCGGTCTGATCTTGCTGGCTGGGACATGGGTTTCTACTCAACCCATCTGCATCACCGTTCACCACTCCAGGTCTGTGAACAACAGTGAAATCATACTCCTGTAAAATCAAAGCCCATCATGCAAGCTTCCTTGAAAGCTTGTCGGACTCCATCAACCACTTTAGTGGCTAATGATTAGTGATGAGAATGAAGGAGTTACCAAATAGGTAACATCAGAAATATGCTACTGCCCAAACTGCTGCCAAGCACTCTCTCTCATATGAACTATACTTTACCTCCGCTAAATTGATGGAGCAACTAGCATAGGCCACCACAAACTCCTTCCCCTCATCATCATGCTAGGTGAGCACTGCTCCAAGCCCCAACATACTCCAATCAGTATGAACCTGAAATGGTCATCCTCTGATCGGTCTCCTCAAAATAGGAGCAGATGTCAAACTCTCCTTGAGCTCTACAAAAGCTCTCTCTTGCTCATCTCCCCAGCACCACTCTTGTGTAAGCTTGGTCAACTTTGTTAAGGCCTTGGCAATGGCACTAAATCCTCTAACATAGTAGTGATAGAAGTTTGCCAACCCAAGGAATGCTTACACTCTGCTTACATTTGTAGGCCAAGGAATGCGTGCAATAGTCTCCACCTTGGTCTGCTAAACACCAAGTCCTCTCGGGAGGAGAGTTTTTGGTGACCCAAATACTCAACCTGCTTGTGGAAGAACCTTCACTTCCCATGATGTAATTTGAGTCCATGAGATCTCAACCTCTCAAACACCTCCAACAACTGTCTCTCATGCTCCTCCATAGTAGTGCTATAGACCAAAATGTCATCAATATAGCACTAAGCAAAATCCAATCCAGCTAGGATCCTATCCATGACCCTCTGGAACTCAGCAAGAGCGTTCTTTAACCCAAATGGTAAGAACCTCCACTGATATAACACATCTTTGCCGTGAGGATCAATAGCCCAGAATGTTGTCTTGGACTTATCCTTCTCCTTGATCGGCAATTGATGATATCTCGCTCAAAGATCCAAAGTACTAAAGACCTTTGCATGCCCAATCGCATCAAAAATCTCCTCCCGTGTAGGCATGGCATACCTATCAGCCCTAGTCTATTGGTTGATAGGACAATAATCTCCACACATCCGCCTATCTGTGTAGTTGCCATGCATATCCTTCTTGGTTGGCATCACTGTCACTGATGCATACTCTACATGTGAAATCTCCACCAAACTAGCCTCAAAAAGGTCACTACTCCGGCTTTGAATCAATGTCCTCTCCATATCACTATATCAATAAGGACGTCGGAAAACTGGTGTATCGTTAGTCAGCTCAATCCGTATACTAGGTCCCTTCAGAGCACCAAAGCCTTCATATTGAAGGCAAAACAACTCGTGTGGCTCCTCAAGAACCTCCAAACCCTCTATCTTTCCTCTCTAGTAAACTTGGGTCCAAGGTCTGGCTCCCAAGTATCCTTTGTAACTGTCATAGGAGTGGAAGACATACTGACTAGCTACTACATTGGGCCCTTGGGAGCAATAGTGTCATGCTCCCGACCACTAGAGGTCTCAACCACTAGAGATCCCAACCTCTATGTGAAAAACTCCCTCAACTGTGGCTGCAAGCTCCACACGTCCTCTAGCTGCATCCCAAGTGGACCAAGGGTGTACTCCAAGTAGCCCACACTCACCTAGATAGACTCCAAGTAGACCACTCTCCCTAGTAGCTATTGGCTGTGTCCCAAGAATATCATGTCCACTCGGTCCATCGCCCCTAGTATGTGCCTAAAACGTCTTGGTAGGCACATTGCTCACAAGTGTTTGAGTGGTGATGCCTATCAAGCATATCCTACGCTGCTCTGCCAAGCCAAGGCTCACAATCCGGGTCAAACAGTTTAGGTCCATAGCTTGACCTAACATCTAACGCCTAGATGCCTTTGACACTGTTGGAACAATGGTAATACCGGTGCAAAAACCCATTGCCCACTCTCTCTCATCAACGTTGGGCTCCACCAATTGCTATAACTATGAGTCCCAAAAAAGTCCAGGTCCTCCCTCTTAAAATGCATGAGAGCCTGGGAAACTCATGAGTGTAGGAAATGCAACTCTAGGCTGTCCAACTAGGTTCACCTATTGCCATAGGTGACCTATCAGCCACTATCACTGTCTGAGATGACGCCTAACATCCAAGATGTCATCAACAAAGATGTGCTCAAGTGGCTGAATCCCATCATAAGCAAGCTGTAAAAGCTCTTTGGGTAAGAGGTTTGTCCACCAAAGACAAAGATGATGAGCCCGTGATCCCACTCTGGTTGCATCTAAAAATATAGCAAGACCCATCCAAGAATGGCCTTGATGTGTACTTGCCACCACTCTTGTGCAAGAATCACCCATCAAAGGCACATTCTCCAAAAGGTAAGATGGAGAAATGGGCTGATGGACTTGGAGATGTCGTAGTATCCGTAAGATCTCCCAAAACACACCAAAACAAGGATCCTAAAGACCCAAACCGCGGCCCGCACGTGTATGTCCTTGACATGGCCATCCAAAAATCACCAAGTGAATAGGCCCATGTCTCTCTAGGTCATGCACCCCCAATAAGGAAATGTCTGCTGGTAGGGCCTTTTCGTAACCTCTGACTGCTGACATTGGTAATAACTACGGATACCAATATGCCAAGTGTGCCACATGATGTTGAGACTTGCCTTGCAGTCTCATCTCTCTCTACATACAAGTACCTATGTACTTGTATACCCGCCTGTAACATTGCAACTAGTCCGGTGCTAATCTCACCAAACAACTCCAATAGACATATCCCTTCTATTGGATATTGCCAAGCAATGAGTGTGGTATCCAAAGGTGTCAAAGTAATTGCCTCTAGAGGCTCATCCTCACACTCATCTCCTGATGGCACAAAGGCTCCACTCCAAGCCTGTTGCACCAACTAATCTGCATGTTGCTACAATGCCTCCTCGGAACTCCACAATGAAACATCCAAGGTGGATGGAACAATCCCACTTGTACTCCAAATCCGAGTGATCTCTTTTGGTACTGAATTATCCTCTGCATGAGCATTCCACTCCAACAAATCACCAGGCCAAGTAACTGCACCACTAAAAGATAAAACTGATGTTGCCATGGTCCCGAACTGTAGTGAGCCAAGACTACCACTACTAAAGCGTAGTACATACCTGTCCCTCACCAGACTGCCAACCTAGTCTATAGGAGGCTATCTCCTCCCAATAGTCAATGCTAAAACCCATGGGGTATAACATTGCTCCCCCAACTAGCACATCATATGACTCAACTATTGTCGCAATAGCTTGAGCTCTCACCACCAAGCTATCAGTCGGATGACCAGGCTGAACCTAGACAACAAGCTCCCCACGTGTGATGTACAGTGTCAAACCACCACCTAAAGATGTATGAATCTAAAATAGACACCTATCCACATCGGTCTTTTGTAACTCCAGATCGACAATTATAGCCTTCCCCAACATAAGGGGCTGCGCACTAGAGTCTAACAAGACTCTCTATGGTGTATAGACCTTCCTTGAAGGTCCCACCAAACAAAAAATCCCCCTCTAGTTATCCAACAGGATAATACCAAGTGTGAACCGTGCTCTCTCAAAGGCCGGTCTAGTTGGCAACTCTTCCTAGTCTAGCCGCCATTGCTTGCCATAAACCATTGGTTGTTGAATGGATCCCATGCTCCTCAACCAAGTCAGCTTCACTATCAACTACCTCTGCTCTAGTAGTAGGAATCGCATCATACATACTCTCACAAAGCATGGCAGCCAATCGGAACACTGGGGATGGGTCAACTCCCAATGTAAACATGTCATTGGCTGAAAACAAAGGATGCCGCATAATTAGTTGAGCCGCTCCCAACATCATGCTAGACTCAATTTGTGTAGTAGTAGGTGGTTGACTAGCAAGTAGTCCATCATGCACTCCATCACCACCTACCACACCTGCACTAGGACGTCTAGGAACCATGGATGTTGTCTGTAATGCCTCAGATAGCATGAAAGATTGGGGAAGTCTGACCTATCTCCCAACCTCTCCTCTTTGTGGGTCCAACTCCACGGATGCTCCTCTAGGCTCTGGAGCACATACTGCACTTCTAATCACTGCTGCAAATGCATCCACCTATGTTGCTCCGCACATGAAGTCCAAAGCATCTCTGTCACTAGCATATGTGGTGGAAGCCTCAACACCCGAATCTAATCTCCTCTGAGCAATTGCCATACTAGCCAATCTCTGCTCCAATTGCTCAATCCGAGTAGCCATAGCTATATCAGTAGTAAAGGCAAGTACTGCACTTCTACTAGGTGTAGATCCTCTACCACCACCCCTATCACCTTGTCCTCCCTAAATTGGAGCTCCTCTACTACCTACCATAGCAGCCCTACCACTTTATAACTTTGGGTGTAGATCAAAACACCAGTCACTAGTGTGACCAAATCTGTGGTAATGCTCACACTACCACAGATTTGGTCAAGATGTTACTAAATGAGAACTAAATGATCTCTCTTGAACTCATGGTAGTCATCCATCGGCGGACCCTCCAAATGGTGAAACAACCCCTTCCATGCCATGAAAGGTGTAAACAAAGTTGGGTTCCACATCTATTGCAGATCACACCAACTATTGAACTCTTGGATGAAGTCGTCCACAATGGTACCACTATACTAGAGTAACACCTAAGGCCTTTGGAGGCCCCATACATCTCATCCATGTCCCACAACAATGGTGCAAATAAGTGCACTCTCAACTAAATCAGCTCTTATGTCAAACTCCAACTAGGAGTCAATCTCCTCTCTCATTGGGACTTGAGATATAGGTTGATATCAAGTACCACTCCGAGTAAACCCACTACATATTGCAGGGCTATCTCCTTTGGAATCCCCAAAGAACTCTGTCATGACAAAGTAACCACAACCGCAAACTGCAACAGCAAACCAGAACCACAAACTGCAAATGCAAGTACCCCACCAAGTGCCTACCCCACCAAGTGCCAACACCAACTAAGCACCACCCAATAATGTAACTCTAACCAAGATAACTACACTAGGAGAAAGGGCAACCTGTAACTTGCCATCACAACATGCACTCTTACCATCTACAGGTCATCACTTCTTGCCTCACCGGAGAGAAACAAAGATAGTCTGACTGGTCATCACTCTAGCCTCACTACCAAGAGCACACCAGAGCACCAATGCTCAAAAGTTAGGGCACCTCACACAAACATGGTGCACAACAAGAAGCAAAGAATGGAGTGGGTCCAATCATAAGAAATCAAAACAAAAACCCTCCATCTCATAAAACAACACAAGATTGACTCTACCACCATTTGGCATTTGACATAAGAGAAGTTTGTATCTAAGTCCTAAGCTACCAAGATCACCAAGAATGGGATCAAACTTCATCTCCTAGCCAAGTGTATTGATAATAGTGGCACAGTCACTAGGATAACAAGTGAGGGTGGACCAGTTGGCTAGGGCACCAGTCTAAGAACAAGAGATCTAGGAGTCAAACCCTATTGTGCACAATCTAGCAGGAAAGGCAGATTTTTCCAACCAATGACCAAGATCTACTCTAAACTAGCTAGCCTCACACCAGCAAGCTAGGTTGCTAGCCCTTCTAGGCCTTCATAGCCTCTCATAGCCCACAGCTATATGCCTCGAAGCCTCCACTGCCAAATCTCCATCAAGCAACAAGCTTCTGCACACCAGGGAAAAACTGAACTTCAATCAAACTACCAATGATCCACCGAGCTTGGAGATACCACCAACACTCAAAGTTCTTGCACTTGATTTCTCCCTGATTTCACTTCTTTGATGTAATCAGATTGTTTACCACTCTCAACTCAACTCAACTCAACTCAGATCAGTACTTGATCTGTCACTCTATAAATTGCTAACAACTGGGCATTGATTATAGTCAAGCCACACCCACTCTAGCTAAGAGAATCCAAGTGACGCTCACCGGCCTCTGTCCACCATAGCTAGGAACTCGAAGGCTCAACATTAGAGAAGTTAGAGAAGTGAGCTCTCTGGAGTTGCACTTTGAAAGTATACCCCCTGGACTCGAGCTAGGTCTGAACCCTAACGGTCCGGCTGATGGCACACTCGATGGTGCAAATGGTGCAAAGTGATAGTGGGCCCCATGTAAAGTCAATATCCCAAACACAAAATCTGACCAATGGGAAGTAGTCTTTGAGAAACTGTTGAAATAACTCTAACTACTATCACTGGAACTCCAATGTCCGAGCAATCAAGATGCGACACTACAAATCGCATGACATCATGCTCCTTGGTCTTGGAACTAAATGTTGCCCAATTCCATAAGAACTAGTTCACCAAAGTACGGTGTTTCAATAAGATAATGCTGAGTTGGCACTACCTATTCACCTCCTCCAAGTCTCTAAGCACATGCAATGGCTTCAAAAATAGTGCAAGGATTTTGTACCATTACCTCTTGGCAAAATTCCTCTTTTAACCCTTGTTTGAAATTGTCAAGAGTTGTTATTTTACTCATATTGATTATCATGACATATAGATCAAGAAATGCCTCTTGTATGTTGTTCTTCCACTTCAACCCCCATAGTCAAGTTCAAGCTATCTTCACAAAATCCATACATTGGAAATTCTTCAATAGCACTTTGTAATACCAAGGGTTAGCCATATGATCTAGATGTGAAATTTGGTTTGGTAACATCTAGAATGATGTTATACATGATGGTTAAAATAGATCAGATAGAAGTATCACCAAAAAAGTACTTCTACTAATAGGGCAGAAACCAAAATAGACTTGAGAACCTTAGAACCAATAGCTAGACATATGATTTAAAGGTGAGAATTGGTTTGGTAACATTTGGAAGGATGTTACACATGATGGACTAAACAGATCAGAAAGAGGTATCACCAAAAGGGGACTTCTACAAATAGAGTAAGAACCAAAATATGCCTGAAATCTTTGAAGGCAATTTCGGAGGCCTAAACGGATGAATTAGGCCTCGAAAATGTGCAAATTCCCCCCCCCCCCCTCTTGGATGGAGAAAAAGCTGGCCTTCCCTCCCCCTGCTTTGTCTCGTCAAGAGCTTTCCAACAATACCTTACGTGATCCTGAGATTCCTACAGGAAGATTCCCTAAAAGATTCTCTCCGGTCAAAGCTTGTTTGACCAACCAGATAGGACCTAGACCAGACAAGTCACCCATCCAAGTAAGTAATCCAAGGGTGGAGCTTGCTGACATGTCACCTATCTGTGTCCCTAATCCTATGGTGGAGCTTCCTTGGAGGAGATCCTCTTTGTCTATATAATAAAGAGAAGGTGCTCCCTTGGGGCATCGAATGTTTGAGTGTGCAATCTGTGTTTTCTCTCTTCTCTTGTCCTCGGAGTATTACACACTTCTTGGATTGCCATCCAAGTGATATCTCTTCCTTTTACCAACATTGATCATTCCCAAGCATTGTACCATGTGAGGGTTTCATCAGTCAAGTACCCACATGCAAACATGCTTGAAGAAGATTGATGATCTCAATTGTGAATAATTGATTGTAATTCTTGAATTGAAAGATTCAATAATTCTTTCAATTATTCAATATTTTAATTGAAAGTATCTTCAAGATTGTAATTCTTGAATCTATTTTTCCACTAATCCCATGGAATGTTTTCCCTTGTAATGCTTGATGATGCACACTTTCTTAATCTATAGTAACAATGTGACCTCATTCTTAACTAGGGTGGTGTCATTGGCATGAATGACTCTTTGAGTACTTCAACTGATGGTATTGGGTTTTGGGATGATTCCTCTTCTTGCATTAATTTATCACACTTGACTTTCCAATGCTTCCATTGTCATCTTGATCTCCCAAACTTGTTCAACATCCCTTGCATTCTTTGCATAAGATCATGCAACTACAATTCCATGATTCATACACATAGCAAATGCTCAATTGCTACTTCATACTTCAATTGAGGGTTAATATGATCACTCAAGAGAGTGCACAGATGATTTTGACTACCATTGCAACCTCAAAGGCTATCATTCATTGATAATATTTCTCACCAAAATTGTGGACTACAAAATCCCTAAACATCACTTTTGGTCTAATTACATAATGGATTTCTATTTGAGTGTTGAAAGAGAGAGAAGTTGGTAAATTTAGATCCATTTCATCATAATAGAATCTAGATTGTCAAATTCTACTCTTTATTGTATATCACCATAGGTAGAATCACCATGTTTGACAAATTAATCACTATGTCCATGAACTTTACTCCAAAATGGTAAATGAGATATACTTTCACTTGCTCATGGTGGATGTACATAATCTTGATGTAGAATAGATTCAAGAATGGAAGGCAAGGTGTAGGAAATTGTCCTCCAGTAGTCTCCATCCCATCCTTTCTCTAAAATAAACCCAATCTATCAATTGCACTATGTTTTCTCCCCTTGAAATTACTCAATCTCAATAGCACGAGTTCTTCCAAGAAGGATGATCCACTCTCTTGGATTAAAACACCTACTCTAATACCATTGTAATGTTCCAAGGAAAAGATAAATACCAAGAGAAATACAAGAAAAGAAACACAAAAGAGACACTAAGCTTCATCTCTCAATATTACGATGCCCCAAAGGAGCACCTTGTGTTATTATGTAGCAAAGAAGATCCACTCAAAGAGAGCTCCACCCTTGGATCAAATGCATGGATTGGTAACATGACAATGAGCTCCACACTTAGATTAGGTGCATGGATTGGTGATATGTTGATCCTTGTCCTATTTGGTTGGTCAAACAAGTTTGACCATAGGGAATCTTTGGGGAATCTTCTTATAAGAAGCTTAAAATAATATGATTGAGATACCATTGGAAAGCTCTCAACAAGATGAAAAGGGAAGAGAAGACAACACCTTTACCCTTGAAGAGCTGGGAGTATTCTACTTTGAGGTCTAATTCATCCATTTAGGTCTTCAAAATTGACTCTAAAGTTTTCAAGGTGTTTTTGGCCTTTGCACTATTAGTGGAAATACTCTTTTAGTGATACCTCTATTTGGTCTACTTAGACCATCATATATAACATCCTTCCAGATATTACTAAGCCAATTTCCAACTCTAGATATTATAACTAGCTAATGGTATTACATAAGATTGGGATCTCTAATTACCTTCGTTGGCCATGGGCTATTGGCAAGCCTCCTTAGCATCCTTCTCTACTTACTTTCTACTCTATGGATGAAATCTAGATTAACTTGAAACCATTTGTTGTGATTGTGATTATAGTTTTGGACTTGGATTATCCATATGTATGGATGAGCGCATATTCTCATCAAGCAAAGATCTTTCAAAGAGTGATGCCGATGGCTTTTGAAATCTTAATAATTGCTCATCATAGGGATACCTTGCATTATGCACTATTTGAGGAGGAGGTTATAGACTAAGCCTCAATCTATCAATTTCATCCATGTGACTATGTATATCTATGGCAAACTGCACTAACAACACTTGATGTTACTACATGCCGTACTACCTTGAGAGTGTGTGAAGTTTTGCCTTCTAGAGTCCTCATGGTGGAAGGATGTGATGGTGTTGTTTCGAAGGATCATGTGCACAATTCTACAACATGCCACTTCCCAAATGTTGATGGGATTATGGATCCAAGCTTGGCACTTGTACATGCAAGCTTACGGTGTATGTTATGTGGCTCTTTTGGTGGAGTTGCTACTATGTTGGTGTGTGATAGGTATTGAAGAGGATGGCATATGGCATGTTTAACTCCTCCTCTTATGATGGTTCCTCAAGGATAATGATTTTGTCCTAGATGTACTTGACTTATAGTTAGTTCACCTTTTATGTGATATAGATTGTAGACAAGCAACCAACAATGTGGCTCGATGGCACCTAGCCTCCTAATCTTGGCCCACCATAGGGCATATCACATATTTGGAGTAGACTATTATCTGGAGTTAGAGGGACTTATCTATCCAATGGATGGGCAATCCTCTATACCATCCATCATCTGAAGATTGTGTAATTAACTTTCATATAATAATGGTTAAGTCTTTTCCCTTCACGGACAAGAAAACTTTCTAGTCTTTGATGGTTGAATTCTTTGTTTAGCTTCATCAACGTAGGTTATTGGATTTAAACTCCACCATAAATTAGCTTTCCATTACATGGGGTATTTTTTATTAATAAATGATTTCTCAAACTTGCTTACCTTTTTGGATCTCTGTAACTCAAGGTCTAGATGGAGGTTGATAAAATAGGGTGCATATTATATAATTGCCACTTTAGAAAATATAGGATTATTTTGAATGCTATCATTAATATATAGTTTTTAATGATGTAGAAAGGTAAATATTAGACATGAATACAATGTTGATATAAATAAAATATTTACTAATTAAAATGAAGTGATATATAAATAAGGATTATCTTACATGAAATATAGTATAAAAAGAAATGATTGTACATCATCTTGGATGGATGTGCAATTAGTGCAATCCCCAAATTTTTAACTATAAAGATATTTAGCAAAATCACTTCTCTATTCTTATGGCTGATAACAATATGAAAATATAAAAATATCATCGTTTTTATAAAAAATTCTATACATCTTAGCATACTAATTAACTAATAAGGAATTTCCATTTTCATAGTTTACTCTAAACAAGTAGTTTATTATGTTATAAAAAGCATTTTCTATACTAAGCAATAGAGACAATTGGTTTTACGTCTATAGTTTAGTTTAGACAATTGCCATGTAATATTCGACATAAAATATTAAACAACATAATTCCTAAGAAAATCCATATCGGTATATCTCAAGCAAAACCATCACAGTAGATAATGTTTCTTTATCCATTTTGTTTTCATAGTTTAGAACTTACTCCAAACAACGAAGAGAGGAGAAAAGAAGGTACCGTAGACAAAGACTTTTCGATATTCTGATACACTAGGATAAACTCTCATTTTAAAAGAGATACATTTGTTTTTCACTTTTCTCTTGATCTTGGGTCTTTTAATTTTACATGCGCACGACTTTGGCACGATAACGTCATCTGTTCCTGAGGAGAATCCCGCGAACCTGTTCAAATTCCGGCTAACGAACAGAACAACCGGATATAAACATTACAGGCTACTGTTCGTTCGAGATCCCGTTCAAGATTATTGCCAGATTATCACCTATTTCACCCCCGACGGGAACTCGCCCGGGGATCTCCCGGATACAGGAGATTCCCGTGAGATTCCACCAGGTGGCATGTTATAGGCGCCGCTAAGCCGTACCGCTTATCCGTGTTGATCTCGCTTAAAGCGGAATTGTTACCGGCGACTTTACCACGACTTTAGCGATTCTGCTAGAGCCTGTGAGAGTGTCACAGGCTCTTGCCGAGATCGTAGGGTCATGCTTTTCGTGCAGTAGAGAGTGATGACTCCGATGGACAGGTGAATTCCCTCGTCGGAGTTCACGATTGACTATGAGAGAGAATTATCGAGTTGCACGTGAGAAGCGCCAGAGAATTGTAGTAGCTGGAGAGTACGTTGGTTTTCCTGTGAAGAGCTTGGTTCGGGCCCCGGCGCACTTGATGCTCCATCAATGACTTCGCTGTCCTCCGGATGTTTCTCGTCCTCGGTCGCTTTGAGGAGCAGTAGCAGGGACAGTCGTAGTTGTAATCGAGACGTTCTCTGTAGCAGGAACTATAGCGGGGGGAGCAGCAGACCGGGTCCCAAACCACAGTCTACGGAGCAAGAGGCGGCTTCTTCCTCGTCTCGCCGAGTTTCAAACAGATGTGGTACAAGTTTATCTGCGTATTGTTGGTCATCGGCTTCGGGATTTTGCGTTTACGCTGCTGGTTGTTTCCGAGATCGGAGTAGCAGCGGTAGCGCCTCATCTACTTTGCTTCCACGAGTTGGAGGAGAAGGAACTGGTGTTTGGAAACCGATCAGGAGGAGGAGCGGGAAGAGGAGTCGTTTAGCGCAGAGTGGAAATAGCTGCATGGCGCACACGACACGTCCGGAGGGTCCGTTTACCAATGGGAAACTTAACTCTGCGATTTCTAAGTCCGACTTGACTAGCGTTCAGTCCGTGGACAGTACCTGGAAGGCTGAGTGCCATGCCACTGCTGGTGGTGGTGAGCAGGTGGTTGATCTAGTGGATTCAGCTGTTCTTGCTAGCGAGGAATTTCTCAAAACCGCATTGATCTCATCGAAGGAGAAGGTGAGCTTCTCCTGATGATTGGTTGATTATCTGATTTTCTGGTCAATTGGTGTAGTTTTCCAAACGGTGAAGTTCTTGTTTACATCAACTTGTGATACGGTACTATACAAGTTAGTTCGAGGAAAAAACAATCAGTTTTCCAGATTCCCCCTTGTATGTAGTGTGACAAAGTGATCTGGTCAATTCTCTTAATTTCCCGAAGATTCTTAATAGAGAGCTCATGAATTTTTATCGTCATCAATTTTGTCCGCTCGTGGTCTCCTGGCGCTTGTAGAGCTCCCCTATGATATTAAATTACTGAGAAGGCCGCAAGCTTTGTGTTTGAATATGTCAAATCTCAAAATCGACTTGCCGAGGTTTCTCTGCAACTAAGGTCGTTAGACCTCTTTTCGCTCGCGAGCAGAACTTCAATCTTCGTTGTCAATGTATACCATCTACTTCTAAATTGACTTATTTGATCCGCATGTAATCTTCAGTATGAACTCATGTACAAGAAGTCAGTGGAGGACCCCGATGCTTTCTGGTCAGAAATAGCATCCGAGTTCTACTGGAAGAAAAAATGGGATGTTAACGATGGCAAGGTCCATGTCGAAAATCTTGATGTCCGGGAGGGTCCTATCAAGGTCGAGGTACGAAAATTTCCTGACTAAGGACCTTCGCGCTGGTGAAGTATGGCTACACCTTTCACTGTTCTTTCTCATTCCCTTTCCCGGATGTTGTTTAAGGAATGCCGAAACTGTTAGTTGCTTATAAATTTCGTAACAATTACTAAGTAAATTACTGATATTTGAGGAATTTGTAAGATGGTTGCGGACTCTAAGAGCCTCACCAATCCTAGATTGGGCTTTTCTAACTGACTACCATTAGGATATCGAAATCTGTATACACTACTGGCAACAAGTTTTTATGTATTGCTTGATTTGCTTTCAGTGGTTTAAAGGTGGCACGACAAACATTTGTTATAATGCGCTTGATAGACATGTGGAGGACGGCAGGGCCGACGATGTCGCAATGTTCTGGGAAGGAAATGAGCCAGGGTATGACAGCTCGGTAACTTTTGGCAAGCTTTTGCAGCTCGTCTCCCAGGTATGACTTCATAGCCCAATTTCGGAGCTTGTTTATGAGGCACTCTTTTATGCAGTAGCGGGCCTTTTAACTCTGGTCATTTCTTCTCCTCACGCCAGGGTTTGGTTCTTATGATCGTCAAGTCCTTTCTACCGGAACTCAAATCTCCTCTGGATTCACATCTATTTTCAGCTTGCCAACTATCTACGCGCACTTGGGGTGAAAAAAGGAGACGCCGTCATCATTTACATGCCAATGTTGGTGGAACTGCCAGTAGCCATGCTTGCCTGTGCTCGAATTGGAGCCATTCACTCGGTATGACTCGCCTCGTTTACCTACTCTCACTGTGAATAACTGGGTAAACTGAGAGGAAGAGTTGTCGTCGAGTCAATCGTTTCAATCTCGGCTGAAATGCTAGGTACAACGGAGCTGCATAAGTGTTCTGTATGAGCTCAGATGTCTATCTTCCTTGGATACTTCAGTGTCTGCAGCTCAGGTTCTCGATGCTGAAGATGTCGCGTGCTGCTGCTTGTTTACTTCCTCTTCCAATGTTATCGGCTTGACATGACTATTATGCAGGTAGTCTTTGCCGGATTTTCAGCAGATTCTCTTGCTCAACGTATTTTGGACTGCAAGCCCAAAGTTGTGTTGGTTGCCAACGGAGTAATGCGAGGACCCAAATTGATCAACCTGAAAACTATAGTCGATGATGCCTTGCGTCAAGCAAAGAAGGAAGGATATACAGTGGGTAAGCCGATATTTGTAATCAGTGACATCTAGTTTTTTAAACGCAGTCGATTTTTATTGAGTTGTATGCTTAGCTGTAAAGGCATACATTCGTGGAAGATAAATTCCTGGGACACCTAGCTGTGCAGGTGTCCCTGTCGAGTAATGAGTAGCAGTAGACTGTAGGCTCATTTCACAACTAGAGCTGTTTTGTATTAGCCACAAAAGAGACTTGTTCTTGCTTTGATCGGCACTCACATCCGAGTCCCTATCTTGTTAAATGCTTTCTAGTTCTGACGTCAATCGTGTAAAATTTACAGAGCAGTCCGTCGTATACGCCAATGAAGTGGCCATGAAAAGAGAAGAAACTGCCTGGGAGGAAGGAAGGGATATTTGGTGGCAGGTTGGTTCTTCTGTTGTTCTTGTGCAGGCATTTATGAGGAAAGCTCTAATTTCCTCAAGGTTATCTTGACTGAGATTGACTCCTCACTTCTTTGAAAAGCACGGAGCTCCTTCAGGAGATTACCTCTTGTTTCTGATATATCTGAGCTTCTGTTTCATCGATGCTGCGTAGTCCTATTCCACTTTGGTACTCTAAATTGATTATCGAATTGTTCAAACCTGCGGGTTAACATGTGAATTATCCGATGCCTGACTTCAGGATGTTATTCCCAGTCAATCTACGGAGAGTGAGGTGGAGTGGGTTGATGCTGAGGATCCCCTTTTCTTGCTCTACACCAGCGGTAGCACAGGCAAACCTAAGGTGAGCTGGGCACTTGGTGGCGGAAAGTGGGGCTCTTTAGTTCACCGACATGTTGTCTTGGAAGTGGATCGATGTAGTCCCCTTATCCTTAGATGACACATCATATCGTGGCTATTTATGGTTAAGATCAGTATCCTTTCTAATTGAATCTATGTAGTATCAGCGACCTGCCATATCTAATCTGGAATCTCTTTGACAAGTTAATCTATGTGTCGTCTGACTGCCTTGAACTTTTTATTTGAATTCTGATTTGTGGATTGCCGTCTTCAGGGTGTTCTTCACACTACAGGTGGATACATGGTTTACACTGCCACCACATTCAAATATGCTTTTGATTATCACCCTGGCGATATATACTGGTGAGTTCTCCTTTTCCTCTTGTGAAATCCAGAAACCTGCTGGATTGGACTAAACTTTCTGGAGTATGCCTATCCGTGAGTAGTTTTGAATCTATCAGGGAACCTGGCACCAGTTTTTCAGAACACGAGAACGAAGATATTGTTGTTACATATTTTATGTTCCAATTTCGGACGCGTTATACGCCCGGTTCCTGATAAGAAACCTGATTCTGAATGTTCTAGGTGTACTGCGGACTGTGGATGGATTACCGGGCACAGCTACTTGACCTATGGTCCTTTTCTAAATGGTGCCACTGTCGTCAATTTTGAAGGGGTATGCACCTAACTGAGATAACCATGTATCGTACTTATTTACAAAAACTAAATCCGGATGCTGACGGGTAACAGTGTGGATTTCTCCTTCACATCATGCTGTCCTGGGCGTCGCTTTGTCGAACCGTGATTGTTGATAGACGTTCTCCATAGGTTGGTCTGTTCATTTCCCTTGGCTGGAATCGTCTCCTCGTCTACCCTTGGTGGGTCTTAGACGAGATCATCCGTTGCCACCTGTGAAACTGTGAACTAATACATCAAATTATATGGTCAAAACGTCGAAGCATCCTCCAGTTTTAACTTTACATGTTTTCAAATCCAGATTCCTACTTACCCTGATGCTGGACGCTGTTGGGAGATTGTGGACAAGTACAAAGTCAGTATATTCTATACAGCACCAACAGCAATCAGATCACTCATGCGAGCTGGGGATGAGGTGAACTTTGGACCAACTTCTGGATGTAGTGATCGATCCTCGTTGGGGTTGACTTCTTTCCAGTCCACGTGCAAGCAGGAAACTTACTTGCTTTCACACCTCATTACGTCCTAAGTAAGCAAACTCATACCAATTTAGATTCTATTTGTCACGAGAAGGATTTTGATCACCAAATGGATGGGTGAAACAGCCTGTCAAGAAGCACTCTCGGAAATCACTGCGCGTTCTGGGAAGCGTGGGAGAACCAATCAACCCCGCTGCATGGAGGTGCGTATTCTGATTGAAATCTGATAGTGTTTTAGATGTCCTATTTTTTCGGAGCCAGCAGCACCTAGCTGTAAAGAAGCTAAGGTTACTTCAACTACGCTTAGTGACGTGCTTAACTCAAGTCTTCTAATCTGGATGCAGGTGGTATTATGAAGTAGTGGGAGATTCGCGTTGTCCCATAAGCGATACATGGTGGCAAACGGAGACCGGTGGTTTTATGGTAGGAATTTCACCTGAGTGCTGTTGTGGAGTTTGATCCACAACAAAACCGTCCTTTTACTGTGGTTCTTCATCAGGTGCTAGATATCTATGTACTTGGTGCATATACAAGCTTCTCACTTAATGTCTTTTTATGATCGCTACCAGATTACTCCTGTGCCTGGTGCTTGGCCGTTGAAACCAGGATCTGCAACATTTCCTTTCTTTGGTGTACAAGTGAGCTTTCAACATTTCGATTCCTCATGCTATTTTGGCCTATGTGGTACAAAAGGACCTTAAAATACTTTCAGTTTTACCAGTATTTCATTACCCGTCCCAAATCCTACATTAGAATGTACTGTCGTCAGACTTTGTGGAATAGTTTGACGCTAATTTGCATTGATTTTCCATGGTATTCAACTTTGCTACCTATATTTTTAGTATTGACGTTGTGAATTGTTAAAAGTGTGAGAACTAACACCAAGTCTTGCATTGCAGCCCGCTATCGTGGATGATAATGGGAAGGAATTAGAGGGAGAGTGCAGTGGATACTTGTGCCTCAAAGCATCGTGGCCGAGCACGTTCCGGACCCTTTTCGGAGATCATGCACGATACGAGACCACTTATTTCGCTCCGTTCAAAGGCTTTTATTTCAGTGGTGACGGATGTCACAGGTAAATGTCATAGTACAAAGTTCTGGGCCTGCTGTCAGTTATTGGGCCGGAATGTTGAAGCGAATGTGCGTATTTTCAGTCCTATTTTATTCATTCACTAACCCAACTGTCTTTCGGTCAATAGGGATAAGGACGGTTACTATTGGTTGACAGGGAGAGTTGATGATGTCATCAATGTCAGGTACGTGAATTACCATCCTCTACAATTTTAGTTGTCGAAATTGGCCAAACTTCAAGTTCTTTCTTGTAGAAGATTCACGTTTATTTCACCTTAATAGTAATTACTATTAAGGTGAAATACTACCCTAAACCCTCTGATTCATAGCTTCAGTGGATCTCCTAAAATTCACAAGAATGCTTTGGATTCCAGTGGTCATCGCATTGGTAGTGCTGAAGTTGAGTCAGCTCTGGTACAGCACACTGCATGTGCGGAAGCGGCAGTAGTCGGTTATGATCATGAGGTACCGCATGGAATTCTACTTACATTCAATTTTTCTATCTCGAAGCTATAATGAACTACTGATTGCAGAGTGAGAATTGAACTTTTGATATGGCAAGTTTTGGTGCTCCCCGGATAGATACCATATAAAGCAACTGTGCTTTCAGTTTCTCGCTCTTAATTGGTATGGGCTCATGCAGGTGAAAGGACAAGGCATATACGCTTTTGTAACTTTGGTAGAAGGTGTTGAATATAGTGATCAACTTCGGAAAGCTTTGATTGCTCAAGTTCGATTACATGTGAGTATATCCTGACTACTGCTCTCTTGACGAAGTAATTCTTTACTGAAGATCTTAAGTCTGTTCTCACTACATCGGATTAATCAAGAGTTTTCGCTGGCGTTTGCAATACTGGTAACATCCTCTCAAAATCAAAGAAACGAAGAATGAACTCTTAACTGATGCTCTTGCCTTCAATATTACTCACTTACAACTGGAGTTCTTGCGTACAGATTGGTCCATTTGCAGCACCTGATATTATTCACTGGGCTCCCGGCTTACCAAAGACAAGAAGTGGTAAGATTATGCGCCGAATTTTGCGGAAAATCGCCGCCAATCAGATTGATGAATTGGGTGACGTAAGTACATTAGCCGATCCGGGAGTTGTAGACCAGCTCATTGAACTACGGGGTAAGTAGAGCCATACTATTGGTTTAATTTGAAATAAGTCTGGACCAAGCCTCTGGGTGAAAGTAGGCAGGTCTTTCAAACCTCTAGAAAGTCATAATTACACATCCGGAGAAGTAGACATGGAATGTTAACCATGTAATTTAGAGTTGGTGGGTGAACCGAGGCATGGGCTGTTCACCAGAAAAGCCATTTATTATTGAAACCTCAGAAATTTCCTCTTGACTTGCAAGTTGTGTGTGCAAATTGTCCCCTCCTTTTGGCGCAGGTAGTGTTCCCTAAGGGATGGCTTTCGTTGAACAGGTTCTCGGTATATCATTGAGTGTTGTGTGTATCGGTTCGAGATAAGTAGAAGTGGTTTCGAGCTAGCTTGGAATGGGCCTAACCTGCAACTGGCAATATGTAAATATATACTTCTTGATTGGTTGAGATAGGATTCGTGATCAACTTTAATTTTCATCTCGATTGGTTGCCAGCAGAATAGAAGATAGATATGTCCTTAGATTTAAGTTATGACTGCACGAGCATAGATTGACAATACATCGCGGTAGTTGAGCACTGTTGATTTCGGATAATTCTAACTGGAGTTTTACAACAGACTCAATCGCGGTAGTTGACCACTGTTGATTCGCACAACTGTAATTTTACAACATACGCATTTAACAAACTTCACGTCATTGTGGCACTATCAATGGTACAACTCATTCATGTTTTCTTATCGAATGTTTCCGTCTAGATTGTTTAGTGCTCCAATCTGTCTTACAGAGACAGAACTTGAGATCAAATGGTGAAAGTAAAAGGTACTGTCATGCAGAACTAAACAAGATCTCAGGTGTGAATCTAGTAAGTACCACTTTCCTTTAGCCATTTCCTTGATGTTTAAAAACTTATCACAGAGAGATGCTTCTCGTACTCACACAGAGATATCTGGAGATCAAATAAACATATCCCCGTCCCTCTCAAATGTTATGGCTTGGCAGCCGAGTCTCCGGGAGTCGGAGCGCCGTTTATAGGTAAATGTTCTTCGATAAGAGGGAAGTATGGAGGGAGAAATTATGTCTGATAATTTCTGAAATAAATACTTCTGTATTACTGATGGCCTTTCTTGACAAAAACCGTTATTATTATATCTAGTGTTTTAACAAGTAATTTTTACATTTTAGTATATATTCCTCCACGTTTTCCTTACAATAACAATAATTATAAATAGGAATTATTTAAATTTGAGTAGTATTCGTGCTACAATCGTTTTTTAGCCAAGGAAGCTGCTTTAGTGTAACAGGAATACACCAAGGATACAGGCCTGGTAGAATTATGGCCTATGATGTGCAAGACGGAATCCACATTCCAATTACCGCAGTTGAACTTCCTCTTCCTTTGTGACCACCTTGTGTGAATGAAAACTGCTTCATTAGCGAAGCTTTAGCCAACATTCAATGGGTATACAGAACCAAGATCTAGTATGGCTTTTGTCCACTGGATGTCTCACTTGGGATATCTATTGATGCAAAACATTGCATTCAGTAGGTGTGTATTAACCTTACTCCGACTTCACTTGCCCAGTCTATGGTTTATGCCTTGAAGATTAGAATCAGTGAGAAGGTGATCTTGTCTAAGTGAGATGTGTAACTCATAGTGTACAAAGGCTACTTCGCCAGAATGATCTGGCCTCGCTCCTTCCTCGAAAGCTGGTTCCCCTTGCTACAAATATCGGGCGCCGATCTAGATAAACACTTGCAAAACGATTGTAGCACGATTACTACTTGACCTTGTTTCAAACCCACTAATTGTCCACACCCTTGGGAGCCACACCTGACAGGAAACTCCCCAGCAGTCTCTGATCCCACACCATTCCCGGGAGCTGCAGCATGCAAAAGAGGCACCAATCAGAATTGTGTCCGTTAAGATAGTAGGACAACTAAGTCCTGGAAATACCATCTCAATCGAGTAACCTATGCGATAAAGGACGAGGACGTATATATGGCAATCTCCAACTTATGATAAGATGACTTGACCTTATCCCCGAAGAAGAGCTTCGTGTTGTTTGCAATAGACTCGATAAATCTCATCTCTAGGTACTCTGGTGTAAGTTTCAGCTTGTTGGCTTCAGCTTCTCGCAGAACCCTGCAGGATGACAGACTTCAAATTAGGCCCAAGATTGAAGAATTCAACCATCAATCTACAACGCAAATTGTCTTCTAAAGCTGATCAGTGTGAGAATGAAGTGCTCTTTGATTGTTTTATTTGTGATCCATGACTAACTTGTACAATAGCGTCTAAAGTTGTAGAGAAGTAAAAAGTGGCACAGAAGGAGGCTGAGACTCAGGAAGAGAGAGCAGTTACAAATGCGGCGAAGGATGTACAAGTCAGTGCAACCTTAATGCAGCAGCGTGTCATGGAGAAAGAGAGAATAAGAACAAGGGTGAGGGTAGTTGTTCAGAGCATACGTCAAGCAAAATTTTAAGCCTGCTCCAAAAAGTTCCCAGTATACATTCCCATGGAAGTGAAAAGATTGACGACACAGTAAGGATGATGGCGAACCTGTAGTTGTTTGCATCAGCTAAACTCTTTTCGCGTGCAATGTACATCTCATCTTCAATTTGCTGCTGTCTCCTTATGCTCTCTTTCTCCATGACACGCTGCTGCATTAAGATTGCACTGACTTGGGCATCCTTCTCCGCATCTGTAACTGCTCTTTTCTTCAAAGTCTCGGCCTCCTTCTCTGCCACTTTTTGCTTCTCTACGGCGATCATCACCTTTAGACAATGGTTTACAAGTTAGTCATGGATCACAAACACAACTATCAGTTAAAGCACTTGAATGCTTACTTAACCAGCATTGACAATATTGGCTCTGCCATATTTGACAGATAGCAATATTTCTACTGTCAACGCCTTCCATGGGTAGTGGATGTCGAACCTCATCTGCAAAATTTGCAAAACTTCCCGGAGCTAGAGCTAAAGAAAGATAAGCTGAAAATTTGAATCGGAAGGTATACTAACCTTGGTACGTTCTTCTTCCATGATCTCGTAGTTCCGAGCAATCGAAGAAGGAATTTTCGGTTTCGTAACTCGCACGCCAATAATTTCAATGCCTGGGGCATACCGGGTGCAGTCACGCTGAATAGCGTCTTTCATTGTTTCATCTATCTGTTCATGATAAAAGACGGATGCATATAAGAATTGTCCAATAGTTGTTGTACGTATTAACCCTAACCCTAAACATGTACGTCAATTAATATAATACGTACCGTCTATAAAACTTGGCCATCGAGATGGAGATACTTATACTCGTTAGAGTAGCCTCTATAACACTTAGCTAATCGGGATGAGGTACTCAATACTGGGGGAAAGAGACGAGGTAAGTCAATCATCATAAAACAGAAGAAATGGATAAGTTAGTTCTACTGAAAGACGCAGTGCAAAGAGCGGGTCACGGAAAGGGGTTCAACAGTATAAATGAATCTGCACCAAGGCTTATTCCACAGAGAAGGATCAAGGCAGTACTTGGTCAAATTGATCGATGTAAACTTCTTGAAGCGAGTGAGAGCTGCAAAATTGATTGATCTCATGGTGGATTTTGTCGTATATCCATGTCTTGTCGTAGCTCACGCCATAATTGAGAATGGTATCGTACACAAAATCTCTGTTCAGGCGATTAACCACCTGACCATGTTTTTACCCTTCGAGTTAGCATTTCTCTTTTGCATGTGACAACAGGACTCACACTATCCTCTAAAAACAAGATACCGAACACTTGGACCTGGAAATGCGTGCTACACTAGGTTACTACTATGCAGTACTAGCACTTATCGGGCACATGTGGTGGTATCAGCTAAGGTGTAAATTACACGTCCTAGGTTACAAGCAGCAAATCTTTGAGTATGAACACACCTCAATCTTCTCGAAGTAAATCATAACTCCCCCTTTGGTACCACATGGGATATCCTTAACCTGCAAGTGAGATTACAGGTATCGTAAGAATAGAACATACATAAAAGATGAAACATGAATCAGTTCTCAAATTACCAGATAAACGCTCTGAAACTATCCCTAAACGGTTGTGCATTAGTCGAGTATGTACTTTCGTCTTGAGTTGCGGTGTATCACCACTAAGTCATGATCAATCATTTGTGATCAAGTGATGCACCTCAAAGTTGTAACTCGCATTGTGGGTACATTATAAGTCCTCCACCACCCGTGGAGGAGTTTTAAGAGTTAGCGGAACGCAAGAATAATAAGAGATTATTTTTTCACACTGGCAAATACGCAACATCATTAGCCACTTGTTTAAGTCCCAAGAATCATTTCAATTGTTACGGAGAGAGCATTAATTGATTCAGAAGCTTGTGTCTGAATGTAAAACACTGTTCACGAATCGCCGAGCGATTTCATGAGAACACGTGAGATGAGTCCATGAGATCCTATGTTATGGTCGTTAATGAATTATTTATGTTCGTATCCACAGTACCGGGGTAGCTTAGCTTCGGCCAGCTTATCCCTGTGAGACTCGCCGAGTATCATCACGGTAATGCAACAGATGAGGACTAATGAGAACATTGCAGTAAAAACGATCGACAAGTTTATGGACGCTGAAAAACTTGCCTGATCTGTCTGAATTGTAACTTGGATCGGCTCATATCGTGTCAAGAAAGGCATCATCAAATGGAAACCTGCATAACATGATCGAAAGGACGCGAGCGTAAAACAGAAAGCCGATAAACAGTATTCTTTCTCCAACAAGATCATCTATTTAGACGTAGCAAATCATACCTGGGCCAGAGATCGTCTTGAGCAGCGCTCCACCTCTCCAGTAGACTCCAACATGTCCTTCAGGGATCTGGTGTACAAGTCCCAAATTGGTTCCAGCAACACTTACTGGAATCAATATCTGGACACACACACATCAAGAGCAGTAAGGTCAGGCACTGCCGCCGGGTATAACACAGGGAACAAATGCGGCCCCTCCAGCGGCTCACTCTAATCTAATGCTTACTCATCTAGTTACAAAACCCACAAACTCAGCTCCATCCGTCAATTTTACGATATTGTGGCACTTGAACTGTGAGGTCACGGCCTGTTGAAGGTTGTAATCTCTGTGAAAAACTACAAAAATTGTTGGACATTGCCTCAACCCCTGAAACTATACTGCCAGTGGAAGAACACACACGATCGCCAATCGTCTGTGCCCCACAACACACTCCAGCTAACCATGGCCTAATCCAATCGCCTTTGTCTATCCGTCTCAGCCGAGATAGACAAGTCTTAATTCTTTCTACCGTCCGTTGCTCTGGTAATGTTCTGGGTCTGAAGTACCCAAGAAATTATCGCGTTCGAAGAGATGAAAAGAGCAAATACTCACAGCAAAAACGATTCCCAAGATGGAGACCAAAGTGGCGACAGGATTTGCTTCTCCTGCCGCAGGCCTCATTAGTGGAGGACGTGCTGCGCTTCCTGGCCCAGCGGAGTTCATGGCTTCTGCTTCTAGTACTCTTCCAAAACCCGATCAGTACCCTCTCTCTTTCACTGTCTCTGTCCGTCTTTCCTATTCAGCTTGGCAGCCTACCACAGCCCCAATTCTTACACTTCAGTCGACACCAACTACTACTACCCCCAAGCCTCCCCCGAGGAGACAACAAGTCACCACTCCCTCAGCCTCCGGATCCCTTTGTCTCCATTTTCCCTCTCACCTACCTCTGCTACAGCTGCTGCCACCAGAGTCAACTTCGAGAGCAGAGGAAGAGAGCGCATATCTCCCTCCTCCTCCCCACTCGGTCTGGGCCACTACAGACAACGCCGAGAAATCAACCCTGACCCATCTCAGAAAACTGTATTACTCCATGTGAACTCCATGGAAACCTTTTCTCGCACAAAACCCTCCCTCACTTCACTCCAAAATTGCTCCTCGTTCTGAGTCGTCACCGTCCTCTGTCGTCTCCCTTCCTTGAAAGGGATTCCTCGCCTCCCTTGAATCGCCATCCCATCGCTTACGAGTAACAGAGATGCTTCTTGTCGTGTCTGAACCCCTGCGCAGAATGTGATTCCTGTCTGTTTGGCGCTCCCACAGGAACTAGCCGATAGCGCAGCGCACTGCCTTCGCCAGATCAATACGAGCACATAGCCATGTCATTCAAACCGAAGGTTATGTTGTTGGAGAGTCGTCGGACCTGGCCTGGCTTTTCTCCACGTGTACAACCCTTGAATTGCTTTAAATGTTGAGATGGAAACTTTTCCCCTGCTTCCTGGATGCCACGTCATCGAGGGCCGTGTCATGTAAACTCGCTTTTCGCCTAAGCATGTTTCCGGACTAGGGCTATGTGGATATCTGGCTCTGATGACATGGCAACAGTGCGCAGTGCTACCGGCGACGTACGCTTCCAACTGTAGACAAGAATCAGCCCATGCGCAGAGGTTTCCAAATAGGAATCACTCTGCACCGCGCTAAAGATCCTTAGGATATAATTTCTCGTGCATGCCGACTTGCGAAGGCAGTAGATGGAGTACAACATCACACAAACATGCAGCAACTACTACTGCTTCCCTGCTACCTCTCCATGCCTGCGGTTCTTCCTCTCCTTTTCATTCGGGTGCAGAAGTCGGGGACCTCCAGCCATTATGAATCTCTCGTCTCTCTACTCCACTCTCTCTCTCTTCTTCAATGAAATCGTTAGTCATGACTCCAGTTGGCTCTTCCGGACTCCAAACAGTTCCAAGGCAATTTGCGCACACACTTCGCTTTCTTCCGATTGTGTAGCTTCGGGGCTTGTCCTTTCACTCGGGGATACCGCACACAGGAAGGTCAAATTCTGGAAGATCCACGACCCAGAGGGATCTCACCACAAGGCAGAAACTTCAAGTCGTTGATTGAGGATCCCTTGTGACAAGATTTGGAAGAATAAGACGAGTAAATCTTGCACTGCAAGTGTCCTTTCTGCGTTCATTAATACCTCCAACACCCCCATAGCTTCCTTTTTAGTGTCCCTTCCCATGTCATGTCAGCAGCAGCAATCAACAAATCAGAGTTATCAGATCAGTGCCCCTTTAGATCTGCTGCAGCTACTATTTCTATTGCAATGGTACTATCGTAGGCAATAGGCGGTTTCATCCGATTGCAACGGATTTCGAAGTTTACCCGTAAGATTTCGACAAAAGATTTACGGGTGATGAAAGCTTGGGGAACTTTCAACTTTTAAAATTACTCGATTATGATACGGACTGGATTCCAAAGAGGATAACGGGAATTATTAAATGAATCGTATGACAAATTGATATTGGATCTGTGCAGGGAAGAAAGAAATGGCGACTGCGGAGAAAACAAGAAAGATGGGAAGACCCATCAAGTCCGTACAAGGGTGAGACAAAATAGTTAATATGGGACTAAACCCCAATACAGTCAATATGAAAAATCAGCCCTCTTAAAACACCTAAGATATCCAAGTTGTCCAGTCTTGCAAGCGAGCATATGAAAAACTATCACCTAGTGTGATTGCTCTCTTATGAAAAAATATCACCTAGTGAGATTGCTCTCTTATGGATTCCACCATCCACCGCTCTATGGGGAGCAATTCTATGTGGAGCAATTGATACACGTTGTCTAAAATATGGTACAAAGTATGAAAATGAGAATGGTACCCTAGTGCCTAACATGATAAGCTAATGTGCACTCATTGACAAATGTGTTGAACGTATGTGACCACATTCCATACTTGACAAATGTGTTGTATGTATGTGACCATCATTCCATATAACTCCAAGACTAGAGGAACAAAGAGGTGACCTTATTATATACTCCTATACTTGGAGACCTTGCGAGCTGTTGCTACACTTGCTGCCCATCCAAGGGGATGGGTAATCACTCCCTCCGAACTTGTACCTTGCAGAGTGTTCGTAACCACGACATCCGTTATTATCACCTGATCATCTCGAGCCAAGTATAAATCTATCTTGACACATGTTGTCTGCAAAGCATATGAATGCTCACTCCAAGCCAAATATCCACTATCCACTAACAAATAGTATGTCTCTAATAGCATCATGGGTAGCTATCCTTTGTCCTCCATAAGGATACCATGTCATATGGACGGTTGTTGCATCTATTCTAGAACCACACTCACAAGTGAGTAATGAAGATGCATATGGGTGGACCAAACCTAAGCAAAATCTCATTGTTTTGGAGAAAATAATTGGTGCCAGTCAGAATGCACTAATGCATGATCAAGCTAAGATCCAAGAGCCTACACCCTTGCCGGAGCAAGAGCAAAGATGATCTCTAGTAGCCTGAGGAATTGACAAGTCAGTTAAGAGAGAATGTAACATATGTAGACATTGTCATTCCATCCAAGAAGATTATAAACCTCTATTACAATTTGACGATAGTGAAGCAAAATATGGAAAGTACTCATGTGCACACGGGGATAGACTATCTTGTCTGCCGCACTAACATCTTGGGAGAAAAAGATCACTCCTCCACCTCTATCACATAAGTTTCTGAAACCGGCCTATCAACAACCCAAAAAAAGATGAAAATAAGGATGCTAAGAAAACCCAACAAGGAGTGGAAAGAGACAACAAAATGTCAATGGTACACGGAGAGAATTAGAGAAGAGTGGACAAAAACGAACCTTATTTAATTCTTTTATAATTTTTTATGAATGTTTATCTAAAAAATATATAATTTTTATCCGGTTAAAATTTTACAGAAATTTACCCATAATAATCCAGAATTTCCTTACGGATTTCTAAGGAATTGCGAAAAGGATAATTTGAAACCCCCTAATGTGTTTAATTATTCGCGATGTAAATCGGTTGGATTTTACTTTTCTTCGTGATGTAGAGGCTTTGTTATTTGGGAAACGCTGTCTACTGAGCGACCAGCTAAAACTGATACCACAACATAACCAGATCGCCACGTCCGCCAAAGAATGTTTCCACGTCACCAGCTAGTGTCAGTTTTATGTTCTCGGGTAGGATTAATGTGTACTTAATTCGAGACTAATTTCCACTTCAGCTTGTTAATTCCATGTCAAAAGTAACATCCTACCCTAGTGAGAAAATAGTAACTACGAAGAAAACATGAAGGAAGGGAAGAGGTAAAATAGTGAGCTTCAATAGTATCGATACGAGAAATCCTAGTTTGAAATAGTTGGACTATGTCCTTCTGACGTTGATACACCTGATTACTTTATTAATTAACAATCTGTCCCGTGCAATCCATAGGAGACCAAGCACATTAGATGATGTTTATTTAGATACTCCAATCATTTATTATTGTACACCTTAGAATCTGGATTTGTATAGCTTGAATATGCGGTAAGCTAGAATTCTCGTATCAATACCGTTCGAACCTAACCCCATTTGACATCTTTTGTCTCTCCTTTGCGCGGCTTGCTTGATGGGTCTTCCCATCCTTCTTGTGTTTTAGGTGGTTGCCTTTCTCCCTTATTAACCAGCAGAAGTGCTTTCCGCTAGATTAACTCAAAAGTCATTTAGGTAATACGTTTCCAACTGTCGCTTGTACGTTGTCGCAGCAATACAACACAAATTCGCAACCCCACATCCCGCGAGTACCTAAAGTACGTTGCCCTTTGTGCAGGTGTGTCGGGCGGACGTGGCAGACGCCTCCCTACGGCGAGGTAGTACATTCGCGATTGCAGACTATGCATGCGAAGTCAGACAGGACTGTAGACACTAGATTGCCACGTTCTCCTGATCGTGGAGGAGCACGCAAATTGCAATGCACTTTCACCAGCTATGGTGGGCCAGGGATGACACTTGGACACCTACAGTGCACGAACTCCATCCAGATGGATGGAGGGTTGCAGATTTTCCTCACCTAGGATCTGTCCTGACGTTTTCGCACAGTCCGTCAGCGCGACTCACCTTGATATCGTTGCTCGTCTCATCCATTTATGACTTTCTGACTGCACTTTCTGTCAACAGAACGCACCACAGGAAGGACTCCCCCTACTTACAGCATTCCAGTACTCCGTTACCGGAGATCATCCGTCCGCGCATGGCTGCTCTATAGTACTGTACTGTTCATCCTCTTGCACTCGATTGAAGCGGGAAACACTTCTTTCTCTTCTTGGTCTTCACATAATGACACATGTTACTCATAGGGAAGTTGTTGTTGTATTATGTATCTTTTATCATGCTGATGTTTTGCTAAATTGTGCTTTATATGTACTTCTCTGTTTATTTTCGAGAGTGGTGATTAACATTGTACTTTCTAAATTTTATTATTCTAAAGATAAATTTTAAATCATGATGTTTATTGTACGTTTAGCATTTGAATTGCATGGACTTTTCAGGTGATTGTATCTACACTTTTGATGCTTTAGGATATTGTGAAAATAGTAGTGAGAAGAGGTCCAAGCATGCTGGGACTTTGGGGGTTAAAATAATCTTGAAGCGTGAGCGTTGGAGGTTACTGAATTTGGAGAAGGAAGAAATAAGATAAGGATGACATAGAGGAACGCTGTATTGATGAGAGCAAGGTTTGGATCTTAATATGCTTTTCATGGGGGTAAAGTACAAGTTCATGTTCAATATTGAAACAATCTCTGAACGGTTTTGCTTTAGTTTCAATCTTAAAGCATATCATCGAAATTCCCATGATAGTAAATTATAGACACATCTGCTTTCCAACCCATGCTCTCTCACATCATTCTAACTTTTAAAGTTGGACGCAAATTACAACTTTCAGTTAAAAGATATAAAAGCTTGTTCCTATCATTGGGTGTCAATTTCAAGAGAGACTAGATAATACAGATTTGCATTTAGATTTTCGAAAATAGTACGGAAGAAAATAATGAGATTACATTTTCCAATTTCAGTAGTATTGGGTAAATGTTTTTCCGGTTACATATAATTTGTCCTTTATCTACTACTGAAGTTGAAGAGTCGTGTAGCTGACCGTAAAACAAATTTTCTGCTGTTCAATGTTGTCCTAACACAGAGGAAGACTTTACCGACTCCCAGGAGCCACGTTGTCCGGCGTGGCATCCATGAGTTATAGCTAGCATGGAGTGAGCTCGTGCTGGCAATGGATGTTCCTTGTGTTTCAAATTGTCGTGTTTTGTACACATATCTATTGCCACATAGGACTGACATTGCACCCTGTAATGGCTTCAAAGAGTCGGTTAAGTCTTTTGTCCCGCTTTGGTGGGAGGCTGACAAGTCGAAGTGTCAAATAGGGGTTAGTCGATTAAGTCTATTTCTGTATCCTACCATAGTCAAAGGGTGGTTAAGAATATTTCTGTATTTTACCATAATAAAAGTGTGAGTCTAGCCCTTGGTGGTGCTCTCCACGTTCAGATGACAAGTACTGTGGGTAAATTGTACAATCTCAAAGAGACATGAATGTATCCACACTCCAAGGTGTATAAAATGTCTTGTCCTTACCCCCACCAACCAGCCCTCAAACCCCCATGAGAAGAAAAACATATCCGCTAAGATAATCTCTAGAAAGTATGTTTCCAAAGGGCTTCGTTTTTGACGGTACAATCCTTCTTTCTGTCCAAAATAAAGGTTGCAAATAAATCCACATATGTAAAACTTATAGTTGTCTTGACAAACATGCATTAGATCATGCAAGTTGGACCACATTGATGATAACACAATAGAAACTTAGACCCTAGATTACTTGAAGTGTTGCATGTAATTGACCATGTATTGACTCTTCAAGCTAACCCATATCACTTCTTCTACTTTCCCCCAACCCACACCAAATCAATCCCTAGTATCCTCCGCCATAGCTCATCTTCTCATGGATTGATGCAGTCCTTCTTCGCCCTAAGGGTTTCATTCAAATAAGTGCTATAAAAACCTCTATTGCCCTCGATGGAGGAAGATGAGACTCTTGATTCAAGCATTCTGCTCTAATCAAGAGAAGAGACAAGTGGTCCCTTCAAACATTGAAATGCTATGGAAGATGAGACTGTTGATTCAACCATTGTGCTCTAACAAGTGAAGACAAGTGGTCCCTTCAAACATTGAAATGCTATGTAAGATGGGTTTGAGTCAGTTTTATCTGATCAGAAGACCAGAAAGATCTACTTTGACTTGCCAAAGAATCTGAATTGAAATTGAAACTGCTGCGATCTGCTTTCGAAATCTCCCATCCCTGATCAATTCAGTGCCACCTCTGAACTTTGAACTTTTGAAAAGCTGAGTACCGCGACAGTTCTTATCCGCAATGTCTGAACCTGATCTCTCCTACTACAACTAGTACCGTTGCTGTTGTTGGTGATGATGATTCGGGAATCAAATGTGGGTTACGTTACATCTGTCCTGTATGTTTCATAAGGACGATACTGTGATGGCCAAGTAACGATCGAGGCGTGAGAAACTGGCCTCGTTGATGTTCTGCTTCCGACACGCAACAGCAGGCGGTGCAATCTTGGCATGCATGCACCTGTCATGACAGGTAGAGAAAAGAACCGGCGTATTTTCCATACAACTGCCGATATTTATTGCCTTGAGGTAAGGCATGGCATGGAAGCATGGAACTGGATGAAGTCCCTTTTCCACCAGCCCATGGTTGTTGTTGTTGTTGACGTTGTTTTAAATTCGACAGTGAATTTTGAGTTCTTGACTCAGCTTCTGGTTCTGTCTTCTTCAGAAGAAATTTAGCGTTGACGCAGAAAAACAGCTGAATGCCAAATTGCCCAACCTCTTGTAGCTTCTGCGTTGTATTCCTCGAATGTATCTTTCTTGGGAGAATGTTCACATGCGAGGAGAGCAGGAGCAGAACCTAAAATTGTCGGAATCAGAGCCTGTAAATAGGGACACAATTCGACTCACGGGTGACGCAGATTGTTAGACGAACCGAGTGGAAGTCCCCAATTGCAACTTTCACTGTAGTGGGAATGGGGAGGTTGGATATGAAAGGGGTTTTCCTCCTCGTGCTGTTTTGTACCATTTGCAGCGGAGCCCGTGAGCAGAGATTGGTGGCAGCAGCTCCGGGAGACCGGACGTTTTTGAAACGAGGATGGTCGAAGATTGGGGATATTGTCGTTCCTGAGAGAGGAGGAGGTTCAAGTCGTAAAGGGACAGGGTTTAGATCTCGGACTCACTTCGGTTTAAACAATGGCTTGGGGCTCACCCCACAAATGGGATGGAACAGCTGGAATTTCTTCGCTTGCAACATCGATGAAAATGTGATTTTTGAAACCGCAAGTGCACTTGTTTTCACAGGGCTAGCAGACCTGGGATACAATTTCGTGAACATTGATGACTGTTGGGCTGAGCTTCAGAGAGACGGGGATGGAAACCTCGTCTCTAGAGCTGCAACCTTTCCTTCTGGGATAAAAGCTCTAGCTGATCACGCTCACGGCTTGGGGCTCAAGCTCGGGATCTACTCCGATGCAGGGTTTTATACCTGCCAGAAACAGCCAGGGTCTCTAGGATACGAGATTCAGGATGCTCTAACGTTTGCATCGTGGGGGGTGGACTATCTGAAGTATGATAACTGCTACAACGATAAGAGCAAGCCTGAGGTGAGATACCCTGTGATGAGAAATGCTTTGAACAGCAGTGGGAGATCCATTTTCTATTCTATGTGTGAGTGGGGTAACGATGATCCTGCAAAATGGGGTCGCAACGTCGGCAACAGTTGGAGAACTACAGGAGACATTAGGGACAATTGGAGGAGTATGACGAGTATTGCGGATGAGAACAACAAATGGGCAGACTACGCCGGGCCTGGAGGGTGGAATGATCCAGACATACTTGAGGTTGGTAATGGAGGCATGACTATAGAAGAGTATAGATCTCATTTCAGTGTTTGGGCTCTCATGAAGGCACCGTTACTGATAGGGTGTGACGTTAGAAATATGTCCTCAGAGGTGTTGGAAATACTGTCAAACAAGGAAGTCATTGATGTGAATCAAGACCCTCTAGGTGTGCAAGGGCAGAGAGTTTCTAGACCCCCCTCATGGTGGCTGGGAAATGATGCTGAGGTATGGGCTGGACCTCTGTCTGAAGGGAGAACTGTGCTGTTACTGTGGAATCGAAGCAGGAAGACAGCCAAGATTAAAGCTACTTGGGCTGATATTGGTCTGTTGAAGGGAACCCCTGTTTCTGTTCGTGACTTGTGGAAGCATGAAGATTGGGACAATAACTCGGTAGATGAGATTGAAATTTCAGTTGAGCGCCACACCAGCCAGATGTTTATCCTGACGCCCCAGGACAGGTCTTCTCTAGAGCTCCGTATAGAAGCGTCTACGTAACGCTCTCTTAAGTTTCATTAGTGCCATTGTGCTCTATTTGCTTGACTGCTGTACAGGGTGCAATGCTGACATAAATAAACCGTTAAGAACAGCACTACACCTCTAGCCGCTCTGTCCTACAATACTAGAACTTGACGCTCGAATGAATGTGTAACTTCCAAGGAGACTGAGGAGAAGGATTACCCTTCACTGATCATGGTGATTATTTGTGTCAAGGCGAGGTGGTTTTACTTCTGGCTCCTACTAGAGGAGATCACTTCAGACGTTTACATCGACCTTAATGGCAACATATTTCTGGTTTCAGTACCGACCTCGTCGACAAATCTACTATTCGATTGGAATTTATCTACGAATTCATCTTGGAATTTATCGTAGATAAATTCTGCTGAATTGTAAATGAGAAGTTTGAGTGTTTCCCTTCCGGCCCTTGCAAAACAAGAAACGGCTTTAGGATTTCCCCCCTGAAAGTCCATGAACAAAAGGTATTTTGCTTTTGCTCTTTACATGAATCTTCGATGTTTATGAAGCCGCTAAAGCATCTTACATGCCTTTCGGATGTACAAGAAAACATTCGGTTTCAAATGAAGATGAAAGTTCGGAACAAAAGAATTGTGCCTATGAAGACTTTACCTCTGCATTTGACTATGGTTCATGATAAGAAGGCATCAATTGCTGAAAATGTGAACTTTAAGCAACTTGAAGCCCCGGTATGATACGAGCACATGTAATGCAACCGGAGTATTGACATATTTTCCAGTCTTAGCCCATCATGTTGCATGGACAGACTTCAGTTCGTTAGATGGGCATGAAGAGCAGAACCTGGTAATTATCAAACTTTATGGTAGATGGGTTGAACTTATTTTCAACGCTCGTAATCATTAACTGCACATTATGACCAGCCACCGTCCTCTACGGCATCTTCTTTGTGATCGTTAAAGGACCTACCAGCTACAGCTGGTGTGTAGCCAGATTTGATTCTTACCTTGAGAGTACCTAGATTGACGTGGGCCGAAACTGACTTCTTCTAAGACATGTACGATGTTTATCCCTTGAGATTGTGAATGACCAATGGGAGTTGTGACTACCCAGCATCAAGCATACAGATTCCGTGACATAGGTGACCTGAATTTGCATTACAAGTTGACAATTAAACCGACTCGTTTGACGATACAGTGCAAATGAAATATGACGATGCATGAGTTCACATTTCATGAGGTGGAGAGAAACACGACTTAACCATGTGAGCATAAGAAGATGCAGAACTCCGACTTGATTCAATCCTCTAAAGTGACCAAGGTGACATCCACATCCAACAGCTGGTTTTCAAAGGAGGCAAATTGTAAAGCAACTTCAGATATATTGCCTTCCCTCTTCAAAGCAGCATATATCAAGCTGTGAACTCAAACTCAGAGTACAACCAAGTAGTGCACTTGGTTCCAATTGTTATACAAGATTCCATATGTGACAATAGAATATCGAGCAATTCCGACCTCAGAATTCAGAGGTAAACTACAAATCTGACGGAGATTGCGAACTAGGCAAACCTATGTTCACTTCATATCTCCGGGAAAGGTTGGTAAATGGCCGGTTGAATGAAATTCTCCAGGTCCATACAAAACAGAGACTGACGAACTTCCTATGACTTCGCTCCAGGTATGCGCCTTCAGGGATCCTTGCAATCTTGGTGGAATCTAGAACCAAAGAAGAAGAAGGTGCCCCACAGAATATGTTCTAAAGAAGTATTTAAAGTACTAATCATTGACCAGCTAAACTGGGGAGTTTCTACTATCGTGAGCAGCACATTCAGGCATCTTGAAGATCCCTGCAATACTGCTGATAATGTAACAAAACATTAAAATGACGCAAAATTGTCCTCTTTGCAGGCCTGTCGCTGGTTCTCCATGACCCGCTGAAGTAACCTGGGATTGCTTGTAATTATAGCATCCACACCAGCCTTGAGCATATCGACCATCGCTTCAGATGTATCCACAGTCCAAGCATGCACTTTTCTTCCAGCTCTGCATCCCAAAAGAAGTCAGAAGTCTATAATGAGTAGCAACCAAATAATGGATTTGATGCTTTATTCGCTACTAATCGAGTGGCAGCTTGAGTAAGATAAAAAGCTCCTACACATCCTCTTAGATTAGCAGGTTTATTTGGAAAGCATAAATTTCTGAAACCAATACTCATCCAGGCAGACGTTTATGTCGAGGACATAGGTCTTTAGAATACTTGCTTAAAGAAAATAACAATACGTGGAGAGAGACTCGAAGAAAACTGTCCTAACGAAACTTTGATCAAAATTTGCTCATAATCTTTCAGATCAATCTTTGCCTAGTGAAAGTAGAAAGGGATAACTACTACATATGCAATCTGGGAGTCTGTCGAGTAATGAACTAAACACGTCAAGGGCAATGCCAGCATCTTGGACTAGTATATAACTTCCAGGGCTACTGTGAGTGGGTTTCGGATACCTAAATCGTTATTGACAAACTTTGACACAAAACCAATGTAACACTTGAAAATTGACATCAAAAAGATTTGCCCGAAATACCTGTGGAGATGAGTTACAATGTTGGAGTTCACCAGACCATAATAGATGCCAACCACTTCCGCACCTTTTAACCGCACGAGCTCTGAAACCTTCCCAGTTGCCGTATCGTTCATAACAATATAACCTGTCTGCTCAATCTCAGGGCATTAACATTTGACCGTAAAATCTTTCAACCCATTAACCAACTCAGAGATGTTTCGATGGTTTCAATTGTCAAGCTGTGCAAGCATATTGTTGTAAACTGATCTGAGTTCTGCAGATGCAAAGCATTTAAACTAATTTGTTACCTTCGTCTTATGAGAGCGGCGGATGACGTCTCCTATTACATCATCAATCTTTGCCCAAACAAGGCAATTACCACATTCGGTTCTCCTTAACTGCATGTGACAAGTCAAGAAAGAAGTGGGTACTCATCATCATCTGGGTCCTCACTCATCTCCTTCCATGGGACTTATCGGGTGTACAGAAGGCAAATTCCTGTAGTAAGGATAATTTAACTCTGATTATAACTTGAGCCAAACTCACACGCTTAACATTTGTCCAACTGTCAAACGTAAGAGAGACAATAACATAATCGAAACAATTTTAAGACGACTAGAATGCTGTGCTACTTGGTGGATCTGGATAATAGACAAATAGAGGATTTGTTGGGGACCAAACACCTTTGTTGATGAAACCAGATGACTTGAGACTTACCGTGTTGATGATGTCTTGACCAAGTCCTCTTTCGTATAATGGAGGTCCTACTTTAGCATCGACTATAACTTGTTTTAACGGTCTCCGAACAAACTGCATCAAAACCAGCAGAAGTCATGATTCATGCAGACTCAAGTCAACAGACTATATTACTGTGTACCGCTTTAAAACATGACATGAGATGACAATGTCTCTGACATTGTCATCTCAAGCGTATATTGAGTTCAAATTGGAGAGAAAAACAAAATTGATCTCTATGTGAAGCTATACATTCTTCACAATGGAAGGCTTACATTTACATTTCTGTTGAGTTCTGTTGTACGAACAGTCTCTTTTGTACGTAGTAGGAGTTTCACAGACCTGTAACGCATCTTCTAAACTTGGGACTTGCTGCTTTTGAACTTTGTGCAGATATCCGGCGCTAGCATCCAATTGTTTTATCTGCAAACAGAAAGTCGATTGCACCGGATCCAAGTTTAAGGTGTCATTTAATGAGCAAATTGTGTTTCCAAAGGTAAATAGCATCTGCAACCTGGTTTACAAATGAGTTCCACTTGTCCAATGAAGTATGTATCTCAAGACAATGCATCTCCTGAATAACCAGTGTGCTTTGTAAATTCATTTGTCGCCTTCAAAGAGTTCGTGCTTCTGCGAAAACTGATAAAAACTGATACCTGATTGACAGTGTAGTCCCCAACTCGTGCACCTGGTTGACCACTAATGATCCTCAGTTCTCTGTTGAAGAAATTAACGTTATGCATTACAGAGCACTGATATGCAATTACAGATTATATTCAGTATAGAGGTTAGCTCCAGGGTTGTCAAAGCACAGTTCTACTGATGCGATCATCTCAGAGACTAGAGTTCCGATCACAAAAAACAATCTGACACGTGCGTTTGCTAGTTTGCATTACTCTCATGAGAACACACCCCGGCCCCCGGCCCCCAACAATACCCAACATACGCATTAGCGTAGTAACCGAAAGCAACTGGATCATCAACCATAAGAGGAATATACGACAAGTGAGAGAATTATAAACAAAAGTGAGGGATGATCTCTGAAAATACATACTGCATTGCAAAACGAGTTCAAGAAACCACTACAGTATACTTGGAGCTAAAAAGCTGAAATTATTGGATTATACTTTACCTGTCATGCAAGGCAACAAGTACTCCATCTCGTGTCCTGGATGCATCAACTTCCATACAGTCTACCTCCGCATCTAGTGCAAGCTGGTATGCTGCAAGCTGGGTTGAATCGTCCCATAAGCTAGATAATCTTGAAGTGGAAATACTGGAAATTCTTGAAAATCCCAACTTAAAACTTGCATATTTTGTAACTATCATCACTTTGTAGACAGGCTTTACTTTCAAGAGAAACAGACACTGACCAAAGCTGGTCACTGAACTTACAGTATTTGGTGGGGCACTTGACGAGTCCCCTCCGTGCGCGCAAACCATAGGTGGGTTTTGTAGCCAATCACAATCTTGGTTTCTCTCCTGCAGTTCCTCATTTTAGCAATGACAAATCACTTCAGTTACTACTGAGTTGAAAAAATGGACTTCTGACTACAATAAATTTCCACCAAAAGGATGGCACGCGGATGCTAGACTTTGCTGACCAAGGAGTCTATGGCAACGACGTTAAGTTCAATGGTATCTGGTATCATTTGGGGTCCCTCGGCTTAAACCAACTGAGAAGTATATTTGGGCTTTTTCCTTTCGAAGCAAATTTGCCAACGAAACCTCAACTGAGCACAGCTCTGAGATGACGCTCAGATTCATTAGTTGCGATCCTGCTTTTGTTCTGGAGGCTAGCTTTAAAGAAATTTGTTTCACCCTTTTCTTATGTGCTTCTCCGATACAGGCAGACAGGTTCTGCTGATCTTGTTTCCAGTTATCTCGGTCATGCTTGCCGTAGAATCCTTCCATCCCAACTCCAACGGTCACCGGATGACATGAGGCAAAGCTGAAACTGAGTTGAACTTTTTACGGCGAATAATTAATTGGGTATGATGGGCATTTAAAATTTCCCGCTGTTCAGTACTTGAGAGGAAACACGACTAAGCTCACATTACAGTACAACTTAGACCCGTGAGTGAGGTGGCTCAGATTTCAAAGAGGTTATCTATCATAAACGATAGAAGAATGATGTTTGAAGGGTTCAAAGACTTTAAAAAGTAGGACTGATAGGAAAGGCAAAACGGACAGGCTAATACCTCGGTGAAGAAAAAATAGACCGAAGGAGAAATCAGTAATGCCCCGAGCAATAACAATAAGAAAGTGAAATTGCGGAAGGAGAAACGTGGCGGCCCTCTAGATTGCAACCCGGGCCGCTGAAATTGCTGCCTCCTGCGCAGCATCGCTGCTGCATTGTTTCTCCTCGCCGCTTCCTTTTGCCAACTCCGAAAATCGAAGACATTCTTAAATAAAGAAGGCATTTCCACGCAAGGTCGCAAAGAAAGTCTTCTCCGTTCCACCGAACCACTTTTAACGATCTTAACTTCTTGCTAGATCGTCTCACGAATTCCTCCTCTAAACTTCTTGCTCGATCTCTCCTAGATCCCTCCAGTCGGCTGCCACTTCATTCACAAATTTTGGCAACAATCATATGAAAAGCAGTGACACTGCTTTCCATACGATCGTCACCAAACCCCAATGAAGGAAAATATATGCTCTCAAATCATCTGTTTCAACCTAGGAGTTGGGAAGATGACAAAAGCATCAGTGTCAGTGTCAGCATCCTACTGCTCTGTTCGTACACGCCCAACTCTTGCTTCTCTACTGAGTATCTCGTGAATTTTGCCCACTAGTCCTCGTTATCTTCTAGTTGCTTTCCAGCCCCCAACTTCACAATCTCAAGGCGACTCAAATTTCAACACAGCTCCAGGTCGCTTTGCGTCTCACTACTTCCACACACTTGACTGAACCCACAAACTTCTTTGGGTAAGTAGCTTCAAACTGTTGACACAAATGGAGAGCTTCGAAATTGCACCTGAAAAACCATCATCATCGCTTTAGGTTCCCGATTGTCAAGTCTAGGAATACTATAAAATGACCTCAAAGGTAGAAAGAAACATAGTACGATCCTTTACGTTCTTGGATAAGAGGTCTCTTGAGTGCGTTTTGAATCTCTTCGCTACAGGAGCTAAGCCCCAATCGCCCTTGCGTACAACAAATAGATGGTTGACAGTGGCCAGATTGAGTGGTCCGAGCGGAACCCAGTTTTGAAACCGTTAACAACTTGTTTTATATTTGGAGAGCAATTCCGAAGCATGACTTTCTGAGAACTTATGATCATAGTTCTCGTCACGGAGACAAGTGTTGAAGAAGTTTGAAGTATCTGGACTCGTGAGTACTGTGCAATGGTTGAGCTTGATCTATCTCTACCACAGATCTCAAACTTCACAACATTCTTTAGAAGAAGATCTACAGACCTTGGTGGTCGTGCTTAGAAATCAGAGGAGCTTGTTGTGTGTCACAATAGCACCGGATTTGTGATCAGTTCCTAGAAGTATACACATCCACTATATAGAAATCTATATTGAAAGATTACTCAACTGTGGTGCATGTGATAAGAGACCTCTAACCCATAGGCTTCCAGAAACAATTTGGTATTTTAGGGGTACAACCACCTCTGCAACATTCAGAAACTAATTGCACTTTGTATTGGAATGGAGCTGAGTAAAGTCCACTAGTCTGACTTGGTTAAATTGCAACGATGACGTTACATAGCTATTTACGACGATAGCATAACTGATGCGCGTCCAGATGGTATTCACGCTTTGGAATATAAAATGGCACCAATCAAGTCGTCCTAGTCCAATCAAGTCGGATCTTACTGCACCGCCTTTACAAAGGAGATGGAAACGCAAAAACATGAGCTCTTCCTTCAATGCAGCATGTGGTAGTTCCTCCATAAAATCTCGTTAATCCTTAGAATCAAAACAATCCTCTTCAGCTGAACATTGCCAAACTTTACGCGTTCTTCTCAGGAATCTTTCCGCACCTGTTGGCATATTCTCAAGACACATACCTGTTTTCATTCCCGACAAATAACCTGAAACATCCAAGATCTGCCGGAATGTACACTGCCGGCCGGATATCCCCGAACCCGGAGCTGCCCCAGATGAGTATACGGATATCCTGCTCGAGGAAGCATATCGCGAAGAATCTACACGATTACTCACGCTTTGTCCGGGATCCAAGCTGCGGGGAGAGTGTGGAGACGGGAGAGGAGAGGGAGAGACGTGAGACAATTTTGATAAAATTTGAGTGCTCTCTAGCATGTAGCTTTCGAGTGAATAGACTATTCTCTTTGTTTTTCAATTTCGGTTCCATTGGCACCTAGATTGAAGACTATGGAGAATGGAGTAGAAAGTTATGAAGTTTTTTAGTTTTTTTTAGGGTTGAGAGTGATCAATATACATTGAGAGTGATGGGTTGTGAATTTTCATTTCTAATCTTTGGGTTTTCATAATTAAGTTCCATGGGAATTTAATTTGAAAATTTTGGAGACGGAAATTGAAAGTTATAGGAGTTTATAGTATTTAGGGTTGTGAGAGAGATTGTTTTCTTATGTGAGTTGGGATGTGAGGGGTTGTGGTTTTGTAGATATGGGGAGATATGGAGAAGAGTATCATGTGTTACTATCACTATTCTTGTGCTAGCCATGGTTACACCTTCCCATGTGGGGTCGCCTAGAGCAGGTCGGGATACACCATGCCCGGTGTGTCACCGACGCTTTACCTCGCAAGGGGTAAAGACCCATGTGGGAAGGATGCACAAGGACTATGATTGGACCACTTGGGATGCCCACGTGAGACGAGCGATCACATCGACAGTAGTGACACTCGGGATTACGCACGCTTCTTCTATACCTTTGTTGATCGTTCCAGGGATACCGATCGAGTCGTGGGAGTGGTTAGCTTCTCAGGCGGGTTGCATTTTGGGGTTATTTGAGACTAGTTTTCCATGTCCACGTCTATTCCATAGGCTACCCCGCACACTCCATGATGAGGCTAGACAGGCTTTTCGCCTACCACTGGATCGTTTGGCACGTGATCCCTTGGACGAGTTAATGTGGTTCCTATTCCTCCTACTCCCTCGATGGTGTCTTCGTTATGCTAGAGGGAGACATGCGGGGCATAGAGAGGTGGCGGCAAGATTTCGTCCATTCCGAGCGGGGGATTGGGCAGCCCTTCAGGAGGAGTCTGTTAGGGCTACACGATTTAGGAGACAGACATCGCCACAGGATACCACAGATTCCACTCGATTATGACGATGTAGGACATTGGGTCAGGCGGGAGAGTTTAGTAGAGCAGCACGAGCGCTACACCCTCTGTCTATAGCGAGTCCTACTGATGAGACCATCTCTTCCCTACGCTCATTGCATCCTATAGCAGAAGAGGGACTACCACTAGAGGTCTTAGATTATCAGCCTGAGCAGCCTTTATGTCTTGATAGGTCTATTTGCACAAACATTGTGCACTGCCCCTCGCCTTTCCTCAGGAGGCTTGTCAAGGATGGTTTATGAGCACCTTAGAGATTGCTTCCAGGCAGATGATCCTTCTAGTGGTTTTACCGAGTTGTTTCAGGTGGCTGCAGCAGTAGCGAGAGGAGATATTCCTATGTTTGTTAGTCGGGTCTTAGGTGCTAGTCGACTTCTCGCGATCGAGAAGGACACGGGAGGCATTAGACCGATTGCTATTGGAGAGATCTTTTTGCGTTTGGTCAGTCGTACCATTGTCCTTCAGCATCGTTCTCACTTTCGACAGCACCTTAGTCCACATCAGTTTGGAGTAGCTACACCAAGAGGATGTGAGGCTATATCTCTAGGCATTAGAGCACTCCTAGATATCCATCCGGAGTGGGTCGTCCTACAGGTGGACGTTGAGAACGCTTTTAATAGCGTCTCACGTGCATCCATCTTTAGAGAGCTTAGGGAGGTTGGTGGATCCTTGGCGAGTCTCATTTCTTTTGTGCGGTCTTTTTATGGCTCTCCTGCTTCCCTTTACTACCAGCATGGTGGTTCACAGGAGGGAGTCACCGTCTTGGAGTCAGCTGTTGGTACACGTCAGGGAGATCCTTTGGGGGGACCTTTATTTGCCATGGCTCACTTTAGAGCTCTCCTGTCTACTACTTTGGCCATGCCAGGTTGTGTATTTCCATCCTTGGCAGATGATACACACATCGTAGGCCCTGTAGATCAGATTAGGCAGGCCTTTGACTACTTGACTACCGAGCTACATCTAGTAGGCTTGAGAGTCAAGGTGTCAAAGTGTGGGGCATGGTCCCCTTTAGGTATCCCTCCCCACCTTGAGCTTCCAGAGGAGTGTATCACATCCACAGAGGGACTTCGTGTTCTTGGAGTGCCAGTAGGATTGGAGGATTTTGTCACACGCTTCTTGGACGCTGCCCAGAGGATGTTCTCCATGTGGATGACCTTCCATTACTAGGAGATCCGCAGGTGGCATTTGGTATACTCTCTTCCAGTATTGCTCGTCGACCATCCTACCTCATCCGTACAGTTCCCCCCTCATCGTCCTTCCTATCACGTCTGAGAGCATTTGATAGGAGGATTATGGGAGTCTTTGGTGATATTATTGGACCAGGGACTTTTGAGTGTGTGACAGGGGATTTGGCACGTAGACAGACGGCTCTACCGATCTCATGTGGTGGGGTTGGCTTGCTTTCTATGGAGGAGATGGCACCTACAGTGTTTTTGGGTAGTTGGGCTCTCTCGGCACCCCTACTTGCCTCTCGTTTTGTGGTTGCTGATAGGCCGGTTTTGGAGACTTATGTGACAGAGGTGGAAGGAGGATCCTTTTCTCTCCAGGTGTTATTGCGGCAGACAAGAGATAGTCTATCTCCACGAGCACGAGAGGGTTTTCCACCGTTTGCTTCACTATTGTCAGATTGGACTAGAGGTCTACAGTCTTCCTTGATGGAGCGACAATGTGAGCATACGCTACATTCTCTCTTAGTTGACTCGTCCATTCCTCAGGCTACTAGAGCACATCTACGCTCTTGCTCCGGCAAGGGTGCAGGCTCGTGGATCCTAGCTCGACCATGCATTAGGGCTTTCCGACTCGCACCGGCTACTTTCTCTACAGCAATGAGGTTTTGCCTAGGTTTGGTCCACCCATCTGCATCTTCACTACTCACTTGTGAGTGTGGTTCTACACTAGATGCAGCGGCGGTCCACATGACACGGTGTCCTTTTGGAGGACAGAGGATAGTTACCCATGATGCCATTAGAGACATAGTGTTTGCTATGGCACGAGAGAGTGGATACTTGGCTTGGAGGGAGCGTTCGTATGTGTTGTAGACGACACGTGTCAGGGCAGACTTATACTTGGTCCGAGATGATCAGGTGACAGTAGCGGATGTCGTGGTGACGGACCCTACGCAAGATACAGTTTCGGAGGGAGTGATTACCCATCCTCCTGGATGGGCGGCGAGTGCAGCAGCAGGTCGCAAGGTCTCCAAGTATAGGGGCATGCAGCGAGGGCACCTCTTTGTTCCTCTAGCCTTGGAGTTATATGGAGCGATGGACACGGCATTTGACACATTTGTCAAGGAGTGCGCGAGAGCTTATCATGTTAGGCGGCAGGGGGTACCACTCTCACTCTCATACTTTGTAGCTTACTTTAGACAACGTGTATCCATTGCTCTACAGAGGGTAGTGGCTGGTGCAATCCATAGGAGAGCAATCACATTAGGTGATGTTTCTTCGGATGCTCCAGTTGTGTGTAGACCGTACGACTTGCATAGCTCGGATATCTTAGGTGCGGTAGGGCAGATTTCTCATACAGACTCTATTGGGGCTTAGCCCCATGTTACCTTTTTTGTCTCTCCCTTGTACGGCTTGATGGGGTCTTCTCATCCTTCATTTTTCCTACGCGGTCGCCTTTTTTCTTAACTTGGGTTTACTCTACCAAGCAAACTCACCTTAATACGAGAAGGTGGCCACATAGAACACAAGAAGGATGGGAAGACCCCATTGAGCAGTACATGGGAGAGACAAAAAAGATAGAATGGAGCTACGTCTCAATATGAAAAATCTGCCCTATCGCACCTAAGATATCCAAGTTATGCAAGTTATGCAAGTCATAAGGTTTACAAACTATAGGAACATTTTAAGAAGCATCACCTAGAATGCTTGCTCTCCTATGGATTGCACCAGCCAATGTTATCTGTAGAACAATGGACACACGCTGTCTAAAGTGTACTACAAACTACGAGAGTGAGAGTGGTATCCCTAGCGTCTAATATGATAAGCTTTCGCGCACTCCTTGACAAATATGTTGAACGCCATGTCCATCGCTCCATATAACTCCAAGACTAGAGGAACAAAGAGGTGACCTCATTGCATACCCCTATATTTGGAGATCTTGTGTGATGTTGCTCCACTCGCTACCCATCCAAGAAGATGAGTAATCACTCTTTCCAAAACTACATCAAGCATAGGGTCTATAACCATAACATCTGTCATTGTCACTTGATCATCTTGGACCAAGTATAAGTCTGCTCTAACACATGTCATCTACAAAGAATATGAACACTCCCTCCAAGCAAGGTATCCACTCTCTCGTGCCATAGCAAACATTATATCCCTGATGGCATCATGGGTAGCTATCCTATATCTTCCATAAGGACACTATGGCATATGGACCGCTGCTTCATCTAGTGTAGAACCACACTCACAAGTGAGTAATAAAGATGTAGATGGGTGGACCAAACCTAGGCGGAACCTCATTGCTATAGAGAAAGTCACTAGCGCAAGTCAGAATGCACTAATGCATGGTCGAGCTAGGATCCATGAGCCTGCACCCTTGCTAGAGCCATAGCAAGAGCAAAGATGTGCTCTAGTGGCCCAAGGAATGGATGAGTCAACTAAGAGAAGAATGTAACATATGTTGATATTGTTGCTCCATCATGGAAGACTGCAAACCTCTAGTCCAATCTGATGATAGTGAAGCAAAGGATGGAAGGTCCTCTTGTGCTCACGGAGGTAAGCTATAACAATATGGAGTTTAGCGACAAAGTTACTCAAGCTTACAAAGTAGCACATAAGACAAATTAGCCTAGAATATTCCAAAAGTATCTAGGAAGCTTCTTGGGAAGCTTCCCGACTAACTTAGCTTGCACCTCAAGTAAGTAGCTTCTAGAAGGAAGCTTCTAGAAGCTTCCAACTAGCTTAGCTTGCACGCCAAGTAGGCGGCTTCTAGAAGTAAGCTTCTTGAGAAGCTTCCTAGTTAACTTGGCTTGCACTCTAAGAAAACGGCTTGAGGAAGCTTGTTGAGAAGCTTCTCAACGGCCTTGTATGCTACCTATAAATACCAAAGCCAAAGCTCATGCTAGGTATTTGGAGTTTTCATACATTCAAGTGTCCCAATGTTAGTTTCCATTCTCTTATTTCTCTCCTCGACCTCGGTCTTTTACATTGGTATTAGAGCAAGAATGAGATGGATGGAATTTACGGACCACCAAATCCACTTCTGCCAAACCATTGTGATTTTCATGTCCAGATATTACCCAAGCATTGCTTCACACAATTCATCATCTCACGCTTCGTGCGGGATTTTCTACATATGATCACCATATCTGAGGAACCCTTGATACTTCCGGTTGTCACTTATGGAGAAAGGTGGACGTGTTATATCTATGTGTTAATCAATTAGATAAATTGGAAGTAGTAGGATAGAGTAGTAGTTATGGCAGCAATACCAGACATTATGCTTGCAATGCAGCAACAAATCGAGCACCTTACTCGATTGTTGGATGAACGAGACCAACAAAAACAAGAACATATAGAGAGAGTGCCAGTCCAAGATGGAGAAGATTGTATTCAATTTCCAAAACCCAAGGTGTTTGAAGGCAAGAATCTTCCGGGCACAATGGAGAATTTTTTGTTTGATTGCGAATGTTACTTCAAAGCCACCAATCTTCAAGATGAACGGAAATAGATTCTCTTAGCTTCTAGCCAATTGGATGGTGTGGTAAAACTTTGGTGGCAATTCCGGGTAGAGCAAGCTGAACGACTGATTGTTGCACCAATCTTGACACGAACAGAATTCAAGGATGCAATACTTCGTCGATTTCAAACTATAAATGTCACCCAAGCCGCACAAGATAAATTGGCAGAGTTGAAGCAGATTGGCTCAGTAAGAAGTTATATCACACAATTTTAGAACATCATCATCCAAATTCTAGATATACAAGAAGGAGAAGTTATGGATCAATTTGTGCGGGGATTGAAGTCTTGAACGAAATTGGAGGTGACCATGCGAGAACCACAAAATGTAGAAGAAGCCATGCAATTGGCTAAGCGCTTTGATTCCTTGGTTGCAACAACTTAGTCTCAACCTCGACTTACACCAAGCTTACCAGTACAATACGTACAGGTGGAAGAACCAGCACCAATGGAGATTGATGTTGTCCAATGGAGGCCACTTGGTGCAGTAGATAAAGAAAGATTTCAACAAAATGGAGGTTGTTTTTATTGTCGCCAAGTTAGACATCGCATTGCTGAATGTCCACTTAGGAATAGGCGACCTTGACAAGTTGCCTAGATGGAGTTTGTGGAACCGAATGATCAAGGAAACAAAGAATCCCTATAGGAGATTTTGAGCCGCCTACTGGGAGCTTGATTAGTTCCAATGGGATTGAAGGCTCGACCTATGCAAGTTTGCTTCACTTGCAAGGTATGATATATAATCGGGGTTGTAGGATTTTAGTTGATTTTGGAAGTTCAGAGAATTGCATGTCTATGCAAGTAGCAAAGGAATTGGGTATTCCTATCAAGCCAGTGATTGGAAGTAGTTTGATGATGGCGGATGGTAGAAAGGGTTCTACATTCCGCACCTTGCATCCTATTAACTTCAAGATTTAGAAGGAGTATTTAGAGTGTATGAGGTTTGTAGTGGCACCTCTACACTATGATATCATTTTAGGTCTACCTTGGCTTGAACGTCATAAGGTTCAATTTGATTGGACCTGACGCCAAATTCAAGTACAACACCAAGGTAAGAATTTCTGATTAGGTTGTTTGGCACCTCTCAATAAGACACCTAAGAATAGTCAGTCCCAAGATAGGAAGTTTGCCAAGAAGGCAACCATGGAGCAAACTTGGAAGAAAGATGAGTCCCTGGAAGGGAAGTTGGTTAGTAAAGCAACCATAGAGCAAGCTTTGGAGGAAGATAAGTCTGTATTCACGGTGTGGATCAAGCCAATTGCACTAGAACAATCGGAGGAGGGCCAAGAGCCTCATCAAGCAATGGTTGATCAAATAGTTGAGGAGTTTGTGGGCGTGTTTCTAAATGATCTGCCAAAGGGATTACCCTCCGATCGAGGTATGCCCTTCAAGATTGAGTTATTGCCAAGGAGTACTCCAGTGAGTAGACCAATCTATCGGCTCTCATCAAAGGAGTTGGGGGAGTTGCAAACAACACTTACAGAGTTGTTGGAGAAAGACTTCATACAACATAGTACCTCTCCTTGGGGAGCACCGGTACTATTTATTCCAAGGAAGGATGGGGGACTTTGTTTTTGTATTGATTACCGTGAGCTCAATAAGCAAACCGTGAAGAATGTATATCCCTTGCCTCAGATTGATGACTTGCTTGATCAACTAAGTGGAGCACGCTACTTTTCCAAGTTGGATCTTTGCAACGATTATTGGCAAATTCCAATTGATAGAGAGGATGTGCAAAAGATTGCCTTTCATACAAAGTATGTGCATTTTGAGTGTGGAGTTCTACCTTTTGGACTCACTAATCCTCCAGCAGTCTTCATGGATCAAATGCATCGGGTGTTGGATGGACTATTGGATCGGTCCGTGGTGGTGTTCTTGGATAATATCTTAATTTATAATAAGATAGAGGTAGAACATGAAAATCATGTGCGGGAAGTCCTAAGACGACTACGACAATGGAAATTTTACTACAAGAAGTCAAAGTGTGCCTTTTGGCAGAAGTAGGTTACCTTCTTGGGTCATAAGATCTCATCAGAGGGGATCAAGATGGAAGAAGAGAAAATCAAGGCCATTACTGATTGGCCTACCCCGTAGGATGCTACAGAAGTACAGGCATCCAATGGATTGGCCAGTTTTTACCGACGGTTCATCCATTATTATTCTCAAGTACCCAATGTCAACGGTAGTGGCCCAACATGACCCGAGATGCTTGAGAATGTATCCGATTGTGTGAGAGCTGCCAATGTAACAAGGCCAGGAACCAAAAGCTGAGTGGACTCCTTCAACCACTCATTTTCCATCCGCTTGCTATGAGCATGTGAGCTTGGATCTCATCACATCCTTGCCAAAGACAAAACAAGGACACACCACAATCGTGGTGTTTGTGGATAAGCTTAGTAAGCAAATCCACTTGGCACCAACTTGTGATACTGTGGATGCTCCAACCTTAGCGCAAATCTACTTCAATAATATCTTCAAGCATCACGGGATGCCATATGTACTTATCTCTGACCGTGATCCTCAATTTACCGGGAAGTTTTGGCAAGCACTCTTCTAGATACTTGGCACCAAGCTTGCTTTGTCCACGGCCTATCATCCTCAAACTGATGGGCAAACCAAATGTGCAAATCGTACATTGGAGGATATGTTGCGTGCCTTTGTCAATGTTTACCATACCGATTGGGTGAATGTCTTGCAGTTGCAAAATTTGCCTACAATAATTCCAAACAAGCAAGCATCAGATTTTCTCCTTTCTTTCTCAATTTTAGCCAAGTTCCGCTTGTTCTAGATTCTCTTCTTGCTCTTCCTCCATCTCAGGTTCCCCATACTTCCACATTCTTGACCACTATATCCCAATCTCTCCAACAAGCCAAGTCTCACTTCCTTGTTGCTCAAAATTGCCAAAAACAAAATACGGACCACCATTGTCGTGATCTCACCTTTGAAGTTGGTGATAAAGTCATGCTATACTCTAGTAACCTCCCTCTCCCACTTGATACCCAAGTTCGTAAACTTACCCCTAATTGGATAGGACCCTTTGATATCACCCAAATGGTCTCTCCTGTTGCTTATCAACTTGCCTTGCCTTGTCACATGCGTATCCATCCTTATTTTCATGTTTCCAAGTTAAAACCCTTTGTTCCTAACCCCTCTTCCTTTTCCTCTTGAGTCCAACCTCCCCTTCTTCCTGTCCCTATCAATGATCATGAGGAGTACAAAGTTGATTGTATCCTTGCGCGTCGCCATATTCAATGAGGCCGTTGCCAACATACGGAGTATAAGGTCCTTTGGAAAGGGTATCCCCTTCATGATGCCACATAAGAACCTCTTTCTCACCTCCAGAATGCACAAATGGCCATCCAAAAATTTGAAGCTTCATTGGCGACGAGGACGTCACCAACTAGTGGCGGGGGAATATGTAACAATATGGAGTTTATCAACAAAGTTAGTCAGGCTTACAAAGTAGCACATAAGACAAATTAGCCTAGAATATTCCAAAAGTATCTAGGAAACTTCTTGGGAAGCTTCTTAGCTAGCTTAGCTTGCACCTCAAGTAAGTAGCTTCTAACTAGCTTAGCTTGCACGCCAAGTAGGCGACTTCTAGAAGGAAGCTTCTTGAGAAGCTTCCTAGTTAACTTGGCTTGCACTCTAAGAAAGTGGCTTGAGGAAGCTTGTTGAGAAGCTTCTCAAGGGCCTTGTATACTACCTATAAATATCAAAGCCAAAGCTCATGCTAGGCATTCAGAGTTTTCCCACATTCAAGTGTCCCAATGTGAGTTTCCATTCTCTTATTTCTCTCCTCGGCCTTGGTCTTTTACATAGACCATGTCTTGTTTGCCGTAATAACACCTAGAGAGAAAAGAATAGCTCCTCTTCCTTGATCACATAAGTCTCTAAATTTGGCATATCAACAATCATAAAATGGGAGGAAAGTATGGACGTCGAGAGAGCACAACTACCCAAAAATCTATAGGTGTTATCTCCTCTATAGATAATAGGCCTACCTCTCCACACGAGATCAGTAGAGATGTTCGTCTACGTGCCAAATCCCCCGTCACACACTCAAATGTCCCTAGTCCAATGCTATCACCAAAGACTCTCATAATCGTCCTATCAAAAGCTCTCAAATGTGATAGGAAAGTCAAGGAAGGGAGAGTTGTGCAAAGAAGGTAAGTCGGTCGATGTGCAATACTAGAGGAGAGTATACCAAATGTTGTGTGCAGATCTCTTAGTAAAAGACGGTAATTGACATGGAGAAGATCCTCTATAAGGGCAATGTGTAAGAATCATGTGACAAAATCCTTGGATCCTACTAGTACTCCAAGAATACATAGTCCATATGTAGATGTGACACACTCCTCTAGAAGCTCAGGGTGTGAGGGGATACTTAAAGTGGACCATGCTCTACATTTTGACACCTTGACTCTCAAGCCTACAAGATGTAGCTTGATAGTCAAGTCATCAAAGGCCTGCCTTATCTAATCTATAGGGCACACAATGTGTGTATTGCCTGCTAAGGAGTGAAATACACAACCTAACATGGCCAAAGTAGTAGATAAGAGAGCTTTGAAGTGAGCCATGGCAAACAAAAATCCCCCTAAAGGATCTCTTGTCATGTACATACAATTGACTCCAAGATGATGACTACCTCATGTGACCACCCATGTTTGTAGTATAGGGAAGCAAGAGAGACATAGAACGACCACACAAAAAGAATGAGACTCGCCAAGAATCCACCAGTTTTCTTAAGCTCTCTGAAGATGGATGCACGAGAGACATTATTTGCTATGTTGCTATGTGGTTAGTTATGCTATGTTGTCAGATTCGGGACAAATCTAAGGACCAGGATTACATGATCTCCAAAGAACAACATCTACACTGAGAGCGGTAGAAGTTGTGCACTTTTATTCTTAAGTGATTAGTGATAAGAAGATCTTCCACCTGCAGGTAGAGGAAGCATATCGTGAGGAATCTACAGGATTCCTCACGCTTTGTCCCCTAAACTTGAGTTTACTCCACAAAGCAAACGCATCAAGCTTCACCTTAATTAGATGCTTAGTTATGCTAAACGGTTGTTAGTTTCGTCACGAATCTAAGGACGAGGGATTACAGGATTTTCCAAAGAACGTCATCTATATAGAGAACTGTAGAAGTGATAAGGCAGATATCCCTCTGCTGCAGGTAAATCATGTGTTTGTGGGGTTACTGTATATAGCCTCCAACATGTGCAGAATGTTCTTTCATATCTTTTCTTTTGGCTCAAAAGAGCATGGCTGAATTCATCAGTTTGGGAATCTTCATGTACTGGAACAGCAGCTAATACTGTTCGTAAGAGATGGTGGGAAGAGACAACGAGAGCTTGTTGAGAACACCCACTACCGGCTTCTATGCTGCGTTATGGAATTCGAATGTCTGTAAGGGTTTTATTTTGGTTACCGTGTAGTGTCCGACAGGTTTGATAGTTAATGAAAAATGTTAATAAAATGTGTAAAAGGATTTGAGTTTTTAAAAGCATAAAATCTAAGTATTAAATTATCTTTTATTATTTAAATATAATAATAATAACATATAATATGTATTTTATATTATATATAAGATAAAAATTTCCAAGTGAGAATGAAGTGAAGGCGAGGAGGATACTAGCAGGACTTCTCCATTTGATTCATTTGAAAGGTAGTAATCATAAAGCAAGAAATTAAAAGGTTTCAATTTCCTTTTACTATGAAATATATTTTGTAGCATAAGATCGTTAATAAAATATGGTCTACGCTTTCAAAAATGAATTTTGCAAGTATCGAACACCCCAAGAGAAGCTATGCATAACAATGAACTTCAGAATATATAGTAATAACCATAAAACATTTTGCAAGCATCCAGGATCTTGTAATTAGTATAATTCATGACACTATATAATTTGTATGACCAGGAATAAAAGTTGGGTTATATTCAACAGACATTTAGGCACACCATTTAATAGTATTTTCGACCACCGATATAATACTTAATGGTACTGTTTCCGGACCTTGCAAATAGAGACATCGAAACCCCCTAAATTTGACAAACTAAATTATTGAAACAAATTCTAAGAGAAGGCCAGGGCGTAACATGTAGACAGGGCCCACATCGACCCTGGAGTCTACTGAAAACAGACGACTGCCGGTAGTAGCTGACGACTACCGGGAAGTGAGGTAACACCGTATGGTTGGGGTCCAATACAGATATCGTCCTGTCTTCTAACCGTGACAGAGCGATACATCGTACAATTTGGAGCCAGCAGTGACTCAGCAGCAAGTTGCCACAGGATATCTACCAAGAGGCGGACCGGGATCCAACTGTTACATGCAGGTCGCCAGGGCAGAAAATATCGTGCAATCGGTGGATCTATCGGGAAGTCATACACAGTCAGCACGCACCCTACCGCTTTCCGTCGCTGCCCGGCGCAGAAGGCGGGGCAGCTGTTCAAAATTGTCAATGCGGGGTCCGGGCATTTCTTTTCTGTTTACATATATTCACTACCCTCGAATGTTCAGGCTCGTGAAGCAGAGTTATCGTCACAGAGAGGAGGACAGGGACTGGTGGTGTAGAGAGAGTGTCAGATTTTATCAAGCGAAATCAGCAGTAGATTTTGACGAGGAGTTTGTCAATGCTGATGTGATTAAGATTAAAAAAGTGTAAAGTTTTTGAGAACACGAGGTGCGATCCGTCGAGTCAGAAGGTGACGACCAAGAAGGTGAGTGAGTGAGAATCGTTTGGAGCATTGCTGGTGGTCCACGTTTCTTGTTCTGTGGTGGTAGTGGTGGATGGGAGATGCGGCGAGCAAGCTGTAATATAAGGGCAGAGTCGTAGTTAAGAGTATTGACTAGTCAGTCACGTGAAGGAGAGGACGAGAGTACTTTCGCATTCAATTCAGTCGTGGAAGAATTTGTGGATTGGAAGAGCTCGGGAATGCTGGCTAGACACTTGGGAGAGCACTGCTTGTCATTTAGGGCTCGGGGTGTGTATGTGTGCCTTCTAGGTGTGTGGTTTAGGACCTGGCGCATTAGTGCAGACCTTTTTAGACCGCGGTGGTAGAGAAGGGGAGAATAGGAAGAGTGAAGTGACTTGGATGAGGACAAGTGATCCGTGAGAGATTAGATTTGGCTTTCTGGATCGAAGCCTGGAGATTAGATACTGGGGGTTAAGTGGAGAGGTGGACAGGCATTTTAGTTTTCAGGCTATTTTTTCACTTCCGATCTGCTGCAACAACTATTCATTCCTCTGAAGCAACGCCCGTAGGTGGAAGCATTTCTTTCTCGTGATTCCTGCTGTCTGGAAGTGGACAGGAACTGAACGGAAGGAACGGTACTTAGATGGTCGAGAATAGAGGGTTCAGGCATCAGCAGTGAGTGAGCATCGGGTGTAATAGTTCTGAATTTTCTTGGCTGCTTCTTTTCTTGTCTCCAACACAGGAATGCGAATTGCGTCCAGCGCTTAGGAATGGCAGGTACAGCGGTTGCCTTGAGTCAGTTTCACATTAGGTTAGCTGCCCCCACGGCTCTTTGGACTACTGAAAGATCTCTTGCGAGCAAGTCCTTTGAAACTTCACCTCTAGGGTCACCTAAGACCCCTGGATCTAGTCTTTTGAGAAGTCCGATATCCTGTTCAAGTCCGAGATCTTCATTGGGTGTGAATTCTTGTACAAGTCCAAGGGCTTATGTGGGCACCGGCCAATCGCCGTTTCAGTCGAATACACAGTACGCTGGAAGTCCCTCGGAGCCATCGCTTCTCTATGTGAAGCCTCAGACTCAGATTGCTAAGCCGGTCACGCTCTATGATATACTGGGCATCTCCGATGTGGTGACAGATGATGAGATCAAGGCGGCGTACAGAAGCATGGCTAAGAAGTTCCATCCAGATCAAGCTCCACCAGATAAAGTCAACGAGTTTCAAAAGAAATTTATGGAGGTGCACAGGGCTTACTCGATACTCAAAGACCCGCGAACAAGGGCTATGTATAATTATGAAATGAAGAACACTTTACCCAGCAAGCAATGGGGGCACGATGAAGGGAGAGGACAGTGGCATGGGCGCAACTGGGAAACCGATCAATGCTGGTAGGATTTCCTGCTTTGGTCCAATATAGAATTGGACACCGAACTGAATTCTCTGCTCTGTTCACACATATGAGAAGCTTCAGTCCAGATTCTTCAAGTTGTCCTGCACTGCGGCTACCTGCAACCTTTCTCAGATCATCACCGTCTTTGGAACTTTAGGCTACTGACTACAAAGGTCACCCAAATCCACCAAAGTTTAGAGTAGTATGCATCTGCGGTGGGTTTCTCTGAGTTAAAACCATGGGTCGTAGTGATTCGCTTTTCGTGAGCTTAACACCCTGATCGATAATTTGGTCTAGCCTGTATATATCAAATGTCTGAGTGTGTGATCTTGAAGTTAGAGATCATCCCGCCTGACATAGTAGACTTTCCTCGCTTTGTAGAGTCACTTCGAAAAAGCAAACACAATGATGATTTCCGTACCATGCGGTTTACGAGATTCAATCTCACTGGTTTACCCCATAGTCCTGTTTATGCTCGGAGCTGCGCCTGTCAGGTTCTCACTTGGCTTGAGATTACGACATGAAGGCACCGAGCTTACAGGAACTCGAGTAGTCCTCCTGATTTGCAAAGTGCAGACTCCCTCACCTAGTGCATACATACTGTTGAATCATAAAGATACTGACGAAGTCATTCACTTGGAGTTTGGTTGTCCCTTCTACCCTGGATTGTCCATTTGCCATCTAACAACGTCATAGACTATGCAAGTGTAGCTCGAAGGTTGTACAACTACTCATGAAAGCTCTGAAGATTGTTGGGGAAGATCTATGGTTTCATTTGACGGTCTCTTTGACATCTGAAACTGGAGAGGAGATGGGTATTCTTTCCTTCCAGGACTTATTTGTTGATGCGTGTGCTTGCTGGGAGAATCTTGACATGCCTATAAGTTGTAATGATGTCTCATACAAAACTCCCGGTGTGTCTTTGCAGGACTTCATAGCTTGTATTTTACAAGAGCTGAGTTTGAATCGTCTGTAGCAGGGTGTAAATGCCGAAGATGAGCGGTGTTGTTTGAGTTTACCTTCCTTCGGGTTCGGAAGCAGATCTTCGGAGGTTGTGAACTGTGCGTGACCTTTCGTTTGGAGAGTGGTGCCTCGTCTCCTCCGGAAGACCTGCTGGAACTACAAGTTGCTACACTTGTGTAGTGAAGTAACCGCGGGCTGGTCAGCTTATGTATCATACGCAGAGATGAGTTGAGTTGGTAACGATGATTGAGTTCTCAGATTTTGGACCATTCATGCGCCTTCCCTTCTATCAAAAGATAGTGTCATATAATAATGGGCAGGAGGCAAGTATGTTGTACGTTGCCTTGTGTACTAGACTCAAGTCAGGAACAAAATAGGTGAGGTTCTTCTGTAAAGATCCCTGTAATTACCTCCCTCCCTTGTCAATCTGGGTGGGATTACTCCAGTTTCGACCACGTACTTGCATGTCTTGTTTAAAATGGAGGAGCGACCAGGTAAGTAGGTCCGTCGCGCCTCGTCGGCTGTGACTCTGTCTCCCTGCTTTTGTAGTGATTCACACGTAAGTTGGTGAAGACTCCTGACGCGGAAAGAGGCCGTTTTGGCCAAGTGCCGATCATTGATTAGTTTCAGATGTTAGAGGCAGTATAGAAGAAGGTATGAGGCGCTTCAGTAGCCCTTATTTCACAAAGCTAAAGAAGGTAAGTAATCGTAGGATGCCCAGATCAAATTATTCGCCATTCATCTGAGGGGATAAAGGTGTAGTATTTACATCATTTTGGAACATGAAGAAATTTCAGCCCAATCTCTTGTGGAAAATTTCTGTACCGCCTCTCGTCATTACGACTTTCCTCAGTTATCACTACTCCTTCACTTCACACATGCTGAACTCATTCCTCTGCTGGTCGAAGTCGAAACCTTTGTTGAACTGGGTAAAGTCGTTTCCATTCCAACCACTACCGACTCAATATTCGCCGAAGTCTTTTTTTTTTAATGTAGCAAACTGCCGCGACTTGACGAAATTTTATGCTCTGTTCAGCACGAGAGCTAAATGTGAAATACGTTCTCTAACTTCAACCCTTATCGACTCTCAGTTCTGACTGTCAGTGATCATTTTGTTTGTGCATCTGACCACTAACCGATCAGCGACCTTTCCTTCGATTGTCAGGCTCCACCTTCTAGTATCACCATCCCATATCGATGTGGCTTTAATCTTCACACTCGTGTTCTTAACCATACATCTGTCTTTCCGCTGATAGAGGTACTACGATAGAATGTACGTGTACGTACTGTATACGCCGTGCCCCCAATAGCTTTCAGGTCTATCTACGTCGAGAAAGAGCAGCACGAACGGGACCTGTAAAGTAAAGTCGGCATTCAGCTGCTTTGTAAAACTACCTGGAACATGGGGAAGTTATTAAAAGTCTTCCAGGTAGCAACACGAAGTCGCATTGTTCCATCGTCTATACGTTAGTAGTTTTGTTATTCTCTCACTATCAACCGTCGAGTGAAGAATGTGGGCGACAACCGCGGTCGTAATGTTCTGGCACCTCACAACTTGAAGTCATCTCCGTGAGTCACCCTAGAAGTTGCCATTCACCTCAGAGATCTTGCAGTTTAGGTGGATCGCATTCGAATGCTCACAAGTTATGTGGAAGATGTAAGGTGGCTTCCCTACCGACTGGATTTCTGCGATTGAGGTCGAAGTAGATTCTGGAACCAGAACAGTAACCCGATAATCTGTAGTCGCCGTCTTGTTCAGGCGGTGGTTGCACTAACTTAGAACGGACAATTCTCGGTCCTCAACTGCAGAACCTCGGTTTTACTCAGACCCAAGCTCATCTGAAAAAACTATGCTGTCGAGAACCTGGTTCTCTTAAACTATCTACCTGCACAACGAATGACTTCCACACGAGGTTGCGAGTACATTTGATCACGCCTGCTGCATGTGCTGGTAGATGACTAAAAGATGTAATTGAGTACATTGTCAAGTACATGGCAACGTTTGCAATTAAAGCTCATTGTTGAGAGTTTTCTTGGCTGGAGCACTATCGAGATACTTAGCCGGATGGACAACGAATGCAATTATGAACCCCCAACATGGCGCGCAACGGATAAATCTGCCATATGTAAAAACTGAGGAGAAAAGCACTGGAACTAGAAAAGCATCAGAGTAAGTAGACAATGACTCCATTTACAAAGACTTGATGGATAGATTCAGTCGGCCATATTTATAGAAGATGCGCATGACACTTCTGACATATTTTATTCATAGAACATGTGGGCAAATCCGTAACTCGCCTTGCCGTCACATCGTTCAGGCGTGTGCCTACGCGGTAGTGTTTCTGCCATCTGGTTAACACTCTCCTGGTCCCGAGGAATCAAATCGACTCATGACTTCACTGGTGTTCCGATGGATCTGCTGATGTGACGCTACCAAGACTTGACATTCCAGTGCAACAATAGAGCAGCTTTTCCGACGTATACTGCTTGTGGCTATAGGATAAGTTCGCGGTGATTCAGATCAGTACTCTAGCAATTGTTCAGGTTGTGTTTCTCTCCTTAGAGAACATTGGAGTCCGGGATAAAGATTCCGTTGTGCTATTATCGAAAGAGCAGCTCTCGGCTGCGGTACTTCACTCGGTCGCTTGTAAAAGACAACTAACCAATCAGATGATGTTAAGAGTAGGAAAACTTCTGCATAGCGGGAATACAAAGTCAACTTTGCACAATGCATTCAGCTAGGATTCGTTTGGACTGAGCGGGAGCGGGCTAGCAACGAAATAGCCACGAGAAACCACTTGGCGCTTCTAGAATTCAAAGTGCCCGTCGGCGGAGTGCCATCCAGGTGGATATGAACGGATTGAGGACATGAAATAATCGACAACGTAGCCGAGGCCCACAATTTGATCTTCTTTGGATAATTGATTTTCAGCTCGGTTGCACGGGCTTGCCAGTATATCTTCGCCTTCCCGATCTAGATCCAATACTTCAGGTGGTTTCTGCAAGAAATCAAATCGCGATGAAGAATACAGAATATTACCAAAAATCATGATCCCTTCCTCTGAACTGTACTTTCACCTCCACAAGTAAAGAGTTAGAGCTAAAGCACTGATCAGTTCTAACCTCTTTGCATCTACCATTCCGGTACAAGGAACCTAGAGTAGCTTACTATCGAAATCAAAGATAGAATTTGATAGTATTATATTAATTGCCCGGAAATATCTGGGGAACCTCTTCAGAGAACTTTTGCTGATAGTTGATAGACGTTGAAGAGAAACACTATGCATGTTCCACAATCTCATGTCGATGAAACTCAGATCTTCCAAACCCGGTCGGTGCATACGCAAAAAGAAATCAACAATACTGTACCATGACGCATTGCTATGATCTATCTTAGTACGATCCGCTGCTAGCAGGTAGCTAGCTTGCATCCTAAAATTTTCTTTACTGCCTCCGCAGCTACTTTTCACGTGAATGCGAAGGGAAGATAGCAGCTTCTTGACACGAAGGAGAGTGTATGCATGTACGACTGATAGACACCGTGTTGATAGTAGAATATTTACCTTGATCTTGAAAGGCACTCCGGTGTCTTCTGTCGTCCAGTGAGCAGTCAGATCATTCTGTAGGCTGCGATCCATCTATGCACCAGAATTTACAACCTCTGCTGCATGTAACCCTGTATCAACAAAGCAGCGCACGCCAGAAACTCAGCTAAGTGAGAAGAAAAACGACAGTTGGACGTGGACTTAGGATCACAAGGTTTAATTATTATATCTGAAGTATGGATACACTGGAAAGGTCGATGCTCCCATCCAAGTTAAACCCAGAAACGAACATGATTCTCAAGGTCAAGAGGTGACGATGTTGATGTCACAACAAATGAAGGACAAGAAGACGAGTCAACACTGTGGGTTTAATAGTTCAACATTAGAGATGAGTTCCTGAATGTAAGTCTTCTCTGCAAACAGATGTTTAGTTTACATCTCGATATCTTGTTGCGTTGACGCCCGTTCCCTGGACGCGTGACATTTGGATATCATCTGAAAGGAAGCATCTCAGATCTGTATATATCAACCTTGTCAAAGACCGGTTAAAGTTTGTGATGCCTCCATAGAGGAGATGCTGCAGGACTCTTTAGAGATGTTTGTGAGGTTCCTCGCATGTGAACGGAGCTAAAGTAGTGCAGATGTGAAGGCCAGTAAAATCTGAGCAAGCATGTATGACTGCAGATCACCTTTCTGCACGGGCACAGGAACACTGCAGCAATATGTTAATGACTACTTGTGTAATATACCATCTTCAATTCTGCGGAGAAGGTTACCTCCCACCACCCACATATGCGCATCCTGAACGTCTAACATTATTGAATAGCTGGATATCTTATGTGAGCGTTATCTTAGCTTCGTTGGGTTTCGTGAGAATAGAGAGAGGTATCAGAGGATGGATCGACTAGAATAACAATAAGTTGTAACGTCTGAATCTGCAGCTGATCACATACTCATGACCAGTCTAAGGTTTGCCAACAGTTTCCAGTGAGCTGCGCTTCTAACACGAAAGCATGATCAAAGCTGACCATTGCATATACTGCAAATTGTTTTTATATTAAAAAACTTGACGTCCTAATTCTCATCTTGATGCATCAGTTAGATACTGAAGCCAGAAATATACATGACGCTCCGACTTCTGTATACCGAGCCCCTGTGAGATACTAGTCTCGCAATCGAGAGCAAACGTGCAAGCAGGAATGAAATCGAGGTGACGCACTCGAATCACAAATAGCGCAGCGCACTCATGGTACCTCAACCTGTCTAGTTTCAGCAATTGGTCGAAGTATGGCAGTAGTCATCGATATCGTCGCTTGACAGAGCCATAGAACGTGAGTGGAGCAGACAGGTAGTAATTGGTTAAGCAAGGGGCTGACGCGACTTCTGAATCAGATTGTTTTCGTCAAATACCGTGCTCAAAACAGGTGCAGACTTCGGATAATAGTTGTGTCCGCAGTTTTTGTCATTTCTACCCGGTTCATGATCAGCAAGTATGATTGCCTTCATGTCCACTGGTGTACCTGGACAGAGAATCATGAGCACTCGACTGCCAGTTGATAGTATCGCAGCATTCCTCACCGTATATGGAGTAGTGAAGTCTTTCCATGCATCTGTCACGTAAACTCGAATCCTCAGCAAGACCAACACAATCTGAAAATCATTCCGGGGACTTGCTGCTCATTGCATCGACAATAAATTGTACTGGGACCCGGAGTTCTTTAATATCGAGCGGTTCAAAATAGTAAACGACCCGTTCTTGATGGTAATGAGTGTTCGAAGGGCCAAACTTAATCTAGTAGAAGATCAGTATGTTTAAACATAAAGAATGATGAATAGTGGCTCGATACCCACAAAGTGCTAACCATCAGGCTCTCTCTCGCATGACCTCGAGCGTTGGAATCAGTAAGAGACTTATTAGACCTTCGTTCCTTGAAAAATTGGATGATTGTACTCACACAGTAGGTTGACGTTCTTGTGTCAGTGAAGGACACAATGAGCCGCCTCCGCTCCTTCCGTGCCTTCTTGTTCGAATACCGCGGCTCCAATTACCTGCAGAATCGAGCAGTCATTCGTTTGAAGCGCTCTCGAATCCTGAATCCAAAACACATACGCCACTATGACCTCATTCCAGAAAGGGAAGATCCTGTTTCCGAGAACTAAAAGGAGACAAACCACGCGATGGCTCCGACTCTGTTGTAGAATTCCAGAACCCAGGTCCTCTTATCGGCCCGGTTCCCAACGCTTTACAGAACACCCCAACGTAGATGGGATCTTGCCTCACGCTGACTTAACAGAGTGCACCGAAGCCGACGGAAGAACCTCTGGAAACTCCAGCCGCTCCAGAATTCAGTCCCTTTTGGCCTGTCAAAAGAGAAAAGAATACCCCAACTGTGAGCGGTTCGTACGATCCTCAGATCCGACGGATTGTGTACATGTGATTAGCTTGTTCTGTGGTCCCCTTCTCCACCTGCTCCTTTCCCGTACCGGCCTACCCACGTCCCCTCCCAGTAATTCTTCAAACGGGACAGCGTAATCTGTGAATATCCCCAGTTGCTTGCGATCAAACGACTTAGGTCGTAGATCTAGCAGGGGTGTTAGCTTTTAGAACGAATACTTCAGACGTAAACCAACCACAGTAGCCATTTACCAGTGACCAGTGCTGTAGCTATCTCCTGACGCATCAGTGTAAGATTGACACCTCTAGCTTAAAATTTCCAGACATGATTTGACCTGATCACTATTTCACTATACTGTAACAGCATCTAGTGATCCACTAGCTTGACAACTGCTAAGGTACGTTAGGGGACACCTTTCAGGAAGCAATTTCTTGGATGCATGAGGTACCCATAGTAAGTAACCACACCATGCTCTACTCTACTTCGTTGAATGAATTACTGCCGTAGCAGAACCTTCGAGCTCGCCGTAGGCGTTTTGTAACTCTCTTTCTTTCACTTTCGAATATGCTACTGTGCATAAGAGAGGCTCACCACCACAGCTACATATCAAGCTTGGCTGTTTCAATGTTTAGGTGCATCTAAATTTAACTACTTATCATACAAGCTTGGAGTGCTACATCGTGGAAAGTGAAATAAGCCTAGGTGAATATTAAAAACCTCATTTCCGTTAATATTTTGTACTGCAGGTGATATCAGGACAACGTCTTCGTCTAAATGTGATGCCGAAGAGTGAGGACAATGCTCCTTATCGTTAAGGATGATTGTACGCTCGAGAATCTCAATGTACCTGGTTATCTCATCATTAAGACAGAGCGAGATCCGACGTTTCCCAAACGTAACATCATCATCAGACGAGAGACAGAATCAACGATTTTCTGCGTTTCCAAATTGTGTGAGTGTGTAACACATCCTCCTCCCTCCTCCTCTTGGTCTAAACTGCATACTAGCCGCGGTAAGCCTTCTACTACTGTAGTCTGCTGTCCTCTCCAGACGGAATTCCTCCACGCTTATCAAGACTATTCATGGTCCACGGAGAATAGATGAGGATCAGTTGAGTCTCAGAACGTACCACGGCTAAAATCCGCCCGCCCTGAGTTCGCACACTCAGAGCTAGGCTCTAGTTATAATTGTTGCGCTAAAAATTGAACTCACAGGAGACGAACGGACGATACCTCTCCAGTTGTCATAATGGAGTTTCAGAAGAATTGACTATGACCTCGGACACTCGATTGTGACTGTCAGTCGAAACGCAGACCATAGATTCTGCATACCTTGACCAACAACTCGCATTAGAAAATTGTCAAACTGAATGGCACCTGCATCCTGCTCCTTACTGACTCTTGACTCAAGAGTCAGTAAGGAGCAGGATGCACCTTATATCTCGTATCTTGCTCGTTATTTCACTACCATTTCTTTCCAATCGCACCCCTCGATTAATAAATGTCCGTTTCCATTACGTACATGTGCTGACGATCTTGACAACCGTATCCACCATCTTCCCTTCTACTGTAGTCGTTGATTCAGCTTTCGTGTTGGAATTCCTTTAGCTTCCGTCCTTCCGAGATGGGAACAAGGGACCAGATCTCGTATTCAAATCAGGGCTTGCTTTCAGATGGAGCTATCGAAGGGATATTAGTTTGACGTAATGAGTTCAAGTGCTTTATCAAAAAAATTCACTGATGAAACACGCTCTCGTTCAGCACACAAATACTACTGTCTGCAAGTCTGCAAGTAATATTGACTCCCTCAAGGTTCTTAAAATTTTGTAGGACTTCAAAATGATACCAAACTTCATGCGTCTAGTTAGATATGAAGATGGTTTAGCTCTCCTGATCATACTTTTCCATTTGGGTTCCAACTTTTCTTGCTCCAACCATGCAGTACCGAGTTTGGACCTGGTATTCTACATGTAAGAGAAGAAGAGTGCAGCAAAAGTTCTCCAAAAATGAAAACTCTGCGATGGGTTGATTTTCATCCTTCAGTGATAGAGAGCATTGAGTGTGAGAAACATAGTCGAAACAGTTTGGAACCGGAATCTGGGAAAGTAACTAACAAACGGTATAAATTACCAACTTTTAATCAATTTACAAGTTCTGCGATGAATACGTAGCAAGAAGGTTACTGTAATGGCAATTTAACAAGGCTTTAATGATTGTTCTGACCTTCTCATCTGACCGGATTCAATACTCAAGTTTCACTCTTTGACTACTGTAGTTGGGAGAAATGTATTGACCCCTTATATAGTGGATGATGGAATAAAGTGTTGGGTGGACGTACAAATCCTCAATGGACGATCTACCATTCCTTTTAACATGAGAAACTCAAGCTGGTACTGGATTTTTACCCCTAGCTATAGACCAAAGTTAAAGAGAAACTAAGATGCTTTCTTCCCAACCCCCACATTATGAGAAGAGGTAAAGCAATGTCACGATGTATATTTTGAAAGCATATCACACTAGATTGGAATCTCGCAGCCTTCGTCAGCCTAAGTGAGACTACTTACTCAACCTGTTTCAGTAAACGTACTCATCACATATGTGGTCGTCGAGATGTGGTGACAGCATGTCTCCCGTTATTAAGCTTTGATGCAACAACCAACACAGATATTAAATGTTGCTGTAGTTTGGATGAGATCAAAAGGGAGTTGGGACCACGAACTTGACTTCACATCGTGCATCCACTAAACGGCCCTAGTAGAAAATGTGTGCCGACTCGACTTAGTTTTCGTCGTCTCTTATCTAGCATTCGATTGATCAAATCTTCTTCAGCTTGCAATAGTCAACAAAGGCTATGGGCCAAGCTCGCTCTTTTAATCTGCAGACTATGGGTACTTACCGGCAACGTATAATGAGCTGAGTGGGTGCGTTTATTGTACACAGAATTTAGTGCTACCTAAACGAACAATAAGAGTGTTTCTACCGTTGAAGAGCAACAGGTACAGTACAAATGGGCAGTAGCCTGAGGGAAGTGAAGTGAAGTTGTGCATCTCTTTGTCTGGGGTAATAGCACTAGTCTAAGAAGGATTCTCTTAGATACAATTCATGGTTCCAGCGCTCAGGGAGATATCACGGAGAACGGTTCGATCTCTGGGTCAACATGTCATCCACTGTCTCCTACTGGACCTCACGAGAAAGGTTGACGAATTTTCGAGATTCCCGGGAGAATTATCGTTGTAAAGTCTATTTCACTATTTGTCGGAGCTCCAGGAACACAGAGGTTGCGGTTGCTGATATTTGGTTCACAACCGTTGCCAGCTTCATCATAAGAGCATGACTAAAGCATAGGTTCGACAAACAAGCCACAACAACGGCAGAGCTTGCTATATATGATGGCATTGAGCTTCTTTCCTATGTTACGAGGATGATTGACGAGTCCATGATTGCGATGGGACCAACTTAACTAACAAATCTCTAATTTTACAATCTCTGTACAACTAACAAATTATAATGTCTACACAACCAACAAGTCTCTAATTTCGAATTGAGGTTGTACTGCAGGCATCTTGGCACTTTACCAGTCTTGTATCCATCATGGTACTAAGTGTGGTTTCACTTATCTGGACATGGTTAAGTGGACGTTTAATGGACCCAGCAGTCTTAAATCAGTCTGAACTGAGAGATTATACAACTTCCAAAGTAGTGTATAATAGTGGTAACTTGAAATGTTACTCATTTTAGATTCAAACTTGAGCGAACCTCAGAAGAAATGGATCCACAGTACTTCTTTGGTAATTGAACGCTGTCATTTCGATTGTGATTATGATCAAATTTTACTGGGCACAATAGCTACGGCTCTGAATGAATAGTAGTGTTATAGTCATAGGGACAACAAGCCCGATACTCTGCACGTCTGTTATAGGGACAGGAGTGGCCCACTAAACTAATCTATAGTATTCATAATAAAGTATCAGTCAATTGTAATTGAGTTCTTCCAGTTCAATATTGTGAAAATAGTACAACCGTACTAACGTGATCATCCGTACCTGGTTGATATGATTTTAAAGATCTATGCTGGCAAATACAAGGCTTTTATACAAAGTCAAAGTTGCACTTCCACTCATCGAAAGTAGAAAGGTCAAGATATTATACCAAAAACTTTAAACACCTCAGGATATTATTCTACCACTTCGTTTTATGATTGAGTATTTAGAATCACTCACGCTTGATCTGGTTGAATAAATCGAAAATACCTACTTTTAGATCTGACTGACTGACTGACTGACATTTTTTTCTTTTTAGACCTTAAAGGGGAAAAAGGCGACAGTGTAGGATAAACCTTAAACCTTAAACCTTAAAACCACGGCTGCTTTTAACTACTTAGGTATGCATAAGTCAGCCAATCCACACCACCTGGTTCTTCTAAAGCAACACTTTTCTGATCTTTGGTTCACAAGCGTGTTGTACAATATCCTAAAGCATCATAAAAAAATAAAAATAATTCACAACAATTAGTGTACTCAAACCTACATCAATCAATCCTTGGGCTGCTCAAGTTCCAGCTTTATATAATATCCTAAAGCATCATTGAAAGATAAAATAATTCACAACAATTCGTATGCTCAAACCTACATCAATCAGTCCTTGGGCTGCTCAAGTTCCAGCTTTATATGGAGAGCTCTCCATATAAAGCTAATACCAAAAGAAACCATACGAATTTCTAAAATGATATCAACTTTTAGAGTATTGCTAATTAGACTCGCCCACAAGTTCTAACGATGCCAGTCAGAACACAGCAGCGTTGTACGCCCTTCGTGCCCTTTTGTATTCTATTGTGGTTGGAGGAAAATTTATGGACGTCGGCATTTTACACTTCACAATAGAAAACACAATCATAATCCTTCAAAACGCATTATTAAATATCAGGTTGTCGATGATCTTTAACTCAAATAACATGCGATGTGATGACATCCCTACCCTAATGTTAGTTGCTTGCATCGCTGAAGTGCGTTCTTATAAATAAATAAAATATCATTTTAACAAGGGGTCCATTGAATTTAACAATACCCAACTTTTAACCAGGCTCTATATACTTTAAGGTTTGTGGTTTGGAAACAAGATTCATGTACGCATTAGGAAGTGTGTAAGGTCGAAGGTGAAGGAATGATTAAGCTACTATTGTAGCTGCAGAAGAGTTGATGAGTATCCAATCCATGAGATGAAAAGATTCATCTCATGATCGAAAAAATTGACGGTTGGAGATTGATATCATGATCGATTCATCTCAACTGCGTAAGGCTAAGGCTACGCAGTTGAGATGTTTCCCCCACATCGCCCCACTGTTCAAACCTGAGGGCCAAGTAGTCATTTCGGGGAGAATCTGATTGTTTATCTACTTAAAACATTTTACTTTCTGTTATTATTATGATCTTCTCCTCTTTGGTTTGATGATGATTCCAGTGTTTATAGATTTTTATCTTTTTTTCTTTAATTTAGCACCGTGACAGTAAAAATAAAAAGCAGAATGTTTGCTAATTATTTTAGTCCTTTGGATATTGGACCAAAGTAAAAGGAGTAGCTTTGCACCTCCAGCATTCGGCAAGTTTCATGGCTATACTTTATGTTCTACTAGTCATTTTTAGTATTAATAAGAAGAGATAATTGATATCTAATTTCGAAACTTGAAATTGTTTACCGCATAAGAAGTTCCCATGATTAAGCATATCACCAAATTTAGCCATAAGTGCTGCTAATTCTGGCTGGGTTGCAGGTCTGCCTTACCCAACAGATTAAACGTGTACTGTTTCTTTATAAACATACTTAGAAGATATTCTTATACAACTTTTCATGTCAACCAAAACTAAATCCTGATATATATATATATATGATTTCCTTCGGAAGATTGCTTATAATTTACAACAAAACTAAATAGAATGCAAGTGGACAGTAAATGAATATATTTGGCCAAATTTATGGACCAATTTTTAGAATTTTTCAAAGCACACCGATTATTACATAGATGTTTAGTGTGAGATTTACTCTAAAACTAGAAATTTTTAAATGGAAAATGTATGATTTATATAATCATTACTGATAAATAATTTCCATTCAAAGAAGCTGAAACTTTCCTAAAATACTTATGAAGTAGTACAATAGATTTACTAATAAACTCAATATTATTTTAACTTGATAAGGTAAAGATATCTATTTTTTTTATATCAAACTATTAGATAGGATAGAATAAGCATACTTCATAAAAGATTTAGAACATGATTTCTAAAGTGGAAAAAGTTTTCATAAACTTTTAATTTGAAGGCTAATCATACATAAATTCACCACAAAGTACTTTGTTCTCCATATATGTGTCAACATTTGAAGATATCGTAAGATAGGCATGTAATGTAATTAGAATGCACTTTCTTATATAGAAAATAAACTATCTGAACACAAGGGCACAGCATACGCATAGAAAAATATTGTATATTTGTACAAGGAAATAAACAACTGAGGAGTGTGTATTAAGTGTTGAGTCTTCTTCGTTGAAATTTGCAATAGATTATGAATTTTTTTACCAACAGGGTTTCATATTCTTTGATGAGTCAATAAGCATGTCATCTTATGCTTATTGACTTATTTCTATATAAAAATATAATACTTTTCTTATAATTTTTTCCATCACTTTATTGTAGAAAGAATTCATTTGTGAATTTTATTATCACTAGTGTTTATGTTATAGTTTTACACAATATATGAAACTCCTCTTTAGTATTCTTCGTGAAATATAGATTTTCTAAGTTCAGATATACTACGTATTCTTACTATAAGATATATTTATGCTCGGTATGAAATTTGAAACTATATGAGAATTTAGATTTTAGATTATATTCAAAAAGTTTAATCTTAAGTTTTTTCCTATAAGACACTGCAAATTACATCTTTTCCACAAGACTTGTCAACATATTTTTTATATAAAATAGAAAAAGAAGCCAAGATTTAAATATCAACCCACTCTAGTCATCATTCGAATTAATTTGATATGAATAGAATGAAAAAGGCTTTCTTAGAATTAAAAAATAATCTATTTTAAAACTTTAAATTAAAATTAAAAGATACATGAATATAAAAATAAAACTTCTAAAATATACAATTGATCGTTAATAGTTTCAGTCAGTTTGTTATGAATAAATATGTCGAACCTGGAAAGCACCATAACCTTTGCACAAGGAAATATTAGATAATATTCACCATTCCATGTTCGAAGAGACTTATCTAAAAAGTTAAAGGGCGACAGCGTAGAAAAAATGAAGGATGGGAAGACCCCATCAAGCCGTACAAGGGAGGGACGAAAAAGGTAAAATGGGCTAAATCCCAATACAGTCTATATGAGAAATCTGCCATATCTGCCCTTGTCCATGAAATGAAGTATTACTCCAAAGATGTAATCAAATTTCAGAGAAGTTTTTTTAAATTAAGTATGAATGGAGAGTATTATTTTCTAGCTGAGTAAAATGAAACTACATCGAAGACTTATAATGGTTAACTTTGAACTATGCGTAACATCTATTGTTATTAAAATCATTTATCAGAAGGAAACAGAAAAGAGTATTAACAAACCTAGTATGTTACAATTTGGAAATAATTCACATATGAGAACCATACTAAGAGTGACAACTCCTGATACTACCAAATATCTCCAAGTTTCTTATAATCCTTGCTGTGCATTATTTTGATATTAGAAAATGAAAGTTGAGGAGAGATATTATCTGATTTTTTAATATTTATTACAAATATTTATATTCATTTTTTGTATTACTTATTGAAAAAATCATTGAAACATTTGTTCAAAATAAAGCGAAGTATATGCTCATAAACTACTATCAGCAATGAATATCCTTGATTATCTAAATAACAAACCCAAATAAAACAGATTTAAATATCAAATCTAGCGCAAATCATCCACACCATGTAGAAAGTTTGATCATTGTATGCAGTTTAAACTATAATTAAATGTATAGAATGAATTGAATAGAAATTAAAAGAAGTATTCAATTTTTTAGTTTGAAACGATGTCCTTACTGTTTTATTTCTCCGTTAAATTCTTTTAACCAAACTAACATATCTCAAATCGGTGTTGTCTTGATACAATTTCGTAGAACCAAAAGGTACCCTACAGCACATTTTCTAAGTTTCTCAAGTAATTCAGATTACCACTTCTTGATGTTATTATCGTCGATTCCTTGAGTATTATGCGAGAAAAAAGCACATAGTGAAAAGAATAATAATCAAACCATACGCTGAACACAATGTTAAAATCTGATTTTGGGTGCAAGGGCGACCGGATTGATACATCTTAACACATTTGGCGACAAATTGGTTGTGTGTGTGCCATCTCAACAACGACCAACCACCCCTTCTAGATCCAGGGCGGACAGTGCTTGATAAATAAAACCAGCGATCGATTGAGAAAGACTTAGTTCGGACCTGTAAACTCGGACCAAATCCAAGCCCAACAATTAGAAACGAAAGTCAAAGGGGGAAATTGCACAGCGAGATAGGTGGGGAACGGGAAGGGAGGGAATAGGATAGCTATGGGAGATGGAGATGGAAGATGAAGACGAGCAAAGGGAAGAGAATGCCTCATGAAAAGACCAAAGCAAGATGGAAGGGTGCGAGAAGGTGGAAGAAGTGGAGTGGCCACGGCCACGGAAGTGTAGCAACGAGAGACTAAGCTCGAGTGGTAAAGATGAGTTTGAGACGAGGCACTTACTTTGGATGTTGGGCCGCTGCTCCTTGCGTGGATCTTGAGTCAGCCAGCATGCCGAAAAGTTTGTTGTTTTGGTCGTTGCGATGGAGGTGGGGAACTAGTTCCTAAGGTTCCTATGGGGTCTTCCCAACCTTCTTGTCTTCACACGCGGTCGCGATTTTGTTGTTCTTAAGGTTTAAACGGGGGTGTGATGATAGAGTGCGAGTAAATTGGCAGTAAGGTGGCTGGCAGAAGGGAGAATACGGTGCAGTAGAAGAACCACATGACATATACTGGTTAGAACATCGAATTCTTCGCAACCGAAGATCTAAGACATATAGCTGAAAGTGGAGGTGTGGGTTAAAGGGTGAAGGCTGCGAATGAGGATGGGGCTTTGGCTTGAGGATGCGATTACCCGGTTGAACACTGTCACACTCGTCACAGCTCCGAGGTGGGTTGAAGTTCCTGGCTCGTTTATAATCTAATCTAGTCCCAGCAAGGAAAGGTGCGGTAGAGTAGATTTCTCGTAACGATACTATTGGAGCTTAGCCTCATTTTACCTCTTTTGTCTCATCTTGTACGGCTGGATGGGGTCTTCCCATCCTTTGTGTTTTTTACGCGGTTGCCTTTTTCTTTCGAGGAAGGTGCAACATGTTGTTTATTAAACTGCGAGCCTCTCAGTCTCACTGGGGAGTGTACATAGATATGACGAGACATATATGGAGACATATGGAGATATATATGTCTATACATAGACATATATGGAGATTGACGTCATGAGTTCAGAGTAAGCTAACTACACCTGTTTGGATATCCTGTCACAGTGAGGTAGGTCAGTACCTGTCTCCACTGCCCATCGACTGCTCTGTACATATTGTAACCATGACTGAACCTCAAGAGCTCAGATCGTAATTGCAGTGAGAAACAGTTGAGTGAATTAGCTGCTAACTTGAGGCGAACTACCCACCTCCGACGGAAGATTAGAAGCTCCGTATCGCTTACAGTACAAGTATCTAGGCTTGGGAGGTTTCAGAGGCAGACGCACAAACCTTAATCTCCCGATGAAGAACATGAGAACTGCCACAATCATGAAACCACGATGAATTCAACGCCCACCTTCAGAGGAGATATTCAAACTTGGAAAATTCAACCCTCAATAGTACTGGCCACATACACAGGCTACGATGAAGTTCGGGTCCACACAGAGGTGCTCGTTCTCTTCGAACATTGATTTTGCTTTCGAGTTTGACCCGTCGGAATTTCTCCACAGAGATGGTTAATCGAGACACTGAAGTAAGTCAAATTCTCTAGTTTCGAGGAGCTGCTAGGCATTGTCCCCGACAGTTGGGGAAGGTCCATCGATTCCGGGCGCACTAAGTTACCATACCCCAGGTATGCTGCCTATAAAGTTGTTGCCCTCCAGTTCGAGGTAGACAGGCCCCGCTGGTACTTCCAGTTTCGCGGGAACTTGACCAGAAAAATGGTTGTGAGCAACGCTGAAGTAGGATCCTTTGCTAAGGACGGGTTCAAGGTTTAATCTCGATTCTCTGGCCCAAGCGGATATTGCCTATTCGAGAACATTACACCGTCCGTCAGTCTGTACATTTTCTGCGCTTCGTCGTACACATCCTTCACTTCAAATCTGATCATCGAGGCAAACTACGAAAATTCTACATTTGCAATGCTTCCACTGAAATTGCATCCGCAGAAGACGGTTATCCAAGCCGGAAATTTTCCACTCAATCCATTGCTCATCAATGCCGCATGGCGACTCTGTTGCAAAGGTATAAATCCTCAACGAGAGTGTGAATCATTCTCAATCAAATCCAACAACAGGAATCCAGAGAAATTTCCTAGAGATAGTGGGATTCCTCCCGTGAGGTGGATATTTTCTGAGTCACAAAGGTCCTCCATGACCCGCGTTGAAGCGGTATCCGCCCAGCAATATGGGTCCTGGAAAATTATTGGGTCCCAAATAATGCTGCATCATGTCCAATGGTCCTAAATTGAGAAGATCGACACCCCGGCGGACCGGACGACATGTTTCCTGTCAGTCGATTGCATGACTGATCGAATCGCACAACAGAATGGTTCGAGAAACTTTCTGCGCTGTATCCAGCGAGCGTATTACTTAATAGATCGAAGTCGTCAAAATTAGACACTTGCAGAAAACGTGAGTTTATAACCTGGTACACCTTTCCACTCAAATTGTTCATTGAAACCATTGGAGCGTGAAAGACAGATAAGCTGGAGAGAAAGACTGGATAATATTGTTTCAAAGAATCGAGGTCAAGTAGGTTGGGGAAGCGGACGGAGCCTAGCATCAGATCATCTATACAGTCCAAGCGATCGTGAGCGAGAGAAAAGAGTAGAAGGGGATGTTCCGATACCTGCTGATTTCGGGAAAGAGTGTGGAGACGGGAGATAGGAGAAGGAGAGATGCGAGAGAAAACATATACAATTTGTGTGTGCTCTCTAGCATATAGTACTTGAGTAACGTTACATTTTGGTTGTTTTTTAAATTTCGATCCGGTAGTGTTTCAATTCTGGTTCCATTAGATTGAAAACTACAAACTACGGTGAATCGAGCAAAAAGTTACGGAGATCTTTAGGTTTATTTGGGTTTAGAGTAATTAACACACAACGAGAGTGATGGGTCGAAAGTTCTCAATTTTATTCTCTTGGTATTCATGCTTCATGAAAATTAGTTTTTAGTTTCTAGGGTTTGGAGAGATGATATTTAATCATGTGAGTTTGAATGTGAAGGTGATTTTGCTTGTCCTAGGAAAAGATAGAGAGGAGAATCTTGTATTATTATCATTATTTTTGTGTTAGCCATGGTTACATTTTACTACGTGGGGTTGCCTTGAGTGGGTTGGGATACACCATGCTCGGTTTGCCCTCAACGCTTTACCTCATAAGGGGTAAAGATTCATGTGTGAAGGATGCACAAGGAATGTGATTGGACCAATTGGGTTGAAGCTTGAAGCTGACAATCACATAGACAATAGTGATACTTTGGATTGTACATGCATCCTCTATCCCTTTAATGATATAATACTCCAAAGACAAGAGAATTCTTCAAGAGAGAAAATAGATTTCACTCTCAATCCTTCGATGCTCCAAAGGAGCACTTTCTCTTTATTATATAGCCAAGGAAGATCTACTCCAAGGAAGCTCCACCATAGGATTAGGTACATGGATAGGTGACATGTCAACAAACTCCACCCTTAGATTACTTTTTTGGATGGGTGACATGTCGGTCCTCGTTCCATCTGGTTGGTCAAATAGGTTTTGACAAGAAGGAATCTTTTAGAGAATCTTCTTGTAGGAATCTCATAATCACATGAGTGAAGTACCATTGGAAAGCTCTTGGCAAGACAAACCAGGAGGGAGGGAAGGCCCAACCTTTCTTCCGTTGGAGGTATGAGGAAGGGGGGATCTACACATTTTTGAGGCCTAATTCATCAGTTTAGGCCTCTTAAATTGCCTCTGAAGTTTTCGGGCCTATTTTGGTTTCTACCCTATTAGTAGAAGTGCTCTTTTGGTGATAGATCTACCTGATCTACTTCATCCATTATGTGTAACATCCTTCTAGATGTCACCAACCCAAATTTTACCTTTAGATCATATGTCTAGCTATTGATTCTAAAGTCTTCAAGCATGTTTCAATTTCTGGTCTAGTAGTAGAAGTACTCTTTTGGTGATACCTCTAACTGATCTACTTAGTCCATCATGTATAATCTCCTCCCAAATGTTACCAAACCAAATTTCATCTCTAGATCATATGTCTAGCTATTGGTATTACAATTGACCATTCCAAGGATACCAATCAAGTCGTGGGAGTGGTTAGCTTCTCAAACGAGTTGCATTTTGGGGTTATTTGAGATTAGTTTTCCATGTCCACGTCTATTCCATAAACTAACATGTACACTCCATGATGAGGCTAGACAGGCTTTTTGCCTACTACTTGATCGTTTGGCACGTGATTCCTTGGATGAGTTAACATGGTTCTTATCCCTCTTGTTCCGTTGATGGTGTCTTTGTTATGCTAGAGGGGGATGGGCAGGACATAGAGAGGTGGCTGCTAGATTTTTTTGATTCCAAGTGGGAGATTGCATGGCCCTATAGGAGGAGTTTGTTAGGGCTGCACGTTTTAGGAGACAAGTTTTGCCACAAGATACCACGAGTACACTTGATATGATGGTGTAGGACGTTGGGTCAAGTATAAGAGTTTAGTAGAGCAACACGAGCGCTACATCCTTTCTCTATGGCTAGTCCTACTGATGAGACTATCTTTTTCCTATGCTCACTATATCCTATGGAAGGAGAGGGATTACCCATCAAGATCTTAGATTATCAACTTGAGAAGCCTCTATGTCTTGATAGGTCACTTTTTGCACAAACATTGTACACGACCCCTTGCCTTTCCTCAAGAGGCTTGTCAAGGATGGTATATGAGCATCTTAGAGATTGATTTCAGGCAGATGATCCTTCTAGTCGGTTTACCAAGTTGTTTTAGGTGGCTACAACAATAGCGAGAGTAGATATTCCTTTATCTATTAGTCGAGTGTTAGGTGCTAGTCGATTTCTTGGATGGAGAAGGACATGAAGAGCATTAGATTAATTGCTATTGGAGAGATCTTTTTGCATTTGGTACCAGCTATACCATTGTCTTTTAGAATTGTTCTCACTTTTGACATAACATCTCAATCCACATCAGTTTGAAGTAGCTACACTTGGATGATCTAAGGTTATATCTCTAGGCATTAAGGCACTCTTAAATATCCATCCGGAGTGGGTCGTCCTATAAGTGGATGTTGAGAATGCTTTTAATAGCGTCTTGTGAGCATTCATCTTTAGAGAGCTTAGGGAGGCTGGTGGATCCTTGGCAAGTCTTATTCCTTTTGTAGGGTCTTTTTATGGTTCTCTTGCTTCCCTTTACTACCAACACGATTGTTCATAGGAGAGAATCACCATCTTGGAGTGAATTGTTAGTACACATCAAGGAGATCCTTTAGGGCAACCCTTATTTGCCATGGCTCACTTTACTATGTTGGACATGCCAAGTTGTGTATTGCCGTCCTTGGTAGATGATATATACATGGTGGGCCCTATTAAACAGATTAGGCAGACCTTTGACTACTTGACTACCAAGCTACATCTAGTAGGATTGAGAGTCAAGGTGTCAAAGTGCAAAGCATGGTCCTCTTTAGGTATCCCTCACCACCCTGAGCTTCCATAGGAATGTATCACATCTAAATATAGACTATGTATTCTTGGAGTGCTAGTAGGATCTGAGGATTTTGTCTCATGCTTCTTAGACATTGCTCTTGCAAAGGATATTCTCCATGTGGATGACCTTCCTATACTAGAAGATCCATAGGTGGCATTTAGTATACTCTCTTCTAGTATTGCTTGTCAACCAACTTACCTCCTCTGCATAGTTCCCTCCTCCTTGACCTTCATATCAGGTTTGAGAGCCTTTGATAGGAGGATTATGAGAGTCTTTGGTGATATTATTGGACCAAGGACATTTGAGTGTGTGATAGGAGATTTGGCATGTAGACTTACATCCCTACCAATCTTGTGTGGAGGAGTTTGCTTGCTATCTATGGAGGAGATAGCACTTATAACATTTTTGGGTAGTTGGGCTTTCTTGGTACCCTTACTTTCCTCTTATTTTGTGGTTGTTGATAGGCCAGTTTTGGAGACTTATGTGACAAAGGTGGAAGAGGGATCCTTTCTTCTCCAAATGTTATTGCAACAACAAGAGATAGTCTATCCTCACGGGCGCACAAGGACCTTCCATCTTTTGCTTCACTATAGTCAAATTGGACTAGAGGTTTACAGTCTTCCTTGATGGAGCAACAGTGTCAAAATATGCTACATTCTCTCTTAGTTGACTTGCCCATTCCTCATGCTACTAGAGCACATCTTTGCTCTTGCTCTGATAAGGATGCATGCTCTTGGATCCTAGCTCAATTGTGCATTAGGGTATTCTTACTTGTATTGGCTACTTTCTCTATAGTGATGAGGTTTTGCCTATGTTTGGTCCACCCATCTACATCTTCATTACTCACTTGTGGTTGTATAGTAGATGCAACAATGGTCCGTATGACATGGTGTCCTTTTGGAGGATAGAAGATAGCTACCCATGGTGCTATTAGGAACATAGTGTTTGCTATGGCATGAGAGAGTGGATACTTGGCTTGGAGGGATGGTTTATATGCTTTACAAATAATACGTATCAAGGCAGACGTATACTTGGTCCGAGATGATCAAGTGATAGTAGCGGATGTTGTGGTTACAGACCCTACCCTGTGATATGGTTTTGGAGGGAATAATAACCCATCCTCCTAGATGGGCAATGAGTGCAGTAGCAGCTTGCAAGGTCTCCAAGTATAGGGATATGCGGTAAGGCCACCTCTTTGTTCCTCTAGCCTTGGAGTTATATAGAGCTATGGACATGGCATTCAACACATTTTTCAAGGAGTGCATGAGAGCTTATCATATTAGGTGCCAAGGAGTACCATTCTCATTCTCATACTTTGTAACATATTCTAGACTGCATGTGTCTATTGTTCTATAGAAGGCAGTGGTGGGTACAATCCAAAGGAGAGCAATCACACGAGGTGATACTTCTTTGGATGCTCTAGTTGTTTGTAGATAGTATGTCTTGCATAGCTTGGATATCTTAGGTGCAATAGGGCAAATATCTCATGTAAACTCTATTGGGATTTAGCCCCATTTTACTTATTTTATCTCACACTTGTACGGCTTGATGAGGTCTTCCCATCCTTCATGTTTTCTACGCAGTTGCCCTTTTCCTTATAAGTGGATATTCCTTGATTAAATTGTTACTTCGAGAGGGAGAGAACAAGGCAATGGGAGAGAAAGTAGAAATGAGAGAGAATATATTACCAAATTTAAGAGAATTTTGAATTTTAGAGTCCACATATATCACATGAGTGAATAGTCTAATTTGTTCATTCTTGAATTTTGGAATTTTTTCATATTTCAATTTTGGTTCAACCGGGAATCTGGATTGAAGGTTATGGAGAATCAAATAGAAAGCTATGATTGCTTTTAGATGTTTTTAGAGTATAGAGTGATTAAATCACATTGAGGATGATGAGTCAAGAATTTTTCATTTCTAATATTTGGTATTTATATTTGAGTTAATGGGAATTTTGTTTGAAACCTTTTGAGATGAGAATTGAAAGTTTTGAGAATTAATAATTTTTAGGGTTTGGAGAGATAGCATTTGCTCAAATGAATTGGGATGTGAAGGGTTGTGGTTTTGCATACATGATGAGATATGGAGAAGGGTATTGTGTGTTGTGATCATTATTCTTGTGCTAGCCATGATTACATTGCTCCATGTGGGATTACCTAAAGCGGCTTGGGATACACCATGCCCAGTGTGTCGTTGACATTTTACCCTTGTAAGGGGTAAAGACCAACCTAGGAAGTATGCACAAGGACTATGATTGGACTACTTGGGATGCTTATGTGAGGCAAGTGACCACATTGATTGCAATGACACTTGTGATTATACATAATTCTTCTATCCCTTCATTGATCATTCCTAGGATACCAATCAAGTCATGGAAGTGGTTAGCATCTAAGGCAGGTTGTATCTTGGGGTTATTTAATATCAGTTTTCCATGTCTACGTCTATTCTATAGGCTATCCCATACACTCCATGATGACGCTAAACAAGCTTTTTTCCTACCACTTGATTGTTTGGCACAAGATCCCTTAGACAAGTTAGCATGGTTCTTATTCCTCTTACTCCCTTGATGGTGCCTTTGTTATGCTAGAGGGAGACGTGTAGGGCATAGAGAGGTGGTTGTTAGATTTTGTCAATTCCAAGCAAGGGATTGGGATATCCTACATGAGGAGTCTATTAGGGCTGCATGTTTTAGGAGACAAGTTCTGCCAGAGGATACCATAGGGTCCACTCGATTACAATAGTGTAGGACATTGAGTCAAGTAGGAGAGTTTAGTAAAGTAACACAAGTGCTAGCCCTTTGTTTATGGCTAGTTCCACTTATGAGACTATCTCTTCCCTATGCTCACTATATCCTATGACATGAGAGGGAGTACCATAAGAGGTCTTAGATTATCAACCTGAGCAACTTCTATGTCTTGATATGTCACTTTTAGCACAAGCATTGTCCATTGTCCCTTGCCTCTCCTCACGAGGCTTGTCAAGGATGGTATATGAGCATCTTAGAGATTGCTTTCAAGTAGATGATCCTTCTAGTGGATTTACCAAGTTGATTCAAGTGGCTACAACAATAGCAAGGGGAGATATTCCTACATTAGTTAGTCAAGTGTTAGGTGCTAGTCAACTTCTCATGATGGCAAAGGACACAAAGAGCATTAGACCAATTGCTATTGGAGAGATCTTTTTGTGCTTGATTAGCCACACCATTGTCCTTCAGCATCAATCTCACTTCTAAGAGCACCTCAGTCCACATAAGTTTGGAGTAGCTACACTTGGAAGTTGTAAGAATATATCTCTAGGCATCAAGGCACTCTTGGATATCCATCTAGAGTGGATCATTCTACATGTGGATGTTGAGAATGCTTTTAATAGCGTCTCTCAAGCATCCATCTTTAGAGAATTGAGGGAGGCCCGTGGATCCTTGGTGAGTCTCATTCTTTTTGTGTAGTTTTTCTATGGCTGTCTTGCTTCCCTTTACTATAAGCATGGTTGGTTGCAAGAAGGATTCACCATCTTGGAATCAATTGTTGTTACATGATAGAGAGATTGTAATACCAATAGCTAGACACATTGTCTAGAGGTGGAAATTGGCTTGGTAACATTTAGAACAATTTTATATATGATGCACTATTAGATCAGATAGAGGTGTCACCAAAAGAGTACTTCCACTAATAGGGTAGGAGCTAGTAACACCTGGAACTGTTTATCTCAATGAGAGCTTTCCAACGGTACCTCACTCATGCAATTTTGAGCTTCTTTTGAGCCCTCTGAGCCAACCAGATAGGACAAGGACCAACATGTCACCCACCATACCACTAATTTAAGGGTGGAGCTTGTTGATCAATCCATGTATATGATCCAAGGATGGAGCTTCCTTTGAGGAGATCCTCTTTGCTATATAATAAAGACAATGTGGTCTTTTGGGGTATTGGAATATTGAATGTGAAACTTTGTGTTTTCTCTCTTGGATATTCTCTTGTCCTTGGAGTATTAAAATGATATCAGAGTGAGTGTTTTAATCCAAGAGAGTGGATCATCTCTCTTGGAGGAACATGGGCCACTAAGACTAAGTAATTTTGAGAGGAGAAAATGTAGTGCAATTGATAGATTGGGGTGTTTTAGAGAGAGAGGGGATGAGGTGAGGCACTTGGAGTACAATTTCTTGCATCCATCTTTCTATTCTTGAATTCATTCCACATCAAGGTTATATACATCTAGTGTGAGAAAGTGAGACTATATCTCATTTATCATTTTGGAGCAAAGTTCATGGACATATTGATGAATTCACCAAACCAGATGATTCTACTTGTGGTGATAAACAATATAGAGTAGGATTTGAAAATAAAAATTTTGTTATGATGCAATGGATTTGAATGTACCAAATCCTCTCCCTTTCAACATGCAAGTAAAAATCTGTTATGTGGTTAGACCAAAAGCGATGTTTAGTAATTCTATACTCTATAATTTTGGTGAGGAAAATTACCAATAAGTATAACCTCTAAGGTCCAACTGGTAATCCCAATAGTCCTTGATCTCTCCCAATTGATCATATTAATCCTCTATTGAAGTAGGAAGTAGTGATTGAGTGTTTGCCATTTGTACAAAATATGGAGCAATAGTTGCAAGATTTGTTGCAAGGAATGCAAGAGATGTTAAATGAATTTTGGGAGATCAAGATGATAATAGAAGCATTGCAAAGTCAAGTACATACCTTCAAAACTAATCAGGTAATGCAAGAAAGGAAACCATCCCAAAACCCCGTACCAATGGTCAAAGTACATGAAGAGTCATTCATGTCGATGACACCAACCCCGGTCAACAGCCAAGCCACATTGTTACTACAAATGAAGAAGACATATAACATCAAGCCTTAGCATTCAAATGGGAGTAGTGGAAAATTGGATTTCAAGAATGAATCAATACTTTTGATTATTCACAACTGAGTTTGCTGATCATTCCATAGGCATATTTACATGTGGGTAGTTGACCAATAAATCCCTCACATGATATGATGCTTGGGAACTATCATTGTTGGCAGAAGGAAGAAAGATTGCTTGGACTGCAATGTAAGAAAGGTCTCAAGAATTTCTAATATCTGGATTTTGTGTAGATGACCCAAACCCGACTTTGGGGGTTGAAGTTGAAGGATTGTATACAAGAGCATTGAAGCATTTCTTGATCTATAGGTTGAAATAACTAATATGAGTCCAATAGAGGATCTTGATAATTTCAAATGGGGATTAAAAGAGAAAATTTGCCAAGAAGTAATGGTACCAAATCCTTGCACTATTTTTGAAATTATTACTTACGCTCAGAGAATAGCAAGGGCACTTGGAAGAGGTGAAAGGGTTGTGTAATAATATGGAGTTTAGTGACAAAGTCAGTCAAGGCTAATAAAGTAGTGAATAGGCCAAATTAGCCTAGAATATACTAGAAATATTTAGGAAGCTTCTTGAGAAGCTTCCCACTAGCTTAGCTTGCACCCCAAGTAAGTAGTTCTTACAAGGAAGCTTCTAGAAGCTTCCAACCAGCTTAGCTTGCACACCAAGTAAATGGCTTCAAGAAGGAAGCTTCTTGAGAAGCTTCCCGATTAACTTGGCTTGCACTCCAAGATAGTGGCTCAATGAAGCTTCTTGAGAACCTTCTCAAGGACCTTGTATGCTCCCTATAAATAGAAGAGCCAAAGCTCATACTAGACATTTGGAGTTTCCCTCATTCAAGTGTCCCAATGTGAGCTTCTATTCTCCTATTTCTCTCCTTGGTCTTGGTCTTTTATATTGGTATCAGAGCAAGAATGGGATGATTGGAATTTATGGACCACCAAATCCACTTCCACTAAACCATTGGATTTTTGTGTCCAAGTACTACCTAAGCATCATTTCACACAATTTATCACTTCATCTTTTGGACAGGATTTTTTGCATATGATCACCTTGTCTGGTGAACCCTTGGTACTTTTTCTTGTAATTTATGGAGAATGGTAGACGTGTTGCATCTATGTGTTAATAAATTAGATAAGTTGAGGATAGTGTGATAGAGTAGAAGCCATGGCAGTGATGCCCAAAGTTATCCTTGTTATGCAACATGTCACGCCATTTGTAGTTCCGCATCTAGATGCTCGGACACTGGAGTTCCAGTGATGGTAGTTAGAGTTATTCTAGCTGTTTCTCAGGGACTACTTTTTGACGGTTAGATTTTGTGTTCGGGGTACTGACTTCACGGTGGGGCCCACCGTCACTTTGCACCGTCGAGTGTGCCGTCAGCGGGACTGTTAGGGTTTCAGGGCTAGCTCGAGTCCAGGGGGTATAGTTTTGAAGTGAGCTCTAGAGAGCTCACTTCTCTGATGTTGAGCCTTCGAGTTCCTGGCTATGGTGGACAGAGGCCGGCGAGCGTCACCTGGATTCTCTATGCTTGAGTGGGTGTGGCTTGACTGTAATCAGTGCCCAGTTGTTGGCAGTTTATAGAGTGACAGATCAAGTACTGATCTGAGTTGAGTTGAGTTGAATTGTTAAGCAATCTGATTACATCAGAGAAGTGAAGTCAGGGGGAAATCGGGTGCAGGAACGTTGAGTGTTGGTGGTATCTCCAAGCTCGGTGGATCGTGGTAGCTCGATTCAGGTTCTGTGTTTCCCTAGTGTGCAGAAGCTCGTGTAGTTGATGCAAATTTGGCAGTTAGGCGGACGGTGTGCGGAAGCGCTGGCCAAATTTTGAGCAAAGAAGGAGCAATTTTTGAGCAATGTTGTGATTTTGAGCTCAAGAGGTGAAGGCAGGACCAATTTGCTGCGAGTTGGGCTCAGAAAGTGAAATTGAAGGTGGAGTTGGAAAGCTCTTCTCATGAAATTGTGATTTGGAAAAACCCGTTTTGTCAATTTGGCTCGAGTGGAAAGTTAGCGGGGGATTTGGCGGACATCCATCTTTAGGGTTTACGTCAGATTTTGGGCTAGAATTGGAGGAGTTTCGCTGTTTGGCCGAGTGGAAAGTTAGCGGGGGATTTGGCGGACATCCATCTTTAGGGTTTACGTCAGATTTTACGTCAGATTTTGGGCCAGAATTGGAGGAGTTTCGCTGTTTGGCCAGATTTGGAGAAGTTTCGCTAGTTTGGAGGAGTTTCGCAGATTTGGAGAAGTTTCGCCAATTTTGGAGGAGGTTCGAAGTGGCAACAAGAAAGGCCTCATTTGGCTGAATTTTGGCATTTGGCTGAATTTTGAGGCTTCGAGGCATAGGGCTGTGGGCTATGAGAGGCTACGAAGGCCTAGAAGGGCCAGAAGGGCCAACAAGCCAGCTTGCTGGCGTGAGGCTAGCTAGTTTAGTGTAGATCTTGGTCATTGGTTGGCAAAATCTGCCTTTCTTACTAGATTGTGCGCAACAGGGTTTGACCCCTAGATCTCTTGTTCCTAGACTGGTGCCCTAGCCAACTGGTCCACCCTCACTTGTTGTCATAGTGATTGTGCCACTGTTATCTATACACATGTAGCTTTGGCTAGGAGAGGCAGTTTGATCCCATTCTTGGTGATCCTGGTAGCTTAGGACTTAGATACGAACTACTCTTATGTCAAATGCCAAATGGTGGCAGAGTCAGTCCCGTGTTGTGTTATGAGATGGAGGGTTTTCGTTTAGATTTCTTGTGATTTGATCCACTCCATTCTCTACTTCCTGTTTGTGCACCACGTTTGTGTGAGGTGCCTTGACTTTTGAGCATTGGTGCTCTAGTGTGCTCTCGGTGGTGAGGCTGGAGTGATGACCAGTCAGACTACCTTTGTTTCTCTCCGGTGAGGCAGGAAGTGATGACCTGCAGACCGTGAGAGTGCGTGTTATGATGGCAGGTTACAGGTTGCCCTTCCCCTAGTGTAGTTATCTCGGTAGAGTTACATTAGTGGGTGGTGTTTAGTTGGTGTTGGCACGTGGTGGTGTTGGCACTTGGTGGGGTACTTGCGGTTGCGACTTGCTGTTGCAGTTGGTGGTTCGGGTTTGTTGGTGTGGTTACTTTGTCACAACGGAGTTCTTTGGAGATTCCAGAGGAGTTAGCCCTGCAGTACGCAGTGGGTTTACTCGGAGTGGTACTCGGTATCAGCCTGTATCTCAGGTCCCAGTGAGGGAGGAGATTGACTCTGAGTTGGAGTTCGACACAGGAGCTGATTCAGTTGAGAGTGCACTTGGTGTGTCCGCACCGTTGTTGTGGGACATGGACGAGATTTATGGGGCCTCCAAAGGCCCTAGGCGTTACTCTGGTACTGTGGGTACCATTGAGTTGGATGACTTCATCCAGGAGTTCGATAGTTGGTGTGATCTGCAGCAGATGCGGAACCCGACTTTGTTCACACCCTTCATGGCATGGAAGGGGTTGTTTCAGCACTTGGAGGGTCCACCAATGGACGACTACCATGAGTTCAGGAGAGCTCATTTGGAGGAGATTGAGTTATGGAGACAGTATTGGTCTCCTCACTATGTCTCCATCACTTCAGGCTCGGTGGCCAGGAGTAGATCGGCTGTACTTACGAGTTCTAGCTCGAGTAGTGTGGGTGGAGCTAGTGGAGGTGCACTAGCTGGAGATAGTGCTACTACGAGTGGAGGTACCGCTGCAAGAGGTGGTGTGGTACCGGGGTTTAACCCCATGGTTGAGTTCTTCCTATGTTTGAGGTAGAACTACCAGGGAGTGCGGACTGACAAGCTGAGGAGCTTGCAAGAGTTCCAGCGGAAGGCTGGAGAGAGCCTACGCGAGGCATACACTCGCATGAGGCGGCTGATCAGTTTCACTCAGGGAGTTACTGAGGCCCAAGCAGTCCAGTTTTGGTATGGGATACTGGACAGGGAGTTGCGACGTAGAGTTTGTGATGCTACGTTGTTGCAGGCTACTTCGCCCACTTTGGCAGTAGTCTTTGGTTTGGCTGAGCATATTGAGCTCAACATGGTGGAGGAGAGAGTGGTGATAGCTGGATTTGGTAGAGAGACCTCATCCACGGTTGTGACTTCTTCTAGAGTGCAGCAGAGTGCACCACGCCCAGTTGGTTTTCGAGGACAGGGTGGACAGCCCAGATCCTATGGAGCGAGTGGAGGGCCTAGTGGAGTTAGACCCTTACCCTCATTTTCGGGTCAGCAGCAGCCAGTGAGTGGTGGTGTTGCTTGTTGGACTTGTGGTGGACCTCACCATAGGAGAGAGTGTACTCAGGGCAGCGGACCTGATACCTCTGGTGCATCACAGCCAGCACAGAGGCAGTGTGAGCATTGCCACAGATTTGGTCACACTAGTGACCGGTGTTTTGACCTACACCCGGAGTTACGGAGTGGTAGGGCTGCTATGGCAGGTAGTAGAGGAGCTCCAGTTCATGGAGGATGAGATGGTAGAGGTAGTGGTAGAGGATCTACACCTAGTAGGGGTGCAGTACCTGCCCTTACTTCTGACACAACTATGGCTACTCAGATTGAGCAGTTGGAGCAGAGATTGGCTAGTATGGCTATTGCTCATAGGAGATCAGATTTGGGTGCTGAGGCTTCCACCTCATATGCTGGTGATAGAGATGCTTTGGACTTCATGTGCGGAGCAGCACAGGTGGATGCATCTGCAGCAGTGACTAGGAGTGCAGTACGTACTCCAAAGCCTAGAGGAGCATCAGTGGAGTTGGACCCACAGAGAGGAGAGGTTGGGAGATAGGTCAGACTTCTCCAGTCTTTCACGCTATCTGAGGCATTGCAGACGACATCCATGGTTCCTAGACATCCCAGTGCAGGTGTGGTAGATGGTGATGGAGTATCTGCTAGTCAGCCACCTGCTACTACACAGACTGAGTCTAGCATGATGTTGGGGGCGGCTCAGCTGATTATGCGGCATCCTTTATTTTCAGCCAGTGACATGTTTACATTGGGAGTGGACCCAGCCCCAGTGTTCCGGTTGGCTGCCACGTTGTGTGAGAGTAGGGATGGTGCAGTTCCTACTACTAGAGCAGAGGTGGTTGGTAGTGGAGCTGACTTGGTTGAGGAGCATGGGATCCGTTCAACGACCAGCAGTGGTTTATGGCAGGCAGCAGCGGCTAGACTGGAGGAGTTGCCAGCTAGACCGGCCTTTGAGAGAGCGCGGTTTACACCTGGTGTTGTCCTATTGGATAACCAGAGGGAGATCTTTTGTTTGGTGGGACCTTCAGGGAAGGTCTATACACCACAGAGAGTCTTGTTAGACTCTGGTGCGTAGCCCCTTATGTTGGGGAAGGCTGCAGTTGTTGGTCTGGAGTTACGGAAAACCGATGTGGAGAGGTGTCCATTTCAGATCCAGACATCTCTAGGTGGTGGTTCGACACAGTACATCACACGTGGAGAGCTTGTTGTCCAGGTTCAGCCTGGTCATCCAACTGATAGCTCGGTGGTGAGAGCTCAGGCTATTGCGACGATAGCTGAGTCATATGATGTGCTAGTTGGGGGAGTAGTGTTATACCCTATGGGTTTTAGTATTGACTATTGGGAGGAGACAGCCTCTTATAGACCTAATTGGCAGTCTGGTGAGGGACGGGTATGTCGCCTACCAGTACGCTTTAGTAGTGGCAGTCTTGGCTCACTATAGTCCGGGACCATGGCAACATCAGTTTTGGCTTTCAGCGGTGCAGTTACTTGGCCTGGTGACTTGTTGGAGGGGAACGCCCATGCAGAGGATACTCCAGTACCAGAGGAGATCACTCGGCTATGGAGTACGAGTGGGATTGTTCCATCCACCTTGGATGTTCCATTGTGGAGTTCAGAGGAGGCATTGCAGCAGCATGCATATCAGTTGGTGCAGCAGGCTTGGAGTGGAGCCTTCGTACCATCAGGGGATGAGTGTGAGGATGAGCCTCCAGAGGCGATTGCTTTGATACCTCTGGATACCACACTCATTGCTTGGCAGTATCCAGTAGAGGGGATATGTCTATTAGAGTTGTTTGGTGGGATCAGCACCGGACTAGCTGCGGTGTTATAGGCGGGTATCCAAGTACAGAGGTACTTGTATGTAGAGAGAGATGAGACTGCTAGGCAAGTCTCTCTACATCATGTGGCACACTTGGCCTATTGGTATCCGGAGTTATTACCGATGTCAGCAATCAGAGGTTACCAGAAGGCCTTACCAGGAGACATTTCCTTATTGGGGGCGCATGACCTAGAGAGACATGGGCCTATTCACTTGGTGATTTCTGGATGGCCATGTCAGGGACATACACGTGCGGGCCGCGGTTTGGGTCTTCAGGATCCTTGTTCTGGTGTGTTTTGGGAGATGTTACGGATACTACGACATCTCCAAGTTCATCAGTCTGTTTCTCCAGCTTACCTTTTGGAGAACGTTCCATTGATGGGTGATTCTCGCACTAGAGTGGTGGCGAGTACACATCAGGTCCATTCTTGGATGGGACCTGCTGTATTGTTAGATGCAACCAGAGTGGGATCACGGGCTCATCGTCTTCGTCTTTGGTGGACAAACCTTTTACCCAGAGAGGTTCTACAGCGTAGTTATGATGGGATTCAGGGACTTGACCACATCCTTGTTGATGATATCTTGGATGTTGGGCGTCAGTCTCAGACAGTGGTAGTGGCTGATAGGTCACCTATGGCAGTGGTGAACCTAGTTGGACAGCCTAGAGCTGCATTTCCCAGGCTCTCATGCTTTTCGAGAGGGAGGACCTGGACTTGTTTGGGACTCACAATTACAGTAGTTGGTGGAGCCCAATGCTGATGAGAGAGAGCGGGTGATGGGTTTTTGCACCGGTATTACCGCTGTTCCAGCAGTGTTTGAGGCATCCAGGCGTCAGGTGTTAGGTCAGGCTATGGACCTGAACTGTTTGACCTGGATTGTGAGCCTTGGTTTGGCAGAGCAGCGTAGGATGCGCTTGATAGGCATCACCACTCGGACACTTGTGAGCCCTGTGCCTATCGAGACAATTCAGGCACATGTTGGGGGCGATGGACCGAGTGAACATGGTATTCTTGGGACACATCCAGTAGCTACTAGGGAGAGTGGTCTACTTGGAGTCCATCCAGGTGAGCGTGGGCTACTTGGATTACACCCTTGGTCCACATGGGATGCTGCCAGAGGACGTGTGGAGCTTGCAGCCAGAGTGGAGGGAGTTTTTCACACAGAGGTTGGGACCTCTAGTGGTCGGGAGCATGACACTATTGCTCCCAAGGGCCCAGTGTAGCAGCCAGTCAGTACGTCTTCCACTCCTACTACAGTTACAGAGGATACTTGGGAGCCAGATCTTGGACCCAAGCTTACTGGAGAGGAAAGACAGAGGGTTTGGAGGTTCTTGAGGAGTCACACGAGTTGTTTTGCCTTCAGTATGAAGGATTTGGGTGCTCTGAAGGGACCTGGTATACGGATTGAGCTGACTAGCGACACACCTGTTTTCCGACGTCCTTATCGATATAGTGAGATGGAGAGGACATTGATTCAGAGCCGGAGTAGTGACCTTTTTGAGGCTGGTTTGGTGGAGATTTCACATGGAGAGTATGCATCAGCGACAGTGATGCCAGCCAAGAAGGATATGCATGGCAACTATACAGATAGGCAGATGTGTGGAGATTACCGTCCTATCAACCGACAGACCAGGGCTGATCGGTATGCCATGCCTACACCGGAGGAGATTTTTGATGCGATTGGGCATGCAAAGGTCTTCAGTACTTTGGATCTTCGAGCGGGATATCATCAGTTGCCGATCAGGGAGGAAGATAAGTCCAAGACAACATTTTGGGCTATTGATCCTCACGGCAAGGATGTGTTATATCAGTGGAGGTTCTTACCATTTGGGTTGAAGAACGCTCCTGCTGAGTTCCAGAGGGTCATGGATAGGATCCTAGTTGGATTGGATTTTGCTCGGTGCTATATTGATGACATTTTGGTTTATAGCACTACTGTGGAGGAGCATGAGAGACAGTTGTTGGAGGTGTTTGAGAGGTTGAGATCTCATGGACTCAAACTACATCTTGGGAAGTGTAGGTTCTTCCACGAGCAGGTTGAGTATTTGGGTCACACTATCTACCCCGGAGGACTTGGTGTCCAGCAGACCAAGGTGGAGGCTATTGCACGTATTCCTCGGCCTACGGATGTGAGCAGAGTGCGAGCATTCCTTGGGTTGGCGAACTTCTATCGCCGCTATGTTAGAGGATTTAGTGCCATTGCCAAGGCCTTGACGAAGCTGACCAAGCTTACATAGGAGTGGTGTTGGGGAGATGAGCAGGAGAGAGCTTTTGTAGAGCTCAAGGAGAGGTTGACATCTGCTCCTATTTTGAGGAGACCGATCAGGGGACGACCATTTCAGGTTCACACTGATTAGAGTATGTTGGGGCTTGGAGCGGTGCTCACCCAACATGATGATGAGGAGAAGGAGTTTGTGGTGGCCTATGCTAGTCGCTCCAACAATTCAGCGGAGGCGAAGTATAGTTCATATGAGGGAGAGTGCTTGGCAGCAGTTTGGGCAGTAGCACATTTCCGATGTTACCTATTTGGTAACCCCTTCACTCTCATCACTGATCATCAGCCGCTAAAGTGGTTGATGGAGTCCGACAAGCTTTCAGGGAAGCTTGCACGATGGGCTCTGATTTTACAGGAGTATGATTTCACGGTTGTTCACAGACCTGGAGTGGTGAACCGTGATGCAGATGGGTTGAGTAGAAACCCATGTCCCAGCCAGCAGGATCAGACCGGAGCATGTTGGCATGGTGAGACAGATGAGGAGATGGTGCCAAGTTGGCATGCATCAGCCTTTCTGTGTATATTTGCAGAGACATTGGTGGTATCTCTCTCAGCGCATACAAGAGGAGTTATTGAGGTCACAGATCCAGAGAGTGAAGATATTGGTACAGTTCAGCGAGACATTCATGATGATGTCTTAGTGATGGACTATCTTCGCACTGGTGTTGTGGGTGGCACAGTTGGGGCCAAGGAGAGAGACCGTGTTCTTCAGCGAGCTAGACGGTTCAAATTGGAGGGTAGACACCTTTTGCGTGTATGGGAGGATGGTAGAGTGCGAGTAGTACCACTTCCATCACAGAGACCACAGTTGGTCCGTCATGCTCATGAGGAGCTAGGACATTTTGGAGTAAAGCGTACATATAGCTTACTCTAGAGTCATTATTGGTGGCGCGGTATGCAGACCAAGGTACAGCAGTTTGTTGCCAGATGTGTGGTTTGTGACCGAGTTAGAGCATCATTCAATGCTCCTACGCCACATTTACACCCATTACCTATCATGGGATTGGGTTACCGTTGGAGTTTGGACTTCACCGGACCTTTACCGCTGACTGTGAGACATCATCGGTATGTTTTGGTGATGGTGGAGCACTTCTCCAAGTGGATTGAGTTGGTGGCACTTCCTGACAAGTCTAGTGAAGGGACAGCTTACTCGTTCCTGGATCGAGTTCTTAGTCATTTTGGTGCACCAGCTGAGGTTTTGACTGATCAGGGTACAGAGTTCTTGGGAGAGTTTCAGGTCTTGTGTGACAAGGCTTTGATTGATCATCGTACTACATCCCGAGATCACCCTGAGGCAGATGGCTTAGCAGAGAGAGTGGTTCAGACGGTGAAGAGAGGATTGCGAAAGTATGGTTTGCAGAGAGGCCACTTGGGAGATTGGGATCTCCAGTTACCTTGGTTGGCCATGGGCTATCGGTTCAGCCGGCAAGCCTCCTTAGCATCCTTCTCTCCATACTTTCTACTCTATGGACGAGATCCAGATTTACCTGCAGCCATTCGTCGAGATGCTATTGTAGTTTTGGACTTGGATGACCCTGATGTATGGATGAGCGCATGTTCTCAGCGGGCAGAGATCTTTCGGAGAGTGATGCCGATGGCCTTCGAGAACTTGGCGATTGCTCAGCATAGAGATACTTTACGCTATGCTACCATTTGAGGAGGAGGTTATAGACCCTCGATCCGTCGATTTCATCCAGGCGACTATGTATATCTACAGCAGACAGCACCGACGACACTTGATGTTTCTACAGGCCGCACTATCTTGAGAGTGCGCGAGGTTTTGCCATCTGGAGTCCTTGTGTTAGAAGGACGTGATGGTGTTGTTTGGAAGGATCATGTGCGCAATTGTGCGCCATGCCACCTTCCAAACATTGATGGTACTATGGACCCAAGCTTGGCACTTGTACGTGCAGGCTTGAGGTGTATGTTATGTGGCTCTTCTGGTGGAGCTGCTACTATGTTAGTGTGTGATAGTTGTTCGAGAGGATGGCATATGGCATGTATGACTCCTCCCTCACGGTGGTTCCTCAGGGACAGTGGTTATGTCCTAGATGTACTTGACCTATAGCTAGTTCATTCTTTATATGGTATAGATTGCAGACAGGCGACTAACGATGGGGCTCCATAGCACCTGGCCTCCTGATCTTTGCCCATTAGAGGGTATACCATATACTTAGAGTAGATGGGTATCTGGAGTTAGAGGGACCTAACCGCCAGCTAGGGGGGCGATTGTGGCACTTTAGAGTCTATGTATGACTTATGTGTGAGTTGTGCTTTTATAGTGTATGATGTTGACAGCGATGTATGTTGTGTAGCGATGTATATACGCACGACAGCTGTCACGCCATTTGTAGTTCCGCATCTAGATGCTCGGACACTGGAGTTCTAGTGATGGTAGTTAGAGTTATTCTAGCTATTTCTCAGGGACTACTTTCCGACGGTTAGATTTTGTGTTCGGGGTACTGACTTCACGGTGGGGCCCACCGTCACTTTGCACCGTCGAGTGTGCCGTCAGCGGGACCGTTAGGGTTTCAGGGCTAGCTCGAGTCCAGGGGGTATAGTTTTGAAGTGAGCTCCAGAGAGCTCACTTCTCTGATGTTGAGCCTTCGAGTTCCTGGCTATGGTGGACAGAGGCCGGTGAGCGTCACCTGGATTCTCTATGCTTGAGTGGGTGTGGCTTGACTGTAATCAGTGCCCAGTTGTTGGCAGTTTATAGAGTGACAGATCAAGTACTGATCTGAGTTGAGTTGAGTTGAATTGTTAAGCAATCTGATTATTGTGGCACTTTAGAGTCTATGTATGACTTATGTGTGAGTTGTGCTTTTATAGTGTATGATGTTGACAGCGATGTATGTTGTGTAGCGATGTATATACGCACGACAAACAACAAATTGAGTACCTTACTTGATTGTTGGATGAACAAGACCGTTACAGAGAAGAGTAGAGAGAGCACCAGTACGAGAAGGAGAAGAGCAAATCTAATTTCCAAAGCCTAAGGTATTTGAAGGCAAGAACCTCTCCGGGGCAATGGAAATTCTTTTGTTTTATTGTGAACATCACTTCAAAGTAACAAACTTTCAAGATGAACGGAGACAAATTCTATTGGCCTCAAGTCAATTGAATGGAGTGGCTAAATTATGGTGGCAATTCAGAGTGGAATGAGCTAAGCTGCAGTTTTTCATGCCAATCTTGACATGGGAAGATTTCAAGAGTGCAATAATTGGGCGATTCCTAGCTATAAATGCCACACAGGCCGCACAAGATAAGGTGGCAAAATTGAAGCAGATTGGCTCGATAAGAAGCTATATCACTCAATTCTTGGACACCATCATGCAAATTCCAAATATACTAGATGGAGAAGCTCTAGATCACTTTGTGAGAGGCTTGAAGTCCCGCACCAGACTAGAAGCCCAAAGACTTGGAGGAAACCATGTAGTTGGCTAAATGCTTTAATTCCTTGGTTGCAACAACTTGGCCTTCCCCAAACCCACCCACACACTACACACGGGTGGAGTAGCCAATACTAATAGAGATCAATGTCATCCAACAAAGACCACTTGGCACAATAGATAGTGAAAGGTTACAAAATGGTGGATGTTTATATTGTCGCCAAATTGGACACCACATTGCAAGAGTATCCACTCAAGAATAAACAACCTCAACAAGTCACCCAAATGGAATTTGTGGAGCTGAATGATCAGAGAAACAAGGAATCCATGTAGGAGATTTTGTGCCACATATTGGAAACTTGGTTAGTTCCAATGGGGTTTTGAAGGCTTGACTTATGCAAGTTTACTTCACTTGCAAGGTATGATATCTGATCATGGTTGTAGAATTTTGGTTGATTCTGGAAGTTCAAAGAATTGCATATCTATGCAATTAGCAAAGGAATAGGGCATTCTTATCAAGAAAATAATTGGAAGCACATTGATGATGGCGGATGGTAGAAAGGGTTCTACATTCCGTACCTCGTATCCTGTTACCTTCAAGATTAGGAAGGAGTATTTGGAGTATATGAGGTTTGTAGTAGCACCTCTACACTATGATGTCATTCTAGGACTACCTTGGCTTGAACATCATAAGTTTCAATTTGATTGGACCTGACGATAAATTCAAGTATAACACCAAGGTAGGAATTTTTGATAAGGTTGTCAGGCACCTTTGAGTAAGACACCTAAGGATAAACAGTCCCAAAATGGGAAAATTGTAAGGAAAGCAACCATAGTGCAAGCTTTGGAAGGAGAGAAGTCCCAAGATGGGAAGTTTGTAAGGAAAGTAGCCATAGAGCAAGCTTTGAAGGAAGAGAAGTCCCAAGATGAGAAGTTTGTCAAGAAAGCAGCTATACGGCAAGCCATGAAGGAAGATAATAAGTCCCTAAATGGGAATTTTGTCAATGAAGCAGCTATAGAGCAAGCTTTGGAGGAAGATAAGTTTGTTTTTTCAGTGTAGATCAAGCCGATTGCACAAGGAGAATCCAAGGAGAATCAAGAGCCTCACCAAGCAATGGTTGATCACATAGTTCAAGAGTTTGCGGACATGTTTCCGGATGATCTATTGAAGGGATTACCCTTTGGTCATGGTATGCCCTTCAAGATTTAGTTAGTCCTAGGGAGTACTCCAATGAGTAGACCAATCTATTGGCTCTCACCAAAGGAGTTGGAGGAGTTGTGAACAACACTTATAGAGTTGTTAGAGAAAAATTTCATATGACATAGTACATCTCCTTGGGGAGCACCTGTACTATTTGTTCTCAAGAAGAATGGAAGACTTTGTTTCCATATTGATTACTGTGGGCTCAATAAATAGATAGTGAAGAATGCATACCCTTTGCCTTGAATTGATGACTTGCTTGATCAATTGAGTGGAGCACAATACTTCTCCAAGTTGGATCTTTGCAATGGCTGCTCGCAATTCCTCATTGATAAGGGAGATGTGCAAAAGACTGCCTATTGCACAAGGTATGGACATTTTGAATAGGGAGTTTTGCCTTTGGGGCTCACTAATGCTCCAACAATCTTCATAGATCAAATGCATCGGATGTTAGATGGACTATTAGATTGGTACGTGATGGTGTCCTTGGATGATATCTTAATTTATAGCAAGATAGAGGTAGAACATGTGAAGCACATGCAAGAAGTCATAAGATGACTATGATAGTGGAAGTTTTATTGCAAGAAGTCCAAGTGTGCCTTTTGGGACAAGGAAGTTACCTTCTTGGGTCACAAGATCTCATCAAAGGAGATCAAGATGGAAGAGGAGAAAATCAAGGTCATCATTGATTAGCATACTCCAAAGGATGCTACTAAAGCATTGGAATTTAATGGATTGACTAGTTTTTACCAATGGTTCATCCACTACTATACTCATGTGGCCGCACCATTGACCAATCTCTTGGGGAAGAAATCAAGCTTTCAATGGACCAACAAGCACAAAGAAACATTCTAGAAGTTGGAAATATATGGTGGCTTTAAGACCAATTCTTCAACCATATGATCTTCAACTACCATGTGTGGTTGATTTTGATGCTTCAAACTTTGCAATTGGAGCCATGTTGGAATAGGAACTCACAAATGGATTACATCTCATTGCCTTTGTGTCTCACAAACAAAATAAGTAGAAAGGAATTACTATGCTTGAAATTGGGAATAACTTACAATGGTATATGCCACCAAGGTATGGAGGCACTATCTCTTGGGGAAACAAGTGGTCATGCAAATTGATCACAAGCTCTTGTTGTAGACCTTACATTTGGAACACATGAAGAGTCAACATCATTGATGGGAGGAACAACTATAGTTGTTTGACATCAAATTTGAGTACAAACCCAATTGGTTCCATGTCATCCCTGATGCCCTATCATGGTAAGCTCATTTGAAGTCTCTTCCTCTCATCACGGTGGCAATTATGACGGTGTCGGTTGACTCCAAGGTCCAAATCAAGTTTAGGACAACTCTACAACAAGATCCATTCTTTCAAATGGTACAAGGGTGTCTTGCAACCACTGACAAGGAATAAAACACCTTCTCCTTCAAGGAAGGCCTTCTATTCCATGAGAACCAAATCTATGTTCTAGCCAAGGGTGACCTCCGACTTGTATGCCTCCAAGAATCCCATGACTTACTAGTTGCTAGTCACATGGGTGTAGAAAAGACCTTGGGTACTCTCCAACCCAATAGTAGTGGTCCAATATGACACAAGATGCCCAAGTTTTTGTCCGATCATGTGAGAGTTGCCAACTCAACAAGGCTAACAACCAAAAACCGAGTGGACTTCTTCAACCACTTCCCATTCCATCTGCTTGATGGGAACACATGAGCTTAGATCTCATCACATCCTTGCCCAAGACAAAGCAAGGTCATATGCCAATTGTGGTGTTTGTGGATAAGCTTAGTAAGAAAATCCACTTGGCACCAACCTTTGATACTATGGATGCTCCAACATTAGTGCAACTCTACTTTGATGATGTCTTTAAGGATCATGAGATGCCACATATACTTATCTCCGACCATGATCTTAGATTCACTAGAAAGTTTTGGCAAGCACTCTTCTAGATACTTGGCACCAAACTTGTTTTGTCCACGGCCTATCATCCTTGAACTAATGGAAAAACTAAACATGTTAATCACACCTTGGAGAATATGCTTTGTGCTTTCATCAATGTTCACCACACCAATTGGGATGAATGTCTTGCAATTGCAAAGTTTACATACAATAACTCCAAACAAGCAAGCACCAAACCCTCTCCTTTCTTTCTCAATTTTGGCCAAGATCCACTTGTTCTAGGTTCCTTTCTTGCTTCTCCTCCATCTCATATCTCTCATACTTCAACCTTCTTGACCACCATATCCAAGTCCCTCCAGGAAGCCAAGTCTCATCTCCTTGTTGCTCAGAATTGTCAAAAACAATATGTAGACTACCACTATTGGGATCTCACCTTTCAAGCTAGTGAGAAAGTCATGCTCTCCTCTAGTAACCTACGACTCCCACTTGATACCCAAGTTCATAAACTCGCCCCTAATTGAATAAGACCTTCACCCAAATCATCTCTTGTTACTTATCTACTTGCCTTACCTTGCCATATGCACATCCATCCTATCTTCCACAATTCCAAGTTAAAACCCTTTGTTCCTAATCCATATTCTTTTTCCTCTCATGTCCAACTTCCTCCTCTTCCTCCCATCCCTATCCGTGATCATGGGGAATATGAAGTTGATTGTATACTTATACGTCGCCACATCCAACATGGCCACGGACAACATATATATAGAGTACAAGGTCCTTTGGAAGGGCTATCTCCTTCATGATGCCACTTGGGAGCCTCTTTTCTCATCTTTGAAATGCACAAATGGTCATCCAAGAGTTTGAAGCTTCAATGGCGGTGAGGATGTCACCAACTAGCGGTGAAGGAATGTGTAACAATATGGAGTTTAGTGATGAAGTTAGTCAAGGCTAACAAAGTAGTGAATAGGCCAAATTAACCTAGAATATCCTAGAAGTATCTAGGAAGTTCTAATACCAAGAGCTAGCCATATAATCTAGATGTGAAATTTGGTTTGGTAACATCTAGAATGATGTTATACATGATGGTCAAAATAGATCAGATAGAAGTATCACCAAAAGAGTACTTCTACTAATAGAGCGGAAACCAAAATATACTTGAGAACCTTAAAATCAATAGTTAGACATATGATTTAAAGGTGAGAATTGGTTTGGAAGGATGTTACACATGATGGACTTAACAGATCAGAAAGAGGTATCACGAAAAGGGGACTTCTACTAATAGAGTAGGAACCAAAATATGCCTGAAATCTTTGAATGCAATTTCGGAGACCTAAACGGATGAATTAGGCCTAAAAAATGTGTAAATTCCCCCCAAATAGAGGTTAGATTGGCCTCCCTCCCCCCTAGTTTGTCTCGTCGAGAGCTTTCCAACGGTACCTCACGTGATTCTGAGACTCCTACAAGAAGATTCTCTAAAAGATTCCCTCTGATCAAAGCTTGTTTGACCAACCAGATAGGACCTAGACCGACATGTCACCCATCCAAGTAAGTAATCCAAGGGTGGAGCTTGTTGACAGGTCACCTATCTATGTGCTTAATCCTATGGTAGAGCTTCCTTGGAGGAGATCCTCCTTGTCTATATAATAAAGAGAAGGTGCTCCTTTGGGGCAACCAAATGTTGAGTGTGTAATTTGTGTTTCTCTCTCTTCTCTTATCCTTGGAGTATTACAATGGCATTAGAGAGAGTATCTTAGTACAAGAGAATGGATCACCCCTCTTGGAAGAGCATGAACTACTGAAATTGAGTAATTTGAGGTGGAGAACATAGAGTAGTTGCTAGACTTAAGAAGGACTTTAGAGAGCGGACGGGATGGATGCACCAAGAGGACAATTTCCCGCACCTAGCTTTCCATTCCCAAATACATTCCACACCAAGGTTATGTACATCCAGTGTGAGCAAATGAGGGTATTGCTAGTTTATCACTTTGGCGCAAAATTCATAGACATGGTGATGAACTCACCAAACCCGGTAATTCTACTTGTGGTGATATATGACAGAGAGTGGGATTTGACAATCTACATTCTATTATGATGATATGGATGTGAATGTCCCAAATCCTCTCCCTTTCAACACTCAAGTATAAATCCGTTATGTAGTGAGACCGAAAGTGATGTTTAGAGATTTTGTGGTTAGAAATTTTGGCGAGGAGTATTATCAACAAGTAATAGCTTTTGAGGTCCCAATGGTAGTTCCGATAGTTTGTGCTCCTTCCAAAGTGATCATATTGACTATGTATTGAAGTAGACAATAGCAATTGAGTGTTGTAGGAACCATGGATCCGCAATTGCAAGAGCTGGTGCAAGGAATGCAAGGGATGTTGAATGAATTTAGAGAGATTAAGATGACCATGGAGACGATTACAAAGTGAAGTGCAGATCCTTAGGAATGATCAAGCCATGCAAGAAGAAGAGCCGTCTCAAAACCCAATACCTACGACTGAAGTACTTAGAGAGGCACCTATACCTACAAACTCTATCAATGATGAAGCCACATTGCTAGTCCAAATGAAGAAGACCTGCAACATTGACCCTTACAAGGGGCATCATATGATGGGAGTAGTGGAAAATTGGATCTCAAGAATGAATCAATATTTCCGATTGTTCCCAACAGAGATCACGGAGCATGTTGTAGGCATGTTTGCATGTGAGTACTTGACCGGTAAAGCCCTCACATGGTATGATGCTTGGGAACGATCCACGTTAGCAGGGAGAAGGGAGGTCATGTGGACATCAATGCAAGAAGGATTGTTGAAGAATTTGCAATCGGTGAATTTTGTGTAAATGGCTCAAACTTGACCATGGGGATTGAGACAAAAGAATAGCGTACAAGAGTTTGTGGAAGCATTTTTGGATCTACAAGTAGCAATAACCAACATGAGTCTAGCAGAGGCTCTTGACAATTTCAAACGAGGGTTAAAGGAGCGGATTTGCCAAGAAGTCAGTGCAAAATCCTTGCACAATATTTGAAGCCATTGCTTGTGCACAAATAATAGTAGGAGCATTGGGTGGAGGTGAATGAGTAGTTCCATCTCAACATTATTGAGCAAAAATGCCACACATGGGTGGACCCGTACCGCTGGAATTAGGCAACCTTCGATTTCAAGATCGAGGAGCACGACCGCTTCAAGGAGAGCGTGGACGGGTAGAAGAACAAAGAGATGGAGTCCCACAAGGAGATGGAGTCCCACAAGGAGATGGAACTCAAGGAGAGCAACACCGTTGTTACAATTCTGGCCGTATTGGGCACATATCTACTAATTTTTGCACTCATTTCCCTAGAGGCCCTCGGCCTTCATACAGGCAATCTTTGAACAACATGGAGAGGCGCATTGAAGAGAAGGAGGTGGAAAACACTTTGGAAAACAAAGATTGCCAGTAAATGTACCTTGCGGTCTTACTGGCTCAATAAGGAAGAAGAGAAGCAAGGGAAGGAAGAAGACTAATGTGCAAAGATCCCGAAAGGCAACCTCACAATTGATTGTCGTGAATGGAATCCTAGAAGGCAATCAAGTGAGAGTATTAATCGATCCGAGAGCAACCGAGAATTTCTTATCTTGCTCTGTTGCAATAAGATTGGGAATGGATCTAGAGAGAGATGGGACTAAAGAAGTAGAGTTGCCTAATGGGCAAATAGAGAGGATTGAATCATTACCTAGACAGGCCACACTCTCTATAGGAGAATATCAGGAAGCAATTGAGTGGCGAGTGACACAATTAGCTCGTTATGATGCAATCTTAGGCATGCCATGGATAGAGCATTACAACCCTATGGTAGATTGGAGGAAGAAAGTAGTGAGAACCCACAAATGGTCAATCATTGGGGTTAAAGAAAAATCACCCAAGCATGATTTGCCTCTATATGTTATAGGAATGGCAATTGTCTATAAGACCGATAGATGTTTCATGGGTCTAATAAGAGAAGTCTAGAGTGCACAACTTGATGGAATAATTCCTAAGAAATTGAAGGCTGTGGTAGATGAATTTCAAGATGTCTTTCTTGATGATCTACCCTCAAGATTACCACCAAAAAGGAGAGTAGATCATGAAATTGAGACGCTCTCGGGGAAGACATCTCCTTGTAAGGCCCCATATTGCCTATCACCTCATGAGTTGGAGGAGTGTAAGCTTCAAAAGAAGATGTTGTAGAAGGGGTTCATCCAACCTAACTTATCACCATATGGGGCTCTTGTCTTGTTGGTGAAGAAGAAGGATGGTACAATGTGCATGTGCATTGACTATCGAGGTCTCAATCAACAAACAATGAAGAACAAATACCCCTTACCTTGCATGGATGACCTGTTGATCAACTCCATGGAGCGAGATACTTCACCAAATTGGACTTGCGGAGTGGTTATAATCAAATCCAAATTGCAAAGGAAGATGTGTACAAAACTGCCTTTTGAACCAGGTATGACCACTTTGAGTATCTTGTGATGCCTTTTGGCCTCACCAATGCACCGGCCACTTTCATGAGTCTAATGAATGACATATTTTGTCCATACTTGGATAAGTCTATTATCGTCTTCTTGGATGATATCTTAGTATACAATAGCACAATGATGGAACACAAATAACATCTACAAGAGGTCCTCCAGATTCTAAGCAGAATCAATTGTATGCCAAAATCTCAAAGTGCGAGTTTGGCAAGTCTGAAGTAGACTACTTGGGGCATAGAGTAAGTGCAGAGGGCATTCAAGTATTCACGGATAAAATAGAGATCATTCAAAAATGGAGTGCCCTAGAAGATCAGACTCAACTCAAGAGCTTCTTAGGGTTGACGAGATTCTATTGTAGATTTGTCAAGGACTTCTCCAAGGTTGCACAGCCTTTAGCAACACTACTTGGCTAGGAGAAGAAGTGGACATGGAGAACCGCACAAGAGTTGGCCTTTCAAGAATTGAAAGCCACCTTGCTACATGCACCAATCTTGAAGTGGTATGACCCAAAATGTCCAATCAAGTTGGGTACAAATGCATCAGGCGTAGCAATAGGAGCAGTCCTACAACAAGAGTGGCATGACGGATGGCATCCAATTGCATATTTCTCTCAAAATTTGTTACCAACAGAGAGCAACTACCACACCACAAAATGAGAAGAGCTGGCCATCGTTTTGGCAACCAAGCATTGGAAGCACTATCTAAGCGAGAAGGCATTTGTAGTAGAGATAGACCACAAACCTCTAGTCTACCTCAAGACGTAGAAGGATCTATCTCATTGCCAGATTTGGTGGGCAGAGTGGCAACAACACTTCAACATGACAATACCTACGTGGAAGGGAAGAAGCAACTTGCAGATGCATTCACCCGCATGCCAATGGCAAACAACTTGGTGGTAGAGGTTAAGATTAACCTTGAATTCTAGCCAAAGATTCTCATTGCTACAAAAACTGATCCACAGATTGTAGAAGCGCAATCATCCAAAGGTGTCACTAGCACCCAAGGACTCACCTTTTGTGATGGCAAATTATGGATCCCAAATGTCCCAAAATTATGCACCACCATTCTAGCAGAATGTCATGATTTGGCTATTGCAGGTCATGTCGGAGTGGACAAGACCTTGGATGCAATCCAATGCCATTACTATTGGCCTAAGATGAGCAATGACGTGATGGACTACGTGCGCAGCTGCCTACTTTGTCAACAAAACAAAGCTTCTAATCAAGCTCCTGTAGGTCTCCTTCAACCTCTCCCCACGCCTACCCAACGTTGGGAACAAGTGAGTATGGATCTCGTCTATGAATTACCCAAGACCACCTCAGGGTTTGTCTCCATCGTGGTCTTTGTGGACCGGCTCAGCCAAATGATTCATATATGCCCTACCACCAAGGATGTGACCACTCCACAACTAGCTCAATTATACTTAAATGTAGTCTTCTCTCACCATGGCTTGTCTAGAGTACTTATCATTGATAGAGGCACTCAATTCACCAGTTTGTTTTGGCAAACACTCTTTGGTTTCTTCAAAACCAAGTTGGCCATGTCCATAGCTTACCACCTACAAACAGATGGCCAAACAAAGTGGGCTAATCGCACAATTGAAGACATGTTACACGGCTTCACCTTAGAAGAGCAAGAGAGGTGGGACACCCTACTCCCATTGGTGGAATTTGCTTACAACAATGAATGCAGTGAATGCATCCACCCAAGTCACTCCCTTCTTCCTCATGTATGGTGAGCATCAGTTCATACCTTCTAGCTTGATGAAGATCCGTTCAGTGGCTACCAAGGCCGATGCAGTCAACACGTTTGTTTCTAGAATCCAACAAGGTGTAGAGAGCGCTAAGCACAGATTACAGATTGCACAAAATTGATAGAAGTAGTATGTTGATGCACACCGTAGGCACATGGAGTTCAATGTTGGGGATCAAGTGTGGCTATCGACAACCAACCTCACATTAGTTGGACCTTGTAAGCTCAGACCTCGTTTTATTGGGCCTTTCTTGATTCTTTGCCGCGTCGGCGCTGTGGCTTATCACCTTGAGCTACCACCACACATGAAGGTCTATCTTATGTTCCATGTTTCTCTACTATGCAGATATGCTCCCTGCTCAGGCCAGGGTCATTCCACCCAAGACATTCGACCTTGTCCGACACTCATTGATGGCATAAAGGAATATGAAGTGGAGCGTATTCTCCAAAAATGCATGTGTGATACTCGCTATCCGCGGGTGGACTATCTAGTACAGTGGAAAGGTTACTCCCTCTATGAAGCAACCTGGGAGCCCACTACCAATTTGACACATGCACCGGTGTGGTGCAAGCATTTGAGTAACAATTGTACAATGAGGATGTTATGTCTTAAAAGGAGGGATGTCTGTAATACCAAGAGCTAGCCTATGATCTAGATGTGAAATTTGGTTTGGTAACATCTAGAATGATGTTATACATGATGGTCAAAGTAGATCAGATAGAAGTATTACCAAAAGAGTACTTCTACTAATAGAGCAAAAACCAAAATAGACTTGAGAACTTTAGAACCAATAGCTAGACATATGATTTAAAGGTGAGAATTGGTTTGGTAACAGCTGGAAGGATGTTACACATGATGGACTTAACAGATCAGAAAGAGGTATCACCAAAAGGGGACTTCTACTAATAGAGTAGGAACCAAAATATGCCTGAAATCTTTGAAGGCAATTTTGGAGACCTAAACGGATGAATTAGGCCTCAAAAATGTGAAGATTCCCCCCCAATAGAAGAGAGGCTTGCCTTCCCTCCCCCTGGTTTGTCTCATCAAGAGCTTTCCAATGATACCTTATGTGATTTTGAGACTCCTACAAGAAGATTCCCTAAAAGATTCTCTCCGGTCAAAGCTTGTTTGACCAACCAGATAGGACCTAGATCGACATGTCACCCATCCAAGTAAGTAATCCAAGGGTGGAGCTTGCTGAAAAATCACCTATCTATGTGCTTAATCCTATGGTGGAGCTTCCTTGGAGGAGATCCTCCTTGTCTATATAATAAAGAGAAGGTGCTTCTTTGGGGCACCAAATGTTGAGTGTGTAATTTGTGTTTCTCTCTCTTCTCTTATCTTCGGAGTATTATATAAGCTTCTTGGGAATTTTCCTACTAGCTTAGTTTGCACTCCAAATAAGTATTCTTAGAAGGAAGCTTCTAGAAGCTTACAACCAGTTCAGCTTGCATGCCAAGTAGACGGCTTTAAGAAGGAAACTTCTTGAGAAGCTTCCAGGTTAACTTGGCTTGCACTCCAAGAAAGTGGCTCAAGGAAGCTTCTTGAGAAGCTTCTCAAGAACCTTGTATGCTCCCTATAAATACAAGAACCAAACCTCATGCTAGGCATTTGGAGTTTCCCTCATTCAGGTGTCCAGATGTGAGCTCCCATTCTGCTTTTTCTCTCCTTAGTCTTGGTCTTTTACAAGTAGTCTCTATGCAACACTATCAAGCTAAGACACCCCCTTTTGGTGGACCAATTCTTATGGAATCAGGCAACATTAAGTTCCAAGACTAAGGAGTACAATCGCCCAAGGAGAACGGAGACAAGTCAAAGAAAGGAGATGGAGTCCCACGAGGAGAAGAGGCTCGAGCAAAAAAATTATGTTGTTACAATTGTGGCCGAGTTAGGTACATAGCCATCAATTGTCATGCTCGTCATCCTACATGCACTTGGCTTCTACACATGCAACCTTTGAACCACATGGAGAGACAAATTGAAGAGGAAGATGTAGAAATCACATTGGAAAACAAAGATTGCTAGTAAATGTACATTATGGCCTTACTGGCTCAATGGAGAAGAATAAAAGGGGGGAAAAGGAAGGGGGTGGGAGAGGGGGAAGAGGACAAGCATGCAAAGTTGGAGGAAGAAAAATGCAGAATTGATTATCATAAATGGAGTCCTAAAAGGCAATTAGGTGAGAGTATTGATAGACCCTAGAGCAATAGAGAATTTCTTGTCTTGCTCTGTTGCAATAAGGTTAGGGATGGAACTAGAGAAGGATGAGAATGACAAAGTAGAGTAACTTAATGGTCAGATAAAGAGGATTAAATCATTACCTAGAAAGATAACACTTTCTACAAGAGAGTATCAAGAAGTAGTGGAGTGGCAAGTGATATGGTTAGCTTGTTATGATGTGATCTTAGGCATATTGTAGACGGAGCAATACAACCCCACGGTCGATTAGAGAAAGAAAGTAGTGAGAACTAGTTGATGGAAGATCTTTGGGGTTAAAGAAAGATCACAAAGGCAAGAATTGCCTCTCTATGTCATAGGGACCACATTTATTGGTAATAAAAATAAATTTTCATGGGTCTAATAAGAGAAGTCCAGAGTGCACAACTCAATGGAAAAATTTCTAAAAAATTGAAAGATGTGGTTAATGAGTTTCAAGATGTCTTTTCAAATGATTTAACCTTAGGATTACTACAAAAAAAGAGTAGATCATAAATTTAAGATACTTCCTAGGAAGACACTTCCTTGTAAGGCACCTAATCAACTATCACTTCATGAGTTGGAGGAGTGTAAGGCTCAAATCAAGGATATGCTACAAAAAGGTTTTATCCAATCCAACATATATAATACCAATAGCTAGACATATTATCTAGAGGTGAAAATTGGTTTGGTAATATATATATGATGGTCTAAGTAGATTAGATAGAAGTGTCACCAAAAGAGTATGTCTACTAATAGAGCAAGAGTAAAAAATAGCAGGCTAATTTTAGAGCCAATTTTAGAGGCCTAAATGGATGAATAGGGCCTAAGAAATTAAAAGATTCTTCCCTCAAGGAATAAAAGTTTAGCCTTCCTTCAACCCTATTTTCCTTATCAAGAGTTTTCCAATGGTACCTCACCCATGTAATTTTGAGAGTCATATAAAAGATTCCCTAAATATTCTATTTGGTCAAAATTGGTTGACCAACCAGATATGACAAGAACCAACATGTCATTTATGCAAATAACTAGTCTAAGGATGGAGCTTGCTAACATGTCACCAATCCATGTATCTAATCCAAGGGTGGAGTTTCCTTGGAGTGAATCCTCTTTGCTATATAATAAAGACAAGGTGCTCCTTTGGGATATCAAAGTATTGAATGTGAAGCTTTGTGTTTCTTCTCTTGTGTTTCTCTTGGAAGTTCTCCTATCCTCAAAACATTACAATGTATCACCATATGGGGCTCTTGTTTTTGAAGAAGAAGGATGGGAAAATGCGCATGTGCATTGACTACCTATAATCGTCCAAGGTTAAGAGACCTTAAGAGAAACACTAGAAGAAATACAAGCTTCACACTCAATCGTCCAATGCTCCAAAGGAGCACCTTGACTTTATTATATAACAAAGAGGATTCTTTCAAAGGAAGCTCCACCCTTGGATCATATACATGGATAGGTGACTTGGTAGGGAGCTCTACTCTTAGATCAGTTGCATGCATGGATGACATGTAAATTTTGGTCCTATTTGGTTGGTCAAACCATCTTTGACCAGAGGGAATCTTTAGAGAATCTTCCTATATGAACTTTTGAATCACATGGGTGAGGTACCATTAGAAAGCTATTGATGAGATAAGCCTAGGGAGGGAAGGCCAACCTCTCTTTCATTGGGGGGGCATTTGTATATTTTTGAAGCCTAATTCATCCATTTAGGCCTCCAAAATTGGCTTTGAAGTTTTTGGACTATTTTTGGCTCCTACTCTTTTAGTATAAGTACTCTCTTCTTGATATATATATATATATATATATATATATATATATATATATATATATATATATATATATCTGATTTACTTAGTCCATTATCTATAACATCCTTCTAGATATAACCAAGCCAATTTTCACCTCTAGATAATATGTCTAGCTATTGGTATTACTTTTTTAGGCTATGTTTTGCTCATACTCTATTAATAGAAGTGCTCTTTCTATGATACTTCTATCTGATCTACCAAGTCTATCATACCTAACATCCTTCTAGATGTTGCCAAGTAAAATTTCACCTCTAGATAATATATCTAGCTAGTCAATTTTCACCTCTAGATAATATATCCAACTAGTGGTATTACACTACCAAGGACTAAATCAACAAACAATGAACAACAAATACCCATTACCTTGTATGGATGACATGTTTGATCAACTCAACAAGACAAAGCATTTCACCGAACTTGATCTATGGAGTGATTACAACTAAATTATGATAGCGGAGAAAGACATACACAAAAATACCTTTTTGAACAAGGTATAGTCACTTTGAGTACCTAGTGATGCCCTTTGGCCTCACCAATGCTACAATGTAATACCAATGGCTAGACATATGATCTAAAAGATGAAATTGGGTTTGGTAACATCTGGAAGGATGTTATACATGATGGACTAAATAGATCAGATAGAGGTACCACCAAAATAGTACTTCTAATATAAGGCCAAAACCAAAACAAATTTGAAAACCTTAGAACCAATAGCTAGACATATGATCTAGAGGCAAAATTTGGTTTAGTAACATTCTAGAAGAATATTACACATGATAGACTAAGAAGATCAGAAAGAGGTATCACCAAAAGGGTACTTTTACTAATAGAGCAAAAACCAAAATAAGCTTGAAATCTTTGGAGGCAATTTTGAGAGCCTAAACGGATGAATTAGACCTCAAGAATGTGCAAAGTCTTTTGCTAATAGAGAGGAGAGCAACCTTGCCTCCCCATTGTTTGTCTCATCAAGAGCTTTCCAACGGTACCTCACCCATGCAATTCTAAGATTCTTACAAGAAGATTCTCTAAAGATTCTCTCCGATCAACACTAGTTTGACCAACCAGATAGGACCAGATCCGACTCATCACCCAAGCATACATCTAATCTAAGGGTGGAAGTCAATGACATGTCACCAATCCATATATCTGATCCAAAGGTTATGCTTCAATTGAGTGTCTTTGCTTTCCTATATAATAAAGCCAAGGTGCTCCTTTGGGGCATTAGAGTTTGAGTGTGAACTTATGCTTTCTCTTTTGTATTTCTCTACTATCCTTGGAACATTACCTACAACCATTTTCATGAATTTGATGAATGATGTATTTTATCCATACTTGGATAAATTTTTTATCATTTTCTTGGATTACATCTTAGTCTACAATACGACAATGATAAAGCACAAGCAACATCTACAAAAAGTCCTCTAAATTCCATGGTAGAATCAATTGTATGAAACATCTCAAAGTGCAAGTTTGCCAAGTTTGAAGTAAATTACTTGGGGCATAGAGAAAGTGAAGAAGGTATTCAAGTGTTAACAAATAAAATAGAGATCATTCAAAAATGGTGTGCTATAGAAGATGAGACTCAACTTAAGAGTTTCTTGGGATTGATGGGGTTCTATTATTGATTTGTCAAGGACTTCTCCAAGGTTGCATAACCTCTAATGGCACTACTTGGAAGGAGGAAGAAGTGAATGTAGGGAATTGTACAAGAATTGGCCTTTTAAGGATTGAAAGTTGTTATTAATATTATTATATGCATCAATCTTGAAATGATATGACCCAAAATGTCCAATCAAGTTGGCTACAAATGCATCAAGCATTGCAATAAGAGTAGTCATACAACAAGAATGGAATGATGGATGACACCCAATTGCATATTTCTCTTGAAAGTTATTACCAGAAAAATGTAACTATCACACTACCAAACAAAAAGAGTTGGCCATTATCCATGCAACCAAGCATTGGAAGCACTATCTTGGCAAGAAGGCATTTGTAATGGAGATAGATTGTAACAATAAGGAGTTTAGCGACAAAGTTAGTCAGGCTTACAAAGAAGAGAATAAAACAAAATAGCCTAGAATATTCTAGAAGCATCTAAGAAGCTTCTTGGGAAGCTTCCCAACTAGTAAACTTGCGCCCTAAGCAGGTAGCTTCTAGAAGGAAGCTTCTAGAAGCTTCTAACTAGCTTAGCTTGCATGCCAAGTAGGCGGCTTCTAGAAGAAAGCTTCTTGAGAAGCTTCTTGGTTAACTTGGCTTGCACTCCAAGAAAGCGGCTCAAGGAAGCTTCTTGAGAAGCTTCAAGGGTCTTGTATGCTACCTATAAATACCAAAGCCGAAGCTCATGCTAGGCATTTGGAGTTTTCTCACATTCAAGTGTCCCAATGTGAGTTTCCATTCTCCTATTTCTCTCCTCGGTCTCGGTCTTTTACATTGGTATCAGAGCAGGAATGGGATGGATGGAATTTATGGACCACCAAATCCACTTCCGCCAAACCATTAGGACTTTCATGTCCAAATATTACCAAAGCATCGTTTCACACAATTCATCACCTCACGCTTTGGGCAAGATTTTCTACATATGATCACCATGTTAGAGGAATCCTTATTAGTGATACTTCTAGTTGTAACTTATGGAGAACGGTGGATGTGTTGTATCTATGTGTTAATCAACTAGATAAATTGAGGGTAGTGGAATAGAGTAGTAGAGATGGCAGCAATACAGGATGTTATCCTTGCAATGCAACAACAAATCAAGCATCTTACTCGATTATTGGATGAACAAGACCAGCAACGACAAGAACAGATAGACAGAGCACCAATTCAAGATGGAGAAGATCGCATTCGATTTCCAAAACCCAAGGTGTTTGAAGGCAAGAATCTTCCAAGCATAGTGGAGAATTTTGTGTTTGACTGCAAATGTTACTTTGAAGCCACCAATCTTCAAGACGAGCGGAAATAAATTCTCTTGGCTTCTAGCCAATTGGATGGAGTGGCAAAATTTTGGTTGCAATTCCGAGTAGAAAGAGTTGAACGACAAATTGTTACACCAATTTTGACATGGGCAGAACTCAAAGATGCAATACTTGGTCAATTCCAAACTATAAATGTCACCCAAGCCACACGAGATAAATTGGCGGAGTTGAGGCAGATTGGCTCAGTGAGAAGCTATATCACACAATTCCAGAACATCATCATGCAAATTCCAGATATCCAAGAAGGTGAAGTTCTGGATCAATTTGTGTGAAGACTGAAGTCACAAACCAAATTGGAGGTGACCATGAAGGAGCCACAAAACATAGAAGAAGCCATGCAATTGGCTGAGCGTTTTGATTTCTTGGTTGCAACAACTTGGTCTCGACCTCGACCTACACAAAGCCTACCAGTACACTACACACGAGTGGAAGAACCAGTACTAATGGAGATTGATGCTATCCAACAAAGACTACTTGGCCAATTAGATAGAGAAAAATTATGACAAAATGGAGGTTGCTTTTATTGTCGCCAAGTTGGACATCACATTGCTGAATGTCCACTTAGGAATGGGCGACCTCAACAAGTTGCCCAAATGGAGTTTGTGGAACAGAATGATCAAGGAAACAAAGAATCCCAATAGGAGATTTTGAGCCGCCTATTGGGAGCTTGATTAGTTCCAATGAGATTGAAGGCTTGACCTATGCAAGTTTGCTTCAGTTGCAAGGTATGATATCTAATCGAGGTTGTAGGATTTTGGTTGATTTTGGAAGTTCAAAGAATTGCATGTCTATGCAAGTAGCAAAGGATTTGGGTATTCCTATCAAGCTAGTGTTTGGAAGTAGTTTGATGATGGTAGATGGTAGAAAGGGTTCTACATTTTGCACCTCAAATCTTGTTACCTTCAAGATTGGGAAGGAGTATTTGGAGTGTATGAGGTTTGTAGTGGCACCTCCACACTATGATATCATTTTGGGTCTACCTTGGCTTGAACATCATAAGGTTCAATTTGATTGGACCCAACGACAAATTCAAGTACAACACCAAGGTAGAAATTTTCGATTAGGTTGTCTCGCACCTTTGAGTAAGACGCCTAAGAATAATCAGTCCCAAGATGGGAAGTTTGCCAAGAAGGCAACCATGGAGCAAGCTTGGAAGAGAGATGGTCGCTAGAAGGGAAGTTTGTTAATGAAGTGACCATAGAGCAAGCTTTGGAGGAAGATAAGTCTGTATTTGCGTTGTGGATCAAGCCGATTGCACAAGAACAATCTGAGGAGGGCCAAGAGCCTCATCAAGCAATGGTTGATCGGATAGGTCAAGATTTTGCAGATGTGTTTCCGGATGATCTGCCAAAGGGATTACCCTCTGATCGAGGTATGCTCTTCAAGATCAAGTTATTGCCAGGAAGTACTCTAGTGAGTAGACCAATCTATCGGCTCTTACCAAAGGAGTTGGAGGAGTTGCAAACAACACTTACAGAGTTGTTAGAGAAGGATTTCATACGACATAGTACCTCTCCTTGGGGAGCACCGGTACTATTTGTTCCAAAGAAGGATGGAGGACTTTGTTTTTGTATTGATTACCGTGGACTCACTAAGCAAACCGTGAAGAATGCATATCCCTTGCCTCGGATTGATGACCTGCTTGATCAACTAAGTGGAGCATGCTATTTTTCCAAGCTGGATCTTTGTAGCGGCTATTGGCAAATTCCTATTGAAGGAGAGGATGTGCAAAAGACTGCTTTTCGCACAAGGTATGGACATTTTGAGTGGAGAGTTCTACCTTTCGGACTCACTAATGCTCCGACAGTCTTCATGGATCAGATGCATCGGGTGTTGGAGGGACTATTAGATCAGTCCGTGGTGGTGTTCTTAGATGATATCTTAATCCATAGCAAGACAGAGGCATAACATATGAATCATGTGCGAGAAGTCCTAAGACGACTACGACAATGGAAATTTTACTACAAGAAGTCAAAGTGTGCTTTTTGGCAGAAGGAAGTTACCTTCTTGGGTCATAAGATCTCATCAGAGGGGATCAAGATGGAGGAAGAGAAGATCAAGTCCATTATTGATTGGCCTACCCCAAAGGATGCTACAGAAGTATGAGCATTCAATGGATAAGCCAGTTTTTATCGACGGTTCATCCACTATTATGCTCACGTGGCTGCACCATTGACTGACCTCTTGGGAAAGAACTCAAGCTTCCAGTGGACCACCAAGCATGAAGAAGCATTCCAGAAGTTAAAGCATATGGTGTCTTCAAGACCCATTCTTCAACCATATGATCCTCAACTAACTTGTGTGGTTGATTTTGATGCTTCTAACTTTGCAATTGGAGCTGTGTTGCAGCAAGAATTTCCAGATGGACTACATCCTATTGCCTTTGTGTCTCACCAACTAAATACAACTGAAAGAAATTACTCTGTTCAAGATCCGGAACAACTTGCAATGGTATATGCCACCAAGGTATGGAGGCATTATCTCTTGGGGAAACAAGTGATCATGCAAACTGATCACAAGCCATTGTTGCAAACCTTACACTTGGAGCACATGAAGAGTTGGCATCATCAATGGGAAGAGCAACTCCAATTGTTTGACATCAAACTTGAGTACAAACCAGGTCGGTTCCATGTCATCCCTGATGCTCTATCACAATGACCTGATTTGAAGGCTCTTCCTCTCATCACGGCGGCAATTACAATGGTGTCCATTGACCCTAAGGTCCATAATGAGTTTCAATCAGCTCTACAACAAGATCCCTTCTTCCAAATGGTACATGGTTGTCTGACAACATGCAACAAGGAGTACAACACCTTCTCCTTCAAGGATGGCCCTTTATTCCATGCAGACCAGATCTATGTTCCAGCCAAAGGTGATCTTTGACTTGTGCACCTTCAAGAAGCCCATGATTACCAATAGCTGGTCACATGGGAGTGGACAAGACCTTGGGCACCCTCCAATGCAAATGGTGGTGGCCCAACATGACACGAGATGTTTGAGACTTTGTCCGATCATGTGAGAGTTGCCAACATAACAAGGCTAGCAACCAAAAGCCAAGTGGACTCCTTCAACCACTTGCCATTCCATCCGCTTGCTGGGAGCATGTGAGCTTGGATCTCATCACATCCTTGCCAAAGACAAAACAAGGACACATCGCAATTGTGGTGTTTGTGGATAAGCTTAGTAAGCAAATCCACTTGGCACCAACCTGTGATATCGTGGATGCCCCAACCTTAGTGCAAATATACTTTGACAATGTCGTCAAGCATCATGGGATGCCATGTGTACTCATCTCCGACCGTGATCCTTGATTTATTGGGAAGTTTTGGCAAGCACTCTTCCAGATACTTGGCACAAAGCTTGCTTTGTCCATGGCCTATCATCCTCAAACTGATGGACAAACCAAACGCGCAAATCATACATTGGAGGATATGTTCCGGGCCTTTGTCAATATACACCATACCAACTAGGATGAATGTCTTGTAGCTGCAGAATTTGCCTACAACAATTCCAAACAGGCAAGCACCAGATTTTCTCCCTTCTTTCTCAATTTTGGCCAAGATCTGCTTGTTCCAGATTCTCTTCTTACTTCCCCTCTCTCTCAGGTTCCTCATACTTCCACATTCTTGACCACTATATCCCAATCTCTCCAACAAGCCAAGTCTCACCTCTTTGTTGCTCAGAATTGCCAAAAACAATATGCGGACCACCATCGTCGTGATCTCACCTTTGAAGTTGGTGATAAAGTCATGTTATCCTCTAGTAACCTCCCTCTCCCACTTGATACCCAAGTTCATAAACTTGCTTCTAATTGGATAGGACCCTTTGATATCACACACATTGTCTCTCCTGTTGCTTATCAACTTGCCTTGCCTTGTCACATGCGTATCCATCCTGTCTTTCATGTTTCCAAGTTGAAACCCTTTGTTCCTAACCCTTCTTCCTTTTCCTCTCGAGTCCAACCTCCTCCTCTGCCTGTCCCTATCAATGATCATCAGGAGTAAGAAGTTGATCGTATCCTTGCACGTCGCCATATTCAACAAGGCCATTGCCAACATACGGAGTACAAGGTCCTTTGGAAAGGGTATCCCCTTCATGATGCCACATGGGAACCTCTTTCCCACCTCCAGAATGCATAGATGGCCATCAAGGAATTTGAAGCTTCACTGGCGACGAGGACGTCACCAACTAGCGGCGGGGGAATATGTAACAATAAGGAGTTTAGCGATGAAGTTAGTCAGGCTTACAAAGTAGAGAATAAAACAAAATAGCCTAGAATATTCTAGAAGCATCTAAGAAGCTTCTTGGGAAGCTTCCCAACTAGTTAACTTGCGCCCTAAGCAGGTAGCTTCTAGAAGGAAGCTTCTAGAAGCTTCTAACTAGCTTAGCTTGCATGCCAAGTAGGCGGCTTCTAGAAGGAAGCTTCTTGAGAAGCTTCTTGGTTAACTTGGCTTGCACTCCAAGAAAGCGGCTCAAGGAAGCTTCTTGAGAAGCTTCAAGGGTCTTGTATGCTACCTATAAATACCAAAGCCGAAGCTCATGCTAGGCATTTGGAGTTTTCCCACATTCAAGTGTCCCAATGTGAGTTTCCATTCTCCTATTTCTCTCCTCGGTCTTAGTCCTTTACATAGACCACAAATCTCTAGTCTACCTCAAGACATAGAAAGATCTATCTCATCAATAGATTTGGTGGGCAGAGTGGAGATAATGGTTCAACATGATGACCACATAGATGGAAGGTAAGAAGCAACCTGCAAAATACATTCACCCGGATGTCTATTGCAAACAATCTGGTGGTAGAGGTCAAGATGAACCCAAAATTTTGGCCAAGGATTCTTGCTGCTACAAAAACCAACCCATAAATTATAGGAGCTCAATCATCCAAGGGCATAACCAATACCCAAGGACTCACCTTTCATGATGGAAAGTTATGGAATCCAGATGTCACAAATATAAAAACCACAATCTTAGCAGAATATCATATTCCACCATTGCATGTCATGTTGGAATGGGCAAGACCTTAGGTGCAATTAAATTTCATTATTATTGGCCCAAGATGGGCAATGATTTGATAGAGTACATCCAAAGTTGCCTACTTTGTCAACAAAATAAAACTTCTAATCAAGCTTCCATTAGACTCCTTCAACCACTACCAACTCCTACATAATGTTGGGACAATGTAAGCATGGATTTGGTTTGTGAATTACCCAAGACCACCTCAAGGTTTGACTCTATCATAATCTTTCTTAATCAACTAAGCAAAATGATTCATGTGCATCCTACCACCAAGGACATGACTGATCTACAATTAGCTCAATTGTTCTTAGATGCAATATTTTCTCACCATGGCCTATCCCAAGTGCTCATCATCAATAGAAGCACTCAATTCACTAATTTGTTTTGGAGAACACTCTTTAGCATCTTCAAACCTAAATTGACCATGTCTATGGCTTACCATCCAAAAACCAATGGAAAAATGAAGCGGGCTAATTGCACTATTAAGGACATGCTCCAAGGCTTCACCTTAGATGAGCAAGAGAGGTGGGACACTATAATACCAATAGCTAAACAAATGATCTAGAGGTGAAATTTAATTTGGTAACATATAGAAGAATATTATACATGATGGACTAAATAGATTAGATAGAGGTATCACCAAAAGAGTACTTCTACTAATAGATCAAAAACCAAAAAAGACTTAAAAACCTTAGAACCAATAGTTAGACATATGATCTAGTGGTGAAATTTGGGTTGGTAACATTTAGAGGGATGTTATATATGATTGACTAAATATATCAAAAAGAGAAATCACCAAAAGGATACTTTTACTAATAGGGAAAAAACCAAAATATGCCTAAAATCTTTGAGGTAATTTTGAGTGCCTAAATGGATGAATTAGGCCTTAAAAATATGCAAATTCCCCCCTCCCCTCCCATCCAAAAATAAAAGAAAGGCTAGCTTTGCCTCCCCCTATTTGTCTCATCAAGAGCTTTCCATTGGTACCTCACCCATACGATTCATAGATTCCTATAAGAAAATTCTCTAAATATTCCCTCCGATCAACACTAGTTTGACCAACCATATAGGACCAGATCCAACATGTCACCCATGCACAACCTGAAGGTGGAGATCAATGACATGTGACAAATCTATGTATGTGATCCAAGGATTATGCTTCTATTGAGTGTCTCCGCTTTGCTATATAATAAAGCCAAGGTGCTCCTTTGGAGCATCGGAGTTTGAGTGTGGAACTTTTGCTTTCACTTTAATGTTTCTCTATTATCCTTAGAACATTATAGATACCTTGTTTCCATTGGTAGAATTTGTCTATAACACTTCAGTGAATGTATCCACATAGGTCACACCATTCAAAACATTATAGACACCTTACTTCAATTGGTGAAATTTGCCTATAACAATTCAGTGAATATCCAAATAGGTCACACTATTTATGGTTACCACCTCATGGATGGAAAACATCCTTTCACACCTTTGAGCTTGATGAAGATCCTCCTAATGGCTACCAAGGTTGACATTGTCAACTTTTGTTTCTAGAATCCAACAAGGTGTGGAGAACGCCAAACACATATTGTAGATCACCCAAAATTGATAGAAACAATATGCAAATGCACATCACTGGCACACAAAGTTTGATGTTGGGGATCAAGTCTGTCAACCAACCTCATGTAAGTTGGCTCTTGTAAGCTCAAACCTCATTTTATTGGGCCTTTTACTATCCTTTGTCAAATTGGTATTGTTGCCTACTACCTCAAGCTACCACCACACATGAAGATCCATCTAGAGTTCCATGTTTCCTTACTAAATAGATATGCACCCTAACCACCGCACTTTCCTTCCATACAAGAAGTTAGATATTTTCCAATGCTCATTGATGGCACAAAGGAATATGAAGTCAAAAGCATTCTCTAGAAGCACATCTGTGGTACCCGCCATCTGCATGTGGAATATCTTGTACATTGGAAATGGTACCCATTGTATGAGGCAACATGGGAGCCAATAACCAACTTGACCCATGCATTGGTGTTAGTGAAGTCTTTTGAGCAATAGCTTTGCAATGAAGACATTGTATCTTAGAAGAGGGAGGTTTGTAATACCAATAGCTAGACATATTATTTATAAGTGGAAATTGGCTTGGTAATATGTGGAAAGATTTTATATATGATGGAATTAGCAGATAAGATAGAGGTGTCACCAAAATATTACTTCTACTAATAGGGCAAGAGTCAAAAACACTTTGAAAACTTTAGAGCTAAATTTGGAGGCCTAAATGGATGAATTAGACCTAAAAAGTAGATGAAATCAATCCTCTTTCAAGGAATTTTCATGCCTTCTCCTCCCACTATTTGTCTCATCAAGAGCTTTCCAACGGCATCTCACTCATGTGATTCTAAGCTTCTTATAAGAAGATTCTCTATAGATTCTCTCTGATTGAACTTTTTTGACCAACTAGATAGGACAAGGACCAACATGTCACCCATCCATACAACTAATCTAGGGGTGGAGTTCACTAAAATGTCACTAATCCATGTATATGATCCAAGGATGTCTTCCTTTAAGGGGATCCTCTTTACTATATAAAAAAGACAATATGCTCTTTTGGAACATTGGAATATTGAGTGTGAAACTTTGCATTTTCTCTCTTGTGTTTCTCTTGGGGGTTCTCTTGTCCTCAAAACATTACAGAGATCCTTTAGGGGAACCTTTGTTTGTCATGGTTCACTTTAGAGCTATCTTATCTACTACTTTGCCCATGCCATGTTGTGTATTTCACTCCTTGGCAGATTTCACCACATTGTGGGCCTCATAGATCAAATTAGGCAGGCTGTTGATCACTTGACTACCAAGCTACATCTTGTAGACTTGATAATTAAGGTGTCAAAGTACAAAGCATGGTCCCTTTCATATATCCCTCTCACCTTGAGCTTCTAAAGGGGTTTGTCACATCTACAAATGGACTACGTGTTCTTACAATGGCAGTAAGATCCAACAATTTTGTCACATGTTCCTTAGGAGCTACCCTTGATGAGGATATTCTCCATGTGAATGACTTTCATCTACTAGAAGATCCATATGTGGCATTTGGTATACTCTCTTTTAGTATTGCCCGTCAACCGACTTACCTTCTCCGCATGATTCCTCCATCCTTGACTTTCTTATTTGTAAAAGACTGAGACCAAGGAGAGAAATAAGAGAATGGAAACTCACATTGTGACACTTACATGTGGGAAAACTCCGAATGCTTAACATGAGCTTCAGCTTTGGTATTTATAGGTAGCATACAAGGCCCTTGAGAAGCTTCTCAACAAGCTTCCTTGAGCCGCTTTTTTAGAGTGTAAGCCAAATTAGCCATGAAGCTTCTCAAGAAACTTCTTTCTAGAAACCATCTACTTGGCATGTAAGCTAAGCTAGTTGGAAGCTTCTAGAAGCTACCTGCTTGGGGTGCAAGTTAAGCTAGTTAAGAAGCTTCCTAGATGCTTCTAGAATATTTTGGGTCAATTTGGCTTATTCTCTACTTCATTAGCCTTACTAATTACGTTGCTAAACTCCATATTGTTACATATTCCCTCACTGTTAGTTGGTGACGTCCTCGTTGCCATTGAAACTTCAAACTCCTAGATGGCCATTTGTGCATTCTAGAGGTGAGAAAGAGGTTTCCAGGTGGTATCATGAGGGGGATACCCTTTCCAAAGGACCTTGTACTCTATATGTTGTCGGTGTCCTTGTTGAATATGGCGACGTGCAAGGATATGATCAACTTTGTACTCCTCATGATCATTGATAGAGATGGGAGGAAGAGGAGGTTAGACACAAGAGGAAACAGAAGATGGGTTAGGAACAAAGGGTTTCAACTTGGAAATGTGAAAGACAGGGTGAATACGCATATGACAAGGTAAGGCAAGTCAATAAGTAACAAGAGAGATGATTTGAGTGACATCAAATGGTCTTATCCAATTAGAGGCAAGTTTACAAACTTGGTTATCAAGTAGGAGGAGTAGGTTACTAGAGGATAACATGACTTTATCACCAACTTCAATGGTAAGATCACAATGATGGTGGTCCGCACATTGTTTCTAATGATTCTAAGCAACAAGGAGGTGAGATTTGGCTTGTTGGAGACATTGGAATATGGTGGTCAAGAAGGTTGAAGTATGAGGGACCTAAGATAGAGGGGGAGAAGAAGAGAATCTCAAACAAATAGATCTTGGCCAAAATTGAAAAAGAAAGGAGAAAATCCAATGCTTCCTTGTTTGGAATTATTGTAGGCAAATTTTGCAACTGCAAGACATTCATCCCAATAGGTATGGTAGACATTGACAAAGGCATGCAAATATCATCCAAAGAACAATTTGCACGTTTGGTTTGTCCATTAGTTTGATAATGATAGGCCGTGGACAAAGCAAGCTTGGTGCCAAGTATCTAGAAGAATGCTTGCCAAAACTTCTTGGTGAATTGAGGATCACGATCGGAGATGAGTACACATGGCATCCCATGATGCTTGAAGACATTGTCAAAGTAGATTTGCACTAAGGTTGGGGCATCTATGGTATCAAAGGTTGGTGCCAAGTAGATTTGCTTACTAAGCTTATCCACAAACACCACAATTGTTCTGTGTCCTTGCTTTGTCTTGTGCAAGGATGTGATGAGATCCAAGCTCACGTATTCCCATCAAGTGGATGGAATGGGGAGTGGTTGAAGGAGTCCACTCAACTTTTGGTTGCTCGCCTTGTTACTTTGGTAGCTCTCACACAATCGGAAAAACTCTCAAATATCTCATGTCATGTTGGGCTACCACCATCGGCGTTGGAGGGTACCCAAGGTCTTGTTCACACCCATGTGATTAGCTATTGGAAAATCATGGGCTTCTTGAAGACGCATAACTTGGAGATCACCTTTGGTTGGAATATAGATCCGGTCCTCATGGAATAAAAGGGCTTCCTTGAAGGAGAAGGTGTTGTACTCCTTGTCATATGCTATAAGATGACCATGTACCATTTGGAAGAAAAGATCTTGTTGTAGAGCTGATTGAAACTTGTTTTGGACCTTGGAGTCAATTGACACCATCATAATTGTTGTCGTGATGAGAGGAAGAGACTTCAAATCACGTCATTGTGATAGAGCATCAAGGATGACATGGAACCGACTTGGTTTATACTCAAATTTGATGTAAAAAAATTGGAGTTGTTCCTCCTATTGATGATGTCAATTCTTCATGTGTTCCAAGTATAAGGTCTACAACAATGGTTTGTGATCAGTTTGCAAGATCACTTGTTTCCCCAAGAGATAATACATCTATACCTTGGTGACATATACTATTGAAAATTGTTCTCAATCTCGAGCAGAGTAATTTCTTTTAGCCATATTTAGTTGGTGAGACATAAAGGCAATGGGATGTAGTCCATTTGGGAATTCTTGTTGCAACATGGCTCCAGTTGCAAAGTTAGAAGCATCAAAATCAACCATACATGGTAGTTGAGGATCATATGGTTGAAGAATGGGCCTTGAAGACACCATATGTTTCAACCTCTGGAATGCTTCTTTGTGCTTGGTGGTCCATTGGAAGCTCAAGTCCTTCTCCAAGAGATCAATCAATGGTGTAGACACATGAGAATAATAATAGATGAGTCATTGGTAAACACTAGCCAAGCCATTAAATGCCCGTACTTCTATAGCATTCTTTGGAGTAGGCCAATCAATAATGGAATTGATTTTCTCCTCTTCTATCTTGATTGCTTCCAATGAAATCTTTGTGACCCAAGAAGGTAACTTCCTTTTGCCAAAAGGCACACTTTGACTTCTTACAATAAAATTTCCATTATCATAGTTGTCTTAGGACTTCTCACACATGATTCACGTGTTATGCCTCTATCTTGCTATAGATTAAGACATCATCCAAGAACACCATCACGTATCAATCCAATAGTCCATCCAACACCCAATGCATATGATCCATGAAGACTGTTGGAGCTTTAGTGAGCCCAAAAGGTAGAACTCTCCACTCAAAATGCCCATACCTTGTGCAAAAGGTAGTCTTTTGCCCATCTTCTCTATCAATGGGGATCTACCAATAGCTATTGCAAAGATCCAACTTAGAAAAGTATCGTGCTCCACTCAATTGATCAAGAAAGTCATCAATCTGAGGCAAGGGATATTCATTCTTCATTGTTTGCTTATTGAGCCCACGGTAATCAATATAAAAATAAAGTCCTCCATCCTTCTTTGGAATAAATAGTACCAATGCTCTCCAAGAAGAGGTTCTATGTTGTATAAAGTCCTTCTCCAACAACTTCATAAAGTGTTGTTTGCAATTCCTCCAACTCCTTTGGTGAGAGCAAATAGATTGGTCTACTCACTAGAGTACTTCTTGGCAATAACTCAATCTTGAAGGGCAAACCACAATTAGAGGGTAATTCCGTCAGCAGATCATCTAGAAACACATCCGCAAACTCTTGAACCATCTGATCAACCATTGCTTGATGAGGCTCTTGGCCTCCTCAGATTGTCCTTGTGTAATCAGTTTGATCCACACTGCAAATATAGACTTATCTTCCTCCAAAGCTTGCTCTATGGATGCTTCACTAACAAACTTACCATCTAGGGACTCATCTCTCTTCAAAGCTTGCTCCATAGTTAGTTGCCTTCTTGGCAAACTTCCCATCTTGGGACTCATTTCCCTTCAAGGCTTGCTCTATGGCTACCTTCTCAACAAACTTTCCATCTTGGGATTGACTATTCTTAGGTGTCTTACTCGGAGGTACCAAACAACCTAATCAAAATTTCCTCCCTTGGTATTGTACTTGAATTTGTCATCGGGTCCAATCAAATTGAACCTTATGACATTCAAGCCAAGATAGTCCTAGAATGATATCGTAGTGTAGAGGTGTCACTACAAACCTCATACACTCCAAATACTCCTTCCAATCTTGAAGGTAATAGGATGCGAGGTATGGAATGCAGAACCCTTTTTACCATCTGCCATCATCAATCTACTTCCAATTATTGGCTTGATACCCAATTCCTTTGCTACTTGCATAAACATGCAATTCTCCAACTTCTAGAATCAACTAAAATCTTACAACCTCAATTAGATATTGTACCTTCAAGTGAAGCAAAATTTCATAGGTCAAGCTTTCAATCCCATTGGAGCTAATCAAACTCCCAATAAGCGGCTCAAAATGTCCTATTAGGGTTTCTCATTTCCTTAATTGTTTTACTCCACAAACTCCATCTGGGCAACTTGTCAAAGGTCACCCATTCTTGAGTGGACATTCAGCAATACGATGTCCTAATTGATGATAATAAAAACAACCTCCATTTTGTCACAATTTCTCTCTATCTGTAGTGCCAAGTGGTCTCCATTGAATGATATCAATCTCTATTGGTCCCGACTCTCCCACCCGTGTGTAGTGTATTGGTAGGTTTTGTGGAGGTTGAGGTCAAGATTAAGTTGTTGCAACCAAGGAATCAAAATGTGCGGCCAACTGCATGGCTTCCTCTAAGTGTTGTGGCTCTTGCATGGTTACCTCTAATTTGGTTCTTGACTTCAAGCCCCACACAAATCAATCTAGAGCTTCACCTTCCAGTATATATGGAATTTGCATGATGGTGTTTTTGGAACTACGTGATGTAACTTCTTATAGAGCCAATCTATTTCAACTCTACCAATCTATCCAATGTAGCTCATGTGGCATTTATAGCTTGGAACAGACTAATTATTGCACTCTTGAATTTTGCCCATGTCAAGATTGGTGCAACAATTTGTCATTCAGCTCACTCCACTTGCAATCTCTACCATAGCTTTGTTACTCCATCCAATTAGCTAGAAGCTAAGAAAATCTATTTTTGCTCATCTTGCAGATTGGTAGCTTCAAAGTAACATTCACAATTAAATACAAAATTCTCCACTACACTTGGGAGATTCTTGCTTTCAAATACCGTGGGTTTAGGGAATCGGATTTGATCTTCTCCTTCTCAAACTAGTACTCTCTCTACGTGCTCTTGTTGTCAAAGCTCTTGTTCATTCAACAACCAGGTAAGGTGCTTGATTTGTTGCTGCATAGCAAGGATAACCTCGGGCATTGCTGCCATGGTTGCTACTCTATCATGCCACCCCTAATCTGTCTAATTTATTAACACATAGAAGCAGCACGTCCACATTCTCCATAAGTGACAATTAGAAGCACCAAGGGTTCCTCAGATATGGTGATCATATGCAGAAAATCTTGTCCAAAGCATGAAGTGATGAATAGTGTGAAATGATGCTTGGGTAGTACTTGGATACAAAAATCCCAATAGTTTGGTGGAAGTGGATTTAGTTGTCTATAAATTCCATCCATCTCATTCATGCTCTGATACCAATGTAAAAGACCAAGACCGAGGAGAGAAATAGAAGAATGGAAACTCACATTGGGACACTTGAATGTAGGAAAACTCCAAATGCCTAGCATGAGGTTTGGCTTTGTATTTATAGGTAGCATACAAGGCACTCAAGAAGATTCTCAAGAAACTTCCTTGAGCCGCTATCGAGAGCATTATTTGGTCTTGAGAGTCACTTGGCACTTGGCTGCTTGTGCTTAGATTGCTCAAATTGTCAATGCCTCAAAGCTTTCTGTAGTTTGACACTCTCTCTACTCCTATATGGTTGGAAATCTCTTCCTTGTTAGAGCATGTTGTTTCCAATTGCTCTTGAGGTAGGCTTTCCGTGAGGGTTCTGTGTTTAACCTTGACCTTCATGGAATTATTTGTGTTTTGCTAAGTTTGGGTTTGTGGGTTTCTACTCTTGCTTGGTCTTATATTCCACTTCTCTTGTTAAGTTCAAGTTGTGGTTTTGGATCTGGCGGGTTCATAGAGTTGGGTTTGGTAGTCGTTCAATAAAAAATAACAATGAGTGATCTAGCCAAACTCAAACCCAAGCATTCAGATCATTGAATTGCACCATTCACATAGACCGGACTGAGAGTGCCAAAAATGGAATCCTTCCCTTGATGCTAGTCATAGATCAGAACACACATTTTTGTTTGAGGACTCATCATTCATCAAAATACCAAATTGTGGAGTTTACAAGTTTTGGACAAGCCAAACAGCTTTAGTCTATATAGTGCCTACACTTAAACTCTTCAACGGGTCAAGCAACCCAATTGGAGCACTTCATGTCTACTCTGTCCGGCAACAATCAAGGCAAACTCACCCTCCAAATTTCTTTGTTCCTCCTATGTCCATGTTCTACAGTTCAGACTTACTCCATTCAGCCAGATCAAACCAACTTCAAAAATTTTCTCTTTCCCTACTTCAGATGAGCTAAGCCACTTCAAAAATTCTCCTCCTCTCATGTCAAGAGTGTTTAAACCCTTCTTTCAAATTTGTTACTTCTTGCACAGTCAGTCCTTCAATGTCGCTTCCTTCTTTCTCCTTTCAGTCCAGACCTTCTCCTTGAGGGTTCCCCGGCCGGGGTTCAACTTGTCTATTTGATGCTTCACTTTAGATTTATCTTGCCAAAACTCTTCATTCTTCAAAAGTTCTTTTGTCTAGCCCTTTCTCTCTCTTTCTTTGTCTGTTCAGGTCTTCTTCTCAAAGCAAACCCTTCTCCTTCTCTGTCCAGGCCTTTTCTCTCAAAACTCCTTTCCTCTCCTATCCTTCCCTCACAAATTCCTGTCCTTCAAGTCAACCTTTGAGAGTTACTTTGTCACAAACATATACTCTCTCTCTTTGAGATTTTCCTGTCACATCTTTCACAGCCTTTTCCAAAACCATTGTTCTCTTGAAAGTTTCTTCTTCTTCAGGAAGATATGTCATCCCTTTATCCAGTTCAAACCTTAGCCTTTGAGACTTTCTTCTTTGGCCTTGTCACAACCCTCATTGAATCACTGCCCTCTCAAAGAATCTCTTGCACAAGTTAGGTCTTCCGTTCCACTACTTCTTTCCCTGCAGCCAGACTCTCAAAATCCCAAAAATGTCAAATTTTTGTCAAAGAGTTCTTCCCTTATAGCAGACTGTCAAAAACCCAACATGCCAACTTCTCTCAAAAATCCCTTCATGCAGCCAGTCCGATGCCACACTTTCTTGTGAAGGTTTCTTGCCAGCCCTTGTCCCATGACCATTCTCTTTTTGTATCAGGCTTTCTTTCAAAAAAATCTCCTTCATGCCCACACCCTATTCCCTTTGGGAAAATTCTTTTCTGTCAGCTCCTCCACAAGCATGTTCCTTTGAAGGACCTCTCCCTTCCCTTTCTCCAACTCAAACCCCAGCCATTGCATTTCTTGAGGTCTCTCTCCTCCTTCGCAAGCACACTCTTTTCAGTCAAGAACTTCCTGCTCTACAGACCAGCCTTTGAGAGTTCTTTCCGGATGTGCTTCACTCTCAATCCCTTGCACAGGTCAGTCTTTCCTTTGATTGGTCTTCTTCCTCTTGCCCTACAACTCCCTTCTTTGAGTGATCCTTCTTCTTTGTCAAGCCAGGCAAGCACTTCTCCTCTCAAATCCCTAATTCTCTACATAGCCAAACACAGTCTCTTGAGAATTTCCTCCTCCAGGCCTCTTACTCTTTCAGGTTGTCTCCTTTGATTCCTTTCTGCCCTACAGCCAACCTCCCTCAAAACCCAACATAGCTAGATTTTCTCTTGAAAATTTCATTCCTTGCAGCTACTTCAATCTCAATACCTTTATACAACCATGTCTTCTCTAGAATTTTTCTCCTGTCTCTCTCTTGTCACCTTCTCTATAGGCTCTTCCTAAAACCCTCTTTCTCTCAAAGGTTTATTCCCCTGCCAAAACCCCATGTCCTTTGATATTCTCTTCTTTTTGCCCAAGCAAGCTCATGTCACTCAAGTCACTACTCACTTTGATTTCCTGATCACTTCTGCACAAGCAGATTAGTCATTTTAGTTTCCCCTCAACCCTTCCTCTTGATGCACTAGCATTCCATGTTCCTACATAGCCAGAGATCCTCTCAAACCTTTCCTTTTTCTCCCTCTCTTAGCCAAAGCTCCCCTCTTGAACCTTTCTTTCTTCTCCCCCTCTTAGCCAGAGCTCCCCTCGAACCTTTCTTTCCCCTCCTATCCCGATGCTAAAAGACTCTTTTGCTCTGCCACTAAATGAAAAATACTCCTAAGGCCCCAGTAACATAAACAAAAGTCCTGAACTTGTGTAACATAAATTTAGGCCCTGAGTTTGTGTAACACAAAAGAAACTCCCAAGCTCATGAAAAAAATAAAAGAAACTCCTAAGCTTATGCATCATTTTAGAAACCTCCAAGCCTATGAAACATAAAGGAACTTCTGAGCTTACCCAACTCTTGAAACTTCCCGGAGCTTATGGCAACACAAAACAATGACTTTACAATGGCATGAAAGATATTCTTGAGACACAATAACATAAAGAAATGCCAAATTCATTGTAACGTAAGAAAACAAAACTCTCACACCAAAGGTTCACGTGGATTATTTTCCCGACGACACTGCTTTCTTAGAGTGCAAGCCAAGTTAACTAGGAAGCTTCTCAAGAAGCTTCCTTCTAGAAGCCGCCTACTTGGCATGCAAGCTAAGCTAGTTGGAAGCTTCTAGAAGTTTCCTTCTAGAAGCTACCTGCTTAGGGCGCAAGTTAAGTTAGTTGGGAAGCTTTCCAAGAAGCTTCCTATATGCTTTTGGAATATTTTGGGCTAATTTGGCTTATTCTCCGCTTCATTAGCCTTACTAACTACGTCACTAAAGTCCATATTGTTACACTATCACTTTGGAGAGCTTTTGATAGGAGGATTATGGAGGTCTTTGGTGATATCATTGGACCAAGGACATTTGAATGTATGATGAGAGATTTGGCACGTAGATAGACATCGCTACTAATCTCATGTAGAGGAGTAGGCTTATTATCAACGAAGGAGACATCACCTATAGCATTTTGGGGTACTTGGGCTCTCTCAAGACCCCTACTTTCCTCCCATTTTGCGGTTGTTGATAGGCCAATTTTGGAGACATATATGGCTGAAGTGGAGGAAGGATTATTTTTTCTCCAAGTGTTTTTACAATAGATGAGAGATGATCTATCTCCATGGGCATAGGAGGACCTTCCATCCTTTGCTTCACTACCATCAGATTGAACTAGAGGTTTGCAATCTTCCTTGATTGAGTGATAGTATCACGTATGCTAAATTCTCTCTTAGTTGACGCATCGATTCCATGGGTCACTAGAGCACATCTTCATTCTTGCTCCAGCAAGGATACATGCTCTTGGATCTTAGCTCGACCATGCATTAAGGCATTCCAACTCACACCAGCCACCTTCTTTACAATGATGAGGCTTTGGAATCTTTTGAGGATAGGAGACCTTAAGAGAAACACAAAAGAAGAAACACATAATTTCACGCTCAACCTCCAATGCTCCCAAAGGAGCACCTTGATTGTATTATATAGCAAAGAGGATTTTGTCAAAGGAAGCTCCACCCTTGGATCAAATACATGGATTGGTGATATGTCAACAATTTCTACCCTTAGATTAGTTGCATGCATGTGTGACATGTTTTGACACTATATGGCTGGTCAAATCCTTTGACCAAAGGGAATCTTCTTGTAGTAATCTCCAAATCATATGGGTGAGGTACCATTGGAAAGCTCTAGATAAGACAAACCCGGGGGAAGGGAGGAGGGAGGGCAATATATTTTCAAGGCCTAATTCATCTATTTAGGTCTCCAAAAGTGGCTCTGGAGGTTCTAGGCTATTTTTACTCTTGCCCTATTAGTAGAAGTCCTCTTTTGGTGACACTTCTATCTGATCTACCTAGCCCATCATGTAAAACAACTTTGTAGATGTTACCAAGTCAATTTTCACCTTTAGATGATATATCTAGCTTTTGGTATTACAAATTCAAGTTATTTTTGGTTCTTGCTCTATTAGAAGTACTCTTTTGGTGATACCTCTATATGATCTACCTAACCTATCATACATAACATCCTTCCAAATATTACCAAGCCAATTTTCACCTCTAGATAATATGTCTAGCTATTTTTATTACAAGTTCCACCTAGGTTTGGTCCATCTGCATCTTTGTTACTCATTTATGAGTATGGTTCTACACTAGATGTAGCAACAACCCATATGACATGGTGTCCTTTTAGAGGACAAAGAATAGCTACCCATGATGCCATCAAGGATATAGTGTTTGCTATGGCACGAGAGAGTGGATACCTTGCTTGGAGGGAGCATTTGTATGTTTTGCAAATGACACGTATCAGAGCAGACTTATACTTGGTCCGAGATGATCAAGTGATAATGACGGATGATGTGGTTCCATATCCTATGCATGATGCAATTTTGGAGGGAGTGATTACTCATCCACTTGGATGAGCGGCAAGCAGATCAAAAACATGCAAGGTCTCCAAGTTTAGGGGTATGCGGCGAGGTCACCTCTTTGTTCCTCTAGCCGTGGAGTTATATGGAGCAATGGACACGACGTTTGATACATTTGTAAGGGAGTGCACGAGAGCTTATCATGTTAGGTGTTCAGGGGTACCACTCTCACTATCATACTTTAGAATATATTTTAGATAGCGTGTGTCCATTGCTCTATATAGGGCAGTGGATGGTGTAATCCATAAGAGAGCAATCATACTAGGTGATGTTTCTTCGGATGCTCAAGTTGTTTGTAGACCATTCGTAGACCATTCGACTTGCATAACTCTGATATCTTAGGTGCGTTAGGGCAAATTTCTCATATAGACTCTAGTGGGGTCTAGCCCCATTTTACCTTTTTTCCTCTCTCCCTTAGTCCCGCTTGATGGGGTCTTCCCATCCTTAGAGTTCTTTATGCGGTTCTCTATGCGGTGGCCTTTTTCTCTTGAATTTGGTTGCCTTCTTTCTACGACTTTCTAAATACACTAAACTCAAATTCACAAACTTTGCTATGAGGTTAGCGCGTTCTCTAAAATCTGTTCTATATCGTTACTTATTCCCTATTTTCACGAATTTTAGTGCAACATCAGTTAATATTTAATAATCAGACACTAATCAACTTTAAAGTGAGATCTACCGATACCTTTTTTATATGTGAGTGAATGACTTGTATTCCTGCAAGTGGTCGGCATACTGAATTGGAAAACATATTACTAATATACACTCAAAATGTGCAATATGAAAATTAATTTGCAATAATTAAATATAAAAATGATTTAAATTTAGTTGTTGAGTATTAAAATTACAGTCTCATTTATTTCAAGTGGACATGCATTCATCCTATAGCCATCATTGTTACTGTGTGATAAATAGTTACCACATCTCCTTGCTTCCATGCGCAGAATTTTAGAAACTCCTATACCAGAGTTGTGCCGTTGTGACGACGGGCGTTCCGAAACGTGGAAAGGTGGAGACTGCTGTTGAAGAAAACACAGGCGGGAGGCAGTCGTTGATGCAGAGATTCCAGGTACTATGTCGATTGGATTCAAAGGCACTAGAACCTGTACATTTAGAGCTAATCTTTTGACTTTGACATCGTCTTGAGTTTCCGATTCTTAGATTTCTCGATTCGTAGCGTCCTTTTGACCATCTTGTTAGGCAGAGCAATCACGCGCACGAATTGTTTGGGGCTAACTTAATGACCATCGAAATCTCAGGAACAGAGGTTTTTAAATTCTTCCTTTCCTCCTTTCCTTGCTTTTCTTGAGTCGTAGTTTTGATCTGGTTTAAGAGATTTGTGCAACGCAACTGAAGTCTCGGAACATGCGACCTATTGTAGTGTACCCTGTTTCTTAAGAACACGTTCTAAATGGATATCGCCGCGGGGTTACTTCCACGTGTGTCAAGTATAGCATGTACTTACCGCAAATTACGTGCTGGTTTGAAGTCATATGCAACTGGTCCAGCTGAAGAAAGTCTAGAATGCACCAGGAACGCAAGAGGTAGCGCCAGACGAGACCGGAAATTCTAATTCTGAGAGTGTCGTAAGAGCTGCGTGAGAGAAAATGGAGATGCCGAGTGCGCCGACCTTATCGCACCGCAAGCGTGTGCATTTCTCTTACGACGAGGATAACGAGACGAAGGACGAAGCTCCGAGGTAGGGATTCTCATGGAGCATGAAAGCATCATACGATTTCAAGAGCTTTTGTGAACTTCGACGTTCTCGGTGGAATCTTGACACTGAACTCGAAAATGCACTCAGGGCCAAGAAAGCTCGATTTCCAAAAGGAAAGAAGGGAGCCCCAGGCGGACCTCCAGCAAGAAATTTGGGAAGGATTGATGGTGAAGAGGACGAAGGACCGATATTACTCTCAGCCGATGCACGTATTGCTGCCAAAGAACGAGCTCTAAAGAGGGATCCTGCGACGGAGACAATTCTCGTCGAGGACACTGGTGTGCTGGAAGATGTGACTGTGGCCGAAGAGGTCTATGAGGTACGATCGTAGCTTGGAGTATGTTAAGATCATCTCCGATGTTATGGCAGAATTCTTACAGGATCTTGCACAAATTATTTTGCTTTCAGATGACGACCTGGCGTTGATAGACTTTGACTGCAGTAATTTTAGAAACAATGCTGTGCTTTTCTGTAATCTGTAACATATTGGTAAATCATGCTGGGTGTCTGGTCGGTGCTGGAGGATAGGTTTATCACTCAATTGTTCTTATACTTATTTCATCACAATGCAAGGCTCGCTGGAAAAAATGTCTGATCTGTGTGAGGAACTCTTTCAGGAGGAGGATGAAGAGATAGTTGAAGATGGCGTACGATTTGAGCCTTTCAACTTGAAGCAAGAGAGAGAAGAAGGCTACTTTGATGCCCAAGGAAATTATGTTGAATACCGCAATGAGAATGATGGCAAGGTGCACTGTATTTATGATTAAACCCTTCCTTAACAGAAAGCCAGCATGTGTAGAGCAGGTGACGTGTTTCAATGACTACAATACGTTTTAATCTTATCTTGGCGGCTGAAAGTTTTGACTGCATGTAATGGCCTATTAATCGATCCTCATCTGGATGGACTGTTAACCAAGAAGAGCGCAGAACGTGTAGAGGAAAGATTCCAGACTATGAAATGTGCAAAAGGTACGAGGAGTTGATGTCTTGACTGAAAATAAGGATGCCTGTCTTCAGGATGCATGGCTGGACAGTGTCGAAGTGGATACTCGTTTTGCTGCGAAAGCCCTAGCTCAGAAAGCGAAAGATGCTGATATTGACGAGGATAACCTTGGCAAGGAAGAGCTCTGGGCAATAAAGCGACGCATAGCAGATGCTCTTCAACCCGGAGAAACGGTGAGTCGATGTACCATTTTCTCGGTGTTCTTTTCCTGCAAAAGAAGTCATTACAGAAGTTATCAAGGAAGCCGTATACTGGTTAACCCTTAATCCAAGTTAAGAAGTGTTGTTCTTATATTTGCGATATTGAAAGCCATGTGGCAACCACAATCGTTTGGTTGTAAGTAGGTCCTGCGAGCTCTGCGAAGATTGAAGGGGACAACTAATACAGCCAACAGGCGGGAGCGGATGTCAGAGGCTACCAAGGTTGTTTTTGACCAATTGACAGAGGACGCTATGAAGTTGTTGGATGATGGCGACTACAGTTGAGTAACTGCTTGACATATTTAGTCCATTTTCACTTTCTGCATTTTGCACTTTTTGAGGTCGAAGACTGCTCAATCTGTTGGCCAGCCAAGCTAAGGTTACCGTGCCTTGCAGATGTATATGAGGAGAAGAGAGAAACATTTCAACGCGAAGCAGGTTTGTTTCTGTATTTAGTCTACTCCTTACTGTCCCTGTATTCAAAATGAATCGAGTGCTTTGTTTTCTTCTTTCTCAAACAGATGACGCTTCTAGATGTTATAAGGGCAGGTGCTCTAGTGCCGAGATTTGAATGTAGTCATAACAATAAATGATATCATTGTGACCGCAAATGCTCCATTGTCCGAGGACTTAGTTGGACAAGCTTGTTTTTGCTGTTCTATAGAGGGATATGCCGCTCTTGCCCGTTTAAGAGCTGGTACAGCGAACGGACAGAGTAGCCTAGCAGGTGGTGGAGGTGATATGTTCGGAGATGATGAAGATACAGAAGAGGCAGGGCCGTCCAACCACAGCTCAACAAATGTCGCTGGTGGAGTAACACAACTGGACGGCAAAGCTCAAGATATGTTTGGAGATGACGAAGAGGACGAAAGTAGAGATCTACATGGGAGTAAAAGTGGAGACGCTCCACTAAATGGTGCAGCACACTCGGATGAAGGTAATATACCTATTGCCTTTCCATTTTGAGTACTGCTAGATATGTCTTTTCTGAATAATTGGAGCTTCTTATGTAGCCTCGATGTAGTTTGAGTCAATGTTAGAGCAGTTGATCCATCCCAAAGCAAACACTGTCGGAGGTTGGAGTCGTCATTGCTGAAATCGATGTGTGCAGGGGCAGCACCAGTAGAGGGCTCTGGTTACATATATGATGAATCCTCAGGGTGAGTCCATCAATTAGTTCATCGTTTTGATGATTTTGGTTATGGGTATTGAAGGTTGTGTAGCGCATCAATATCACTACGAATATGCACTTTAGCTTCGAGGACACGTCCAGCGTATCCAGACAATATACTTGAGAAGTATTGCTGGATGGGGACTCTGCTGTGGTTCTCTCGATCATGCCAGATTGATCTTAGCAGTGATCGTGCAGGCTTGCACGATCAATGTTTCAGACGATTGCTTCACTTTCCTGCCATGTCATGACTTCAAAGGCCACTATTCATGAAAAGTTAAGGTTTTAGCCACAAAAGTATGCCAATGAGGTATGTCTGTGAGAAAGGGCAAGATTAGTAATTTTTGGTGGTGTATGGTAGCGAGGCTACGAGAATGCAAGACATCACGAGTCCATGTCCCTAACCATATGTGATGTGGAGTGCCAGTAGAGTGCGATCGTCAGTTATAAGGCTTGGTTGGGGTGCGGTCGTAGGTCGCCAAAGCGTACTGTGGAGTCGTGGTGTCGTTGGAAGACAATGACGTTGACAGTGTCTGATTTGCCGGTGTTGTCGTCGAGGAAGATTGGGGACTTGTCTCACCAGTTGATTTTGTGAATGCAGCTACTACTACAACAGTGACGTTGGCTATTACTACGATGCCAACTCGGGATTATACTGCAGCGCATCTACAGGTTTATGGTAAGATCTTCACTAGCTCTCCACCCAAAGCAAGGACTTGAGGAAGGGGAACTTGTTGGACAATTCACGAGATAAGCTGCCTCCTAGTCCACCTACTGAAGGTTACTTCACATTACTTTCGGAACATGGAAACCTGCAATCCATGCACAAAGTTTATCTTATGAAGTTCGTTTGATTTACTTCCGTTTAGGACTGGGTTTGATATTTGGTAAGGCGGTCTTACTGTACACCGTGGAACCTAGAAGTTATACCTTTCTGGTGTTCAACGCTTAAGGACGCATGCGCTCATACAGCATTTTGTGATATGCATTATCCAGTCCTGCAATCCAATCTTTACATATATTGTATACTTTACATAACTTGCATCTCATTTGCATTTAATGAGTTCTGGATCTCCCGTTTTCCGAACGGCGACTGTCCTCATTTCTCTATATCCAGTCCTGTCACTTCGCTTTTTTTCCCTCTACCAGAAAGTAGCACTAACTGCCCTTACTGCTCTATCGCTTCGCCATTTCTGGAGTATTTCTCCCGTTTAGTGCCTCATAGTGATCTTCATATTGAATGCCTTCTTCGCCGGTCATGGAATGTATAAGGTCACTATTGCGCATTGCACCATTGCTTGAACTTGCATGCGCTTAGCTACTTAGATTTGTACATAGTTTGCATCGATTTTGTCCTAAGTGGGTGTGGATCTCCCGTTTTACGAACGACTTCTGCTCTCATTGCTCATATATCCTGACTAAACGTGTCATTGCATGAGCAGGTATAAATTTGATGAAGCGACGAACACATACACAGAGGTTGCACAATGATGAGCATTCACGAGAAATACTAGCTAACGGAGCCCAGGGTTTAGCAATAGGACCTGGAATCGGTGTATACTATGACATGAGTGTCAATGTCCATCTTGGGGTACAATATGACAGTGGTCCTTATTTTGGATTATCGAAAGCAGGGTTCATGATATCTGTCAAGAAACCCGTACCTACTTTCCTGATCTTGTACTCGTGGAGTATGCATGCCATGGAGCTATTAGCTTAGAAGTTTCGTGAAGTATAGATGATTGAAGGTGTTTGCAGTAGCCGGGTCCAAAGTAATCGATAGAGTTCCCCTAAAGTCAGGCACGAAAGGGGAATTCTAGCGATTACTTATGAACCTACTTCACCACAAGGTTGCGGGAATCCGCTCCTTCTATTCATATCTAGCTGGCAGATATTGCATACAGCGCGTAGAAGTTTCTTTCTGGTCGGTTTCTCATCGCACGAGCAGACCTGCGACATGCGGTAAATGGATGGAATGAGCACTGCGGAAATTCATGCCAGAGCAGAGCTGGAGAAACATCTGTACGACAAAAAGGATTGAAATAAGCAAACAAAGAAGCACAATCATGCCCGAAATCTTATCTGAAAACGATAACTCAGACCATTCCCACCAACAGCAGACCTTTTTAAATCAACACAATCTCTATTGAACTTTGCTCCTGAAGTTTGAATTCGTAAGACTAAGCTCCCTTCCAGATGACGGTAGAACCATTCGAGTGGTGGATGATTTCACATGCCTGTGCAAACATCAGTTTACGATGCAAAGATCAACAATCGATGGTTGAAGATCTTGTGTGTCAAGTTACAAGTATTCATTCCACGTTGATTTCTTATCAGGATCGTTGCCAGTAACAGGATCCTCCTTCAGAATAGCGCGCAACGAACAGGAGTCTTAGTCGCACGAGCCAAATTCTTCCAGCTCGCGTTGCCCTAATCCTGTGGCTGCTTCAACCACACGGCACCTGGTACTCAATTGAGACGAACCACACTAGGTAGGTATCTTTGCAGCAATATCACTCGGCCACAGCAGCTGTTGCTGAACTCTGACATGAGCTATGTAAGAATCGATAGAGGAGGCAAGGTTTTCTCGGTGTCGAAGTGTGCGCAGAGGATTGCCACTGTATACGCCAGGGACCCTCTTAATTGGTGTCGAGAGTTCTAGGAGGCACTGGGATTCTGTGTTTAGTCTAGCTCCACACAAAATGGACGAAGAAGTTCCTACAGCAATTCCTCTTTCCTACGCATCCCCTTCGTCTCCCGACGAAATTCCTTCTTTGATTCCTATTCTTTCTCCAGAAGTCTTGAGAATCCCCGAGGGTGAAGAAGATGGAACAGAACCGGGAGCACCTCAGAAATATGATCAGTGGTCGAAGGTGGTGGATGAAGAAAGGGAAGCCGTTGGGATTACCATGATCACCGGCTATCTCGGAGCTGGCAAAACGACGGTATTTTTCTTTGCTCTCCTCGCAATTTGCTCACCTTGTTCGAAGTTTGACCCTAAGGGTTTTAGGGATAGTTATCAACTAATTTTATAATGGAAGATTACACATGCTGTAGAGCTAGAGTTGTGTTAAATCTTCTCACTGCAGGTGCATCGGTGGACGCAATAGATTCATGCAGATCTTTGACGCAAAGTCAGCATTTTTGAATTTGACTTGCAGCTGGTGAATTACATTCTGAAAGCACAACATGGGAGGAGAATCGCGGTGATTCTTAATGAGTTTGGTGAGGAGCTAGGAATCGAGAGGGCGATGATAAATGAAGGAGCACAAGGATCTCTTGTGGAGGAATGGATAGACCTTCCCAACGGCTGTGTTTGCTGCTCTGTGAAGCACAGCTTTGTGCAAGCGATTGAACAGCTGATGGAGCGGCGTGAGAGGTGCTTGCTTTCATCCCGAAATTCCTTCATACCATCGTCCACCTTTGGTCTGATATTCTTCAAAGCATTCAAAGTTGCCTCTTAGTTTGCTTGGCGTGTTGTACAATTCTTTTCATCTCAGGTACTGTGCTGGTACTGTGCGTGACAGGTTTGACTACATTTTGCTTGAGACAACAGGTTTAGCGAATCCTGGACCTGTGGCATCAGTTCTTTGGGTCGACGATCAACTGGAGGCTTCTGTCCGGCTTGACTCCATTGTTACAGTTTGTATTATTTACCTCTTATCGAGCCAGTTTATTACTTGTCTAAGCAAACACTGAACATGCTCCTGAAGATGATGATGAGCTTGTATGTAGTCATGTCATACTCTACTCGTCTAAGCCAAAAATCAATATGCTCCTGAAGATTAGGATGAACCTGACATCTTCAGGTTGTGGATGCACGAAATATTATGCGGCAACTACGTGAGCCACGGGCAGAAGAGAGCGTGACAGAGGCTTACTTACAAATAGCATATGCGGTAGGTTCATGTTTTAGTCTCTTCTCTTCTGCGGGGCGTTGACTCTACATGGTTGAGCTTTTCCACTTTTCAATTGATAGTTTCAATTTCGTTTCATGTTAAGACATTGTCGCGTTACAGTGGCAACTATGCAGCCACTAAAAGATTGAATCTTCTGGTTATGCCAGAGCAGGATGTGGTGATCGTTAACAAGGTGGATATATTCAAAGCGTCGAATGAATATAGTGCTCTAGAGGACATTGACAGAGAGATCAGAAGCATAAATGGCTTGGTCAAAATTGTTCATGCGGAGCGGTGTCAAGTGGATCTTGGAGATATTCTTGACTGCAAAGCTTATGACATTAAGGTGTGCTGCTGAATCTTTATTTTAGTTGTAGGTAGCAGAAAACCAGCAAAAGCATCACGGGTTTTAGCTTTTGATTACAGGAAGGTCTGAGAACAGTTAATAAACTCCTGAGTGTTCTTAATTGCAAACTAACTTCACCTTGAACGGTTGTATGATTTTCTGCGCAGCATTCAGTAGACTTAGAAGCTCTGTTGTCGAAACCATATAACGAAAATGTGCACGATAATGCTGTAAAGACCATCAGCTTCACCGCAAATGGTCCCGTGGATCTAGGAAGAGTAAGTTATTCTCCGAATTGGACCTCATTATTCTTCATGCTCGCTTGAGTGTCACATTTTACGGGTTTAAGGGTGAGATCATCAACTCCAGCCATATGGTATTACTGAACTATCTAGAACGTCCAATTCTCATAGGCCTCTCATGCAGGTCAATCAATGGCTTGGAGATCTCCTGTGGGAGCACTCTGATGATGTGGAAGTATATCGCATGAAGGGGGTCCTAGACATACAAAGCAGTCCAGAGATGCATATGTTGCAGGTGAGGAAGCTTATCCTAGCTCTGCTCAAAGATGAGATTCGCAATTTGATATTGAATAGCGGGTACGGCTAGTAAACTTTTGAGGCCACATCTCAAATGTATTTCACTTCTCTAAGCCCTTTGTCACAGGAACTACTGGCATCTTCTGTATAGATGCAAACTGATTATTTACTGACCATTTCTGACTGCTCAATTTTCCTTGAAATCTACGTAAAACAAAGGTGCCCAGATCCTTAAGGTTGCACCTTCTCACAGCAGAAAATTTGTTCGAATTTTAGATCAACAAACAGTTTTCCAGATAAGATGGCACTCTCCAAGTGCATTTTTCAAATACCTACTTCTGGACCTTGACAGGCTGTGCGCGAACTTTATGAGGTTCTTCCAACAAGAGAATGGAGAGAAGATGATAAGCGAATCAATCATATTGTGCTCATAGGTAAGATTGGCATGTTGTTCTCTAGTGACATGAGTTCAGTTTAGTTAAGTGACTTCTAAAACATTGGTTGCTACAAGGTTTACTTAATTCTTATCTGGTGAATGCAGGAAAGAATCTCGACAGAGATCGTATCCTGGAGCTATTTACGAAATGCATAGTCTGATGGGATCAAATCAAGCGTAGGCAAAATAATCGCTATGTTCCTCATTCCTTGTTCCTGTATCAATTGATCTTTCCACTTCTTTTTGTCGTAGAAATAGTAGATCTCTGTCCCCAATTAAATCTGGCATAATTTTGAATTCAACGTGCAAGCCCGATGTTCAATCTCAATAGTCCGAGGAGCACCATGACCTGAGTGGGGAAGTTGGATATCTTTTTCAGCAGTGTTTACCCTGGTAGAATAGGCAGGAGCTTCGGGGAGCAGCATCAGTTCGTGCTTCTGAAGTGATTCAATGCAGACTTTACAAATTTCGTCACAACTAGATTTTTGAATGTCATCTCTTTTATTCTGTGAAATGAAGTTCTTGTGAACAAAAACGAAATAGTTACCTTACTCGAACATCTATTTCTGCCATCTAGCTAGCTTCATACTCAAATTTCATCTTGGAGGGCTTCACAATCTCCGTCTTATATCAAGATTTTCAGTTGGTGCTCAACTGCTATCTCCTTGACCCCTTTAGAGAAGCTAGTTTTCAAGATTTCTTTCGGCTACGAAGTCTGTGGGCTCACTGTGTAATATACGATGTTAATGGTACCTCAGGAATTCTATCAAAGCAGATTCCTCATACAGCCATTTTCTCCACCGTATTATGACTCCTGAGGTTCCTAAGTCAATATCTGAAAAGCTTGAATCCCTGAGGTTTTTAAAGCTTTCACGCAGGTGAAGGGTGAGAAGGTTTGTTCCCGAGGATCTGACTACCCGAACATAGTACAAATGTATTCATGATGACAAGGAAAGCATTTTCGATCCGGTGGAACTTATCCACCTCAACGATGAGCGGACAACTCAAGCACGATTCACGACGATGAATTGAAGAGCCGTGTGATGCATCAGCGTTGTATTTTTTCCCTCCACGTTACAACCAACCGGAGACTACAAAACAACCTGATCAATGCTGTAGACTCGAATAGACACTTCGATGCTCCCATCACCGAAGGTATATTTACTCCGTGTCATAAATGAGCAATCAACATACAACACGAATTTTTGAAAGACCGATACTGTTTGTCACTGAAGAAATTAAATCTGAGATACCGACCGCTTCAACCTGACTCATTTTTCGGACTTCGTTCGATTGAAGCAAAGGGCAGACGAGATTAGTAAGGTGCTGTATGCTTCCTCTTCCCCGCTTCCCCGCCTTACAGGTGCGCAGAAGGAGGCGCCATTTTACAGGTCTCTGTTCAAATCTTCACCCTTTGAAGCTGGTCTCGCGTCCATTGAATATGAATAAGTTGATGTAGCTTTTACCGGCTCGACGTTCATCCAATAGACCGAGCAATGCTGAGTCTCCGGACACAATGAGGACTGGGCGCTGACTCTGATCCAAATTATAGATTCATCGAATTATCAGGCGTTGATGACTTCTCTCAGCGAAACCTCAGATTGAAGTGCGATGGAAGTGGTGACGCTGCCTCTGCCCCCGTCACTGCGGTTCAAGCTCCAAGCTGCGGGCTACTCGACACTGGACCGCAACGTTTCACCCGTTCAATTGGCTCGAGGTCTGTACAATTTGAGTGCTTTCTTGGTGAAACTCTCTTATGTTTAATGTTGTGTGGATTTGATGCCTTTTTGAATGGGAACTATGAAGTGGTGTCTCAGATGCCTGCCTCACTCACGAGGAGGCCTTGGGGATCATCCAGCTTATCCCTACTTCAAGCGTTTCCAGAATCGGAGTGACCAGTTCTAGCTCCCTTGATGGTATGAGCTCTGTTCTTCAAGCTCAGGTGGATAGTGTTTGCCATTCGGTTCTTCATGTTGTAATTATTCTAGTGAATTATAGCGCCAAAATGCGATCGGCGTAAAATAACACGTAAAAGCACGTTCTGCAGGGGCGCAAAATGCCTGGGAACTTTTCCGTCAAGAGAAAGCTAAAAGAAGGATAGTGACATCCTGCGATGAGCTTGATAAGATTTTAGGTGGCGGGGTTTGTACCAAGGAGGTGACTGAAATCTGTAAGACTCCTCTTTCTCAACGTTAGCCTCATAGATATAATCATTAACATATATCTTCGTAAAACCTCACAAAGTATCATCAACTTTCATCATGTACATCTGGGATTGTACTTAGGATTCTTACTTGACTTAGCCCTCCTTTTAATACCTCGTGTGTGTGTTTGAGTTGAAAGATGGTTGGCTACAGAATTATGCAGTTCAAGTTTCCTGACCAACACGTTGTTCTGTATTTCTTTGCAAGGTGGAGTGCCGGGTGTTGGCAAGACTCAACTAGGGTACTCAAATCAAGTGCCAATATGCCTTTTGCCACCCTGTGACTAATCTCAAATGCTGCTTCCGCGATGGGTTCAATATCAATGCCACAGTAATGTCACCTTCATTTTCACTTCTGCAGGATACAGCTAGCCGTCAACGTCCAAATTCCTGCGGAGCTCGGGGGTATGGGTGGCCATGCAGTCTACGTAGGTAAAACTCTGAGCTAGTCCTGTTTGTTTCTCGATGCTCTTTGTTTAGCTAATAATTTTTTGAGGTTTGATATCCAGATACGGAAGGTAGTTTCATGGTGGAGCGTGCTGTTCAAATGACCGAGGCACGTATCACTGAAATCTTGAGAAGAGCTTCCATGGAGAATTTGGACACAGGGACACTGAAACTGGAGGCAAATGTAGACAAATTCTTGTCTCATATATATTACTTCCGAATCCATGATGTTACCGAGCAAGTAGCTGTCATAAACACGATGGAGAAGTTCATGACCGAACATAATGATGTACGAGCTTATTTCACGAGCCAGTGACCCCAGACAGTGTATCATTGAATGCCTATCGTTCCTTTCTCTTTCATTTCATGCGACTTGAGCCCAGGATTCTAGTAAGTAACATATGTATTGTAGGGACTCGATAACTGTCATGAATTCCACATGTGAGGGGCGTGATTTGCACCTGAAAAGTTGACAGACTCCAACCTCTGCCCCTTTGCTTCTCCAGGTGCGGTTGATTGTGATCGATAGTGTGACGTTCCATTTCCGTCAAGGTTTTGAAGATATGGCTTTGAGGACGCGCCTCCTCAGTACATTGTCTCAAAAACTCATGGCACTGGCAGAGAAACATGATCTTGCTGTAAGGCAATTATTAAAACACCTTGTTTTATTTGCCGTCACTTTTCCTTCTGATTTCGAGCACCTTCGCATGTGTTTGTAAATGCTAATCGTTTTTACTCATCATCCTATGGCTCTTTACTATCGGAAGTTTAGTCAACGTGTATCCTTGTTTCTTTGAACCATGTGCAGATTGTCCTGGTGAATCAAGTGACGAACAAAATCACTCAAGAACGTTCAGAAGTGGTACCTGCTCTGGGTGAGTAGATGTGGTCACAGATCGTTGGTGTTCTACTAGCAATACATTACTATCTACCTGCTTTTTTACCTATCTCTTTCAACTAATGTTGATATGTTTATCTCTCAGGTGAAAGTTGGTCTCACGCTTGCACTAATCGGCTCATTCTCCACTGGGAAGATGGACAACGATGTGCGTCATTGTTCAAGTCTCCATCCCTGCCAAATGCAAGTGCAGCTTACGCAGTTTCTGCTCAAGGGATAACTGATGCAATGCCTTCATTTAAGAAAGCTAAGTATTCATGAATCATGAAACATATTCGAAGATCCATTCAGTCCGGTCACTTTTCCTCGGTTCAGGCAGTTATTAGATGCTGAAAGAGTCCAAGCTTGTGGTTAGCGTTTAGGAAGGTGCATTGTAGAATACCATAATCAACTTTGCCACAAGACTCCCAAAACCGAATCGGACACAGTGAGAAAACTTTTCTGGTTAGATAGACCGCCACCATTTGTGAGGGTCGAGTGGAACTGGTTCGAGGATTCAATCTGCTGGATTTACTTACAGCGGCAGTCACCTGGAGTAGATTCTCCTAAGAAAGTTGGCCTGGAAGTTCCGTGGAAGGTGTGCAGCAAGAGCAACTTGTGGCGGGACCTGCAATCAACTCTTCAATCGAGTCATCCGCACCAGTCTCCTTGACTTGAACGTTCTAGGGTAAATTTGACCATGAGAAGTACAGCAGACCGTAGTTAGTTCAGCAGTGCATGTAGTAAGCATCAAGATGCGGAAGTGACTGACTTCAGCTAGTGCTGTTAAGAAATTGAGATCCGGCACATACAGAACTAGTCATGTTTGAGAATGGCTACAGCCGGCTTTAAGGTGAGTCACTTAAATCACCACCATCAGTTTGCATAAAATTCGAACTACATCACCCAGTATAAACGAAAGTTCGGTTCTACTCATTGTCCGCAACATCCGCCATTCATTCGCTTTACTTAGTTCATGGCGTGCACTTTGAGGGTTCCATTGCGACGTGATGAGGTGGAACTCCCAGTTTCCTGCCTCGGTGTGGTAGTAACCTTCTGCGTTTCGCAACGTCAAGAAAGTGTGACCTGCAACAACAGGATTTTGGAATACACGGATGACAGACATTTTCACCCAACATCCAACCAGGGGGGTGGAGCAGGTAATTCTGGACCACACTTATAACACTTCCCTACAAGATAATTCCAATCATTTACAGTGTACAGAGTGGCCCCATCAAGGTGTGAAGTCACTTACAAAGCACGTGATTGGCACCGGCCTCTTAAGATGTTTCTCAAATTTATCTCAAGTAATAGAGGTAAACTGCCAAAACATTTTCACCTCTGCTAACGCGATGTAGTCTTTATGAGAAACAACAAGACTTCAAGATGTTTATCAAATTTATCTTGAGTAATAGAGGTAAGCTGCCAAAACATTTCATTTCTGGTAACGCGATGTAGTCTTCATGTGAACCTCCACAGGAAAAACCAATTTTACCCATATGTATGTATTCAAGAATGCGATATATCATTCAATGTGAACTTTCAAATTTGAGACTAGAAAATATAGACAAATTTTTCAATATGTACTTCATTCTCCTAATCCGCACATAATCCACTCTCCAGCTCATATGGACCAAGGTTTCAAATTTATCAATACCATATAGGGATCCATGGAGCACCCCGTTGGACCGAAGTACATCAAAGTCCAATGATTGTTCGAACTGGACACAGAAACGAACTTTGTGGAGTTGAATGTCGTTGCTAGTCGACGCAGTGAAGCCTCTATCTCATGCCTGGTAATATTTTGTTGTTTCAATTTGCTTCTGTATGGGGAGACAAAACTGTGAAACCAGGTTGAGATGGTCCAAGCAGTCAAGAAATTTTCACAATCCTGTCAGCTTCTACTGTCAGTCAGTAAGTCAAGAGCCATATAAAGTACAAAGGTGTGCACCTCGTTGAACCTCTTGACTTTATGGGTTCTGTTCGAACTTTGATCGCTCCCTACTGTGCACAGTCCCCCGACCCGGTCGCGTTTGTATCACAATATTCTGTATCTTTGTCATCGCGTCTAAATCCCGTCCCTCCGATTGGCTGCGCCGGCTCAAGCCTTATCGTAATTGGCCGGAGCCACCTGTGCAGCTTCGCTGAATGGTTTTCGAAGGTTTACAGTAGTTCGAAACCAGACACGTGCCTACAACTCGGGCATCCTTACGAAGGACGTGAGTCGCGCGACGCGACATTTGGACTTGGGACGTCGATCGTGAGGCGGGCTCGCAGGACCGTCGATGCCGTTGTTGTTTGAACCGATCCGAGTCGTGACCAGCGAATGCTGAAAGAAGTGGACCCGAAGAGTAAGCGCTCATGTCAAGATTAATTAGTGGGATTGAGAAACCATAATGGCATGAAAAGCACATAAACGCTGCTTAGAATCGAAGTTAGTATTAATGTGTTTGTGACGTAATGTATGATTCAGGCTCTTGGTTCTTGATGCAAGTATTTACTTTTCTTGAAGCAGATTAGTGTTGAAGATCTTTCAAGTAGTAACTGTGTTGATAAATTTGATGTTTCCTATACCTTCTGAAGGTACTCCATATGAAACTATAGGTTCGAAGAGATTCTTAATGTTCAATGTTACTTACAGCGAGGACATGTGATGGTAAAAGAGCTGCACTGAAAATTTTCTTAGAAGTTTACTCTGCAATTTTTAAATGATTACATAAGTCCATTGGTTCAAGTGATCTTCAGAGAATTCACATTCTCTCTTGATCCTGATTAGATGCCACTAACACGATATATTGGCCTTATTGGCTGAGTAGACAGTTAAAACATATTACTCGGTTGTGAAATCTTGTTTGAATAAACGTGATTGACAGAAGCTGAAGCGTGGAACCAACGATGTTTGTTTATCTGAATCGCGACCCGCATTGCGTCACGACGAAGGTCGGGCTCTGGTAGCTCTGCGCCCGGGCCGGCGACATCGAGCGAGACGCGGACCACTCTGGACACGATCCGGCCGGCTGCCGGAAGGTGGATAAATCGGCAGCCAGTCTTGCCGGGACAATACCCTCGAGCGTTGGTGATACTCGTGCTGTGTTTTGTCCTTGTGTTGTGGTATCCACATTCGACGGATTCAACACACTGTACTGTCGCCAAGTTAGGACCCTGAGTTGGCGGTCCATCCATTTTAACTGGTGGAAGGCTTTTGCTAACGTAGAGCACGTTTCAAGGTCACTGACAGATGAGAAAATAAGAATAGTAGTTGATAAGGGGCAACGTGAGCACGAAGTTCGAACCTTAAATTCGATGACCGCATCGTGGAGAAATTGATGCTCCTTCTCTAGAGCTCTACTCAAGCCTCGCTAGTCTGGATCACTAGTCGGGTACAGTAGCGCTAGCGCTCGAGATGTAACGCCGACAAAAGTCCGGACATCTCTCGCCACGCTCCTCAGTCCCATGTGGCGCCCTCTTCTTGGCTGGAACAATCCATCGGGTGTTCTAATTGGCGAACTGTCAAGAGCACGAATGCTGATTGGGTGCACCACGTGTAGACTGTCCAAGTCTGTAACCAGGAGGCTGTAGAGAAGGAAGAGTCTGGAACCCTCCACCGGATACTGGAAGACCCAGTAATTGTGATGGATTCTTCTCACTAATTCCGGTGTTGCTAGATCAGGCAACTAAGAAGCGCCACGACCAAATTAAGCATGATCCAGCGGTTCCAAGACGTGAGTTCCCTGCCACTAACCACAACTTTGGAGGCAAATTTAGAGACTAGAGGTTTCAAGAGACCGGATTAAGCCGAAAAGTGGATTGTTTTGACCTAATTACGGAGGCAAGGACCATGGGGCCAGCAGTAGCATGAGGGTGCTGCCCGCCTGCCCGGCACGAAAGATGCAGTGCGGGTCGGGGCCTTCTTCTAGGGTGGATCGCCGGCAGTAGGAAGTAGCAGCTGCAGCCAATGTTTTAGTGCTCGCACGGGCTCAGGGAGTCCCTGTACAAACGATCTTCATCGGCAAGGGTTTGGAGGTCGCTCACTCACTCTCCCCTTTCCTACATATCGCACAGGCAGTGCAAAGTCCTTCAACCAGGGAAGGAAGCGTGGACGAGGAGAGGAGCGGTGCGGAAGGGAGGAGCAGCAGGTCGGAGCCAATTTTGCGTGAGGAGGTCGACTGATCGATCGATCTGACTACGGGATTGGATTCCGAAAGTTAGACACCATGGCTAGGGCCAGGCTGCTTGGAGGCCTGCTTCTTCTTGCTTGTGTTACCGTCCTTGTGGCTGCAGACTCGGATACTGTGAGTACCTGAGTCGCTTGTTGCGGGCTCCCGCCCTGTTCTTGGTGTTTCTTTGTATTGCTACGTTCTCGAGCTATAGGAGCCACGAGGTGTTATGGTACTTGGATTGTGAGAACCGCGCGCCGCGCGGAGTGACAGCCTTTCCTTGGCATTTGCCTAGGTGACGGTTTGTAGTGATTCCCTTCGTAGGTTGTGAGAAAATCTCCCGCGCACCCGATCGCCGAAACACGTTGGACTCTTGCCGAACGGGATCTTGAAACGCCAGACCCGCTGTTTTACATGACCCCTCTCTACCTCTAGCAAACTCAAAGTCTCCCTTTCGCTTAGTTTGATAGAAGAAATGTGCTCGTATTTTCAGGATCTTTGCTTAGTTAAGATCAAGGCAATTACCAATTTGCGCCTGTCGATGCAATTAGCCTAGTAGCCTGTAACGGACTTTAAAGTACTAGATCTTGTAAGTAGAAACGTCTCTGCGCAGGGCTATGCTCCTAGTTTGAACTGATAGTTGTGTGCGACGTGAAGAGACTGTAACTGTGGGTCGTGTAAACGAATTTCAGTTTTAGTTACCGTGACGATCAATTCAGCCACTGCCGATGTGTTTGACTAACAGTTCATACCGTAGTTTGGTAAAGTACAGGCGAGCTTGAGTTCGAACTCCTACTTTCTGTGGACACGGCCTTCGCTAGTGAATTTCCTAACCTCACGGCCGTTCTATTCACTGAGCCTTCTCTCTAGTAAGAGTTGGTGGGAAGGAGTGCGTGGTTCAAGGTCCTTTAACAGCTCTTCGGCCGGAAATTAGTAGTAGTTCCGACTGCCTGATGACCGAACCTTACTCACAAACCTGGGGCATATTTAGTCGGAAGACTCCTGGCTCCATTTTTCGCAGAGCTAACTTATTCGTAACCTGGTGCAGGTTTTCTACGACTCGTTCGAGGACTCCTGGGAAGGACGCTGGGTAGTGTCCGAAAGCAGCGAGTATCTTGGTAAGTCCACTCTTCGCGACGCCGGTACTCTGTTGTCTGGTGACACTAAATATCTGCAGGCTTTAACACATGTCTTCTTATGTGGGTACGTGAAAACAATGTCTTCAAGCACGGTACCTCCTTCCACTTGTTGATAGTTGACCTGTGTTTCCCTCTACATCGTGATTCAGGAAAGTGGAAACACGAAAAGAGTGAGGGCCATGATGATTATGGTTTGTTGGTGAGCGAGAAGGCAAGGAAGTACGGAATTGCCGTAGACTTACCTAAACAAGTGGACTTCAAGGACGGTACAGTTGTGTTGCAGTATGATCTGCGATTGCAGTCTGGACTCGAATGTGGTGGAGCTTATCTCAAGTACCTGCTACCACAAGAAGCTGGATGGACTCCAAGCAAGTTTGACAACTCAGCTCCCTACTCCATCATGTTTGGACCTGACAAGTGTGGTTCCACTAACAAGGTCCACTTCATTTTCCGTCACAAGAGCCCCAAGACCGGAGAGTTTGTGGAACATCATTTGAAATCTCCGCCTGTCCCAGTCTCGGACAAGTTCTCTCATGTCTACACCGCGGTGATTTACCCCAACAATACCCTCAAGGTTTTGGTCGACGGAGAGGAGCAAAAGACAGCTGATCTCCTGTCCAATGAGTTCGACCCGGCCGTCATCCCCCCCAAGACTATCCCTGACCCTGAAGACAAGAAGCCAGAGGAGTGGGACGAGCGTGCTAAGATCCAAGACCCTGAAGCCTCTAAACCCGATGACTGGGATGAAGCTGCACCCAAGGAAGTTGAGGACCTCGATGCCGTGAAGCCCGAGGGATGGTTGGATGACGAGCCTGATGAAGTTGACGACCCAGAGGCCACCAAGCCAGAGGACTGGGACGACGAGGAAGATGGTGAGTGGGAACCCCCTCAGGTACCTAACCCCAAGTGTGAGGAAGCTCCAGGATGCGGTGAATGGGTCCGCCCAACCAAGAAGAACCCCGCCTACAAGGGCAAATGGACTGCACCTTTGATCGACAACCCTGCCTACAAGGGTATCTGGAAGCCAAGAGAAATCCCCAACCCCGATTACTTTGAGCTTGAGAAGCCCAACCTGGAAAGCATTGCCGCCATCGGGATTGAGATCTGGACAATGCAGGATGGTATTTTGTTTGACAATGTTCTCATTACTCATGACGAGGAGGAAGCCAAGGCATACAGGGACAAGACATGGAAAGTCAAGTTTGACGCCGAGAAGGCCAAGGCTGCTGAAGAGGAAGAGAAGGAGAAGGAAACTCTCACCCCTGGTTTTTTCGACTCATTGAAGGTAGCTACATAGCCCTAAATCTGGTTCCTTATGTACCACTATTAAAACTTGTCAGTGCACTTGTTGTTGCATGTTTAAGAACTCGAAGACGTCCATCGGCTGAAAATCCACTGTTGACAACTGAATTGTGTGCTTGCAGGAGAAGATCTTTGAGCTCTTGTACCAAATCCCCGAGATCTCTTTCTTGGCCTCCTACAAGGAGAAAATCATCGTGAGTACCACAATTCTTGTCCGATGTACTCGTGTGATGTTCTACATATTGCATAAGTGGTCCTATCATTTGGCATGTATATATATATATCATCTATCATGCCTTGGCACTCATGAGTTTTCGAGCAGAAACTCGGTATGAGGGGTACTGGCAATTGCTCAGCTACTTCGGCACTTCGTGAGGCACTGATGAAGTCGCAGGTGTTTTCGTGAAGGCTTACTGTGGCCGCCTTCTGCTTCCCCTTTTGCTGTTTAGCGTCTCAGGACTCAAGCGTCAATAGCGCGTGTTGTGATATACTTTATATCCTGTCCTTTCTCGCTTCGCTCTCGTTACCCTGTTACACTTCGACAGGTTTCTGTAGCCACACCATCCTACAGCTCTCGCATTGTTCCACTCCTCCATTCCTCTGTGAATTCCCTACCTATTATTCTTCCTTCGCTCTTTGCCTGATTCATGGGACCTCTTGTGTATACAGTGTTCCTACGTGTGCTGGAGTCGGACCCGACTCCAGCCCACGTCTTTTATTTTTGTCGTTCACGCACTGCTTACTGGCAGTCTTTTACATAGCGTTACCTATTTCTTGCAGTTGTTTGCATAGAGTTCTCGATTTCATGGTGGTTTACTAGTCTGTTAGCCATACGTTGTTCTCAATTTGTTTCAATTACGCCTTTGCTTCAAGTTACATTCAATGCATTCTACCTTACGGATTTCTAGCATTGTGAATTATGTACATCTTGCTTACCGATCATTTGCAGTTCATGAGTTCTGGATAACCCGTTGCCAGAACGGCTTCTGTTCTCGTATACCTATATATATCATAGAATTCTTTACCTTCTGTTCCCTCTGGCCTTGTTATGTGATAGGAGTAACGAGTTCTTCTTCTTCTTTCGTTTTTGCAGGAGCTTCTTGAAGTAGCTGAGAAGAACCAAAATTTGACTATCGGCGGTCTCTTTGGAGTTCTTGCCATCATTTTGGCAATTTTCTACTCTCTCCTATTCGGTGGCAAGAAGAAGACTGTGAAAGTAAGCGTTTCCAACTCATGAGTATGCAATTTCAAGTAGTGTGGGATGTTATTATAACACATCTTTGGATTTACATGTCTCTGATGTTTGACAAGTATTGAACTTGTTCCTAGTTGCTATTGTTGATTTCTTTTGCGTTGCCACTGTATCAGGATCAGGCAGCCGTTGCCAAGAAGGAAGACACTGTTACTGCCGACGATGTCACGGAGACTTCTGAGCCTACCGCGACAGAGACCTCTGAGATCCAGGAGGGCGAGTCTACGGGGACGACCAAGAGAAAATCACGTCGGGAAACCTAGATTCAATTTGCATTCAATTTGCAGACTCTCTGGTGTGTCCAAGGCGTGTGCAACTGTGAGACATATTCATGGTTTTTGGGTTGATACCGCAGCCAAAGTTTTGTTAGAAACTTAAATTTCTGGCTTGAGAGGCACTTCGAAAATCATATTCCTGATAAAAGGTTGTGAACCAGCCTTTTCCTCTGTTCGAGTCTTCTCGTCGGAGGACTAAGGTCTGTAATGATACTCTTAGGAATAAACCGTAGAATTGTTTCGCAAGAGAAATTACAGGAAATCTAGAACTTGTTACGTGCCAGTTGCCAGATGTTTCTTACTATGCAGTACTTCTCCATCATTCATCTTTCGGTGTAATTGGTTTTGCCATATAATTAAGCAGCCGGTATTGGCAGATGCCTCACACCGCTCTTCTAACTGGTAGCGTCATATGTTGTGTTACTGCCGAAGGGTTTGTCCATTTTGTTTAGTCAAGTTCTGTTTGTTTGTCCATTTTCTCTCCCTTGTACGGCTTGATGGGGTCTTCCCATCCTTCGTTTTTCCTACGCAGTCGCTTTCTTCTCTTTTGTTTAGTCAAGTTTTACTTTTATACCAAATTACGAATACGTTTATTAAAGCAATCCCACCCGAAGAGGATGCCTGGAAAACTTTGTCCTTGTCCACTTGAAAATGCTCGAGCGAGGTTTGAATGCGAGTGAAAGCGCTGACGATGTGCCCACAACTGTGGCAATGGGGCAAAAGATATAGCGTAGGTAGAGTTTACTTGTACAGAAAGAAAATGCGAAAAGAATCAAGAGAAGATGAAATATTTGAGATCACATCAGCCCCTATCGAGCACTTAGATATCTAACCCTGAGAACATGTGAACGAATCTTCCACCGAGAAATATAAATAATAGAAAGATGAGCAAAGACCAATGCCATATGCAAATATACAGTCTGTTACGTATGCAGATAACTGACGTGATTTTATCACTGTTCTGGCTGCGAATGTCCATCGTAGAAATCGCTGGGACCCCCACCGCAATATGGCAGTGGCATAGCTTAGCTTAGATCCTACTTCTGTCGGCAGAGAGAAATCTGGGGATTTTTCCTTTTCCCAAGATGTGTGAGAATCTGCCCTTGCTGGGATCAAATTGTGCACCCATGTTACAACACCAATCATCTGTCTCTGAGGTTTTTCAGTTTGTTATACCGTTGAGGAGAACGTACCGAAATTGGATAAAAGAATATTATCGGATGCAACTTAAATTCGCGCTGTATACTCATTATTTCACATGAAGATGAAATTATCAAGCTTATCACTGATTGCTGCAATTGGACGGACGGTGGCTGCAAATTAACATTTCCAATTCCTAGCAGACGGGTCTTAGCTTCTGAAGTGAAGATGGCATATATGAGGGCAAAGATCCGCAATCATGGCCCACCTAAAGGGAAATGATGTGGTGATACATATGTGGGTAAGGAACAGATCTCGGGCTTATCCTCGTGTCACACAGGCAAGAATTCGACTACGTTATCAGCGACAGTCCACGATGCATAACAATCGAATTGGATATCGAGTCGTTAAAGAATGAATTTTGGAATGAAAATGAAGCAGATAGGACACATTTTGGTGGTTAGCTTGAACCCCCGATCTAAGTAATGAATTGTGTAATCTTTCTGTGATATACTGCACAACTCGGGCTAGTTGAATTGTACAGTCAAACTGCCCTCAGCAAAAGTGTTCTAGCACCGACGCCTACTATTACACACTCCTGCGATACCACTCCCGGCCATGATCTTTTGATCCCAGGTGCTGCTGCTAGTCACACGTCTTAGTAGAGTATTCTCATAGAGTACAAAACAGGATAGCGTTCGGAAAACTCTCGTTCTCACGCTCCTGCCGAGATTTCGACAAATACAAGTTCGTCGTCGAGTCCCCAAAGTTGGTGGCTCTATCCCAAGATTCGGTGGGGAAGAGAAATCAAGCAGTGGCATCTTCTACCGGTGTGGAGATGGCCGCATCAACTGCCTCGGCGGCAATGTCTGCTGCAGATCCCTCCTCTACTGCTGGGGTTGAGACTTCGGGAGCAGCTTGCGATGATGCTTCGACTGCAGCTGTCACCGCTACTTCTGGAGTGAATTTGGCTATATAGTAACTCAAAGTTGGTCCTGAGTATCCCACTGCAACGTCTACTGGGGTGGGGATATTCTTGCCCACAGATAGGAGGACGGAAGAAGCTGCAGCGATTGCAATCACGGCAAGACCGCCGGCCACGGCTGCGTAGTTCTCGGCTCCTTCTGCTGAGCTACCTGCATTGCTGCTGAGAGGGCTATCGGAGACGTACATGACAGGCTGGACAGACAGAATGCAGAGGTTAGCTTCCTACAAGACATCTCGTGCCCATCACACCAGCCCGCAAAGTAGTCTTATCATGGCGATAACCTCAACGGAATGGAGTCTGCTAGATGGATGCCAAGAACCTCGACAAGGTGGATTGTGAATGAAAACTGACCTCAACGGAGTAGATGTTGGTCTGCCCGGCCGTATCCTTCTCAACGTAACCTGTCCACTTCCTTTCTTGCCTTGCAAGGGGGGGGAATGTGCCGGTCACCTTCGTCTTTTCCTCAGCCTCCCATGACATGCTCAGCTTCCCAACCTAGATATGTAGAAAGATTCATTACTTATCTCTTAATCGTACGATAAAAATAATTTTCAGCACAAACACAGGTTTGCAATCCGGTTCCAGCTGCTTACTAGCCTTGCCAAACAAACGGTGCTGTACTACTGAAACCCTCCGCACCTCAGATGTGCTCAGGACCTCAAACCAGTAAAGTTGTATAACATCTGTTCAATTCCTAAGTTGTTGTGATTACTGCAGAAAATGCTCTGAGTCGCACAACATGCCTTAGACTTGTTTCCAGAGGCCGTTTTAACATACACATATACAAAGATCTTAAGGCTTATACCAAGATGGCGCCTCAAATACCCAGGAGAGGTATCCAAACAGTTTTATCGACATGAATGTTCCACAACTCCGATCCTGAGTGCACGATACCAAGATTCAGGACCCTCATGAGACTGCAGAGGGCCACCACTATAATAATGCAGCAAACAGACCCAGAACAAAACAAGTAACACACCTCTTTAGTTGGTGCACATTCCTCTTCATTACATTCCTCCACCTTTTCGCCAGCAGCTCTGACTCTCAACGAACATCTTCTCGAAGTAGCCCATTGCGTTCGCGAGGTGCGCGAGCTCCCTCTCGAAGGAGCTGCCCTGCTCGTCAACGAGCAAGTGCTGCTGCTGCTGCAAGCCATCTGTGAGACACCGAGCGCCGGTGCCATGCCCACCATAGCTACCTCACTTCGTGCTCCTACCACCCTACACTCAAGAATCCTCCTCGTACCAGTTCCTCACAAACAGATAGCCAATTCCTCGCCTCTCCCAATCTCACCAAGAATTGATAACAATTATTCGTTCACAAGCTGCAGCTGCAGATGGATTTCCGACGATTCCTGCAAAAGACTAAACTGACAAACAGACAGAATCGATCAGATGATTATACACTCGAGAGACAAAAAGCCAAATTTCGCAAGGCGTTTCTCGTCCACCAAAGAAGGAATGGCCGCGAGTCTGGAGCTGAGAAATCTGGCGAGTGCGGAGATGCAGATGTGGTGCAATCCGAGCCAAGCCAAGCGATGGCGATGGATGGCAGGTTCAGGCATTCAGCTGTCGGACATTGAGCACCACAAAATCGGACGAGTTGTCGTCGAGTACTAGATCTCTTGCTGACTGCTATCTGCCACGTGGGTGGATTTCGTTGGCTTCGATTACTTCCACGTAGGATCCACCATGCCAGATCTTATGCTCCCTGCCCGGACGAAGTCCTGTCCACGACCTTGTAAGGGTCTTAGCGGTAATTCAGTTTGCATCACGAATTGGAAATTGACGTGGTTATTGTTTGCAATCAACTACGGTAGTTGGTTGTGGTTATTGTTCCGAGTATCACTGTACAGTAGTTCTAATCAAACGGGTTTTGACTTATTGTAGTAGACGAGAGGAAAAAAAAGAACAATCGAGATAGAGTAAAGAAGTTAATCTTTTCATTGAGTATCTATTTGTTTTCGGTATTGACCATCGTTAGCAGCACACGAATCCAATCCAGAGCCGAAGTTTATTCATTAAGTGTTTTGATGGACGAAATGTTTTGACACATAACGATACATACAAGGCTCTTCTAAACCCTAAACTATTGGAAACGGAAAATATGTTTTACCTTACGTGAACACAATCGATCTGGAGTGTGCAATGTCAGTGTGTGCAATGACAATGTGATTTAGATGGTGAATTGAATTCTCGTCTAACTCAATCTTATATATGGCTTTTTGTCCAAAATTTCCATTTATGTTGGTGGAGCTTGATCTAAGTTCTTCTTCTTTTTAACTAAATCTTATGCATGGCTTTTTGTCCAAAATTTCCATTTATGTTGGTGGAGCTTGATCTAAGTTCTTCTTCTTTTTATTTAGTGTGACCGTGCATTAGGGCATTCTGACTCGCACCCGCCACCTTCTACACAACAATGAGGTTTTGCCTAAGTTTGGTCCACCTATCTGCATCTTTGTTACTCACTTGTGAGTGTGGTTCTATACTAGATGCAACATCAGTCTATATGACATAATGTCCTTTTCAAGGATAGAGGATAATTGCCCATGATGCCATTATTAGGGATATATTGTTTACTATGGCACAAGATAATGTATATCTTGCTTGGAGGGAGCATTCATATTCTTTGCATACAATACATGTTAGAGCAAACTTATTCTTGGTCGGAGATGATCAAGTGACAATGGCGGATGTTGTGGTTACAAACCCTAAGTGTGATGCAATTTTGGAAGGAGTGATTACTTTTCCTCTTGGATGGGCTGCAAGTGGAGCAGCAACACGCAAGGTCTCCAAGTATAGAGGTATGCAACAAGGTAGCATCTTTTTTCCTCTAGCCTTGGAGTTATATGGAGCGATGTACTTGGAGTTTGACACATCTGTCAAGGAGTACGTAAGAGCTTATCATATAAGACGCCAAGGAGTACCACTCTCACTCTCATACTTTGTAGCATACTTTAGACAACGTGTGTCCATTGCTCTACATAGAGCATTGGTGCAATCCATAGAGAGAAATCACTCTAGGTGATGCTTCTTTGTATGCTCCAATAGTGTGTAGACCTTATGACTTGCATAGCTCAAATATCTTAGGTGTAGAGGGCAAATTTCTCATATCAAGACTATTGTGGCTTAGCCCCATTTTACCTCTTTTTCTCTCCCTTGTACTACTTGATGGGGTCTTCCCATCCTTCATGTGTCCTATGGTCGCCTTTTTCTCTTTTATTCAAAAGTTTGAAGATTATGCAAGAGAGCTGATCTCCCTTGCTTTTGATTTTATGAGCAAGAATTTCAAAACAATAACATGATTGGGTTTCTTTATCTAAGCTTTGTTGATCTGCCAGTCCTTCAAGAACTGTAGTCTCTTAAGATCCATCCAATTTCAAATTTTTCTTGCTAGGGTGGTAAAACCTATGAGTGTAATTATTGGTGATTTGGTTACATACTCAATTATCTTGTTCCCAAATACTATTGCATCTTATGTGTCTTGAGAAGTTTTTAAATCTATGTAGGAGAGTCTTCTTTGCTTTGGATTTGATGAGCATGTATTTGCAGAATAACAACCTGATTGAGTTTCTTTCTTTAAGCTTCTTTATGTTTTAAGAATTGTAGTCTCCTAAGATTCATCTATGTTCAAAGCTCTCTCTTGCTAGGATGGTAGACTATGTTGAGGATGAATGCAATTATCAGTGGTGATTTGGTTACTTACTAAGTTACATTGCTCTCAAATACTATTGCATCTTATGAATCTTGAGAAGTTTGTAAAATTTGCAAGGGATCTCTCTTGCTTTGGATTTTTGATGATTAGGCATTTGCATAACAATAATTTGATTGGGTTTCTTTCTCCAAGGTTTGTTTTGTATTTCAAGAAGTGTAGTCTACTAAGATCCATCCATTTTCAAAGCTTTCTCTTGCTAGGGTGGAAGACTCTCTTGGGATGAACTCAATTATTGATGATTTGGTTATGTATTGGGTTACATTGCTCTCAAATACTATTGTCTTATGAATCTCAAGCGTTGCTAATTTATTCTTTCATGAAGGCATGTATACTACATCATGGTCACACATTAATTCTATAAGTATAATTCCCTCTTGCATCAAATTTGTAAATATAATCCTTCTTCCTCTCAACACAATACATATGATTCTCTCTTACATCAACTCAAGTCTACTAATATCAAGTTAATGAAAGCTAAGTATAACTAAAGGATGTAAAATTAACATACATCTAAAAGTTCTAAATTTTTTCTAAAGATATCCAAAAAACTTCTTGGTAAAAAGCTTTTAGAACCTTTGAAAGGATTGAGTATCTTGTATACCAAGTAAATGGTTAGTATATCTTGTATGAAAAATAAATAACTAGCTTAGTTTATACTCCAAGAAAATCAATTGCTAGAAGGAAACTTTTTGTGAAGCTTCATGTGGAATCTTTTACTCAGATTACCTATCTCTATAAATACCAAAGCACAAACTCAACTCAATATTTGGAATTTTTTTCAATTGAGAGTTCTTAGTTTGATCTTCCATTTTCTCTGTTTTCTCCTTGGTCTATTGTATTGGTATTACAGCAAGAATACAATGAATAGAATCTACGGACCAGCAAAACAATTTCTTCTAAATATTGGGAGTTCCACATCCATGTACTAGCAAAGCATTATTTCTGCAATTCATCATTGCACATTTTGGCCAAAATTTTCTAAATGTAATAATTTGGTTTAGTGAACCGTTTATCCTTTTGATTGTGACTTACAAAGAGCAATGGACGTGTTGCATCTATGTTTTAACTTATATATAATTGTGAGCAAGTAGTTTGTTAGAGCAATATTCATGATTGCAAACTCAAGAATGTCTGTAGTTATATTACTAGGTAATAGCAAATTGAGTATCTTACTCAAATATTAGAAAGGAGAGATTGTGATGGTAAAATAGTTGAGCAAATGGAGAGACTAGTGTTATGAGACGGTGAAGAACAAGTCTAGTTTATAAAACCAAAGGTGTTTGAAAGCAAGGATCTATCTGATGTGGCAAAAAAGTTTATGTTTGATTATAAATGTTATTTTAGAGCTTTGAATCTTCTAGATGATTAGAGACAAATATTCTTGGTTTTGAGTCAATTAGATGGAGTGGTAAAATTATGGTGATAATTTTGAGTTGAGCAAGCTCAACAAAAATTTTTTCCTCCAATCTTGAAATGAGAGTATGTTATAGATTCAATAATTAGAAGATTCAAAGTAATAAATGCTACATGATGCTTTAGATCATTTGGCTAAATTAAGGCAAATAAGTTTTATGAGGAGCTACATCACTCAATTCCAAAAGACAATGATGTAGATGTTAAGAATACACAGAGCCAAAAATCTACATAAATTTATAAGAGGCTGGAAATCATACGCCAATCTAGAAGTAACCATATGTAAACAAAGACATCTAAAAGAAGCCATGCAATTGTCCCATGAGCCGGCCTATCTTTCACTCAAGATGAACCTTAATGTCTGTTAAGGTAGCACACCATGGATTAAGAAGGCAAAGAATCAAACTCAATCACACTCTTCTAAGGCTAGAACTCCAAGGTACTTCTAAGATCAAAGTCATTATCCACTAAAGTACTCAATGAGAGACAAGTAGTTGCAAATGAAAGGATAATGAGTCTCTTCTCACACCTATTTTATATTTTAGTGAAATATTGACACAAAATTTTATAATTATTAAAGTAATTGGAAAATTTACTAATTGTTAAAGTAATTGGGAAAATTACTCAAGTTACTAGGAAAAAAGTCATTGAAGTCAAAAGTCTAAGAGAATATCTAAACTCATGAAAAGAATCCCATAAGTATCTGATCTTATCTTGACCAACTAACTAAATCAAGGATTCCTTTATAGGGAATATCCTTGGGCTATAGAAATTTTGCACCAAAATGGCTTGTGGGTCCAAGAGTTCTCAACTTTTCCTCAAAGCCAAACACTTAAAAATAATACAAAGTCAGTAAATTAGATCCAAAATAATGGTGCTCACTCTTTTAACTTCCTCTAAAGTAAGTTTACTTCTATCTTTATTATGACTAACTCTTTATAACCGTAGCTAATGTAAAATTTTGCTTAAATTACATATAAATAATGTATTTCAACTACACTCAATACCAAACTAAATATCTCAATAGAAGCATACATGCATTAATATAAAAAACAAAGAGAGAAATAGGAGAATGGAAGGTCACATTGGAATTCTCAAATGAGAGAAACTCTAAATATCAAGCATGAATTTGGGTGTTGGTATTTATAGTGAAGCTAAGTGCAAGACTCCTAAGAAAATTCCAAGGAAGGTTCTTTGTAGAAGTAACATTTCTTTGAGTGCAAGCCAAGCTAATTCTCTACTTTGCATACAAGCTAAGCTAGCTATCTGACTTGGCATACAAGGTACTCAAACATTAGGAAATTTCTAGAAGCCTCTAGCCAAGAAGCTTTCTAAATACTTCTATAACATTCTTAACATTCTTACATTTACTATTTTTACCTCTTTTCAATTATATTTAGCTAATTATTCTAACTTGTTAGCTTTTGCTAACTCTTCCACTAACTCTATATTATGAAAAATTGATGTAATATTTATTCTTGGACTAAGATTTCAATTTGTTGCAGGTGAAGGTCCATCTACCATGTAAGATATAACTTCAACTTATCATAGATAATCCTATCAAAGTGTCTTCTTCCCAACTCCTTGAGATCATAGATATAATTGCTCCACATCTTTTCCACTATAAAAAGTCCAAATTTTTTTAGGCAAAAGATACATTTGTCATGCTCTTGAATCAAAGAGAATCAAATAATATTACTTGATTACCTTCTTCTTGCTTGCTTCTTGTCATAAATTTCCTTTTTTTTCCTTTGGACTTGCTCCACTTGAACCATAACAATTGTTTTTGCTTCCTCTAATTCCATGACTTGATCCTTCCTTGACTTCTCTAAATCACTTCCTTGTTCCTTCTTCATTTTCATATATATGTTTTGGAAAGTAGGTGTAATAATATTAGTTAGACAAATTATCTAAAGGTGAAAATTAGCTTGGTAATATCTTTAGAGATGTTATACATGATGGTCTAAGTGGATCCAATAGAAGAGACACCAAAAGAAGACTTCTACTAATAGAGCAAAGACAAAAATATACCAAAAATGTTAGGGCTAATTTTGGAGGCCTAAACAAAAGAATTAGACCTCAAAAAAGAGAACTTTGCATCCCTTAGGGAAAAGGTATTTCTCTCCATCCTTGTTTTGTCTCAATGAGATCTTTCCAATGGTATCTCTTCCATGTTGTTTTGAGCTCCTTATAAAAAAATTCTCAAAGGATTCTCTATAGTAAAACTTGTTTGACCAACCAAATGGAATTAGGGTTGACATATCACCAGTCCATGTGTCTAATCTAAGAGTGTAACTTGTTGATATGTGAATCCTCTTTGCTCTATAATAAAGACAGAATGTTCCTTTGGTGCACTAGAGTTTTTGGGAATTCCAATCTTGTGTGCTTTTATCTTTGGATCATTACAATGGTATCATGCAATGCTCTAATCCAAGTAAATAGATCACCCCTCTTAGAGAAACATAGGCTATTGAGTTTGAATAATTATGAAGGTAGAAAGAGTAGTGCAGATTTAGAGGTTGGGTGTTTTGGACAGAGGATGGGATGGATCCTCCTAAAGGATGATTTCTAACACCTAATTTTCTCTTCCTGAATCCTCTCCACATCAAGATTATGTACATCCAACATGAGCAAGTAAGAGTGTACCTCATTTACCATTTTGGAGCAGTTTTCATGGACATAGTAATGAATTTGGTTAAACCCTATGATTTTACTTGTTGTGATATAGATAGAGAGTGGGATTTGACAATTTACATCTTGTTATGATATAATAGATTTGAATACACCAAATTCTCTTCCTTCCAACATTCAAGTAAAAATCCATTATGTAATTAGGCCAAAAGTGAACATACCAAATCCTCTTCCTTCCTACATTCAAGAAGAAATCCATTATGTAGTTGGGCCAAAAGTGATATTTAGAGATTTTGTAGTTCACAATTTTGGTGAAGAATACTATCAACGAGCCTTTGAGGTCCTAATGGTAGTTGTGATAGTCCATGTCCTTTCTTGAGTGATCATATTAGCTTTATATTGAAGTATGAAGTATCCATTGTGAGTCTATTGTGTGTATGAATCATGGAGCTATAGTTGTAAGATTTGATGTTAGGAATGCAATGGATGTTGAATGAGTTCCAAGAGTTCAAGACAATAGTGGAGGTATTATAAAGTCAAGTACATATATTCAAGAGTGATAATGTAATGCAAGAGGGAAGATCATCCCAAAGCACAATGACAATGGCCAAAGTACCTATAGAGTCACCCATGATGATGACATAGATCCATATCAACAATCAAACTATAGATGAAAAAGACATGTAATATTGAGCCTTACAAAGGACAATGCTCCATGTGAGTAATGGAGAATTGGATCTTAAGAATGAATTGATACTTTTGAATGTTCACAACAAATATCACAAGTTGTTTTATAGGTGTGTTTTCATGTGAGTACTTGACTAATAAAGTGTTCACTTGGTATGATACTTGGGAACAATCAATGTTGATGGAAGGAGGAAGATCACTTGGATGGCAATGCAAGAAAAGTTGTTGAGGAATTCTCAATTGAAGGATTCTATGCAGATGGGTCAAACCCGACTATGGGAGTTGAAGCAAAAGAATAGCATAAAAGAATACATGGAGGTATTTCTTGATCTACAAGTTGCTATAATTGATATGAGCCCAATAGAGGTCTTGAAAACTTCAAATGGTTGTTAAAAGAGAAAATTTGATAAGAAGTAATATTCAAAATCCTTGCATGGTTTTTAAATCCATTGCATGTGGTCAAAAAATAGCAAGAGAATTTAGAGTAGGTGCATAATACCATTGGGTTGAAATACCACACTTTGGTGTACCTTTTCCGATGGAAATAGGCAGATTTTTTTTTCAAGACCAAGGGGCTTGATTGTTCCAAGGAGAATGGAGACAAAGAAAGGAGAGATGGAGTTCCAAGAGGAGAAGAGGCTCAAGCAAAACAACAATACTATTAAAATTGTGGCCAATGTGGGCACATAGCCATCAATTGTCATGTTTTTGTCCTAAGGGCCCATGGCCTCCACATAAGCAACCTTTGAACATCTAGAAGGACAAATCAAAGATGAGGATGTTGAAATCACATTGGGAAACAAAGATTGCTAGTAAATGTACCTCATGGTCTTATTGGCTCAAGAGAAAGGAGTAAAAGTAGGAGGAAGAAGAGGAAAAATGCACAAAGATTGAGAGGCCAAACACACAATTAATTATCTTAGATGGCGTCCTAGAAAGCAATCAAGTGAGGGTATTGATAGAAGTTGGAGCAACAAAGAATTTCTTGTCTCATTTTGTTGCAATAAGGTTGGAGATGGAACTAAAGAAGGATGAGAGTGAAAAGTAAAGTTACCTAATGGTTAGGCTAAGAAGATTGAGTCATTACCTAGAAATGTAGCACTCTTTGTAAGAGATTACAAGGAAGAAATTGAGTCGCAAGTGAGACAGTTAGCTTGTTATGATATAATCTTGGGCATGCCATGGATGGAGCACTACAAACCCATGATAGATTAGCAAAGGAAATTAGTGATAACTAGCCAATGAAAGATATTTGGAGATAGGATAAGATCCCAAAGGCAAGAATTGCCTCTCTATGCCATAGGAACAACAAATAGGTGTTTCTTTGGCCTAATAAGAGAAGTCTAAAGTGCACAACTTGATGAAAAATTCTTGAAAAATCTAAAAGACAATATAGAGAAGTATTTCTTGATGATTGAATATTAGGATTACCACCAAAAAGGAAAGTAAATCACAAAATTAAAATACATCCTTGAAAGACAACTCCTTGTACATCCCCATACCAACTATCACCTCATGAGTTGGAAGAGTGCAAGGCTAAAATCAAAGAAATGTTACAGAAAGGTTCATCCAACTCAATGTATCACCATATGGAGCTCTTATTTATGAAGAAGAAGGATGGTATGTTGTGGATGTGCATTGACTACTAGACACTAAATCAACAAACGGTGAAGAAAAAATATCCATTTCCTCCAAATGGATGACCTATTTGATCAATGGAACAAAACACTTCACCACACTTGATTTGTAGAGTGATTATCACTAAATTAGGATTATATAGATAGAAATGCACACAATTGCATTTTGAATAAGGTATGGTCACTTTGAGTACCTAGTGATTCTGTTCGGTCTTACAATGCATCTACTATTTTCATGAGTTTGATGAATGATATATTTTATCCATGTTTGGAAAATTTTGTTATCATGTTTCTATATGATATCTTAATTTATATTAGGATAATGAAACAACATAAGCAACATCTGCAAGAAGTCCTTCAAGTTTTGCAAAAGAATCAATTGTATGCTAAAATCTCAAAGTGTAATTTTTGCAAGTATGACATAAATTTCTTGGATCATAGAGTAAGTGCAAAAATTATATAATTTTATAAATAAAATAAAAATCATTAGAAGTGGAGTGCTCTAGAGGATCAAACTCAAATCAAGAGTTTCTTGGGATTAACTAGATTCTATAGTCAATTTGTCAAGGACCTCTCCATTATTGCATAACCCATAACATCATTATTTGGCAAGAGAAACAAATGGATATAATGAATTGCATAGGTACTTGTCTTTCAAGTATTGAAAGATGCACTATTACATGCAATGATCTTGAAATGTATGATCCCAAATATCCAATCAAGTTGGCTACAAATGTATCAAGCATTGCAATAGGAGCAATTTTATGACAAGAATAGGAGGACGGATGGCACCTAATTACTTATTTCTCTAAAAAATTATCATTAGTAGAAAAAAAAATATCACACCACCAAATGAGAAGAATTGGTAATTAAGGTCATTGCTACCAAGCATTGTAAGCACTATCTTGGCAAGAAGGTATTTCTTGTTGAACAAACCACAAAACACTAATGTACCTAGAGATACAAAAGACCTATCCCATAGATAGATTTTTAGGCAAAGTGGAGACAATGGTTTAATATGACTACACATATGTGGAGGGCAAGAAGCAACTTGTGGATGCATTCACTTGGATGCCTATGGTGAGCAATTTGGTTGTAGAGTTCAAGATGAACCTAAATTTTTGGACAAGGATTCTTGATGCTACAAAGATTGACCTGCAGATTGTATGTGCTGAACCATCCAAAGGTATAACCAATACTCAAGAACTCACCTTCCTTGATGGCAAGTTATGGATCCTTGATACTCTAGACCTAGGAACCGCTATTCTAGTTGAATGTTATGATTCTACCATTATAAGTCATGTTGGAGTAGATAAAACCTTAGATGCAATCAAACGCCATTACTATTGGCTCAAGATGTGATGGAGTATGTTTGAAGTTGCCTCCTCTATCAACAAAATAAAGTCCATAATCAAGCTCTCAACCTTCAACCTCTTCCTATCTCTACATAACATTGGGAGTAGGTTAGCATAGGTCTGATTTGTGAACTACCAAAGACCACCCTAGGTTTTGATTCCATGACAATCTTTGTGGACCTATTGAGAAAAATGATTCATTTTTGTCCTATGACCAAGGATATGACTGTACCACAATTGGCTCAATTATACTTAGCTATAGTCATTTCTCAACATGGATTGTCTTGAGTGCTCATTATAGATTACAACACTCAATTCACTAGTTTTTCTTTTTGGAGTCTCCAAAAACCAAACTTGCATTATCCACAACATACCATCCAAAAACCTATGGACAAACAAGGTGGGGCAATTGCACCATCAAGGACATGCTATGGAGCTTCACTATGGAGGAGCAAGGAAGATGAAACAAAATACTTCCCATGGTGGAATTTACTTATAATAATTTGGTGAATTCATCTACAAAGATCACATTGTTTCCCTCATGTATAGAGAACATCCTTTCACAATTTTGAGCTTACTAAAGGTCAGCTAAGTGGCCACAAAGTTGATGTTGTCAACGCCCTTGTGTCTAGAATCCAACAAGGTGTGTAGAATGCCAAGAACTAACGATGGATCGCCATAAACAATATATAGATGCACATTGTTAGCACATGGAGTTTGAAATTGAGGATCACATGTGGCTATCTACAACCAACATTACATTGGTTGGCCCTTGTAAGTTCAAACTTTGCTTTATTGGTCTTTTCCTATCTTCCACCAAGTTGGAGCAATGACATATCAACTCAAGCTACCTTCACACATGAAGATCCATCCAATGTTCCATGTTTCTTTGCTACAACATTATGCATCCCAACCTCCACACTTTCCTTTCTGTAAAAGACCAAATCCAAGGAGAGAAATAGGAGAATGGAAACTCACATTGGGACACTTGAATGACGGAAAACTCCGAATGCCTAGCATGAGCTTTGGCTTTGGTATTTATAGGTAGCATACAAGGCACTTGAGAAGCTTCTCAAGAAGCTTCCTCAAGCAACTTTCTTAGAGTGCAAGCCAAGTTAACTAGGAAGCTTCTCAAGAAGCTTCTTTCTAGAAGCCGCCTACTTGGCGTGCAAGCTAAGCTAGTTAGAAGCTTCCTTCTAGAAGCTACTTACTTGAGGTGCAAGCTAAGCTAGCCAGGAAGCTTCCCAAGAAGCTTCCTAGATACTTCCAGAATATTCTAGGCTACTTTGTCTTATGTGCTACTTCATAAGCCCGACTAACTTTGACACTAAAATCCATATTGTTACATATTCCCCCGCCGCTAGTTGGTGACGTCCTCGTCGCCAATGAAGCATTGAATTCCTAGATGGCCGTCTGTGCATTCTGGAGGTGAGAAAGAGGTTCCTAGGTGGCATCATGAAGGGGATATCCTTTCCAAAGGACCTTGTACTCCGTATGTTGGCGACGGCCTTGTTGAATATGGCGACGTGCAAGGATACAATCAACTTTGTACTCCTCATGATCATTGATAGGAATAGGAAGAGGGGGAGGTTGGACTCAAGAGGAAAAGGAAGAGGGGTTAGGAACAAAGGGTTTCAACTTGGAAACATAAAAGACAGGATGGATACGCATGTGACAAGGCAAGGCAAGTCGATAAGCAACAGGAGAGACAATTTGGGTGATATCAAAGGGTCCTATCCAATTAGGGGCAAGTTTACAAACTTGGGTATCGAGTGGGAGAGGGAGGTTACTGGAGGATAGCATGACTTTATCACCAACTTCAAAGGTGAGATCATGACAATGGTGGTCCGCATATTTTTTTTGGCAATTCTGAGTAACAAGGAGGTGAGACTTGGCTTGTTGGAGAGATTGGGATATAGTGGTCAAGAATGTGGAAGTATGAGGAACTTGAGATGGAGAGGGAGCAAGAAGAGAATCTGGAACAAGCGGATCTTGGCCAAAATTGAGAAAGAAAGGAGAGAATCCGGTGCTTGCCTGTTTGGAATTGTTGTAGGCAAATTCTACAACGGCAAGACATTCATCCCAATTGGACATTGATAAAGGCACGCAACATATCCTCCAATGTACGATTTGCACGTTCGGTTTGTCTATCAGTTTGAGGATGATAGGCCGTGGACAAAGCAAGCTTGGTGCCGAGTATCTGAAAGAGTGCTTGCCAAAACTTCCCGGTAAATTGAGGATCACGGTCGGAGATGAGTACGCATGGCATCCCATGATGCTTGAAGACATTGTTGAAGTGGATTTGCGCTAAGGTTGGAACATCCATGGTATCATAGGTTGGTGCCAAGAGGATTTGCTTACTAAGCTTATCCACAAACACCATGATGGCGGTGTGTCCTTGTTTTGTCTTTGGCAAGGATGTGATGAGATCCAAGCTCACATGCTCCCAATGAGCTAATGGAATGGCAAGCGGTTGAAGGAGTCTACTTGACTTCTGGTTGCTGGCCTTGTTATGTTGGTAGCTCTCACACGATTGGACAAATTCTTGAACATCTCATGTTATGTTGGGCCACCACCATTGATGTTAGAGGGTACCCAAGCTCTTATCCACACCCATTGACCAGCAATGGGTAAATCATGGGCTTCTTGAAGGCACACAAGTCAAAGATCACCTTTGGTTGGAACATAGATCCGGTCCACATGGAATAGAAGGATTTCCTTGAAGGAGAAGGTGTTGTACTCCTTGTCACCTATTGTTAGATGACCATGTACCATTTGGAAGAAGGGATCTTGTTGTAGAGCTAACCAAAACTCGTTATGGATCTTGGGGTCAATTAACACCGTCATAATTGCTGCCGCAATAAGAGGAAGAGACTTCAAATCAGGTCGTCGTGATAGAGCATCAGGATGACATGGAACCGACCTGGTTTGTTCTCAAGTTTGATGTCAAACAATTGGAGTTGCTCTTCCCATCGATGATGTCGACTCTTCATGTGCTCCAGATGTAAGGTTTGCAACAATGGCTTGTGATCAGTTTGCATGATCACTTGTTTCTTCAAGAGATAATGCCTCCATACCTTGTTGGCATATACCATTGCAAGTTGTTCCCGATCTTGAGCAGAGTAATTTCTTTCAGCTATATTTAGTCGATGAGATACAAAGGCAATGGGATGTAGTCCATATGGGAATTCTTGTTGCAACACAACTCCAATTGCAAAGTTAGAAGCATCAAAATCAACCACACAAGGTAGTTGAGGATCATATGGTTGAAGAATGGGTCTTGAAGACACCATATATTTCAACTTTTGAAATGCTTCTTCATGCTTGGTGTTCCACTGGAAGCTCAAGTTCTTTCCCAAGAGGTCAGTCAATGGTGCAGCCACATGAGCATAATAGTGGATGAACCGCTGATAAAAACTAGCCAATCCATTGAATGCCCGTACTTCAGTAGCATCCTTTGGGGTAGGCCAATCAGTAATGGCCTTGATCTTCTCTTCTTCCATCTTGATCCTCTTTGAGGAGATCTTATGACCCAAGAAGGTAACCTCCTTCTGCCAAAAGGCACACTTCAACTTCTTGCAGAAAAATTTTCATTGTCGTAGTTGTCTTAGGACTTCTTGCACATGATTCACATGTTCTGCCTTTGTCTTGCTATAGATTAAGATATCATCTAAGAACACCACCCTGACCGATCCAATAGTCCATCCAACGCCCGATGCATCTGATCCATGAAGACTACTGGAGCATTAGTGAGTCCGAAAGGCAAAACTCTCCACTCGGAATGCCCATACCTTGTGCAAAAGGCAATCTTTTGCACATCTTCTCTATCAATCAGAATTTGCCAATAGCCGCTGCAAAGATCCAACTTGGAAAAGTAACGTGCTCCACTTAGTTGATCAAGCAAGTCATCGATCCAAGGCAAGGGATATGCATTCTTCACGGTTTGCTTATTGAGCTAACTTATTGAGCCCACGATAATCAATACAGAAACGAAGTCATCCATCCTTCTTTAGTACCGGTGCTCCCCAAGGAGAGGTACTATGTTGTATGAAGTCCTTCTCCAACAACTCTGTAAGTGTTGTTTGCAACTCCTCCAACTCCTTTGGTGAGAGCCAATAGATTGGTCTACTCATTAGAGTACTCCCTGTCAATAACTTGATCTTGAAGGGCATACCTCGATCGGAGGGTAATCCCTTTGGCAGATCATCTAGAAACACATCCAAAAACTCCTTAACTATCAGATCAACCATTGCTTGATGAGGCTCTTGGTCCTCCACAGATTGGTCTTGTGCAATCGGCTTGATCCACACCGCAAATACAGACTTATCTTCCTCTAAAGCTTGCTCTATGGCTGCTTTACTAACAAACTTCCCTTCTAGGGACTCATCTCTCTTCCAAGCTTGCTCCATGGTTGCCTTCTTGGAAAACTTCCCATCTTGGGACTCCACTTCCTTCAAGGTTTGCTTTATGGCTACCTTCTCAACAAACTTCCCATCTTGGGACTGACTATTCTTAGGTGTCTTACTCAGAGGTGCTAGACAACCTAATCAGATATTCCTACCTTGGTGTTGTACTTGAATTTGGCGTTGGGTCCAATCAAATTGAACCTTATGACGTTCAAGCCAATATAGACCCAAAATGATATCATAGTGTAGAGGTGCCACTACAAACCTCATACACTCCAAATACTCCTTCCCAATCTTGAAGGTAACAGGATGCGAGGTGCGGAATGCAAAACCCTTTCTACCATCCGCCATCATCAAACTACTTCCAATCACTGGTTTGATTGGAATACTCAATTGCTTTGCTACTTGCATAGACATGCAATTCTTTGAACTTCCAGAATCAACCAAAATCCTACAACCCCGATTAGATATCATACCTTGCAAGTGAAGCAAACTTGCATAGGTTGAGCCTTCAATCCCATTGGAACTAATCAAGCTCCCAGTAGGTGGCTCAAAATCTCCTATTGGGATTCCTTGTTTCCCTTATCATTCCGCTCCACAATCTCCACTTGGGCAACTTGTCGAGGTCGTCCATTCTAGAGTGGACATTTAGCAATGTGATGCCCCAACTGGCAACAATAAAAACAACTACCATTTTGTCACAATTTCTCCCTATCTGCCATGCCAAGTGGTCTTTGTTGAATTGCACCAATCTCCATTGGTGTTGGCTCCTCCATTTGTGTGTAGTGTATTGGTAGGCTTGGTGGAGGTCGAGGTCGAGGTCGAGACCAAGTTGTTGCCACCAAGGAATCAAAATGTTCGGCCTACCGCATGGCTTCCTCCAAGTGTTGTGGCTCTCGCATGGTTACCTCTAATTTAGTTCTTGCCTTCAAGCCCCTCACAAATTGATCCAAAGCTTCACCTTCCAAAATATCTGGAATTTGCATGATGGTGTTTTGGAACTGCATGATGTAACTTCTTATAGAGCCAATCTGTTTCAACTCTGCCAACTTATCCCGTGTAGCTCATGTGGAATTTATAGCTTGGAATAGACTAATTATTGTGCTCTTGAATTCTGCCCATGTCAAGATTGGTGCACCCATTTGTTGTTTGGCTTGCTCTACTCAGAATCTCCACCATAGCTTTGCTACTCCATCCAATTGGCTAGAAGCCAAGAGAATCTATTTTTGCTCGTCTTGTAGATTGGTAGCTTCAAAATAACATTCACAATCAAACACAAAATTCTCCACTACACCCGGGAGATTCTTGCCTTCAAATACCTTGGGTTTAGGGAATTTGATCCAATCTTCTCCTTCTTGAATTGGTACTCTCTCCACTTGCTCTTGTCGTCAAAGATCTCGTTCATCCAACAATTGAGTAAGGTGCTCAATTTGTTGTTGCATAGCAAGGATAACATCAAGTATTGCCGCCATGGTTGCTCCTCTATCACACCACTTCCAATCTTTCTAAATTATTAACACATAGAAATAGCACGTCCACCGTTCTCCATAAGTTACAACCAGAAGCACCAAGGGTTCCTCAAATATGGTGATCATATGCAGAAAATCTTGTCCAAAGTGCGAGGTGATGAACTGTGTGAAATGATGCTTGGGTAGTATTTGGATGAAAAAATCCCAATGGTTTGGTGGAAGTGGATTTGGTGGTCCATAAATTCCATCCATCCCATTCCTCCTTTGATACCAATGTAAAAGACCAAATCCAAAGAGAGAAATAAGAGAATGGAAACTCACATTGGGACACTTGAATGAGAGAAAACTCCAAATGCCTAGCATGAGCTTTGGCTTTGGTTTTTATAGGTAGCATACAAGGCACTTGAGAAGCTTCTCAAGAAGGTTTCTCAAGCTGCTTTCTTAGAGTGCAAGCCAAGTTAACTAGGAAGCTTCTCAAGAAGCTTCCTTCTAGAAGCCGCCTACTTGGCGTGCAAGCTAAGCTAGTTGGAAGCTTCTAGAAGCTACTTACTTGAGGTGCAAGCTAAGCTAGCCGGGAAGCTTCCCAAGAAGCTTCCTAGATACTTCCGGAATATTCTAGGCTACTTTGTCTTATGTGCTACTTCATAAGCCCGACTAACTTTGTTGCCAAACTCCATATTGTTACACTTTCCATACAAGAAGTTCAACCTTGTCTAGCACTCATTGATAGAATGGAGGAATAAAAATGCATTCTAGAATGCATTGTCTAAAAAATACCTCTAAGGTACCTACCATCATGATACATGTGGAATATCTTGTACATTGGAAAGGATACCCATTGTATGAGGTAACCTAGGAGCCCGTAGTTAACTTGACCAATGCATTGGTAGTTGTGTAATCTTTTGAGCACCATCTTTGCAACAAGGATGTTATGTCTTAAATGGAGGAGGTCTATAATACCATTAGCTAGAAAATTTATCTAAAGGTGAAAATTGGCTTGGTAATATCTTTAGAGATGTTATACATGATGGTCTAAAAGAAGACTTCCATTAATAGGCCAAAGGTAAAAAACTCCAAATTTTTTAAGTCAATTTGAGAGGCCTAAAGCAAAAGAATTAGGCCTTGAAAAATAGAATCTCACCCCTTCTTAAAGAAAAACATTGCCTTCTCTCTCTCTTGTCAAGATCTTTCCAATGATTCTTCTTCCATGTTGTTCTGAGCTTTTATAAAAAGATTCTTGAAAGATTAACTTGTTTGACCAACCAAAAAGAACTAGGGTTGACATATCATCAATCCATGTATCTAATCTAAGGATGTAGCTTGTTGACATGTCATCAGTCCATATATATAATCTTGAAGTGTAGCTCCATTGAAGGAAATCCTCTTTGCTATATAATAAAGATAAAGTGTTCCTTTGGGATATCAAAGGTTTTGGGAATTCCAATCTTGGGTGCTTTTGTCTTTTGATTATTAAAATAGGAAGATCAAAGTGAATGGTAGAGTAAATTTAATACCATATACCAAATAAAATGTCAAATCTTTGGTGAATGTCATTTTGGTTATCATGTACTCTCACAAAATTGCACACAACCAAACCTAGTAATGATGCATTCATAAAATAAATCTATCAACTTTCTCTTCATTCTTGATTATCAATGATCTAGCCATTTGGTAAGGTATATTAGAAATTACCACAATATACCAATTTTTCCTTGGGGTTTTGTTAAGAGGACGTGCAAAGTCATTTCTCCACTTCTCAAAAACTCATAGCAATGGAATTGATCTAAGAAGTAAAGTGGAGGTAGACTTTCTAGTAAAAGCTTGACAAATATTACAAGTTTGAAAAATTGAGTAAATCCTTGAAAATCTCCTTCCAATGGTAAACTACATCTAGAATCTTGAAATTTATGACACCAATGACTTTTCCTACATAATGACTTTCACACATCAAACCATCATGCAATTTATTCATAAATAGGATAGACTCCTCCTTACACATTGCTCTTATAAGTAGACCATTTGATCCTTGTTAAAAGAACATCCTCCAATATTGTGTAAGGTCTAGATATTGTTATAAGGGCCTTCATCTCTTTAGCATGTATCCCATCTAGATAGTTACTTCTTGTAATAAAGTTCACAATCTCCTTGTCCTCCATTGGAACCTTTTGAGTGATAAAAATGATCATAAGCACTTCCTTTGATGAGGAATCATCCATTGGCCTAATTCCATCATAATCATAAGCCCTAGATAATGAATAAGAATTTCTATATTTATTTCTTAGCCTATCCTCAATCATCTAATCATACTTAGTCAAGAGTATCATCTACTTGCTAGCCTTTGCTCCATATAAAACGTGTTGAAAAACTGTATTTCAAGGCCTTGTGATATGTGAAAATTGTGTCTTTCACTCCCGTCAAGTAATGGAAAAAAAAATTTGAGAGCAAAAATCACTACCAACCCTTCTCTTTTTATGACTGAATATTTTCTCTCATCAAGATCATTTATGTACTAGTATAAGCTATTAGATGATCATATTCATCTTAGTCTAATTGACTAAGAGTGCATCTTATATTTACATTGTAAAAATCAATATAAAGGATAAAAATCTTACTCCAATCAAGTTTAGCAAGAATTGGAACCATAATAAGATATTTCTTTAGCTCCTTAAAAGCTTTGAGAGCCTCCTTGTCCTCCAAAATCACCATTTATTTTACACCTTTTTTCATATAAATGGTCAAAGTATAAGGTTTGTTGGAAATGAGAAGATGAACCTCCTATAGTACCTAACCATCCCCAAGAACTGACATAATTATGTCAAGCTTGAAAGAATGGGACATCAAAGATTTTCCTCAACTTTTTAGGATCTATTGTTATGCTATCCTTGGAAATGATATGCCCCAAAATTAGAACTCCTTCACAAAAAAATATACACTTTTTTGGGTTGAGTGGTAAATTTTTCTCATCCAATCATAACAAGACCTTGATCAAGTACTCAAAGACCATAAACACAAAAGTCATGAATGAAATCTTTCACAAATTTCCAACAAAAAGCTCAAGCAATTTGTTCACAAACTATTAAAATGTGATAAGAGCATTACAAGGCCCAAAAGGCATGAACTTAAAAGCATAAGTATAACAAGATGTGGTGAGTTGTTAATGCTTTGGTACAATCTTGATTTGGTTATAGCCACTATAACCATATCTAAAACTATACCTCTCATGACTTGCAATCTCTTTCAAGATTTCATCAATGAATATAAGGGGTAGTAGTCCTTCTTTGTATTAAGCTTCTTGTAATCCACACATCAAGAAATTACCCATTTCCAACTTCTTCCTTAGAGTCTTTTTTCTTGATGGTGAATTGTTAAAGCAAGTACTCCTTGTAGGTATATGACTATCTTTGCTTGGAATGAATCCTTATAAGAATTTTCATCTTATACAAAGGAAGCTTTCTTCTTCTATTGTGCCAAAAGCTCCAACTGACAACTTTTCAAATTTAAGTACTTTCTTTCTCATACTTGCTCTCAACCATATCTATGGATGTTATTACCTTATCTCTATTTTGCATGGGAGATTTAGGCTTTGATACCTCCCCCCTTCCTTTTATTGCTCCTTCATAACCTCTTTTTCCATGATAATTGGAATTTTGTGCAATTCCTTTGAACGTGAACTCTACTTCCACAATCAAAAAAAATTTTATCTTGTAAAGTGCTAGTTGATTGGCCTTCTCTATATAGATAGTTCATATAACCTCTAGGCCCTCTCCTAGAATTTTGGCCCACCTCTTTCTTCTCCTATACTTGTACTATGTTGATCTTAATATTTGTAAGATACTCAATGATGGTTTGAAGTGGATCTTTTGGTGGAAGAGAAAGAATCAAAGCAACTACTACTTCCTGTGTAACCCTTGCCCCATAATTGTAGACTTATAGAGGATGAAAAATCTCTTTGACCACCAAATCACTCTCATCCTCCTCCAAACTCTCCTCCATACAAATTGCAATCTTGATAACTTCTACCTTAGAATAAGGTTTCTTATTTCTCACCTTACTTACTTTGAATATGTGGTTTCAACCTCTCACAAAATTCTTGATGAACATGGCTACTATTCCATTCATAATAGTCTGAACATTATTGCAACTCTTCCTTAATACTGTAAGAACAAAGACTATAACTTCTCTATTCTTTTTGCTTATTATTTCACTTTCTTTCCATCTCTTTGTTTGAGGAAGATAACTTAATTTTTCAATCTCTCATAACTTTCATCTAAAAGAAAGTTCTGATTAAGTATGGTAGTCAAACTTTCCAAAGACTCCTCTTGCTCTTTTCTCCTCTCTTTCTTCTTAACCTTTGACTCATATTATATAAGAGATGCACTCACTTATTATTCCTTCTCTCATTGTTGTCTATGCAAGCCTTCTTGAAGTCTCTCAAAAAAGACTTCACATCTTCTCCATCCTTGGTAAAGAAGACAAGTAGTTTCTCTATCTTAACCTCCAACTACCTTTCTCCTCGTTTTTTTCTTCTTTTATATTGTCTTTCACACTATAACCAATAAAGTTTAAACATGACTAACATTATTTGATAGTGGTCATCATAGAAAATAGAAAAGGCTGAGGTTGCTCCAAGACTTCCTATGGAAACCCAATGTCATCCAATTTACAATATAATAGCAAGATACAAAGTTGTTGCCATGGAGATACAAAAAATAGATAGATTTGAAGAGGGGTATCACTATTGCAATTTTTTATTATTTCTTATTGAACCTATTGTGTAGGAATCATTCATAGAAGAGGATATTGTCACCAACTATGGTGTAGTACATAAAAAGGAAAACTCTCAAAATCACTTTCACTTATAATAAGTTCAAACTATTCTCTAAAGGTGATGATTTAGTCATTCTAAAGAGGCTACTTCTACTACAAAGACATCAACTCCAAATACCATGTTCTTCCCTTCCCAAATGGCACAACTATAAAGGCTCTTGGCATTGGAAATTCTTTTATGCTTTTGCTTCTATGGTATTTCCACCATTATAGCTCATGTAATAATATGGAGTTAGCAAAAGAGTTTGTCGTGCATATATACATCGCTGTCAACATCATACACTATAGAAGCACAACTCACACATAAGTCATACATAGACTCTAAAGTGCCACAATAATCAGATTGCTTAACACTCTCAACTCAACTCAACTCAGATCAGTACTTGATCTGTCACTCTATAAACTACCAACAACTGGGCACTGATTACAGTCAAGCCACACCCACTCAAGCATAGAGAATCCAGGTGACGCTCACTGGCCTCTGTCCACCATAGCCAGGAACTCGAAGGCTCAACATCAGAGAAGTGAGCTCTCTGGAGCTCACTTCGAAACTATACTCCCTGGACTCGAGCTAGCCCTGAAACCCTAATGGTCCCGCTGACGGCACACTTGATGGTGCAAACGGTGCAAAGTGACGGTGGGCCCCACCGTGAAGTCAGTACCCCAAACACAAAATCTAACCGTCGGAAAGTAGTCCCTGAGAAATTGCTAGAATAACTCTAACTACCATCACTAGAACTCCAATGTCCGAGCATCTAGACGCGGAACTACAAATGGCGTGACAGCTGTCGTGCGTATATACATCACTACACAACATACATCGCTGTAAACATCATACACTATAGAAGAACAACTCACACATAAGTCATACATAGACTCTAAAGTGCCACAATCGCCCCCCTAGCTGGCGGTTAGGTCCCTCTAACTCCAGATAGCCATCTACTCTAAGTATATGGTATACCCTCTAATGGGAAAAGATCAGGAGGCCGGGTGCTATGGAGCCCCATCGTTAGTCGCCTGTCTGCAATCTATACCATATAAAGAATGAACTAGCTATAGGTCAAGTACATCTAGGACATAACCACTGTCCCTGAGGAACCACCGTGAGGGGAGGAGTCATACATGCCACATGCCATCCTCTTGAACAACTATCACACACTAACATAGTAGCAGCTCCACCAGAAGAGCCACATAACACACACCTCAAGCCTGCACGTACAAGTGCCAAGCTTGGGTCCATAGTACCATCAATGTTTGGAAGGTGGCATGGCACACAATTGTGCACATGATCCTTCCAAACAACACCATCACGTCCTTCTAACACAAGGACTCCAGATGGCAAAACCTCGCGCACTCTCAAGATAGTGCGGCTTGTAGAAACATCAAGTGTGGTTGGTGTTGTTTGCTGTAGATATACATAGTCGCTTGGATGAAATCGACGGATCGAGGGTCTATAACCTCCTCCTCAAATGGTAGCATAGCGTAAAGTATCTCTATGCTGAGCAATCGCCAAGTTCTCAAAAGCCATCGGCATCACTCTCCGAAAGATCTCTGCCCGCTGAGAACATGCGCTTATCCATACATCGGGGTCATCCAAGTCCAAAACTACAGTAGCATCTCGACGAATGGCTGCAGGTAAATCTGGATCTCGTCCATAGAGTAGAAAGTATGGAGAGAAGGATGCTAAGGAGACTTGCCGGCTGAACCGATAGCCCATGGCCAACCAAGGTAACTGGAGATCCCAATCTCCCAAGTGGCCTCTCTGCAAACCATACTTTCGCAATCCTCTCTTCACCATCTGAACCACTCTCTCTGCTAAGCCATCTGCCTCAGGGTGATCTCGGGATGTAGTATGATGATCAATCAAAGCCTTGTCACACAAGACCTGAAACTCTCCCAAGAACTCTGTACCCTGATCAGTCAAAACCTCAGCTGGTGCACCAAAATGACTAAGAACTCGATCCAGGAACAAGTAAGTTGTCCCTTCACTAGACTTGTCAGGAAGTGCCACCAACTCAATCCACTTGGAGAAGTGCTCCACCATCACCAAAACATACCGATGATGTCTCACAATCAGCGGTAAAGGTCCGGTGAAGTCCAAACTCCAACGGTAACCCAATCCCATGATAGGTAATGGGTGTAACTGTGGCGTAGGAGCATTGAATGATGCTCTAACTCGGTCACAAACCATACATCTGGCAACAAACTGCTGTACCTCGGTCTGCATACCGCGCCACCAATAATGACTCTGAAGTAAGCTATATGTACGCTTTACTCCAAAATGTCCTAGCTTCTCATGAGCATGACGGACCAACTGTGGTCTCTGTGATGGAAGTGGTACTACTCGCACTCTACCATCCTCCCATACATGCAAAAGGTGTCTACCTTCCAATCTGAACCGTCTGGCTTGCTGAAGAACACGGTCTCTCTCCTTGGCCCCAACTGTGCCACCCACAACACTAGTGCGAAGATAGTCCATCACTAAGACATCATCATGAATGTCTCGCTGAACTGTACCAATATCTTCACTCTCTGGATCTGTGACCTCAATAACTCCTCCTGTATGCGCTGAGAGAGATACCACCAATGCCTTTGCCAATATACACAGAAAGGCCGATGCATGCCAACTTGGCACCATCTCCTCATCTGTCTCACCATGCCAACGTGCTCCGGTCTGATCCTGCTGGCTGGGACATGGGTTTCTACTCAACCCATCTGCATCACGGTTCACCACTCCAGGTCTGTGAACAACCGTGAAATCATACTCCTGTAAAATCAGAGCCCATCGTGCAAGCTGCCCTGAAAGCTTGTCAGACTCCATCAACCACTTCAACGGCTGATGATCAGTGATGAGAGTGAAGGGGTTACCAAATAGGTAACATCGGAAATGTGCTACTACCCAAATTGCTGCCAAGCACTCTCCCTCATATGAACTATACTTCGCCTCCGCTGAATTGTTGGAGCGACTAGCATAGGCCACCACAAACTCCTTCTCCTCATCATCATGCTGGGTGAGCACCGCTCCAAGCCCCAACATACTCCAATCAGTGTGAACCTGAAATGGTCATCCCCTGATCGGTCTTCTCAAAATAGGAGCAGATGTCAACCTCTCCTTGAGCTCTACAAAAGCTCTCTCCTGCTCATCTCCCCAACACCACTCCTGTGTAAGCTTGGTCAGCTTCGTCAAGGCCTTGGCAATGGCACTAAATCCTCTAACATAGCGGCAATAGAAGTTCGCCAACCCAAGGAATGCTCGCACTCTGCTCACATCCGTAGGCCGAGGAATACGTGCAATAGCCTCCACCTTGGTCTGCTGGACACCAAGTCCTCCGGGGTAGATAGTGTGACCCAAATACTCAACCTGCTTGTGGAAGAACCTACACTTCCCAGGATGTAATTTGAGTCCATGAGATCTCAACCTCTCAAACACCTCCAACAACTGTCTCTCATGCTCCTCCACAGTAGTGCTATAAACCAAAATGTCATCAATATAGCACCAAGCAAAATCCAATCCAGCTAGGATCCTATCCATGACCCTCTGGAACTCAGTGGGAGCGTTCTTTAACCCAAATGGTAAGAACCTCCACTGATATAACACATCCTTGCCGTGAGGATCAATAGCCCAAAATGTTGTCTTGGACTTATCCTCCTCCCTGATCAGCAACTGATGATATCCTGCTCAAAGATCCAAAGTACTAAAGACCTTTGCATGCCCAATTGCATCAAAAATCTCCTCCGGTGTAGGCATGGCATACCGATCAGCCCTGGTCTGTCGGTTGATAGGACGGTAATCTCCACACATCCGCCTATCCGTATAGTTGCCATGCATATCCTTCTTGGCTGGCATCACTATCGCTGATGCATACTCTCCATGTGAAATCTCCACCAAACCAGCCTCAAAAAGGTCACTACTCCGGCTCTGAATCAATGTCCTCTCCATCTCACTATATCGATAAGGACGTCGGAAAACTGGTGTGTCACTAGTCAGCTCAATCCGTATACCAGGTCCCTTCAGAGCACCCAAATCCTTCATATTGAAGGCAAAACAACTCGTGTGACTCCTCAAGAACCTCCAAACCCTCCGTCTGTCCTCTCCAGTAAGCTTGGGTCCAAGATGTGGCTCCCAAGTATCCTCTGTAACTGTAGTAGGAGTGGAAGACGTACTGACTGGCTGCTACACTGGGCCCTTGGGAGCAATGGTGTCATGCTCCCGACCACTAGAGGTCCCAACCACTGTGTGAAAAACTCCCTCCACTCTGGCTGCAAGCTCCATACGTCCTCTGGCTGCATCCCATGTGGACCAAGGATGTAATCTAAGTAGCCCACGCTCACCTGGATGGACTCCAAGTAGACCACTCGCCCTAGTAGCTACTGGATGTGTCCCAAGAATACCATGTCCACTCGGTCCATCGCCCCCAGCATGTGCCTGACTCGTCTCGATAGGCACAGGGCTCACAAGCGTCCGAGTGGTGATGCCTATCAAGCGCATCCTACGCTGCTCTGCCAAACCAAGGCTCACAATCCAGGTCAAATAGTTCAGGTCCATAGCCTGACCTAACACCTGACGCTTGGATGCCTCTGACACTGCTGGAATAGCGGTAATACCGGTGTGAAAACCCATCGCCCGCTCTCTCTCATCAGCATTGGGCTCCACCAACTGCTGTAACTGTGAGTCCCAAACAAGTCCAGGTCCTCCCTCTCGAAAAGCATGAGAGCCTGGGAAACTCATGAGTGTGGGAAATGCAGCTCTAGGCTGTCCAACTAGGTTCACCACTGCCATAGGTGACCTATCAGCCACTACCACTATCTGAGACTGACATCCAGCATCCAAGATATCATCAACAAGAATGTGGTCTAGTCGCTGAATCCCATCATAACTATGCTGTAGAACCTCTCTGGGTAAGAGGTTCATCCACCAAAGACGAAGACGATGAGCCCGTGATCCCACTCTGGCTGCATCTAACAATACAACAGGTCCCATCCATGAATGGACCTGATGTGTACTCGCCACCACTCTAGTGCGAGAATCACCCATCAATGGAACGTTCTCCAAAAGGTAAGCTGGAGAAATAGACTGATGAACCTGGAGATGTCGTAATATCCGTAACATCTCCCAAAACACACCAGAACGAGGATCCTGAAGACCCAAACCGCGGCCTGCACGTGTATGTCCCTGACATGGCCATCCAGAAATCACCAAGTGAACAGGCCCATGTCTCTCTAGGTCATGCGCCCCCAGTAAGGAAATGTCTCCTGGTAAGGCCTTCTGGTAACCTCTGACTGTTGACATCGGTAATAACTCCGAATACCGATAGGCCAAGTGTGCCACATGATGTAGAGAGACTCGCCTAGCAGTCTCATCTCTCTCTACATACAAGTACCTCTGTATTCGGATACCCGCCTGCAACACCGCAGCTAGTCCGGTGCTGATCCCACCAAACAACTCCAATAGGCATATCCCCTCTATTGGATATTGCCAAGCAATGAGTGTGGTATCCAGAGGTGTCAAAGCAATCGCCTCTGGAGGCTCATCCTCACACTCATCCCTTGATGGTACAAAGGCTCCACTCCAAGCCTGCTGCACCAACTGATCCGCATGCTGCTGCAATGCCTCCTCTGAACTCCACAATGGAACATCCAAGGTGGATGGAACAATCCCACTCGTACTCCATAGCCAAGTGATCTCCTCTGGTACTGGAGTATCCTCTGCATGGGCGTTCCCCTCCAACAAGTCACCAGGCCAAGTAACTGCACCGCTGAAAGCTAAAATTGATGCTGCCATGGTCCCGGACTGTAGTGAGCCAAGACTGCCACTACTAAAGCGTACTGGTAGGTGACATACCCGTCCCTCACCAGACTGCCAACCAGGTCTATAAGAGGCTGTCTCCTCCCAATAGTCAATGCTGAAACCCATAGGGTATAACACTGCTCTCCCAACTAGCACATCATATGACTCAGCTATCGTCGCAATAGCCTGAGCTCTCACCACCAAGCTATCAGTCGGATGACCAGGCTGAACCTAGACAACAAGCTCCCCACGTGTGATGTACTGTGTCGAACCACCACCTATAGATGTCTGGATCTGAAATGGACACCTCTCCACATCGGTCTTCCGTAACTCCAGACCAACAACTGCAGCCTTCCCCAACATAAGGGGCTGCGCACCAGAGTCTAACAAGACTCTTTGTGGTGTATAGACCTTCCCTGAAGGTCCCACTAAACGAAAGATCCCCCTCTGGTTATCCAATAGGACAACACCAGGTGTAAACCGTGCTCTCTCAAAGGCCGGTCTAGCTGGCAACTCCTCCAGTCTAGCCGCTGCTGCCTGCCATAAACCACTGGTCGCTGAACGGATCCCATGCTCCTCAACCAAGTCAGCTCCACTACCAACCACCTCTGCTCTAGTAGTAGGAACTGCACCATCTCTACTCTCACACAACGTGGCAGCCAATCGGAACACTGGAGCTGGGTCAACTCCCAATGTAAACATGTCACTGGCTGAAAATAAAGGATGCCGCATAATCAGCTGAGCCGCCCCCAACATCATGCTAGACTCAGTCTGTGTAGTAGCAGGTGGCTGACTAGCAGGTACTCCATCAGGTACTCCATCACCACCTACCACACCTGCACTGGGACGTCTAGGAACCATGGATGTCGTCTGCAATGCCTCAGATAGCGTGAAAGACTGGGGAAGTCTGATCTGTCTCCCAACCTGTCTCCTATGGTGAGGTCCACCACAAGTCCAACAAGCAACACCACCACTCATTGGCTGCTGCTGACCCGAAAATGAGGGTAAGGGTCTAACTCCACTAGGCCCTCCACTCGCTCCATAGGATCTGGGCTGTCCACCCTGTCCTCGAAAACCAACTGGGCGTGGTGCACTCTGCTGCACTCTAGAAGAAGTCACAACCGTGGATGAGGTCTCTCTACCAAATCCAGCTGTCACCACTCTCTCCTCCACCATGTTGAGCTCAATACGCTCAGCCAAACCAAAGACTACTGCCAAAGTGGGCGAAGTAGCCTGCAACAACGTAGCATCACGAACTCTATGTTGCAACTCCCTGTCCAGTATCCCATACCAAAACTGGACTGCCTGGGCCTCAATAACTCCCTGAGTGAAACTGATCAGCCACCTCATGCAAGTATATGCCTCGCGTAGGCTCTCTCCAGCCTTCCGCTGGAACTCCTGCAAGCTCCTCAGCTTGTCAGTCCGCACTCCCTGGTAGTTCTGTCTCAAACATAGGAAGAACTCAACCATGGGGTTAAACCCCGGTACCACACCACCTCCTGCAGCGGTACCTCCACTCGTAGTAGCACTATCTCCAGCTAGTGCACCTCCACTAGCTCCACCAACACTACTCGAGCTAGAACTCGTAGGTACAGCCGATCTACTCTTGGCTACCGAGCCTGAAGTGATGGAGACATAGTGTGGAGACCAATACTGTCTCCATAACTCAATCTCCTCCAAATGAGCTCTCCTGAACTCATGGTAGTCGTCCATCGGTGGACCCTCCAAGTGCTGAAACAACCCTTTCCATGCCATGAAGGGTGTGAACAAAGTCAGGTTCCGCATCTGCTGCAGATCACACCAACTAGCGAACTCCTGGATGAAGTCATCCAACTCAATGGTACCCACTATACCAGAGTAACGCCTAGGGCCTTTGGAGGCCCCATAAATCTCGTCCATGTCCCACAACAATGGTGCGGACACACCAAGTGCACTCTCAACTGAATCAGCTCCTGTGTTGAACTCCAACTCAGAGTCAATCTCCTCCCTCACTGGGACCTGAGATACAGGCTAATACCAAGCACCACTCCGAGTAAACCCACTACGTACTGCAGGGCTAACTCCTCTAGAATCTCCAAAGAACTCCGTTGTGACCATGTAACTGCAACAGCAAACCCGAACCACCAACTGCAACCGCAAGTCGCAACCGCAAGTATCCCACCAAGTGCCAATACCACCGCGTGCCAACACCAACTAGACACCACCCACTAATGTAACTCTAACCGAGATAACTACACTAGGGGAAAGGCAACCTGTAACCTGCCATCATAACACGCACTCTCACGGTCTGCAGGTCATCACTTCCTGCCTCACCGGAGAGAAACAAAGGTAGTTTGATTGGTCATCACTCCAGCCTCACCACCGAGAGCACACCAGAGCACCAACGCTCAAAAGTCAGGGCACCTCACACAAACGTGGTGCACAAACAGGAAGCAGAGAATGGAGGGGATCCAATCACAAGAAATCTAAACAAAAACACTCCATCTCATAACACAACACGGGACTGACTCTGCCACCATTTGGCATTTGACATAAGAGTAGTTCGTATCTAAGTCCTAAGCTACCAGGATCACCAAGAATGGGATCAAACTGCCTAAACTAGCCAAAGCTACATGTGTATAGATAACAGTGGCACAGTCACTATGACAACAAGTGAGGGTGGACCAGTTGGCTAGGGCACCAGTCTAGGAACAAGAGATCTAGGGGTCAAACCCTGTTGCGCACAATCTAGCAAGAAAGGCAGATTTTGCCAACCAATGACCAAGATCTACACTAAACTAGCTAGCCTCACGCCAGCAAGCTGGCTTGCTGGCCCTTCTAGGCCTTCATAGCCTCTCATAGCCCACAGCCCTATGCCTCGAAACGCCAAAATTCAGCCAAATGAGGCCTTTCTTGTTGCCACTTTGAACCTCCTCCAAAATTGGCAAAACTTCTCCAAATCTGCGAAACTCCTCCAAACTAGCAAAACTTCTCTAAATCTGGCCAAACAGCGAAACTCCTCCAATTCTGGCCCGAAATCTGACGTAAATCTGACGTAAATCTGACGTAAAATCTAACGTAAAACCTAAAGATGGATGTCCGCCAAATCCCCCGCTAACTTTCCACTTGAGCCAAATTGACAAAACGGGTTTTTCCAAATCACAATTTCATGAGAAGAGCTGTCCAACTCCACCTTCAATTTCACTTTCTAAACCCAAATCGCAGCAAATTGGTCCTGCCTTCACCTCCTGAGCTCAAAATCACAACACTGCTCAAAAATTGCTCTTTCTTTGCTCAAAATTTGGCCAGCACTTCCGCACACCGTCCGCCTAACTGCCAAATTTGCATCAACTACACGAGCTTCTGCACACTAGGGAAACACAGAACCTGCATCGAGCTACCACGATCCACCGAGCTTGGAGATACCACCAACACTCAACGTTCCTGCACCCGATTTCCCCCTGACTTCACTTCTCTGATGTAATCAGATTGCTTAACACTCTCAACTCAACTCAACTCAGATCAGTACTTGATCTGTCACTCTATAAATTGCCAACAACTGGGCACTGATTACAGTCAAGCCACACCCACTCAAGCATAGAGAATCCAGGTGACGCTCGCCGGCCTCTGTCCACCATAGCCAAGAACTCGAAGGCTCAACATCAGAGAAGTGAGCTCTCTGGAGCTCACTTTGAAACTATACCCCCTGGACTTGAGCTAGCCCTGAAACCCTAATGGTCCCGCTGACGGCACACTCGACGGTGCAAACGGTGCAAAGTGACGGTGGGCCCCACCGTGAAGTCAGTACCCCAAACACAAAATCCAACCGTCGGAAAGTAGTCCCTGAGAAATTGCTAGAATAACTCTAACTACCATCACTAGAACTCCATGTCCGAGCATCTAGACGCGGAACTACAAATGGCGTGACAAGTTAGCCACTAAGGAGTTAGAAGAATTAGCTCTATATATAGCAAAAATGAGGTAGAATTAGCTTAACTTATGAATGCTAAGAATATGCTAGAAGCATCTAGAAAGCTTTGGAGTGAGAGGCTTCAAGGTACTTTCCAAGGATTGGGTAAATTGCACATCAAGTTAATGACTAGCTTAGCTTGTATGCCAAGTTGTTGGCTTCTAGAAGGAAACTTCCTTGGCAACTTCTCAAGTAACTTAGCTTGCACTCTAAGGTGATGGCTTTGAAAAAGAATTTTCTTTGAAAACTTCTCAAGAACCTTTTAATTGCTTTGCAAATAAATACCAAAGCCGAGGCTCAAGGTAGGCATTCCTAGTTTCATTCACTTCAGTATTTCCAATATGACTTTCCATTTTTGATCTTCCATTCTCTTATTTCTCTTCTTGGTCTTTTACATTGGTATTAGAGCAAGAATGGGATAGATAGAATCTATGGACCCCCAAATCAGTCTCTGCCAAACCATTGGAAATTTTGTATCCTCATGTTACCAAAGCATCATTTCTAATAGTCCATCATTTCTTGATTTGGCCAAGACCTTTTGAATGCAATCACCTTGTTTGAGGAGCCATTGATCCTCCCAATTGTAATTTTCAAAGAGTGGTGGACTTGTTGCATCTATGTCAACTTTAAGAATCATAAGACAATAATGTAGTAGAGTAATAGTCATAGCATTGATGCCTAAAGTCATCATTGTTATGCAATAATAAATTGAGCATCTTACTCAAATATTGGAGGAGAGTAATCAAGATGGTCAATGATAAGAGCAATTGGAGAGAGTTTTATTTTGAGAAGAAGATGATCAAGTGCAATTTCTAAAACCAAAGGTCTTTGAAGGCAAGAATCTATCCGGAGTAATAGAGAATTTTATGTTTGATTATAAATATTATCTTGAAGCCACAAATCTTGTAGATGATTGGAGACAAATCTCCTTGGCTTCAAGTCAAGTAGATGAATAAGCAAAACTATGGTAGTGATTTCGAGTGGAGAAAACTCAATGGCAATTTGTTGCTCTAATTTGGACATGAGAAGATTTCAAGAGTGTAATAATTTCATGATTCCAAGTTGTGAATGCTACATAAGATCAATTGGCAAAACTAAGGTGGATAGGCTTAGTGAGAAGTTACATTTCTCAATTTTGGAACACCATGATGTTGATTCCGGACATACAAGAAGGTGAAGCTTTAGATTGCTTTGTGAGAAGCTTGAAGTCATCCACCAAATTAGAAATAACCATATGTGGATTCAAGCATCTAGAAGAAGCCATATAGATATGACTCCTTGGTCATCACAAATTGGGTTCAACTTAGACCACCATAAAATGTGCAAACACACCAAGCAAAAGTGGACAAGGTAGCACTTATAGAGTTGATGACATCCAACAAAGACTAATTGGCATGATAAATTGAGAGTGGTTGCAAAAGAATAGTGGTTGCTTCTTTTATTGCTAAATTGGACATCACATTACAAAAGGTCCATTGGATGACCTGACCAGTTACCCAAATAGCATTCATGGAGCACAAAAATTTGGGAAACAAATAATCCCAATAGAAGATATTGAGCCACTTATTGGGAACTTGATTAGTTCCAATGGGATTAAAGGCTTGACCTATGTAAATTTGACTCACTTGCAAGATATGATACCCAATTATGTTTATAAAATTTTGGTTGATTTTGGGAATTCTGAGAATTTCATGTCTATGCAATTAGCAAAGGAATTAAATATACATATAAAGCCAATATTAGGTAGCAAGTTGATGATGGTGGATGAAAAAAAGAGTTTTGCATTATGAACCTTATAACTTATTACATTTTAGATTAAGGATTATTTTGAATACATGAGATCTATAGTCACCTCCTTATATTACAATGTCATTTGAGTTCTTCCTTGGCTTGAATAGAAAAAAGTTTAATTTTATTGGGCTTGATGAAAAATTTAAATACAACACTAAGGTCAGAATTACCAATTAGGTTGTTTGGCATCTCTTAGTGAGATAGATAAAAATAATAAATCCTAAAATTGGGAGTTTGTTAGTATAAAAATTGTAGAGAAAGCTTTGGAGGAAGATATCACTATCTTTGTAGTGTGGATCAAACCTATTATGCAAGGGGACTCTTATGGGGATTAGGAGCCAATGGTTGATTAAGTAGTTCAAGAGTTTGTGGATGTGTTTCCGAATGACATTCCAAATGGTCACCTTTTGATTGAGGTATGATTGAGCTATTTCTAAGTAGTACTCCCATGAGCAAACAAATCTAGCAACTCTCACCAAAGAGTTAGAGGATTTTGGAACAACATTGACCATGTTGTTAGAGAAGGAATTCATATGACATAGTACATCTCCATGGAGAGCAACGATACTTTTTTTTTCAAAGAAGGAGGGAAGGCTTTGATTCTATATTGACAATGGCCTTAATAAACAAAAAAATTGATGAATACATATCTCTTGCCTCAAATTGATTACAAAGGGAGCATAATATTTCTCAAAGTTGGATCTACAAAGTGGCTATTGGCAAATTCTCTTTGATTGGAAGGATGTGCAAAAGATTACCCTTTGCACAAGGTAAGGGCATTTTGAATGGAAAATTTTACCTTTTGGGCTCATTAATACTCTGGCAATTTTCATAAATCATATGCATCAAGTGTTGGATGTGCTATTAGATCAATGCATTATTGTGAAGTGTAGTGCTTACTCACAAGAAAATCAATTTCATATGTTTCAATATAATTTCTCTCTAGTTTTATAATGAATTTTATGTTACTATGGGATGATCTACTATAGGTTGATCTATGGGCTAATCTACTATGGGTTGATCTATGGACTAATGTACTACGGGTTTGTAACAATATGGAGTTAAGTGACAAAGTTAGTTAGGGCTAACAAAGTAACAAATAGGCCAAATTAGCCTAGAATATTCCAAAAGTATTAGAAAGCTTCTTGGGAAGCTTGTTGACTAGCTTAGCTTACACTCCAAGTAGGTAGCATCTAGAAGAAAGGTTCTAGAAGCTTCCAACTAGCTTAGCTTGCATGCCAAGTAGGTGGCTTCTATAAGAAGTTGTCACACCATTTGTAGTTCCGCATCTAGCTGCTCGGACACTAGAGTTCCAGTGATAGTAGTTAGAGTTATTCTAGCAGTTTCTTAGAGACTACTTTCCAATGGTTAGATTTTGTGTTTGGGGTACTGACTTCATGGTGGGGCCCACCGTCAATTTGCACCATTTGCACCGTCGAGTGTGCCGTTAGTGGGACCGTTAGGGTTTCAGTGCTAGCTCAAGTCCAGGGGTATAGTTTTGAAGGTGAACTCCAGAGAGCTCACTTCTCTGATGTTGAGCCTTCGAGTTCCTGGCTATGGTAGACAGAAGCCGGCAAGCGTCACCTGGATTCTCTATGCTTGAGTGGGTGTGGCTTGACTGTAATCAGTGCCCAGTTGTTGGTAGTTTATAGAGTGACAGATCAAGTACTGATCTGAGTTGAGTTGAGTTGAGAGTGGTAAGCAATCTGATTACATCAGAGAAGTCAAGTCAGGGGGGAATCGGGTGCAAGAACATTGAGTGTTGGTGGTATCTCCAAGCTCGGTAGATCGTGGTAGCTCAATTCAAGTTCTGTGTTTCCCTAGTGTGCAGAAGCTCAATTGATTGATGCAGATTTGGCAGTTAGGCAGATGGTGTGCAGAAGCGCTGGCCAAATTTTGAGCAAAGAAGGAGCAATTTTTGAGCAATGGTTGTGATTTTGAGCTCAAGAGGTGAAGGCAAGACCAATTTGCTATGAGTTGGGCTCAGAAAGTCAAATTGAAGGTGGAGTTGAGAAGCTCTTCTCATGAATTTCTGTTTTGGAAAAACCCATTTTGTCAATTTAGCTCAAGTTGAAAGTTAGCGGAGGATTTGGCGGAAAACCATCTTTAGGGTTTATGTCAGATTTTGGTTGGGAGTTACGTCAGATTTTGGCCAGATTTGGAGGACTTTTGCTAGTTTGGAGGACTTTCGCAGATTTGGAGAAGTTTTGCCAATTTTGGAGGAGGTTCGAAGTGGCAACAAGAAAGGACTCATTTGGCTGAGGCTTCGAGGCATAGGGTTGTGGGCTATGAGAGGCTATGAAGGCCTAGAAGGGCCAGCAAGCTAGCTTGCTGGCGTGAGACTAGCTAGTTTAGAGTAGATCTTGGTTATTGGTTGGCAAAATTTGCCTTTCTTGCTAGATTGTGTGCAACACGGTTTGACCCCTAGATCTCTTGTTCCTAAACTGGTGCCCTAGCCAACTAGTCCACCCTCACTTGTTGTCTTAGTGACTGTGCCACTGTTATCTATACACATGTAGCTTTGGCTAGGAGAGGCAGTTTGATCCCATTCTTGGTGATCCTGGTAGCTTAGGACTTAGATACGAATTTCTCTTATGTCAAATGCCAAATGGTGGCAGAGTTAGTCCCGTGTTGTATTATGAGATGGAGGGTTTTTGTTTAGATTTCTTGTGATTGGATCCCCTCCATTCTTTGCTTCTTGTTTGTGCACCACGTTTGTGTGAGGTGCCCTGACTTTTGAGCGTTGGTGCTCTAGTGTGCTCTCGGTGATGAGGCTAGAGTGATGACCAATCAAACTACCTTTGTTTCTCTCCGGTGAGGCAGGAAGTGATGACCTGCAGACCGTGAGAGTGCGTGTTATGATGGTAGGTTATAGGTTGCTCTTCTCCTAGTATAGTTATCTCGGTTAGAGTTACATTAGTGGGTGGTGCTTAGTTAGTATTGGCACGTGGTGGTGTTGGCACTTGGTGGGGTACTTGCGGTTGCGACTTGCGGTTGCAGTTGGTGGTTAGGGTTTGTTGTTGCAGTTACTTGGTCACGACGGAGTTCTTTGGAGATTCCAAAGGAGTTAGCCCTGCAAAACGCAATGGGTTTACTCGGAGTGGTGCTCGGTATCAGCCTATATCTCAGGTCCCAGTGAGGGAGGAGATTGACTCTAAGTTGGAGTTTGACACAAGAGCTGATTGAGTTGAGAGTGCACTTGGTGTGTCCGCACCATTGTTGTGGGACATTGACAAGATTTATGGGGCCTCCAAAGGTCCTAGGCGTTACTCTGGTACAGTGGGTACCATTGAGTTGGATGACTTCATCCAGGAGTTCAATAGTTGGTGTGATCTACAGCAGATGCGGAACCCAACTTTGTTTACACCCTTCATGGCATGGAAGGGGCTGTTTCAGCATCTGGAGGGTCCGCCAATGGACGACTACCATGAGTTCAGGAGAGCTCATTTGGACGAGATTGAGTTATGGAGACAGTATTGGTCTCCACACTATATCTCCATCACTTCAGGCTCAGTGGCCAGGAGTAGATCGGCTGTGCCCACAAGTTCTAGCTCAAGTAGTGTTGGTGGAGCTAGTGGAGGTGCACTAGCTAGAGATAGTGCTACTACGAGTGGAGGTACCGCTACAGGAGGTGGTGTGGTATCGGGGTTTAACCCCATGGTGGATTTCTTCCTATGTTTGAGGCAGAACTACCAAGGAGTGCGGACTGACAAGTTGAGGAGCTTGCAGGAGTTCCAGCGGAAGAGAGAGCCTACGCAAGGCATACACTTGCATGATGTGGCTGATCAGTTTCACTCAGGGAGTTACTGAGGCCCAGGCAGTTCAGTTTTGGTATGGGATATTGGACAGGGAGTTGCAACGTAGAGTTCGTGATGCTATGTTGTTGCAAGCTACTTTGCTCACTTTGGCAGTAGTCTTTGGTTTGGCTGAGCGTATTGAGCTCAACATGGTGGAAGAGAGAGTGGTGACATCTGGATTTGGTAGGGAGACCTCATCCACGGCTGTGACTTCTTCTAGAGTGCAACAAAGTGCACCACGCCCAGTTGGTTTTCAAGGACAGGGTGGACAACCCAGATCCTATGGAGCGAGTGGAGGGCCTAGTGGACTTAGACCCTTACCCTCATTTTCGGGTCAGCAGCAGCCAGTGAGTGGTGGTTTTGCTTGTTGGACTTGTGGTGGACCTCACCATTAGAGAAAGTGTACTCAGGGCAGCGGACCTGATACCTCTGGTGCATCACAGCCAGCACAGAGGCAGTATGAGCACTGCCACAAATTTGGTCACACTAGTGACCGGTGTTTTGACCTACATCCGGAGTTACGGATTGGTAGGGCTGCTATGGCAGGTAGTAGAGGAGCTCCAATTCATGGAGGACAAGGTGGTAAAGGTGGTGGTAGAGGATCTACACCTAGTAGGAGTGCAGTACCTACCCTTACTTCTGACACAGCTATGGCTACTTGGATTGAGCAGTTGGAGCAAAGATTGGCTAGTATGGCTATTGCTCAGAGGAGATCAGATTAGGGTGCTGAGGCTTCCACCTCATATGCTGGTGATAGAGATGTTTTGGACTTCATGTGCGGAGCAGCACAGGTGGATGCATCTGTAGCAATGACTAGGAGTGCAATACGTGCTCCAGAGCCTAGATGAGCATCAGTGGAGTTGGACCCACAGAGAGGAGAGGTTGGGAGACAAGTCAGACTTCCCCAGTCTTTCACGTTATTTGAGGCATTGCAGACAACATCCATGGTTCCTAGACGTCCCAGTGCAAGTGTGGTAGGTGGTGATGGACTACCTACTAGTCAGCCACTTGCTACTACAGAGACTGAGTCTAGCATGATGTTGGGGGCGGCTCAGCTGATTATGCGGCATCCTTTGTTTTCAGCAAGTGACATGTTTACAATGGGAGTTGACCCAACCCCAATATTCTGGTTGGCTGCCACATTGTGTGAGAGTAGGGATGGTGCAGTTCCTACTACTAGAGAAGAGGTGGTTGGTAGTGGAGTTGACTTGGTTGAGGAGCATGGGATCCGTTCAGCGACCAATGGTTTATGGCAGGCAGCAGCGGCTAGACTAGAGGAGTTGCCATCTAGACCGGCCTTTGAGAGAGCGCGGTTTACACATGGTGTTGTCCTATCGGATAACCAGAGGGGGATTTTTTGTTTGGTGGGACCTTCAAGGAAGGTCTATACACCACAAAGAGTCTTGTTAGACTTTGGTGCGCAGTCCCTTATGTTGGGGAAGGCTGCAGTTGTCGGTTTGGAGTTACGGAAGACCGATGTGGAGAGGTGTCCATTTCAGATCCAAACATCTCTTGGTGGTGGTTCGACACAGTACATCACACGTGGAGAGCTTGTTGTCCAGGTTCAGCCTGGTCATCCGACTGATAGCTTGGTGGTGAGAGCTCAGGCTATTGCAACGATAGCTGAGTCATATGATGTGCTAGTTGGGGGAGCAGTGTTATACCCTATGGGTTTAAACATTGAGTATTGGGAGGAGACAGCCTCTTATAGACCTGGTTGGCAGTCTGGTGAGGGACGGGTATGTCACCTACCAGTACGCTTTAGTAGTGGCAGTCTTGGCTCAGTACAGTCAGGGACCATGGCAGCATCAATTTTAGCTTTCAACGGTGCAGTTATTTGGCCTGGTGACTTGTTGGAGGGGAACGCCCATGCAGAGGATACTCCAGTACCAGAGGAGATCACTCGGCTTTGGAGTACAAGTGGGATTGTTCCATCCACCTTGGATGTTCCATTGTGGAGTTCAGAGGAAGCATTGCAGCAACATGCAGATCAGTTGGTGCAGCCTTGGAGTGGAGCCTTTGTACCATCAAGAGATGAGTGTGAGGATGAGCCTCCAGAGGCGATTGCTTTGACACATGTGGATACCACACTCATTGCTTGGCAGTATCCAGTAGAGGGGATATGTCTATTGGAGTTGTTTGGTGGGATCAGCACCGGACTAGCTGCGGTGTTACAGGCGGGTATCCGAGTACAGAGGTACTTGTATGTAGAGAGGGATGAGCATGCTAGGCGAGTCTCTCTACATCATGTGGCACACTTGGCCTATCGGTATTCAGAGTTATATGTAGAGAGGGATGAGACTGCTAGGCGAGTCTCTCTACATCATGTGGCACACTTGGCCTATCGGTATTCAGAGTTATTACCGATGTCAGCAGTCAATGGTTACCAAAAGGCCCTACCAGGAGACATTTCCTCACTAGGGGCACATGACCTAGAGAGACATGGGCCTATTCACTTGGTGATTTCTGGATGGCCATGTCAGGGATATACACGTGCGGGCCACGGTTTGGGTCTTCAAGATCCTTGTTCTGGTGTGTTTTGGGAGATGTTACGGATACTATGACATCTCCAGGTTCATCAGTCTGTTTCTCCAGCTTATCTTTTGGAGAACGTTCCTTTGATGGGTGATTCTCGCACTAGAGTGGTGGCGAGTACACATCAGGTCCATTCTTGGATAGGACCTGCTATATTGTTAGATGCAGCCAGAGTGGGATCACGGGCTCATCGTCTTCGTCTTTGGTGGACGAACCTTTTACCCAGAGAGGTTCTACAGCGTAGTTATGATGGGATTCAACGACTAGACCACATTCTTGTTGATGATATCTTGGATGTTGGGCGTTAGTCTCAGGCAGTGGTAGTGGCTGATAGGTCACCTATGGCAGTGGTGAACCTAGTTGGATAGCCTAGAGCTACATTTCCCACACTCATGAGTTTCCCAAGCTCTCATGCCTTTTGAGAGAGAGGACCTGGACTTGTTTCGGACTCACAGTTATAGCAGTAGGTGGAGCCCAACGCTGATGAGAGAGAGCGGGCAATGGGTTTTCGCACCGATATTACCGCTGTTCCATCATTGTCAGAGGCATCTAGGCGTCAACTGTTAGGTCAGGCTATGGACCTAAACTATTTGACCTGGATTGTGAGCCTTGGCTTGGTAGAGCAGCATAGGATGCGCTTGATAGGTATCACCACTTGGACACTTGTGAGCCCTGTGCCTATCAAGATGATTCAGGCACATGTTGGGAGCAATAGACCGAGTGGACATGGTATTCTTGGGACACATCCAGTAGCTACTAGGGAGAGTGGTCTACTTGGAGTCCATCCAGGTGAGCGTGGGCTACTTGGATTACACCCTTGGTCCACATGGGATGCAGCCAGAGGACGTGTGGAGCTTGCAGCCAGAGTGGAGGGAGTTTTTCACAAAGAGGTTGGGACCTCTAGTGGTCGGGAGCATGACACTATTGCTCCCAAGGGCCCAGTGTAGCAGCCAGTCAGTACGTCTTCCACTCCTACTACAGTTACAGAGGATACTTGGGAGCTAGATCTTGGACCCAAGCTTATTGGAGAGGAAAGACGGAGGGTTTGGAGGTTCTTGAGGAGTCACACGAGTTGTTTTGCCTTCATTATGAAGGATTTGGGTGCTCTAAAGGGACCTGGTGTACGGATTGAGCTGACTAGCAACACACCAGTTTTCCGACGTCCTTATCAATATAGTGAGATGGAGAGGACATTGATTCAGAGCTAGAGTAGTGACCTTTTTGAGGCTGGTTTGGTGGAGATTTCACATGGAGAGTATGCATCAGCGACAATGATGCCAGCCAAGAAGGATATGCATGGCAACTATACAGATAGGCGGATGTGTGGAGATTACTGTCCTATCAACCGACAGACCAGGGCTGATTGGTATGCCATGCCTACACCAGAGGAGATTTTTGATACGATTGGGCATGCAAAGGTCTTCAGTACTTTGGATCTTTGAGCGGGATATCATCAGTTGCCAATCAAGGAGGAGGATAAGTCCAAGACAGCATTTTGGGCTATTGATCCTCATGGCAAGGATGTGTTATATCAGTGGAGGTTCTTAACATTTGGGTTGAAGAATGCTCCTGCTGAGTTCCAAAGGGTCATGGATAGGATCCTAGCTGGATTGGATTTTGCTCGGTGCTATATTGATGACATTTTGGTTTATAGCACTACTGTGGAGGAGCACAAGAGATAGTTGTTGGAGGTGTTTGAGAGGTTGAGATCTCATGGACTCAAACTAAATCTTGGGAAGTGTAGGTTCTTCCATGAGCAGGTTGAGTATTTGGGTCACACTATCTACCCAAGAGGACTTGGTGTTCAGCAGACCAAGGTGGAGGCTATTGCACTTATTCCTTGGCCTACGGATGTGAGCAGAGTGCGAGTATTCCTTGGGTTGGCGAACTTCTATCGCCGCTATGTTAGAGGATTTAGTGCCATTGCCAAGGCCTTGACGAAGCTGACCAAGCTTACACATGAGTGGTGTTGGGGAGATGAGCACGAGAGAGCTTTTGTAGAGCTCAAGGAGAGGTTGACATCTGCTCCTATTTTGAGAAGACCGATCAGGGGACGACCATTTTAGGTTCACACTGATTGGAGTATGTTGGGGCTTGGAGCGGTGCTCACCCAGCATGATGATGAGGAGAAGGAGTTTGTGGTGGCCTATGCTAGTTGCTCCAACAATTCAGCGGAGGCGAAGTATAGTTCATATGAGGGAGAGTGCTTGGCAGCAGTTTGGGCAGTAGCACATTTCCGATGTTACCTATTTGGTAACCCCTTCACTCTCATCACTGATCATCAGCCGTTGAAGTGGTTGATGGATTCTAACAAGCTTTCAGGGAAGCTTGCACGATGGGCTCTGATTTTACAGGAGTATGATTTCACGGTTGTTCACAGACTTGGAGTGGTGAACCGTGATGCAGATGGGTTGAGTAGAAACCCATGTCCCAGCCAGCAGGATCAGACCGGAGCACGTTGGCATGGTAAGACAGATGAGGAGATGGTGCCAAGTTGGCATGCATCGGCCTTTCTGTGTATATTGGCAAAGGCATTGGTGGTATCTCTCTCAGTGCATACAGGAGGAGTTATTGAGGTCACAGATCCAGAGAGTGAAGATATTGGTACAGTTCAGCGAGACATTCATGATGATGTCTTAGTGATGGACTATCTTTGCACTAGTGTTGTGGGTGGCACAGTTGGGGCCAAGGAGAGAGACCGTGTTCTTCAGCAAGCCAGACGGTTCAGATTGGAAGGTAGACACCTTTTGCATGTATGGGAGGATGGTAGAGTGCGAGTAGTACCACTTCCATCACAGAGACCACAGTTGGTCCGTCATGCTCATGAGGAGCTAGGACATTTTGGAGTAAAGCGTACATATAGCTTACTTCAGAGTCATTATTGGTGGCACGGTATGCAGACCGAGGTACAGCAGTTTGTTGCCAGATGTATGGTTTGTGACCGAGTTAGAGCATCATTCAATGCTCCTACGCCACAGTTACACCCATTACCTATCATGGGATTGGGTTACCGTTGGAGTTTGGACTTCGCCGGACCTTTACCGCTGACTGTGAGACATCATCAGTATGTTTTGGTGATGGTGGAGCACTTCTCCAAGTGGATTGAGTTGGTGGCACTTCCTGACAAGTCTAGTGAAGGGACAGCTTACTCGTTCTTGGATCGAGTTCTTAGTCATTTTGGTGCACCAGCTGAGGTTTTGACTGATCAGGGTACAGAGTTCTTGGGAGAGTTTCAGGTCTTGTGTGACAAGGCTTTGATTGATCATCGTACTACATCTCGAGATCACCCTAAGGCAGATGGCTTAGTAGAGAGAGTGGTTCAGATGGTGAAGAGAGGATTGCGAAAGTATGGTTTGCAGAGAGGCCACTTGGGAGATTGGGATCTCCAGTTACCTTGGTTGGCCATGGGCTATCGGTTCAGCCGGCAAGCCTCCTTAGCATCCTTCTCTCCATACTTTCTACTCTGTGGACGAGATCCAGATTTACCTGTAGCCATTTGTCGAGATGCTATTATATTTTTGGACTTGGATGACCCCGATGTATGGATGAGCGCATGTTCTCAGCGGGCAGAGATCTTTCGGAGAGTGATGCCGATGGCCTTTGAGAACTCGGCGATTGCTCAGCATAGAGATACTTTACGCTATGCTACCATTTAAGGAGGAGGTTATAGACCCTCGATCCGTTGATTTCATCCAGGCGACTATGTATATCTACAGCAAACAGCACCGACGACACTTGATGTTTCTACAGGCCGCACTATCTTGAGAGTGCGCAAGGTTTTGCCATCTGGAGTCCTTGCGTTAGAAGGACGTGATAGTGTTGTTTGGAAGGATCATGTGCGCAATTATGCGCCATGCCACCTTCCAAACATTGATGGTACTATGGACCCAAGCTTGGCACTTGTACGTGCAGGCTTGAGGTGTATGTTATGTGGCTCTTCTGGTGGAGCTGCTACTATGTTAGTGTGGACGAGATCCAGATTTACCTACAGCCATTCGTCGAGATGCTACTATAGTTTTGGACTTGGATGACCCCGATGTATAGATGAGCGCAAGTTCTCAGCGGGCAGAGATCTTTCGGAGAGTGATGCCGATGGCCTTTGAGAACTTGGCGATTGCTCAGCATAGAGATACTTTACGCTATGCTACCATTCGAGGAGGAGGTTATAGACCCTTGATCCGTCGATTTCATCCAGGCGACTATGTATATCTACAGCAAACAGCACCGACGACACTTGATGTTTCTACAGGCCGCACTATCTTGAGAGTGCGTGAGGTTTTGCCATCTGGAGTCCTTGTGTTAGAAGGACGTGATGGTGTTGTTTGGAAGGATCATGTGCGCAATTGTGCGCCATGCCACCTTCCAAACATTGATGGTACTATGGACCCAAGCTTGGCACTTGTACGTGCAGGCTTGAGGTGTATGTTATGTGGCTCTTCTGGTGGAGCTGCTACTATATTAGTGTGTGATAGCTATTCGAGAGGATGGCATATGGCATGTATGACTCCTCCCCTCACGGTGGTTCCTCAGGGACAGTGGTTATGTCCTAGATGTACTTGACCTATAGCTAGTTCATTCCTTATATGGTATAGATTGTAGACAGGCGACTAACGATGGGGCTCCATAGCACCCGGCCTCCTGATCTTTGCCCACTAGAGGGTATACCATATACTTAGAGTAGATGGCTATCTGGAGTTAGAAGGACCTAACCGCCAGCTAGGGGGGCGATTGTGGCACTTTAGAGTCTATGTATGACTTATGTGTGAGTTGTGCTTCTATAGTGTATTATGTCGACAACGATGTATGTTGTGTAGCGATGTATATATGCACGACAGCTGTCACGCCATTTGTAGTTCCGCATCTAGATGCTCGGACATTGGAGTTCTAGTGATAGTAGTTAGAGTTATTCTAGCAATTTCTCAGGGACTACTTTCCGACGGTTAGATTTTGTGTTCGGGGTACTGACTTCACGGTGGGGCCCACCGTCACTTTGCACCGTTTGCACCATCGAGTGTGCCGTCAGCGGGACCGTTAGGGTTTCAGGGCTAGCTCGAGTCCATGGGGTATAGTTTCGAAGTGAGCTCCAGAGAGCTCACTTCTCTGATGTTGAGCCTTCGAGTTCCTGGCTATGGTGGACAGAGGCCGGCGAGCGTCACCTAGATTCTCTATGCTTGAGTGGGTGTGGCTTGACTGTAATCAGTGCCCAGTTGTTGGCAGTTTATAGAGTGACAGATCAAGTACTAATTTGAGTTGAGTTGAGTTGAGAGTGTTAAGCAATCTGATTATTGTGGCACTTTAGAGTCTATGTATGACTTATGTGTGAGTTGTGCTTCTATAGTGTATGATGTTGACAGCGATGTATGTTGTGTAGCGATGTATATACGCATGACAAAGTGGAGAATCCTTGGATTCCTATTCTTCTACTTTGACTTTTGCCTCTACTTCTTCTTTTGGTTATCCTTTGGGCCAATGTTCTTGGTCTTGTTGGGCCTTGGTGTTTGTACACTCCTCTTCTCAAACACCCACTTCTTGGTTAGGACTTGGAAGTGGTTTAGGTTAGTGGGAGGTCTCATCTTGGTCCTCTTCCTAGTTCTCTTGATCCTCACTTGGCTTTGAGTTTGGAGCTAATTGAACATCTTCTCTTCCTCTGATCCTACTATTGATCCCTACAAGGTAAACTGTCCATCTTCTTCTTCCTACTTCTTTTCTTCAAAGTCTTTTGCCTCCTCCTCCAAGGATATATCTATCCCTTGAGGATCCTTCCTTGGCCTCTTAGTTGGTGTTGGAGACTTTGTTTGAGGGGTCCTCTTCTTCTTTGTCTTTGAGGTGGCTCCTTCTTTGTCCACCAGCATGAATTCTCTAATTGTTACATACTTTGCATCTACCTCTTGATACTTCTTGATCATGGATTTCCTCTTAGCTTATTAAGCAAAGTACCTCATCAGGTGTGATTTATGAAGTGACTTTGGAACGCCTTGCACTCCTTCCTCATTAATAGATGGAGCTCCATGCAGAAATGGATTGCAAAGAAAGTTAGTTAAGTTGCTCTACCATCTTTTATAAATTCTTGATGCAAACTTCTTGCTTGATAATAAAAACATGTTTGCTTAGTTGATGGGTCTTCCCTAGTACATGTACTCAAATAATATGGCCTGGCTGTTGGTGAGGTAAGTCTCTCACTATATTTGAATAGCTTCATAATCACTTCAACCATAGCCCTTTAGGTTGGATCCTTATAACTCCAATTTGCCACCTAGTATTTTTTTGCCTCTTCTTGGAGAAGGTTGGTTGATATCATCAATTATCATCTTGTCTAAAACTTTGTATCCAATGATATTGTCATTGCTAGTCTTACATTTGGTCCTAGCACATTCTTCCAATTCCCTTTGCTCCAATTATATGGATTTCCTTCCAGGTTCACTATTTTTCTTTCCTTCCTCCCCTTCATCTCATGGATGATACCAAAGGCACTCGATTCTCAGTTCTAGAGCAAGAATCCAAGATGCTTGCCTTATATTACCTCACTCCTACAATAGATTGCCCACTTTTTTATTATGGGACATCAACAAATAGCTTTGGTGATGTAATACCATTAGATAGATAAATTAGCTAAAGTTGAAAATTAGCTTGGTAATATCTTTTGGGATTTGTTATATTGATGGTCTAAATCAAGTAGATAGAAGAATCACCAAAAGAAGACTTCCATTATTAGAGCAAAGGCTAAAAACCACAAAATTAAGAGCCAATTTTAAAGGCCTAAAGAAAAGAATTAGGCCTCAAAAAATGGAATGTTACCCTAAACACACCTAGGGAAAAGGTGTTGCCTTTACCCCATTATTTTGTCTTGTTGAGATCTTTTGAATGGTACCACTTCCATTTTGTTCTAAGCTTTCTATATAAAGATTCCCAAAAAAATCACTTTGGTCAAACTTGTTGGACCAACCAAAGGGGACTAGGGTTGTTATGTCACCAATCCATGTATCTAATCTAAGGGTAGATCTCCCTTGGGATTGATTCTTTATAGCATCGGATTATTAGGGATTTCAATCTTATGCTTCTATCTTTGGACTGTTACAAGTTGTCTTCTTGATAGAAAGTTCCTTCACTCTATCCCTAGTTGATAGAAAATAAGGTGTTTGTTTAGAAATCCAAACAAACACCTTATTTTCTATCAATTGGGATCTAGGTACAAAGGCAAAGGCAATGAGGAATACAAATGCTACAAGGACTTGGAAATTCTAAGCTCACTTCAATTTGAAATGAGATTGCTCTATGAAAAGTGAAATTGGTCATTGTGCACTTGCTTTTATAGGCAAATTATTTAGTCATTATTCTCTAGTGATTTATTAGTTGGTGTGTCATCCCTCTTCATACACATAAACCATGATCTTGAATGTGAATGGTCTTTAATTATTCTTGGGGATAAAGTTATTGGGACTTGAGTTCTTCATTAAACCATCATTCTAAGTTGATCTAATTGGGAAAAGGGAAACCACATAGAAAACACAAAGAATGGGAAGAACCCATCAAGCCATACAAGGTGAGCAAAAATAGGTAATCTAATTGGGGATTCTTCCTTCAAAAGATATTTGGCTTTGTACTTGTTCCCTTTGCGCTATGACATATATATACATAGCTCTGAAGGAAATTTAACTAAGAATTTTAAGGTCCCAAACAAGGAATTATTCTATTATATCTAGATAAGCAAGAGTGAAATTAATAAAAGAACAAATTTTTGTAAAAATTTGTGCATCACGTAATGCATTACACATTACTCATAAATGATGATCCATCAATAAGGTCCAATTGCTTGGAAGAGAAAAGATTTTTCTTTAGTCTAGGAATATGAAGAATATAATTGATGGTCATGGAGTCATCCATGGGAAATCAAATAGAAACTTGACCCAATCCAAGTATTTCTTGAGTAGAATTATCTCCAAAGATCCATCTTTTGTGATATAGTGTAAGGCACATAAGAGGAAAATCTATTAACAAAGTATGCCATATTGTGGGTGGTGCCAAAATCAAGATACCAAGATTTATCTTGGTTAGAGCAAGATGTAATATTGTAATACAAATATATAGCAAAATTCTTTTGAGCTTGTGGTCTATGAGAATTTGCAACAGATTGATCTACAAATCACTTTTTGCAATCCTTAAAATGGTGGCCAACAAGATGACAATATAAGCATTTCATCTTTTAATTTAGGTTTCTTTGATTTTTTATAGAAGTTCCTAATGAAGAAGAATTGTCTTGCTAGAAACCAAATTGAGCAGCAAAATCATAAATGATATACCTTTGCCTTTATTAAATTTAGAATTTTTCAGTTACCTACATCAAATCTGCCTTTAGTGTGTAAATTTCTCTTCAAAGCATACAATGCAATCATGTGCTTGGACATCTAAGTCTTTAAAATTTTCTATTAGGCATGATGCTCATCATAGCTAGCATTTGATTTTTGTTTGAGGTTTCAACTCTTACATCTGATAACTGATCCACTAATATTCTAAACCAATGAATGTGTTTGCTAGGCCTATCACCTCCTTGTATCTTTTGCATTTGAAGCTCATCTTAGAGGTACATCTTTGTGATTGCATCTTGAGCTTCATAAAGTTGTTCAAAAATAATCCAAGCCTTGGAGGGATAGTGTGTAGACTAAGGTGATGGATTTGATTTGATGATGCATCTTTAGCTTCATAAAGTTATTCCAAAAATAATACAAGCCTTGGAGGCATAGTGCGCAGAACTAATGTGATGGATTTGACTCCCATCAAGTAGATTCATAATAAAGGTCATGCTTATATAATATAAAAAATGCATAAGAATCACTTATATCCCAAGTGGCAATATTGTTTGGGCCATAAATGGCAAAAAATTAATTACAAATGCAATAGACGGTGTTTGAGCATACACATATGTGGTAGCAATAGTTGTAACTACTATAGGTTGAGTTGGCAGAGGTTGAGTATCATAGCTTATTTCCATCAATCATGTTGCTTGAAGGAACAACCTCATCCAAAATTCCATATAAAATAATATGATTCACTAAATTTGAGAATGTCTTTGACCTTTAACATTGTGGTTTGCTTCATCATAATGACAAATGTTAAATAAAGTAAAAAAAATTTATGTTTGAGGTCAAATTATTGACTCTCAAAATTGCAGATGTGAAAAAATAATTGCAAGAGGAGTGTAAAATTTTCTCAAATTTCAATTTCAAATAGGATTAAGGCGCTTCAAACACATGGGTGAATAGTAATCACACATTTTCAGCAAAAAATTTAGAAAGTCTAATAGAAATAAGGTTGCACTTTAGATTCTCCTAAAGGATAATTGAAGAGCTACACAACAAATTGATAGTGCCATTCAGATTCTTGAGAGCAATAAAATGACCTCTTGTGAACCTAGGAAATCTTCTATTGGCAGAGGATTTGATAACTTTGAAGTTCAAACGCGCTCTAATGCCATGAGAGAAAATAGGTAAATGATAGATCTGATGAAAACGCTTTGTGCCAAGAATCATTCAATTAGTGGGTCGAGCAAGAGGCTATGGCATTGAACTAAGATCTTGCCAAAAGCCAAAAGGTGTAACTCAATGGACGACTATTCACTATTGAATAGACACAACTAACTAGAACTAATCCTCACCCTAGATCAAGGGATTGGTACACCGATCAGTAAAATTGTCAAATATTCTAGATTCTAACACGGAGAAAGAAAGCCATTCAAGTTAATTTTTACAAGGTACAAGTACAAGACCAAACCATTCATTTCATTCATTGCATTCATCTCCAACAAAGTCTAGCACCCTAGCAAGACCAAATCATCGACAATTGCATTCATCTCCGACAAAGTCTAGCACCCTAGCAAGAGATAGCTTTGAAAATGGATAAAATTTAGGAGACTTCAGTTCTTTAAGTATAGGGAGATTAGCAAAGCTTATTATGTCAAGTTATTGTTATGTAAATACTTGCTCATCAAATGGAAAGCAAGGGAGATTAACTCTATCGCACTAATTTTAGAAGCATCTCAAAATTCATAAGATGCAATAGTATTAGAGAGCCATGTAATTTGGTAGTTACCAAATCAGCAAATCTTTAGGGCATTTCAAATTTAGGATTTTCACTTCCCCAAATTTTTTGTAAGAAATTATGTGGGTGTTTAAAAATTTAGGTATGGGTAAATGCAAGAGAGGGGTATTTTGATATTTATGGTGAATTGGAAAACCCCTAACTCTCTAAAGTCATGCGACATGTAGGACATACGAGTTCACTAACTCTCTAAAAGTCATGTGACATGTAGCACATATGAGTTCCCTATCTGTCTTAATGAACTCATGACTCTTAATGAGAATTAAAGAGATTAATTGAATTTGAAGTGATATAGGTGTCAATGGGGAGAAACTTCAAATTTGAAATAGCATACATGTCATGTTGTTCTAGGGAAACATTGCATGGAGGAAGAACAATGTCACGCCATTTGTAGTGTCGCATTGAGATGCTTGGACAATGGAGTTCCAATGATAGTAGTTAGAGGCATTTTGGCCATTACTCATAGACTACTCTCCGACAGTCAGATTTCAGGTTTAGGGTACTGACTTCATGGCGGGGCCCATCGTCACTTGCACCGTCCGTACCGTGTTGTGTGCCGTCAGCGGGACCATTGGGAGGAGACCTAGGTCAAAATCAGGGGTATAAATTGGGAGTGCAGCTCCAGAGAGCTCACTTCTTTGATGTTGAGCCTTTGAGTTCCTAGCTAGAGTGGACAGAAAGCCGGCGAGCATCACCTGGAGTCTCTTATCTAGAGTGGGTGTGGCTTGACTATAATCAATGCCCTGTTGTTGGCAAGTTGTTGAGGATCAGATCAAGTATTGATATGAGTTTGATTGATTTGAGTGGTAAACAATCTGATTACATCAGAAAAGTGAGTCAGGAGAAAATTGGGTGCAGGAATTGTGAGTGTTGGTGGTATCTCCAAGCTTGGTGGATCGTGGTGTTTGGATTGAGTACTTCAAATTTCCCTAAGAAAGTATGTGTGAGGAAGCGCTGGCAAATTTAGAGCCAAGGAAGAAGCAATTTTCAAGCGGTAGTTGTGATTATGAGCTCAGGACCAATTTGTTACAAGTTGAGCTCAGAAACTAAAATTGAAGGTGGAGTTGGGAGCAGATTCTCACAAATTGAAGATTGGACAAAACCAATTTTTCCAATTTGGCTCAAGTGAAGAGTTAGCTGAGGATTTAGTGGTCAGCCATTTTTAGGGATTTACGTCAAATTTTACGTCAGATTTTGTGAAGGAGTTACGTCAGATTTTGGCAAAAAGAACTTGAAACCGATCCCTGGTGATCCTCATAGCTCAAGAAGTAGATAGGTACTCAAATTATGTCAAATGCCAAATGGTGGCAGAGTCAGTCCCGTGTTGATTTATGAGATGGAGGGTTGTTGTTTAGCATTCTTGTGATTGGACCCCCTCCATTCTTTGCTTTGTGTTTGTGCACCATGTTTGTGTGAGGTGCCTTGAATTTTGAGCGTTAATGCTCTAGGGTGCTCTCGATAGTGAGGCTATAGTGATGATCAGTCAGACTATCTTTGTTTCTCTCCGGTGAGGTAGGAAATGATGACCTAAAAACCATGAGAATGCGTGTTGTGATGGCAGGTTATAGGTCGCACTTGCCCCTAGTGTAGTTGTCTCAGTTAGAGTCACATTAGTGGACAATGTTCCGTTAGTTTTGGCACTTGGTGGTGCTTGGTTGGTGTTGGCATTTGGTGGTGCTAGGTTGGTGGTGGCACTTGGTTAGTGTTGGCACGTGGTGGTGTTGGCACTTGGTGGAGTACTTGCGGTTGTGACTTGCGGTTGCAGTTGGTGGTTTCGATTGCGGTTACTTTGTCACGACGGAGTTCTTTGGGGATTCTAGAGGAGATAGCCCTGCAGTACACAGTGGTTTTACTCGGAGTGGTGCTCAATATCAGCATGTATCTCAGGTCCTAGTGAGGGAGGAGATTGACTCTGAGTTGGAGTTTGACACAAGAGCTAATTGAGTTGAGAGTGCACTTGGTGTGTCCGCACGGTTGTTGTGGGACATGGACAAGATTTATAGAGCATCCAAAGGCTATAGGCGTTACTCTGGTACAGTGGGTACTATTGTGTTGGATGACTTCATCCAAGAGTTTGATAGTTGGTGTGATCTACAGTAGATGCGGAATCCAACTTTGTTCACACCTTTCATGGCATGAAGGGGTTGTTTCAACACGTGAAGTGAAGGGGTTGTTTCAGCACTTAGAGGGTCCACCAATGGACAACTACCATGAGTTCAGGAGAGCTCATTTGGAAGAGATTGAGTTATGGAGACAATATTGCTCTCCAAACTATGTCCCTATCACTTCAGTCTTGGTGGCCACAAGTAGATCGGCTGTACCTACAAGTTCTAGCTCAAGTAGTGTTGGTGGAGCTAGTGGAGGTGCACTAGCTGAAGATAGTGTTACTACGAGTGGAGGTACCATTGCAAGAGGTGGTGTGGTACCAGGGTTTAATCCCATGGTTGAGTTCTTCTTGTGTTTGAGGTAGAACTACCAAGGAGTGCAGATTGACAAGCTAAGGAGCTTGCAGGAGTTCCAACGGAAGGCTAGAGAAAGCCTACGTGAGGCATACACTCACATGAGATGGCTGATCAGCTTCACTCAAGGAGTTACTGAGGCCCAAGCAGTCCAATTTTGGTATGGGATACTGGACAAGGAGTTACGACGTAGAGTTCATGATGCTACATTGTTGTAGGCTACTTCGCCTACTTTGGCAGTGGTCTCTGGTTTGGCTGAGCGTATTGAGCTCAACATGGTAGAGGAGAGGGTGGTGACATCTGGATTTGGTAAGGAGACCTCATCCACGGTTGTGACTTCTTGTAGAGTGCATCAAAGTGCACCACGCCCAGTTGGTTTTCAAGGACAAGGTGGACAGCCTAGATCCTATGGAGCGAGTGGAGGGCCTAGTGGAGTTAGACCCTTGCCTTCATTTTTGGGTCAGCAATAGCCAGTGAGTGGTGATGTTGCTTGTTGGACTTGTAGTAGACCTCACCATAGGAGAGAGTGTACTCAAGGCAGTGGACCTGATACCTCTGGTGCATCACAGCCAGCACAGAGGCAGTGTGAGCATTGCCACAGATTTGGTCACACTAATGATTGGTGTTTTGACCTACACCCATAGTGTGAGCATTGCCACAGATTTGGTCACACTAGTGATTGGTGTTTTGACCTACACCTAGAGTGGTTAGGCTGCTATGGCAGGTAGTAGAGGAGCTCTAGTTCATGGAGGACATGGTGGTAGAGGTGGTGGTAGAGGATCTACACCTAGTAGGGTGCAATACCTACCCTTACTTCTGATATAGCTATGGCTACTCGGATTGAGCAATTGGAGCAAAGATTGGCTAATATGGCTATTGCTCAGAGGAGATCAGATTTGGGTGTTGAGGCTTCCACTTCATATGCTAGTGATAGAGATGTTTTGGATTTCATGTGCGGAGCAGCACAGGTGGATGCATCTGCAATAGTGACTAGGAGTGCAGTACGTGCTCTAGAGCCTAGAGGAGCATCAGTGGAGTTGCCCACAAAGAGGAGAGGTTGGGAGATAGGTCAGACTTCCCTAGTCTTTCACACTATATGAGGCATTGTAGATGACATCCATGGTTCCTAGATGTCCCAGTGTAGGTGTGGTAGGTGGTGATGGAGTGCATGATGGACTACTTGCTAGTCAGTCACCTACTACTACACAGACTAGCCAAAAACAAAGGATGCCGCATAATCAGCTGAGCCGCCCCCAACATCTAGCATGATGTTGGGGGTGGCTCAGCTGATTATGCGGCATCCTTTGTTTTCGGCTAGTGATATGTTTACATTGGGAGTTGACCCAGCCCTAGTGTTCTGGTTGGCTGCCATGCTTTGTGAGAGTAGGGATAATGCGGTTCCTACTACTAGGGCAAAGGTGGTTGGTAGTGGAGCTGACTTGGTTGAGGAGCATGGGATCCGTTCAGTGACCAATGGTTTATGGTAGGCAACAGCGGCTAGACTGGAGGAGTTGCCAGCTAGACCGGCCTTTGAGAGAGCGCGGTTCACACTTGGTGTTGTCTTATTGGATAACCAGAGGGGGATTTTCCGTTTGGTGGGACCTTTAGGGAAGGTCTATACACCATAGAGAGTCTTGTTAAACTCTGGTGCGTAGCCCCTTATGTTGGGAGAAGGCAATAGTGGTTGGTTTGGAGTTACGGAAGACCAATGTGGAGAGGTGTCCATTTCAGACCTAGATATATCTAAGTGGTGGTTTGACATAGTACATCACACGTGGGGAGCTTGTTGTCCAAGTTCAGCCTGGTCATCCAACTGATAGCTCGGTGGTGAGAGCTCAGGCTCTCAATAGTTGAGTCATATGATGTGCTAGTTGGGGGAGCAGTGTTATACCCCATGGATTTCAGTATTGACTATTGGGAGGAGATAGCCTTTTATAGACCTGGTTGGCAGTCTGGTGAGGGACGGGTATGTCACCTACCAATACGCTTTAGTAGTGGCAGTCTTGGCTCACTATAGTCCGGGACCATGGCAACATCAGTTTTAGCTTTCAGTGGTGCAGTTACTTGGCCTGGTGATTTGTTGGAGTGGAACACCCATGCAAAGGATACTCCAGTACCAAAGGAGATCACTCGGATTTGAAATACAAGTGGGATTGTTCCATCTATCTTGGATATTCCATTGTGGAGTTCCGAGGAGGTGTTGCAATAGCATGCAGATCAGTTGGTGCAACAGGCTTGGAGTAGAACCTTCATACCATCAGGAGATGAGTGTGAGGATGAGCCTCCAGAGGTGATTTCCTTGACACCTCTGGATACCACACTCATTGCTTGGCAGTATCCTGTAGAGGGGATATGTCTATTGGAGTTGTTTGGTGGGATTAGCACGGGACTAGCTGCGGTGCTATAGGCGGGAATACGAGTACAGAGGTACTTGTATGTAGAGAGAGATGAGACTACTAGGCATATCTCTCTACATCATGTGGCACACTTGGCCTATCAGGATCCGGAGTTATTACTGATGTCAGCAGTCAAAGGTTACTAGAAGGCCCTACTAGTAGACATTTCCTTATTGGGAGCGCATGACCTAGAGAGACATGGGCCTATTCACTTGGTGATTCCTGGATGGCCATGTCAGGGACATACACGTGCAGGCCACAGTTTGGGTCTTTAGGATCCTTGTTCTAGTGTGTTTTGGGAGATGTTACGGATACTATAACATCTCCAGGTTCATTAGTCTATTTCTCTAGCTTACCTTTTGGAGAACATGCCTTTGATGGATGATTCTTGCACCAGAGTGGTGGCAAGTACACATCAGGTCCATTCTTGGATGGGACCTACTATATTGTTAGATGCAGCCAGAGTGGGATCACGGGCTCATCATCTTTGTCTTTGGTGGACGAACCTTTTACCCAGAGAGGTTTTACAATGTGCTTATGATGGGATTCAGCAACTTCAGCACATCCTTGTTGATGACATCTTGGATGTTGGGCATTAGTCTCAGATAGTGGTAGTGGCTGATAGGTCACCTATGGCAGTGGTGAACCTAGTTGGACAGCCTAGAGCCGCATTTCCCACACTCATGAGTTTCCTAGGCTCTCATGCGTTTTGAGAGGGAGGACCTGGACTTGTTTGGGACTCACAGTTACAACAATTGGTGGAGCCCAACGTTGATGAGAGAGAGTGGGCGATGGGTTTTTGCACCGGTATTACCGCTATTCTAGCATTGTCAGAGGCATCCAGGCATCAACTGTTAGGTCAGGCTATGGACCTAAACTGTTTGACCTGGATTGTGAGCCTTGGCTTGGCAGAGCAGCGTAGGATGCGCTTGATAGGCATCACTACTTGGACACTTGTGAGCACTGTGCCTATCGAGACGATTCAAGCACATGCTGGGGGCAATGGACCGAGTGGACATGGTATTCTTGGGACACATCCAGTAGCTACTAGGGAGAGTGGTCTACTTGGAGTCCATCCAGGTGAGCTTGGGCTACTTGGATTACACCCATGGTCCACATGGGATGCAGCTAGAGGACGTGTGGAGCTTGCAGCTAGAGTGGAGGGAGTTTTTCACAAAAAGGTTAGGACTTCTAGTGGTCGAGAGCATAACACTATTGCTTCCAAGGGCCCAGTGTAGTAGCCAGTCAATACATCTTCCACTCCTACTATAGTTACAGAGGATACTTGGGAGCCAGATCTTGGACCCAAGCTTACTGGAGAGGAAACACGGAGGGTTTGGAGTTCTTGAGGAGTCACACGAGTTTTTTTACCTTCAATATGAAGGATTTGGGTGCTCTGAAGGGACCTAGTATACGGATTGAGCTGACTAGCAATACACCAATTTTCTAACGTCCTTATCGCTATAGTGATATAGAGAGGACATTGATTCGGAGCCGGAGTAGTGATCTTTTTGAGGCTGGTTTGGTAGAGATTTCACACGGAGAGTATGCGTTAGCAACAGTGATGCCAGCCAAGAAGGATATGCATGGCAACTATACAGATAGGCAGATGTGTGGAGATAACAGTCCTATCAACCGACAGACCTGTAACACCCATTTGTGCATGTGTGTGGTATTGTGATATTTAGCTTGGTATTACAAGTACTTAAGAGATATTATTTATATAGAGATAAAGGATGGTTCTATATTAGTCATGGTTAGCTAAAGTTAGTCATAGCTAAGATAGATGGGACCTTACTTTAGAGGAAGTAGGAAAGATGAGCACCACTATTTTGGATTTTAGTGTGTTGACTTGGTATTATTCCTAGGTGTTTGGCTTTGGGGAAAGAGTTGAGAACTCTTGGGCCCGCAAGCCTTTTTGTTTTGGATTCTTCTTTAGTCCAAGGATAGCCCATGTGAAGGAATCCTTGCTTTAGTGGTTGGGTCAAGATAAGGGGAATATGCCCATGTGAATGGATATTCCTTTCTACTTTTTGACTTTACTTGACTTTTAGTCTAGTAACTTGAGTTACTACGGTAATTAGTAACTTTGGTACGTAACTATTTCACAAGTATATAAACAAGGAGTGAGGAGGTACTCATCATCCTTTCATTTGCAACTATCTCTCTCTCATTGAGTTCTCTAGTGAGCAATGTCTTGAGTCTTGGAGTGTTAGCCTTGGAGGAGTATGATGGAGTTGGGGTTCCTTGCCTTCTTAGTCCATGGTGCGCTACCATAATAGCCATCAGAGGTTCATCCTGAGTGAGAGACAGGCCGGCTCACATTTTTGGTTCCGTTGCCGGGACCTCTCTAGAAGGCAAGATAATGTTCCGCGTCCAATTCTACATTAGGCAGAAGGAGGCTATGAGAGCTCACTTGGAGAGAACATTAGGAGAGGAGAGGGCTGAACTTATGTTAGAGAACCAAGATCCATTTGTATACCCTGTAGTTCATTATGATGTCTTTGAGGTGATTTTGTACATCTTGTACACATGAGAGGAATTGGAGAGATTGTGGGAGGTGGATTGCAGATTTTGGGGATTAAGGTGATTTTGGGCAAAATCTCAAGTTTGAGATCTGGACTTGAGATTTCTACACATGATAGCTTGGGTTATCTTTCAGTTAGCACACTTGAAATTATTGAGAGAGCTTCTATGCGCACTGGGCTAGAATTTTTGAAAGTTGATAGGGTAAAGTGCTCCCGCAACTGCATGCTCTCTGGAAAATTGTACAGAGTCTGCCATTTCTTCAATTTTCAGTGAATTGTCCTGAAAATTTCCAAGAAAATTCAGTGCATTGTATCCTACCTGCTGCCACAAAAATTAGAGAGAGATCGTTTTTGCGCAGGGCGTGATGAGTTTTTGAAGTGAGGGGGGTGGTTTTCAGACCAAATCTGAAATATGGGTGCTGAATAGAAAGGTGTCTAGGCCAAATGGCTCAATGAAAAGATCTGAAATTTTGCAGGGAGGGACGCCCTGGAGTTGTGATCAAGTGTGCAAAATTTCAGAGGACTGTGACGTATTGGTTGGGATATTTGAATGACATTGTGAGGAAGGGTCAATTCTGCAGAGTGGAGATCTCATGCATGAGAAGCTTGAGATCAACAAAAAGCATGTTTGAGTGTTTAGATTCATCTTGGGGAACATGGAGAGTCATCAAGAGTGGAAATTGAGATTATGCAAGGTTCCCCAAGGGTTTGAGGTGATTGTAGGGGTGGATTTGAGGAAAAGAGAGTTTACAATAGAATTTGAAGAGAGTGTTAAGAGGATCCAAAAACCTACACCACTTGGAGGAAAGAGTGAGTCTAAGTGCTTTCTATGTGGAGAGAAGGGACATAAGGCAAGTTCATGTCCATTGACCTTTGAGAGCAAGAGATTGAGGGAAAGGAGAGGCTTACTTGACTTGGGTTTGCATGTTGGACCTTCTTCACCAAGATTGGGAGGGAGAAGATCTAAGACCAAAGAGTTGTGTGAGGTTTGTGGAGTTGAAGGACTTCCAAAAGGACATGAGTGTAGTGGAGTAAAAGCACTTTTGGAAACTTTGGTGAAGGATCTTGGAGAGAGTCTTAGTACAGCTACAGAAATACTACCACCTTCATCAGCTAGTTCTCAAGATTAGTGATGGAGATAATCTTTCAACTTATGGATAAACTATCCATGAGAGTTAGATTAATATGCACTCTAGGATTTGATGTTGCTATAGAAATCTTGGAGCAACCTGAACCTTTTGTGTTCCCTAGAGTGTATTATTCTCAGATGGTGTTAGTCATGTATATACTCTATTAGTAATAGAGTGAGAGAAAAGAAAAGAGAAAAAAAAAAAAAATTTTGAGAGAAAAGAAAGATAGTGAGGGGTTAAGATGGGGAAACTTCCGGTTTTCTTTGGCAAGGATGGAGAAGATGTGGAGGCCTTTGTGAGAGACTTCAAGAGAGCTTGCATAGGAAACAATGAGAGGAGGAAGAATGAGTGGGCCTCATTATTACCAGATTTCTTTGAGGATGCAGCACTTACATGGTATGAGTCAGAATACCAAAAGAGAGAGAGGAGAGAGGGGGAAGAGGAGTCTTGGGAGACTTTGACTTCAGCACTCATTGAGAACTTTCTTCCTGATGAGAGTTATGAGAGATTGATGAGTGAGGTTACATTTCTCAAGCAAGGAGATGGAGAGAAAGTGAGAGTCTATGTGGAAAGAGTGGAAAAATTGGAGTCCAGATTTCGCATAGTGTTGAGGAAGGGTGGGGATGATGTGGAGACTACAATGATTGGCATAGGGGCCATGCTCACCAAGAATTTTGTGGGAGGATTGAGACCACAAATTAGAAGCAAGGTGAGATATGAGAAACCTTCTTCCAAGGTTGAAGCTATCAAGATCGCAATTCGTATGGAGGAGAGTTTGGAAGGGGATGAGAGTGATTTGGTGGTGAAGGAGGTTGTGCATCCTCCTCAAGGCTACAAGTATGGTGGAACTTCTGATACTTTGGTGACAAGGGTTGCACCACAAGTAGTAGTTGCTCCAGTTCTTGCACCTCCACCAAAAGATCCACTCCAAACCATCACAGAACAACTTGCGGATCTCAAGATCAATGTGGTGCAATTATGGGAGAAGAGAGAGGTGGATCAGAATGTAGGGAGAGGGCCTAGGAGTTATGGAAACCATCCATATAGAGGAGGCCAACCAGCCAACAATTTCAATGATAGAAATTGTTTTGGTTGTGGGGGAAGAGGCCATATCCAAAGGAATTGCCCAAATTCCACTTACCATGGAGGAAGGGGTTATGAGGGAGCCAATAGAGGGAAAGAGGGAGGTAGTGAAACCCAAGTGGCTCCTAATCCCAACAAAGGTAAGGGGATAGCATCCATAGATGTGGTTGAGAGCAAGTATGAGAAGGGAGAGTGCTCAAACTCCAAGGGTCCTAATTTGGAGCTTTTGGCACAAGAGAAGAAGAGAGCTCGTTTTGCAGAGGATGTTCACTCTTCTCAAGGATTTACTTCAAGCAAGGATACTCCTATGTCTACTAGGAGCACTCGCACCTCAACACCATCAACAACAAAGACTCCAAGGAAGAAGTTGGGGATGGAGGACTTCTTGATCTCCAAGCAACAATGGAACTACAATGTGTTGGAGGATGTTGGTAGTCACAAGGCTAACATCACAGTGGGCCAATTAATTGCTTTGAACCCTACCTTGAGAAAGGAGCTTAGAGGTGGTTTGAGTTCTACAAGGAGCAAGAAGAAGAAGAAGGCAAAAGTTCCAATATCAATGGGGGTGGTGGATGCCAAGCCAGCACCATGGGAAGCTTGTGAATATGCCTCCAAGATTGATGTGAGAGTGAATGGTCACAACATCAAGGATGCATTGGTTGATGGAGGATCAGCAGTGAATGCCATGTCAGAAAGGTTGATGAAGAAGTTGGGTATGATACCCTCAAGAGCTTCAACATTTGTGGTGAGCATGGCAAACAAGCAACAAGTTCGACCAGTAGGAGTGATGGATAAGGTGGTAGTTTCAGTTATGGGAGTTCAAAATCTCATGACTTTCCAAGTCTTGAAGGATTCAAGCTATGACTTACTTCTTGGGAGGCCATGGTTGAGAGCAGCACGCACAACTGATCGATGGCACAAAGGGTACTTAAGGATTGGGCCATCAAACCATAGAGTCACTGTTCCTGTGACTAACACCACCAACACTTCACATTCAGATACCCCATCTTCTGATTATTGGGAATCAGATTCTGAAGAAGGAGCTTCAGGTGTGGACACAAGCATGGAAGAGGAGACTTCCACGGAGGAGGATGAATCTGAATCTGATTCAGATGTGTATCCCTTGTGTGCTATGGATTTTGCACCTAAGCCAAAGGTTTTGAAGGACCCAGATAAATCACCATTGACACTTGAGGAGGTAGAGAGAAGGTTATCTACCCTCAAGTATGGCCCAAATGTTACCAAGGAGGAGAAGGTGAGATTTGAGGAGATTTTCCGCAAGTTCATCCATGTGTTTGCTTTTAGTTACAAGGATTTGAAGGAAGTCACCTTGGAGGAGCACAAGATAGAGGTGGAGTCACATGCAAGACCAATCCGCCAAAAGCAACGTCGCATTAGCCCACCAATATCTTTGGTTGTGAAGGAGGAGATTGATAAGCTCAAGGAGGCTGGATTTATCTTTGAGGTGGAGAATTCAGAATGGGTGTCTCCAATTGTCATTGTGAAGAAAAAGAATGGCAAGCTTCGGGTATGTGTGGATTACAAGAAGCTCAATGCTGTTACCAAGAAGGACTACTACCCATTGCCATTCATTGATGAGATCTTGGAGGAGGTTGCAGGTCATGAGAGGTACAGTTTTGGAGATGGTTATAGTGGATATAACCAAATCAAGATTGCACCAGAGCATCAACAACTCACCACATTCACCACACCTTGGGGAACTTACGCTTTCAAGGTCATGCCTTTTGGGCTTTGCAATGCTCCAGCCACATTCCAACGGTTCATGAACAAGGTATTTGAACCTTTCATTGGGAAATTTGTGAGAGATTTCATTGATGACTTTTGTGTCTATGGGAGCAAGGAGGAGCACTTTGAGCACCTAATCAAAGTCTTGCAACGCTTGGATGAGGCAAATGCATCACTCAACCCAGAGAAGTGCATTTTTGGATGTGAAGAAGGTCTACTTTTGGGGCACATCATCTCCAAGGATGGAATAGCAGTTGATCCTGAGAAGGTGAGGAAAATCTCAGACCTTCCATTCCCTTCAAGCTTGACAAAGTTACGCCAATTCTTGGGAATGGTTGGGTACTATAGGAGGTTCATCTTCTCATTTTCCAACAAGGCTTATGCATTGACCATCTACATGAAGAAGGGTGTAGATTACATGGTGATTTTGGAAGACAAGGAGGCTCTCAAAGCTTTTGAGGAGCTCAAGCAATCCCTTGTTGTAGCTCCAATTCTTGCTAAACCTGATTGGAGTAAGCCTTTCATCCTCTACACTGATGCTTCTAATGTAGCTATAGGATGCACTCTTAGTCAATTAGACCAAGATGGGCATGATCATCCAATAGCTTATGCTAGTAGGCAGATGGTTTCAGCAGAGAAGAACTACTCTGTCACAGAGAGAGAAGGGTTGGCAGTGATCTTTGGTCTCAAGAAGTTTAGACACTACTTGATTGGAGGGAAGGCCACAATTGTCACGGATCACAAGGCTTTGAAGTACATCTTCAACAAGCCTAATGTTGAAGGGAGACTAGCAAGGTGGATGATTCTCTTGTCTGAGTATGACTACACAATTGAGGATAGGCCAGGAAAGAAACATGCAAATGCTGATTTGTTATCTAGAGCCTATGATCATGATGGAGATGAGCCAGTAGATGATTCCTTCCCGGATGAGGAGCTCATGACAATCTCAGTCACTCAAGAGGTTCCAATGGAGTACAAGGAGATTGTGGATTTTGTGACAAGAGGTAACTATCCAGAAGGGATGCATGCTAGGGAGAGGAAGGCCCTTGCAGCAAGATCTAGACCTTACACAATGGTGGATGATATTCTTTTTCACCAAGGAGCAGATGGTCTACTTCGAAGAGCAGTGGGTAAGGAAGAGTTTATCCTACTCATAAAGGAGTTTCATGAAGGTTTAGTATGTGGAGGACACTTTGCAGGAAAGGTGACTGCTTTCAAGATTCTAGATGCAGGTTACCATTGGAGAGGGATTTTCAAGGATTGTCTTGATTATTGCAAAACTTGTCATGTTTGTCAAGCTTTTGCTAGAAAGTCTACATCCACTCCACCACTTAGATCAATTCCATTGCTAGGACCCTTTGAGAAGTGGGGAATTGATTTTGTAGGACCTCTCAATAGAACCCCAAGGAACAATCGGTACATTGTGGTAGTTACTGATTACCTTACCAAGTGGGTTGAGGCTAGACCATTGAGGGACAAGAATGAAGATGAAGTGGGTAGATTTCTTTATGAACGCATTATCACTAGGTTTGGATGCCCTTTGGAGTTGGTTTCTGATAGAGGAGGAGAGTTTACTTGAAGCATTACTACAGCCATGCTACGACATTTCTCTATCACACATAGAGTAACTACATCCTATAAGCCAAATTCCAATGGCTTGGCAGAGAGAACCAATCAGACCTTGTGCATGATGTTGGCCAAAGATGCAGAAATGGAGGGGGCTAAACATCATTGGGACAAGAGGATTCATGCAGTTTTGTGGGAGTATAGGACAACCATGAAGACTTCCACTGGATATTCTCCATTCCAATTGGTGTATGGTATTGAGTCTACCTTACCTATTCACTTTGATCTTCCTACCTTCCAAAGCATTCATAGGAGATTGAAGAAAGCACAAGGAAGTGATGCAGAGAAGTCAAGGAAGGATCAACTCATGGAGTTGGAAGAGGCAAGAGCAGTTGCTATGGTTCGAGTGGAGCAAGCCCAAAGGAAACAAAAGGAGAGCTATGACAAGAGGCAAGGCAAGAAGAAGGTGGAGCCTTTCAAAGAAGGTGATTGGGTAATGTTGTTTGATTCCATTCGATTCAAGAGAGTACAAAAGAAGTTTTTGCCTAAGTACTTTGGACCTTTCATAGTAGAGAAGGTGTGGGGAAATTACACTTATGATCTCAAGGAGTTGGGAGGAAGACACTTTGATAGGATTAACCATGATAAGTTAAAGATGTACCATAGAAGGTAGAGAGACCTTCACTTTGAGGACAAAGTGAAAACTTAGTCCGGGGGTAAATGTAACACCCATTTGTGCATGTGTGTGGTATTGTGATATTTAGCTTGGTATTACAAGTACTTAAGAGATATTATTTATATAGAGATAAAGGATGGTTCTATATTAGTCATGGTTAGCTAAAGTTAGTCATAGCTAAGATAGATGGGACCTTACTTTAGAGGAAGTAGGAAAGATGAGCACCACTATTTTGGATTTTAGTGTGTTGACTTGGTATTATTCCTAGGTGTTTGGCTTTGGGGAAAGAGTTGAGAACTCTTGGGCCCGCAAGCCTTTTTGTTTTGGATTCTTCTTTAGTCCAAGGATAGCCCATGTGAAGGAATCCTTGCTTTAGTGGTTGGGTCAAGATAAGGGGAATATGCCCATGTGAATGGATATTCCTTTCTACTTTTTGACTTTACTTGACTTTTAGTCTAGTAACTTGAGTTACTACGGTAATTAGTAACTTTGGTACGTAACTATTTCACAAGTATATAAACAAGGAGTGAGGAGGTACTCATCATCCTTTCATTTGCAACTATCTCTCTCTCATTGAGTTCTCTAGTGAGCAATGTCTTGAGTCTTGGAGTGTTAGCCTTGGAGGAGTATGATGGAGTTGGGGTTCCTTGCCTTCTTAGTCCATGGTGCGCTACCATAATAGCCATCAGAGGTTCATCCTGAGTGAGAGACAGGCCGGCTCACAGACCAGGGCTGATCGGTATGCCATGCCTACACCGGAGGAGATTTTTGATGCAATTGGGCATGCAAAGGTCTTCAGTACTTTGGATTTTTGAGCAGGATATTATCAGTTGCCAATCAAGAAGGTGGATAAGTCCAAGACAACATTCTGGGCTATTGATCCTCATGACAAGGATGTGTTATATCAGTGGAAGTTCTTACCGTTTGGGTTGAAGAACACTCCTGCTGAGTTCCAAAGGGTCATGGATAGGATCCTAGCTGGATTGGATTTTGCTTGGTGCTATATTGATGACATTTTGGTCTATAGCACTATTGTGGAGGAGCATGAGAGACAATTGTTGGAGGTGTTCAAGAGTTTGAGATCTCATAGACTCAAATTACATCCTGGGAAGTGTAGGTTCTTCCATGAGCAGGTTGAGTATTTGGGTCACACTATCTACCCCGGAGGACTTGGTGTTCAGCAGACCAAGGTGGAGGTTATTGCATGTATTCCTTGGCCTACGGATGTGAGCAGAGTGCAAGCATTCCTTGGATTGGCAAACTTCTATTGCCGCTATGTTAGAGGATTTAGTGCCATTGCCAAGGCCTTGACAAAGTTGACCAAGCTTACACATGAGTGGTATTGGGGAGATGAGCAGGAGAGAGCTTCTGTAGAGCTCAAGGAGAGATTAACATCTGCTCCTATTTTGAGGAGACCAATCAGAGGACGACCATTTCAGGTTCATACTGATTGGAGTATGTTGGGGCTTGGAGCGGTGCTCACCTAGCATGGTGATGAGGGGAAGGAGTTTGTGGTAGCCTATGCTAGTCTCTCCAACAATTCAGCGGAGGCAAAGTATAGTTCATATGAGGAGAGTGCTTGGTAGCAGTTTGGGCAGTAGTACATTTCCGATGTTACCTATTTGGTAACCCCTTCACTCTCATCATTGATCATCAGCTGTTGAAGTAGTTGATGGAGTCCAACAAGCTTTCAAGGAAGCTTGCACGATGGGCTCTGATTTTATAGCAGTATGATTTCATGGTTGTTCACAGACCTGGAGTAGTGAACTATGATGTAGATGGGTTGAGTAGAAACCCATGTCCCAACCAATAGGATCAGACCGGAGTATGTTGGCATGGTGAGATAGATGAGGAGATGGTGCAAGGTTGGCATGCATCTGCCTTTCTATGTATATTTTTTGAGGCTTTGGTGGTATCTCTCTCAGTGCATACAAGAGGAGTTATTGAGGTCATAGATCAAAGAGTAAAGATATTGGTACAATTCAGCAAGATATTCATAATGATGTCTTAATGATAGACTATCTTTGCATTGGTGTTGTGGGTGGCAAAGTTGGGGCCAAGGAGAGAGATCATGTCCTTCAGCAAGCCAGATGGTTCAGATTGGAGGGTAGACACCTTTTGCGTGTATGGGAGGATGGTAGAGTACAAGTAGTACCACTTCCATCTCAGAGACCACAGTTGGTTCATCATGCTCATGAAGAGCTAGGACATTTTGGAGTCAAGCGTACATATAGCTTACTCCAAAGTCATTATTGGTGGCACGGTATGCAGACCAAGGTATAGCAATTTGTTGCCAGATGTGTGGTTTGTGACCGAGTTAGAGCATCATTCAATGCTCCTACACCACAATTACACCCATTACCTATCATGGGATTGGGTTATTGTTGGAGTTTGGACTTTGTTGGACCTTTACCGATGATTGTGAGACATCATTGGTATGTTTTGGTGATGGTGGAGCACTTCTCCAAGTGGATTGAGTTGGTGCCACTTCTTGACAAGTCTAGTGAAGGGACAGCTTACTCGTTCCTGGATCAAGTTCTTAGTCATTTTGGTGCACCAATTGAGGTTTTGACTGATCAGGGTACAGAGTTCTTGGAGGAGTTTCAGGTCTTGTGTGACAAGGCTTTGATTGATCACCGTACTACCTCCCGAGATCACCCTAAGGCAGATGGCTTAGCAGAGAGAGTGGTTCAGATGGTGAAGAGAGGATTGCAAAAGTATGGTTTGCAAAGAGGCCACTTGGGAGATTGGGATCTCCAATTACATTGGTTGGCCATGGGCTATTGGTTCAGCCGGCAAGCCTCCTTAGCATCCTTCTCTCCTTACTTCCTACTCTATGGATGAGATCCAGATTTACCTACAGCCATTCATCAAGATGCTATTGTAGTTTTGGACTTGGATGACCCAGATGTATGGATGAATGCATGTTCTCAGCGTGCAGAGAACTTTCAAAGAGTGATGCTGATGGCCTTTGAGAACTTGGCAATTGCTCATCATAGAGATACTTTACGCTATGCTACCATTCAAGGAGGAGGTTATAGACCCTTGATCCGTCGATTTCATCTATGAGACTATGTATATCTATAACATACAGCACCGACGACACTTGATGTTTTGACAGGCCACACTTGAGAGTGCGTGAGGTTTTGCCATCTGGAGTCCTTGTGTTAGAAGGACATGATGGTGTTGTTTGGAAGGACCATGTGCGCAATTGTGCGCCATGCCACCTCCCAAACATTGATGGTACTATGGACCCAAGCTTAGCACTTGTACGTGCAGGCTTGAGGTGTATGTTATGTGGCTCTTCTGGTGGAGTTGCTACTATATTAGTGTGTGATAGTTGTTCAAGAGGATGGCATATGGCATGTATGACTCCTCCCCTCATAGTGGTTCCTCAAGGATAGTGGTTATGTCCTAAATGTACTTGACCTATAGCTAGTTCATTCTTTATATGGTATAGATTGCAGACATGCAACTAACAATGGGGCTCCATAGCACCTGGCACATAGGAGATCTTTGCCCATCATAGGGTATACCATATACTTAGAATAGATGGCTATCTAGAGTTAGAGGGACCTAACCGCCAGCTAGGGGGTGATTGTGGCACTTTAGAGTCTATGTATGACTGATGTGTGAGTTGTGCTTCTATAGTGTATGATGTTGACAGCAATGTATGTTGTGTAGCGCTGTATATATGCACAACAAAAAAGAGAGAATTTCACATTTGTATTAACATTTTTTAAAATCATGCTAGTGAATTGATTTCTTTTGACAATCTTGGAATTGGGTTTTGAAGGTCTTGGAACACAAAGTATTATGCAATGTCCAAAGGAGAAGAAGTTTGGATGACTGGAGGAGGAGTTTCAATGGCCGAGGCAATACTAGTATTACTCCAATTAACACATCAAACTTAGAATATAATATGCAAGGATTGGAGTTTCATTTTATGCATCCCCATGTGACAATGATGCACTTAACTCCTAATTTACCCATGTGAGAGTGATGTAGGGTTTAGTTAAATTAGTGTGGACAATTTAAATTAGTGCAATTTCACTAAGAAAAAAGGCAAATCAATACCACATTGCAATACATGCCAATTGATGGTGAATGAAATAAAAAAAATGTATGGAGAGAAGGATTTTAAATATAAAAGAGGCCATGGACAGAAATATACTTGAATGGGAAGTGGTCATGGACAAAACTATACTTGAATAGAAAGAAGATGTGCACAATTAGACATAAGATGGAGCAATGATGAATTTGCACTTGATGAAAATGAGATAATAATAAAATTGTTGGATATTTGGTGGTAGGAGTGTAACTAATCAAAGTACCAAATTTTTGCACTGGATTTTTAGATTTCTTGACTCTTCCACATTCAAATAATTAGTTTAGATTGACTTGTGGTCTTTTTATCAATTGCTTGAGTTGATTAAAGAGCACGAGGTGTTTAGAAATGATGCACATAGAAATTTAGCAACAACTTATTGTAGCTCTCAACAAGTTTGGACAAAATAAAAATGGAGCATGCATGGCTAGGGGCATGAGTTTATGGAGCATCATTGCTAGTTCAACCATCAATTATACAGAAAGAGTCATGATGGCCATCATGTTTGTTCCTGGAAAGGAGGTAGTATGGCTTAATCAGGAAGAAAGATGAAGAATTTTCAAAGTTTTTTCCATAGGGGGATTTCTAGGATGTGTTGTATTGTAAAAAACCTTATTCCCTTTGACATAGAGGCCAAAGATCAATGGAGAGATTTATTTCAGTAGAAAAGGTTCATATTCTATTAATATGTAAGTTGTACTATATGACATGCTGAGAATTATCCATTTTAGTGCAAGTAAATCTCAAGAGTTTTACTTGTTCATGAATTTTAGCTACACTTGAACTTTGCTCTTGGTTTTTACTTCTCAATGTGATTTATGGTTAGTCCTTGGGTTATCATAGTACTTTTGTTTCATTAGTAGTCCTTGAAATTATATCAATTGAGTGATTTTCTTTGTTGTTTGATAGGGATGCCAAATTTATGTCATGACATGACTTGTAGCAAGAAGTATCTGATGTGGAATGATCTCCGGTAATGAGGTGAGAAAATTTCTGTCATCATCAAAAAATTTTACTATGAAACTCAAGGATGTCCTCATGAGTCACTTAGTCTCCTCATTGAAGCACACATGCATTGAGGAGGAAAAATAATTTAACAAATGGGTAGCAAAAGCTCATATATTGAATGAGCATTACATATGTGTGTTGAAGGGAAGATGGCATTCTCTATGCAAACTAAGGATTCAATTGAAGACCAAGAATAGATGCAACTTTCTATTGAAGTGGATATCTTCCTTCATTATTCTCCACAATTTCCTAATTAATCAATCGGACATGTGGGAAGAGTAATAAGAGAATGAGAGTGTAGATGGTGATCAAGATTATTAGATGATCTTGTACCACAAGAATTCTGCCCCAAGAAGAAACTAGATCCACAATTATGCAGATGTGTGTGGCATTTCATAATGGAAATGAGAATTTATGAACACCCAATAAAGTTACCAAATTCCAAATCCCAAATAATGATATTTGGGATAGTCTACTATGTGTCTTTTTTTTATGTTGGAATAGTCTCATCCCATCTATATCTATAACTCTGGATGTTTGATGGTCTTTCTTCTCTGGGTGTAAAACATGCATGTCAAGAGATGTCAATTTTGTTTTGGATGTTGGTTCACCTCAAGAGATGATTGAATATCAGGAATGGCCATTTGATCCAATCCATCATGTGTTCTATGTGGTCACCTTTTACTATTTGATCAAGAGGTGATGAATTCCATATGAATGGTGGCATCAATTATGTGGATAGCTTGGTTCATGAATGTTGTAGATTTCATGGTGAATAGCTCAATGCAATAAAATTTTAAGTGGGAGGAGTGGATGAGATATAATAAATCTTGTAGGGTTTATAGGTATATCTTTTGGAATTTAACAATATACATACTAGATTTTATGAATGAGTGAAAAAATTATATGAATTCATGGTTTTGAGTGCTTTGTTTGTATAAAAAGCTAAAGAGACCGGAAATAAATTCATTGACAAAGTAAGGTTTGAGAGAAATAGAGTTTTAAAGGCATGTCAAGATGAGGGAGTGAATTTTCTAACCTAGGGAGAGTAAGAAATCCCAATAAAACAAGAAGTGGGGAGGACCAAGAACAAGACCATGCATAGAGCATTCAAAGGGAAACATGACAAAGTGCATAGTTTACAAGGATTCAAATGAAGTTCAAGCAAAAAGGAAGGAGGGCCAAGTGAAAATCAAAGGCAAAGGAAGGCACATATTGCACACCAGCTAATAAATAATTGAAATTTGGGGAATAGGGTTTAAGTGAAGCACAAAGGAGAGATCAAGAGTGAGAGGATTTCAACTCACAGCATACCAAGAGATAGGACAAGAAGAGAAAAGCCCATCTAAATGGGAATAAGGTTTGAGGGAGGCATAATGAGAGATCAAGAGGGAGGGGCATTTGAAAGGATAGGACACTAACACAAGGAGGGTGAAGGGCAAAGAGGACCTGAAGGAGAGCAAAGAGAAGCATGGTTGATGAAATTCCAAATTAAGAGAAACGGTTGGATATGCCAAACATGGAGGATTTCAACAAAGTGATTTGGTTGATAGATTTCTACTTTGATGCTGACTTGGATCAAATGGAGTTGGTAAGATATGCATCAAGTAAGGAAGGCAATAGAAACAATTGGTGAAGTGGACCTAGATGCACTTGGGCTCAAAGTCACTCTTGGGATAAAATACCCTCTATGGGATGTAAGATTTCTTTGCAAACTTCTGCAATTTTAGCTTTCTATTTCTCAGTTTCTATTTTTGCAATTTCTTTATCAATTTTTGCAATTGCTATGGCTCTGTCAAATTCTGGAATTTAAGCTTTGTCTTTACAATTTTTATTTAAATGCATGATCTCAATTCTATTCAAAGTTTGTGATTGCTTTTTGTTTTTTAATGCATTGTCTACAACCATCTTTTAAAATTGCCATCCATGTTTCATCCCAACCCTATCTTGGCCCCAACCCCAAACCCTAAACTCTATCCCACCCCAAAAAACTTTGAAACAATCTTATCATTTTGAAACTCATCAATGACTCCCAAAATTCCTGAACAACCCCCCTCCTTGATAACGGTTTTGAACTAACTCCCTTCTTTAGGATAAAACCTCTCTTGGATGAACCCTCTCTCCCAAAAGAACCCCCTCCCAAGAAGGAAGTTCCAGATGAACACCATTCTTGTAAAAGGAGTTGCAAACCCTTGACATTTGTCAAAGGTTCCAAACAAACCCCCTTCCCCAAAAGCAGGTCCTAGACAACCCCCTCCCAAGAAGAAGGATCTGGACAAGCCCTCTTTCCATGTCAAGGGTTCCAAAAAAACCCCCATCCAAGAAGTAATTAACTATTAGTTGAGTATTGCTTTTCAGTTCATTTTGTCACTTGGGTGCCTCTAGTACAGAATCCTTAGAAATGCCTTAAGGTTCATTTTTTGCAAATAGGAATTGCCTTTAGTTCATTTTGTGCACAAAGTGGCATAAATTTGTTTATATAATAATTAACTACCAATTAAGTATTTCTTTTAGTTCATTAGTTAACTATCATGTTATTTCATTTTGTAAATCAGTTTAATATTACTTTTAGTTTATTTGTTCAATCAGCTTAGTATTGCTTTTAGTTCATTTTATCAATCAATTTAGTATTACTTTTAGTTCATTTTGTCACCCAAGTGCCTTTAGTACATAGAGCCTCTTAATACCCCATGCTTATTAATTGCTTGTAGTTCTTTTTTGCTTTCATTTCACAATAAGAACTAGGTGAAACGTGAGAACAAAAGAAGCACAAATATGAAATGACCATTTGGAGTGAAGAGTGAATTGTTCAAGTCACTCATGGCTTGATTGCCATGTCTTGTAGAGTTCACTGGGGACAAGACACTATAAAGTGATATCAAACCATATGTCCCAAGACTGAGGTCCCATGACAACCTCAAGGGATAGTCCAACTATAGTACCCAATTGATTGACATTTACAAGCTACCAAGAAATTTCATTACATTAAAGGCAAGAATGGGAGTATTATGTTCCAAGGCAGGACATGAGGCACTTGCCACTAAGAGCTCATTTTGTGCTTTTAGTTCACATTTTTTTTAATTTCACCTAAGGCCTCTTACCACCAAAAAAATTGGGCTATGAACAAGAAAAAATATTAGCTACTTGATGACCTATGAAACCATGGAGGCATAAAGAGTTGAGGCAGGTTGTTTGTGGTTTGTGGTTATGTAGCAAGTCATTGGTTGCACTGAGTTTGCTAGCACATGAGATGTGGGGACTCATTTAGGCACTATTTGCAGAAGACCATTTGCTTTGACTCTAGATGGCATCCAAGAGACCTTTACTTTGCCAAAGAGGAGTTTGGGGAAGAGGAGGGTTGTTCCTTATTCATGGGTGAAGGGTTGGTTTCCTATTAGAGACCTCACCCTAAGAAGATACCTTGCACAATAGTGGATGTACCCATCATGGCATCCATTCTTTCAGTTGTTGAGTTCACTCCTTGTCACACTTGTAGACCCAAGGTAGTGCATGGCCTCCTTGCTCTTCATGTGAAGAGCAAGGTTGAGTGCTCCATAGAGGACTATGATTGGGCAAAGTTGATGTTAGCAGGTGTTGAGGCAAAGTTGATATTTCTCTAAAAGCAGCTCACACACCTGGATGAGAAATGGTTCAAGATGAATTTTGTTGGACAGTTCCTTACTCATGTTTTCTTGGAGAGTGGCATTATTGGAGAAGATGAGGTTACATATGGACTAAATTATATGGATCGGAGGCACTTCTCCATGGTGCACATGAAGATGAGGATGAGCTTGAGGTAGAGCATGAGGATGATGTTTATGAGAGTGAGTGAGAAAGGTGTAAGAATGTTATATTGTGCAAAACCTCTTTGAAATGTGTGCATTGATGTTTATGAGTATTTCTTATGCTTCTAATGTCTTTGAGTTTTAATATGTTTAAGCATTTTGAAATCATACTTTCAATGCATCAAATCATTTTGATTTTTGTTTAGGTTCCTTAGGGTTAGATTATTAGATTCAGTTTAATAATTTAACTTTGTAAGTTAATATTTAATTTGTGTGCACAAGTCCCTCTCCTCATATTGTAGAGGAACCTTGGTTCAGCTGAGGGCGGTGTTTACCATGATACTCCGTTGGTGGAGGATCTTAGCCTACCCAATGGAGTTGTGAGAGCCCATGATCCTCCTTTTGAGGAGGACTCTATCTTAGAGGGTGGAATTTTGAGAGGAGATGAGGAGATATTGAAAATACCCATTTTTTGGTTAAGGTGTGAGGATAGTAGCTCATCAGTGGAAATTGAAGTTTGCATGAGGGAGTCCAACTTATTGGAGAAGGAGTGCCTTGTTCTTGAGAGGGAGAGAGATCTAGCAAAGTAGGAGAGTCAATTTAGGACCCTAAGAGAGTGCATGTGTATAGATCATAAGTGAGTTAGATAGGTCATGGTAGAGAGATGTGCTCATGTTGAGGATGCTTGGCTTGGTGAGGAGTTTTATCAAAGAGAGTTGTATATTACTATGGGACTATTAGAGGAGTCTTAGAAAGCTTATGAGGAGTCTAAGGGTATGAACATTCAAATAGGTGTGCACACTCAGACTGACTACATAGAAAGTGTCACTTGCCATACCCAAACCAGCCATATGGAGAGTGAGACTCAACTTATTTGATGTAGAGATGTAGTCCAATATGACAAAGACCAAGCCACATATACATGGAGAGCCTACCAGAGAGCCTAGTATGATTGAGTGAGATATGGATATTATGGCTTGGAGACCCTGTTCCTCACATGATCTTGCACCCTCACCTACTTTTCACATCCATCTGAGGAGATAGAGTGGATTGAGGCAAGGAGGATGATACTAGAGGGCAAGACTACGAGACTTACCCAATTATGAGACCATGACAAGAGCAAGACAATTCATTCCTTGCATAGTGTATGCTCATGAGAGGAAGAAGAAGATTCTAGTTTTGGATGTTGGTTGTCTTGTAGACATTATGTGGTATACGAGTCCTCTTTACACCAAATGGAGAGCCTCCATGGAGCAATAGAGTGGTCATCTTTTCCATGAAAGAGTACATTTGCATATGTAGCAAGGCTTGGAGTAAGAGAGTTTGTGGAGTATAGTTGTACATGGTTTGAGATTATCATTTGGACCAATAGCACAAGGGTGAGCACCTTCTCCAATACATGTGGATGAGGGGTTTTTACTTTCAAGATCACAAGGAAGCGGTTTATGACCTTGCTTGATGAAGAGGATGGTTACTTGGACACCAAGAGAGGTTTCATACATAGACCATATAATGCATTTACCGCCCTAGGTCTATCACTATGTGACATTTTGATAGTTGATATTGCATCCTTTCCTTATTGTAGGAACCATCACCATGGTATTATCCATCCGCCTCCATTTACTCCTTTTTTGACAAATAGAAGACACTTCTCTACTTTATTAGGAGACCCCTTGAGAGCTTTGTTACATAGATTTAGATTAGACACACACTCAACTATTGATTTCATGACAGATGAGTAGACTTCATGTCATCTTAGAGAGTACAATGCAGATCCATACGATAGTCTTGTGGTGTCAGTTATGGACCCTATATTTTCCAGTCTGAGTGGATTGGATGTAGATATATAGTCCAATATTTTTTCATGCACGCCTCTATAGACGGCAGGACAAAGCACTAGCATGTAGTGGACACTTGCTATGTGAGGAGACATGATAGCTTATGGTTCTCTTGCATTTAGTGTTGTGATCACTTGTACATATTTACATCCTCTTGCATTTCTCGTTATTTTTGCACATTTTATATTTATGTACTATACAATGTATATATATTTTATATTTATATACTATATATTTTATATATAATTTAAATATAGTATAATATTAAGATATATTTTTTTATATATATAAGGGCACCCATTCTTATATTTTTAGTTTATAAATTAAAATATCTCACCAAATATAGAAACAATACATTGTACATCTAAGTTAACTAGTGGAATGTATATATAATAGAAAACCTTAACAACCATCCTTCAACTTTCAATTTACTCTCACATTTATATACAACTTAAAAGACCTCTTTGAAATTTTCTAATACAATTAGTGTATATAACATACAATATAAACCACAACTCAACATCTTAGTTAATCTTCCATATATTTGATTTAAATTTTTGTATATTATATATTTCTACATTTTAAATTTTACATATGCTATATTCTACATGTGAATAAAAAATATTATTTTGATATATCAGATCATTTATATTTTAAACAAACATTTATATTCATAATTTAACCCTTATTTTATATGTTGCCTCCTAAACAAACCCTTTGCCCCCAAACAAACCCTTTGCCCCCAAAAAAAACCCTATTGGAATCCTACACTTTCAAACAAACCCCAAACCCCTATGCTCTCAAACAAACCCCTATCATTATGCACTCCAACTCAAAAAAACCCCACTACACAACACCTTGACCCAAACAAACCCCAAGCACATTGCATCCCTACTTCAACCAAGAAAAACCCCACCAAAATGCACTCACACCCAAAAAAACCTTGACAAGAATGTAGACCAACCTGAACAAACCCCCAACAAAACCCTTATTCAAGCCTTTTCTCAATCGGTGTATCTCAAAGGAGCCCAAGGGTTTAATTGGAATTGCAAGGTTGTAGGCTTTGTGTTTTGTTCCATATTCCACATCCGGTAATATCCATATCCCACATTGCTAAACTAGTAATATAGTTTAACACATATCACTAGTTGTAAATATCAAGCAAGATGAGAATAGTTGTGTAAATGCTTATAACAATAATTGTAAACAGCAAGATGAGAAGAATGGTGTAAACATGATAGATGTAAATAGCAAGATAAAAACTTTGGTGTAAATATTGAGTTGAAACATATATCTTATTCAGACCATCAGAAGAGTAACTTACAAATTTTTTCTTTCTTGAAACTTGGTGCAACTAATCGTTCATATTCAGGTCATAAACACAAATTTTACAAGTGTCTAAATTGGTAATCAAAAACCAAAAGGGCAATTGGTATCATTTGAATCCAACGGGATGGAGGAATCATATGGCACTAACAATTTGGGGGCCAATGGAAGGGAGTAATCTAGCACTAGAAATTTTGAGTCATGTGCAGAGCTTCCATATCCCACTAGGAGTGCCATTTAATACCCTTAGCATATAAAAATGTTCTTAATTTCATATGTTGATTTCCCTACTTGTGCTAATTCCATTGTCATCAATGCAATCTCTTTGATTTAGAATTACTCTTCTTAATTCTTTACCTTTCAACTTTTAATCTCATCTTCTCAAAATGTACTTTCTTCTCAAGCTCTGCCTTCATTACATTTTCTCCATCTTCCAAACTTGCTCTACCTCCATTTTAGCCAACCTGCATCTCTCTTTCTCTAGCTTCAAGTGACTCACTCAAGAGTTTTGACTGATTTGATATATCTTGGGAAAAATTTGACAATGTGGATTTTGATTTTATGTACAAACTCTTTTTCTCTTTCTTAATTCTCCTTCTTGCTCTTTGTCACCCGCCTCCTTTACATCTCCTACACCCAAGTCCCTATCTTGCATAGCCTCCTCATTTGGAGTAGTAGTACATACAAGCACATTCTACTCATTCAAAATTGACACTTGAACATGATTAGAATGAAAATAAAAATAATTGGAATACTATTGGGGTAGGATACGATCAAATGCTTGGGACTAAGGAGAAAAATAGTTGTATAGTGAGAAGTTGGTTGTATGGGATCTACTCTCATCTCCAGCAAAATCTCCTCCATTTTCATCTTGCCAGAATTGTTGGGTGCATGGAGTTACATGGGGAATGGTAAATGATTATGTACTAATCCCGAATGACAATAGAGTTCCCTTTACACAAGACCTATCTTTTGGAAATAAGCTTCTTATTTCTTGCTCAAGGCTTGGTGCTGCACAAATATTGACAAGGTTTTCCACTTCCACCCCTATTGTAATACTCCAAGGACATGAGAAGAGAGAAAACACAGATTTCACACTCAATCATCCGATCCCCCAAAGGAGCACCTTCTCTTTATTATATAGACAAAGAGGATCTCCTCCAAGGAAGCTCCACCATAGGATTAGGCACACAAATAGGTGACATGTCAGCAAGCTCCACCCTTGGATTACTTACTCAAATGGGTGATATGTCTATCTTGGTCCTATCTGGTTGGTCAAACAAGCTTTGACCAAAGGGAATATTTTAGGGAATCTTCCTGTAGGAATCTTAGAATGACATGGGTGAGGAAAGCTCTCGACAAGACAAACCAGGGGGAGGGAAGGCCAAACATTCCTCCATTGGGTTGAGAGGGGGGGGGGGGGAACCTGCACATTTTTGAGATCTAATTCATCCGTTTAGGCCTCCAAAATTGCCTTCAAAGATTTCAAGTATATTTTGGTTCCTACTCTAGAGAAGTAGGAGACTTAGTAGAAGTCCCCTTTTGGTGATACTTCTTTCTGATCTGTTTAGTCCATCATGTGTAACATTCTTCCATATGTTACCAAACCAATTCTCACCTTTAAATCATATGTCTAGCTATTGGTTCTAAGGTTTTCAAGTCTATTTCGGTTTCTGCCCTATTAGTAAAAGTACTATTTTGGTGATACTTTTATCTGATCTATTTTGACCATCATGTATAACATCATTTTAGATGTTACCAAACTGAATTTCACATCTAGATCATATGGCTAGCTCTTGGTATTACACCTATGCTAACAAGGGTCGAGAGAGATATGTTTGCTCTCCCTCCAAACATCCCATCCATTCTCTCATAATAGGAATAAATATGATTCAATTTATCAACAATCATTCTACACCCTCATTTTAGCTCTTTCTTTGTCAAACCTTCCTTTGTACATATATCCTTCTATTCTCAAGCATTTTTGTATGAACTCATGTACCTCACCCATTTCTTGTATAACCTTTTGTTTGTAATCAACTTAGGGAATCATTTCCTAAATTGCACAAGATGAGTGGCCATATAGCTAAAGGTGGTGCTTGTTTATACTTGCCTCTTGCTATTACTTCCTTGAATTTGCTTGAAATGTTCAAGGTGATCTAAATAATCTAAGATTTGAGCATAATGAGTAAAGCTCATTCTAAATCTGTCATCCACTCGTTTTCCTTTGGTTCCCTTGTGTGCTTCTCCTCTTGCATCTATCTTAGGTGTAGAGGAAACCATCTCCAATAGATTTGACAACTAAATTTCTCTTTCATGTATCAAGACAAATTTGAAGACAAGGAGAAACCACTAGGGATTTTAAAAGTTGTTCCGCCTCAACACAAAGTTGCTCAACCTCAATATATGCATATGTTTTCTCCATACTCACTCTAATTCTAAATCACACTGATCAACATAGACAAGACAGTTGGGTTCCAAGTTCTAAGAATTTCTCAAGATCACAATTTTTCTCCTAAAGGCTGCACACATAACTTCACTCTTCGTGCCTATGCCCTTTCTTTTGGTTTTAAAATTCATCCAAGTATTTAGCGATATCAACCCAATCCCATGCCATGAAATTGAAATCTGGTGCTGTATAACTTTCAAATCTGTCATTACCCGGTGAATGCGCTGTTCAAATCTTGCACCCAATTCAAATCCTTCTAATCACAATTCAAACCATTCCTGAGTATTTTTTTAATGTTATGTACCAGATACACATAGCAAGTTTTCCTCTTTCCTAATGTATGACATGTACCCATTTAGTTGTTATCCATAATAATTCTCAACTAATCTCACTCGCAATATTTACTAATTTTCACCCGTAAGCCATCCACAAAATGTGTGGAAGGGGATCTTGAAACGTCCCAAAAATCACCACCCTACCCGTTAATTTTTGTACAGATGTTTCACGTGAAGGGACCCCTTTTTAACTATACGGGGAATGCTAGAATGCCATAACTTTCCCCGTGACTTCTGAATTCTATTGAGGTCATCCCCAAGTAAGAGAAAGCTTTGAAAATAAATGGATCTTAGGAGCGGGCAGAATAATAACATGACGTGGGATTTTTTCTCCGAGCTTCGCTGATCTCTCGGTTTAGCGAAACTCGGAGAAAAAAACCCACTCAGATGTTATTGTTCTGCAGATGCTTGCGCGTTGAATCCAAAGCAAATTTCACACACTAATTTATAAACTTCTCATTGTTGAGAAGTTCATAAATTTATAAACTTCTCAATAATGAGGGTAAGAACTCATACCAAGCTTTGGCCACACAAACGGAGATCACGTACATAGAGAAAAACTCATTTTCGAAGCCATACGGAAATCCATACATAAGTTTAGTCAGCCAAGAATTCAACTCACGATGCGAATTTGTAACCGATTTGGTGGGTGCAAAGGCAGTGCTCGCGTAAGGGTAAACCATAATTTGCGGAAAAGCTTAGAAACTCTAAGTAAGTTTTGTCGTCCTTCAAAACATTTGCTCCGTCAAAACCCTTATGACAACAAACTTCCGGCTTTGTGCTCTAAGGGTGACCAAAACCGAAAACCAAATCCTTTTGGTTTATATATATATATATATATATGTGTGTGTGTGTTTGTTTGTTTAGTATCAAGATCTTCGAGTATGAAAGTAAGACATTGAGTACCAATTTTTTTTCTCACATCTAAACTCAAGTTTAGTATGTTATATCTTATATGCAAGCACTACGTTAGAAGCACTTCTAATGAAATGTTGGACTCACATTGTAGGTCTAATCTCTGTAGTAATTTCTAGTACTAATTGCCAGTGTATTATCAAGAAGGTAAATATCAAGTATTATATTTATACACCTTGTATGAATTCATCATGTTATCCATTTCAATATTTTCCTAATAAATGTTTTTTTCATAATTGTAGAATATCATTTTAAATTCACTAACAGATATTCTCTATTATTGTGAGTTCAAAAGAGAATAAATAGTTATATAGTTTCTGTTTACTTCACATTATCATTCTAAAAGAATAAAATGTGAAGAAGAATTTATTTTTATATGCTATTTTTTATAATATACAAATCTGGTGTATTTATTTTAATTATAAAATTGGCAACAGAAAAGGATAATGGAAAATGTACCCTAAAAAAATTCATTACAGATATTTATAAGCACAAATAAAATTCACAAATTCAAATAATATTGCTCGTCTTATGGTCACAATGTGAATGCTTTTTATAGTAGATATCTTATATCTTATAATTATTTTGGATGAAAATTATATAATAAAACTTAAATTATAATAAACTGGGGAAGTAAAATCAATAAGATGGAAAATCATAACATAGAATAAAACTATAAAATAGAATAAAAATCCTTTTAGATCCTAATTAACCATTATATACGCTGGATTGGATGGGTGTCTTAAAAAATGCTTGCATGTATTGAAATACATCTATTGATAGTGTTTGAGCTCTAAGGTAGGTTCAACTATCTGAAATAGTCAAACTTTTCTTTATAGAAAATTTCTAAATATTTGGCCAATTTCATATTATTGAGCTTTAGTAGAACCAAAATTAGAGCTACCTTGTATATAGAAAATTAAATCAGAAATATTATACTAAAATTAAAAAATTTATAATATTATAAAACCTTCAGATAATAAAATATTTATATTTTATTTTATAAATTTAAATAGGAATATTTAGTGGTTAAATTCTTTAGTAATCAACTTCCAATTGATTGAATATAGCTATTTAGATAATAAAAAAGAATTCTTAAAAAATAAAATAAATCAATCTCTACATGGATGAGACATATGAGGTAAAATGAAACTAAACCTTAATAGTATTGGTATAAGAATCACTAAAGCACGTCTTTGCTCTTGCTCCGACAAGGATGCAAGCTCTTGGATCCTAGCTCAATCGTGCATTAGGGCATTCCAACTTGCACTAGCTACCTTCTCTACAGCAATTAGATTCCGCCTAGGTTTGGTCCACCTGTTGCATCATTGTTACTCACTTGTGAGTGTGGTTCTACACTGAATGCAATAGCGGTCTACATGACACAATGTCCTTTTGGAGGACAAAGGATAGCTACCTATGATGCTATCAAGGACATAGTGTTTGCTATGGCAAGAAAGAGTGGATACCTTGCTTGGAAGGAGAGTTCATATGCTTTGTAAACAATACACGTCAAAGCATACTTATACTCAGTAGGAGATGATCAGGTGATAGTGGCAAATGTTGTGTTTATAGACCCTACACGTGATGTAGTTTTGGGACGAGTGATTACTCATCCCTTTTTTTGGATGGGTGGCAAGCAGAGTAGTAGCATGCAAGGTCTCCAAGTATAGGGGTATGTAGTGAGGTCACCTTTTTGTTCCTCTAGCTTTGGAATTATAAGGAGCAATGGATACGGCGTTTGACACATTTGTCAAGGAGTAAAAGAGCTTATCATATTAGACGTCAAGGGGTACCCTTCTCACTCTCATACTTTGTAGCATACTTTAGACAACATGTGCCCATTGCTCTACACAATGCATTGGTTGGTGAAATCCATAGGAGAGCAATCACACTAGGTGATGCTTCTTTGGATGCTCCAATAGATTGTAGACCTTACAATTTGCATAGCTTGGATATGTTAGGTGCAGTATGGTAGATTGCTCATATTGATACTATTGGGACCTAGCCCCATGGGTCTCCCATCCGTCATGTGTTCAAATTGGTTGATTTTTTCTATTCTTATGAAAGTTATATGATCAAGTAATTTCTTAAATGTATATACAAATTTATTACTTATTACTTATTATTACTACTTAATCTAAGTAGACAAATTATCTATAGTAAAGACAAATTTAATCAAAAGAATAGCTCAAATAAGAAATTTAATAAAGTTGAGTAATTTAGATTGCCTATCTAGATGAATATAGATAAGAATTATAATAAATTACAAATAGTGATTGATTTATCTTGAAAACAAACATATACATAGAGTTTAATCTAGATTGAAACTATAAGATCTAAATAAATTGGAACCAAGCTGTTATATATATAGCTAAAGATGGTAACTAGCTCAAGATGTATAAGTAATAGAAAGATAATCTACTATGGATCAAGTTAAGAATATTATATTATATTATAATATATGGAATGAAAGTGAATAGTGGACTATCACATCATTATCAAGTGCTAGTTGAATATTAGAAACATCCGAACATGGTATATTATATATTCAAGACTTCATCTAAGATCTCACTAGAATATCTCTTTCCATGCAAAAAATGTTTCTTTATAAAGTTTGAAAGATTAAGTAAGCTATACAATAAATCTTGTTTTGCGGACAAAGAACAAAAGAGTTACTCAATCACAAGCACAACCTAAATCAGTTTTGCAAACTATTAGTTAGTAAAATTTACAAGCAGAATTGCCCTAAATTTACGACTTAAAATTTTACTTCCAAGCTATGAAAAATGTATAAATATTTTGGAATCTTGGTATTAAATCTTAAGATGTGAAGGTAAGATATTAATTGAAATATAGTGAGTGATTTTAAATCCAAATACTCAAATAATTATACTTGAAATATGGAAATTAAATTTTAAAGTAAGATCAATATATATTTATTTTCTACTTATATATTATATTATTTAAAACAAATTTTATGCTATAATGCCTAAATCTTTTTCTTACCTCTAAGTTAGGAATGTTTTTGTGTAGATATAAATTAAAAAGAATGAGCAATGTACTAAATATAGTCAACAAGGTAATCATCGTTATACTACAATTATATTTATAAGTCTATCTATGATTACATCTTACTTCTTACTTCCTAGAATAATTTGGTAATAAATATTCTAAGCAACTTCCTTTTGATACAATAATAACATTGTGAACATAGAAGGTAAGTAGGTAGGTATAAGTTGATGAAATCTTTGTACATAAGGAATCCTTACCTTACTTGAGATCACATAAGCAAATTGAATTTATTATACTTTTACCCTTTTTGGAATCTAAAAATTATACAAACCTATTATTAAGTTTATTTTTTAAATATATTATCTTTACCAGATTTGTTACTATGTGCAATGTCATGCCATTTGTAGTGTCGCATCTAGATTGCTCGTACATTGGAGTTGCAGTGGTAGTAGTTAGAGGTATTTTAGTAATTACTCGTAGACTACTTTTTGACAGTCAGATTTTGTATTTGGGGTACCAATTTCATGGTGTGGCCCATTGTCACTTTACACTATTTGCACCATTGGGTGTGCCATCAGCAAGACCGTTAGGGCTTTAGACCTAGCTCAAGTGCAGAGGTATACTTTCAAAGTGCAGCTCTAAAGAGCTCACTTCTTTGATGTTGAGCCTTCGAGTTCTTGGCTATGGTGGACAAAGGCCGGTGAGCATCACCTGGATTCTCTTAGCTAGAGTGGGTGTGGCTTGACTATAATCAATGCACATTTGTTGGTAGTTTATAGAGTGACAGATCAAGTACTAATCTGAGTTGAGTTGATTCAAGTGGTGTAAACAAATTGATTACATCAAAGAAATGAAGTCAAGGGTAAATTGGGTGTAGGAACTGTTGAGTGTTGGTGGTATCTCCAAGCTCGGTGGATCGTTGGTAGCTTGATCAAAGTTTAGGTTTTCCTTGGTGTGCAGAAGCTCGTTGATTGATGCAGATTTGGCAATGAGGTAGAGAGTGTGCGGAAGCGCTGGCCAAATTTTGAGCAAAGAGAAGCAATTTTTTAGCATCGGTTGTGATTTTGAGCTCAAGAGGTGAAAGTAGAACCAATTTGTTGCGAGTTGGGCTCAGAAGGTAGAATTGTGAACCTATCCTTGTGAATTTGTGATTTGGAGATTTGATCAATTTGGCTTGAGTGAAGAGTTAGTAGAGGATTTGATGGTTAGCCAACTTTAGGGTTTACGTTAGATTTTGGCCAAATTTGGAAGAGTTTTGCCAGATTTAGAAGAGTTTCATAGATTTGGAGGAGTTTGCCAAATTTGGAGAGGGTTTGACATGGCAAGAAGAAAGGCCTCATTTGGATGAATTTTGGCGTTTCAAGGCTTTGAAGCATAGGGCGATGGGCTACAAGAGGCTACAAAGGCCCAAAAGGGCCAACAGGCCAGCTTGCTGGGGTGAGGCTAGCTAGTTTAGAGTAGATCTTGGTCATTGTTTGGCAAAATCTGCCCATCTTGCTAGATTGTACGCAATAGGTTTGACTCCTACATCTTTGGTTCCTAGACTGGTGCCCTAGCCAATTAGTCCACCCTTGCTACTTGTCTTAGTGACTGGACTACTATTATCTATACACTTATAGCTTTGGCTAGGAGAAGCAATTTGATCCCATTCTTGATGATCCTAGTAGCTTAGGACGTAGATAGGAACTCCAAATGCCATATGGTGGCAAAGTCAGCCCCATGTTGCTTTATGAGATGGAAGGTTTTTGTGTAGATTTCTTGTGATTGGACTTCCTCCATTCTCTACTTCTTGTTTGTGCACCACATTTGTGTGAGATGCCTTGAATTTAGAGTGTTGGTACTTTGGTGTGCTCTCGGTGGTGAGACTGGAGTGATGACTAGTCAGACGACCTTTTTTTTTTCTCTGGTGAGGTAAGAAGTGATGACCTATAGACCGTGAGAGTGCGTGTTATGATGGCAGGTTATGGGTTGCCCTTTCCCCATTGTAGTTGTCTTAGTTAGAGTTACATTAGTGGGTAGTGTTCCGGTGGTATTGGCACTTGGTGGTGCTCAGTTGGTGTTGGTACTTGGTGGTGTTTGATTGGTGGTGTTGGTTCTTGGTGGAGTACTTGTAGTTGCGGTTTGCGGTTTGTGGTTACTTTGTCATGATGGAGTTCTTTGGGCATTCTAGAGAGATAGCCCAACAATACGCAATGGGTTTACTTGGAGTTGCGCTTGGTGTCAACTTGTATCTCAGGTCCTAGTGAGGGAGGAGATTGACTCTGAGTTGGAGTTTGACATAGGAGCTGATTTAATTGAGAGTGCACTTGGCATGTCCGCACCATTGTTGTGGGACATGGACAAGATTTATGGGGCATCCAAAGGCCCTAGGCATTACTCTGTTACAATAGGTACCATTGATTTGGATGACTTCATCTAGGAGTTTGATAGTTGGTGTGATTTGTAGTAGATGCGGAACCCGGGTTTCTTCACACTCTTCATGGCATGGAAGAGCTTGTTTCAGCATTTAGAGGGTCCACCAATGGGCACATACCATGAGTTTAGGAGAGCTCATTTAGAGGAGATTGAACTATGGAGACAGTATTGGTCTCCAAACTATGTCTCCATTATTTCAGGCTCAGTTTCTAGGAGATGTACCCACAAGTACACACGAGTTCTAGCTCTAGTAGCATTGGTGGATCTCTTGGAGATGGTGCTACTATGAGTGGAGGTACTACTACAAGAGGTGGTGTAGTACCATGGTTTAATCCCATGGTGGAGTTCTTCCAATGTTTGAAGTAGAACTACCATGGATTGACAAGTTGAGGAGCTTCCAAGTGTTTCAATGGAAGGCTGGAGAGAGCCTATGCAAGGCATACACTCGTATGAGGCGGCTAATCAGTTTCACTAAGGGAGTTATTGAGGCCTAAGCAGTCCAATTTTGGTATGGGATATTGGACATGGAGTTGCAATGTAGAGTTTGTGATGTTACATTGTTACATGTTACTTTGCTCACTTTGGCAATGGTCTTTGGTTTGGCTGGGCATATCCAACATGGTGGAGGAGAGAGTGGTGATATCTGGATTTGATAGGGAGACCTCATCCACAACTATGATTTCTTCTAGAGTGCAATAGAGTACACCACACCTACTTGGTTTTTGAGGATAGGGTGGACAGCCTAGATCCTATGGAGCAAGTGGAGGGTTTGGTGGTCTAGTGGAGGGTTTAAAAGGCCTAGTGGAGCTAGACCCTTACCTTCATTTTCAGGTCAGTAATAGCCAATGAGTGGTGGTGTTGCTTGTTGAACTTGTGGTGGACCTCACCATAGGAGAGACTATACTCAAGGTAGTGGACCTGATACCTTTAGTGCATCGCAGCCAGCACAGAGATAAGGTGAGCATTGTCACAAATATGGTCACTTTAGTGACCAATGCTTTGACCTACACCTAGAGTTACGGAGTGGTAAGACTACTATGGTGGGTAGTAGAGGAGCTCCAATTCATGGAGGACAAGGTGGTAGAGGATCTACACCTAGTAGAGGTGCAGTACCTGCCCTTACTTCTAATACAGCCATCACTACTCGGATTGAGTAGTTGGAGCAAAGATTGGCTAGTATGGCCATTGCTCAAACGAGATCAGATTTGGGTGTTGAGGCTTCCACCTCATATGTTGGTGATAGAGATGCTTTGGACTTCATGTGCGGAGTAGCACAGGTGGATGCATCTATAGCAATGACTAGGAGTGCAGTACGTGCTCCAGAGCCTAGAGGAGCATCAATGGAGTTGGACCCACAAAGAGGAGAGGTTGGGAGACACGTCAGACTTCCTCAATCTTTCATGCTCTCTAAGGCCTTACAAACATCATCCATGGCTCCTAGATGTCATGGTGTAGGTGTGGTAGGTGGTGATGTGGTGCATGATGGACTACCTACTAGTTAGCCACTTGCTACAACATACACTAAGTATAGCACAATGTTGAGGGCGGCTAAGCTGATTATGCACTATCCTTTGTTTTTAGCCACTGACATGTTTACATTGGGAGTTGGCCCAGCCTCAGTCTTCTGATTGTTGCCATGCTTTATGAGAGTAAGGATGATGGGGTTCCTACTACTAGAGCAAAGGTGGTTGATAGTAGAGTTGACTTGGTTGAGGAGCATGGGATTCATTCAATGACCAATGGTTTATGGTAGGTAGCAACGGCTAGATTGGAGGAGTTGCCAGCTAGACCGGCCTTTGAGAGAGCATGATTCACACCTAGTGTTGTCCTATGGGATAACCAAAGGGGGATTTTCAGTTTGGTGGGACCTTCAAGGAAGGCCTATACACCACAGAGTCTCATTTGACTTTGGTGCATAGCCCCATATGTTGGAGAAGGCTATAATTGTCGGTCTAGGGTTACGGAAGACCGATGTGGAGAGGTGTCCATTTTAGATCCAAACATCTCTAGGAGGTGGTTCAACATAGTATATCACACATGGAAAGCTAGTTGTTCAGATTCAGCCCAATCATCCGACTGATACCTCCATGGTGAGTGCTCATGCCATTGCAACCATAGTTGAGTCGTATGATGTGTTAGTTGGGAGAGCAATGTTGATGTTATGTCCTATGGGTTTCAGTATTGGCTATTGGGAAGAGACAACCTCTTATAGACCAGGTTGGCCATCAGGTGGAGGATGAGAATGTTGCCTACTAGTACGCTTCAATAGTGGTAGTCTTAGCTCACTACAGACTTATTGGAGGAGAATGCCCATGTAGAGGATACTCCGGTACTAGAGGAGATCACTCGGATTTGGACTACAAGTGAGATTGTTCTATCCACCTTGGATGTTCTATTGTGGAGTTCAGAGGAGGCAGGAGCATCATGTAGATCAATTGGTGCAATAGGCTTGGAGTGGAGCCTTTGTACCACCAGGAGACAAGTGTGAGGATGAGCCTCCAAAGTTGATTACCTTGACACCTTTGGATACCATACTCATTGTTTGACAATTATCCAATAGAGGGAGTATGTCTATTGGAGTTGTTTGGTGGGATTAGCACCGGACTAGCTACAATCCTATAGGTGGGTATACAAGTACAAAGATACTTGTATGTGGAGAGAGATGAGACTGCTAGGTGAGTCTCGCTCCATCATGTGGCACACTTGGCCTATCAATAACCTGAGTTATTATCAATGTCAACAGTCAAGGGTTACTAGACGGCCCTACCAGGGGACATTTCCTTACCGGGGACACATAATTTGGAGAGACATGAGCCTATTTATTTGATGATTTTTGGATGGCCATGTTAGGGGCATATACATGCTGGCCAGGGTTTGGATCTTCAAGATCCTCATTCTGGAGTGTTTTGGGAGATGCTATGTATACTTTGACATCTCCAAGTCCATCAGTCCATTTCTCCAACTTACCTTTTGGAGAATGTTGCTTTGATGGGTGATTCTTGCACTAAGATGGTGGTGAGTACACATTAGGTCCATTCTTGGATGAGACTTGTTGTTTTTTTAGATGCAACTAGAGTGGGATCACGAGCTCATCATCTTTGCCTTTGGTGGACAAACCTCTTACCTAGAGAGGTTCTACAATGCCCTTATGACGAGATTCAATGTTGATGATACCTTGGATGTTGGGCATCAGTCTTAAACGTGGTAGTGATTGATAGGTCACCTATTGTAGTGGTGAACTTGGTTGGACAGCCTAGAGCCGCTTTTCCCACACTTATGAGTCTCCTAGGCTCTCATGCTTTTCAAGAGGGAGGTCTTGGATTGGTTTGGGACTCACAATTACAGCAGTTGGTGGAGCCCAACACCGATGAAGGAAAGCGGGTGATGGGTTTGTGCACTATTATTACCGCTATTCCAGTAATGTTAGAGGTATCCATGCGTCAAGTTTTAGGTCAGGCTATGGACCTGAATTGTTTGACCTAGATTCTGAGCCTTTGCTTGGCAGAGTAGCATAAGATGTGCTTGATAGGCATCACTACTCAAACACTTGTGAGCCATGTGCCTATTGCGATGATTCATGCATATTTTGGGAGCGACTGACCGAGTGAACATGGTATTCTTGGGACACAACCAGTAGCTACTAGGGAGAGTGGTATACTTGGAGTCCATCTAGGTGAGTGTGGGCTACTTGGATTACACCCTTGGTCTACTTGGGATGCTACTAGAGGACGTGTGGAGCTTGCAGCCAGAGTGGAGGGAGTTTTTCACACTGCATGGGACCTCTAGTGGTTGGGAGCATGACACTATTGCTCCCAAGGGTCTAGTGTAGTAGCTAGTTAGTACATCTTCCACTCTTATAACATTTATAGAAGATACTTGGGAACCAAATCTTGGACACAAGCTTATAGGAGAGGAAAGACAAAGGGTTTGGAGGTTCTTGAGGAGCTACACAAGTTGTTTTACCTTCAATATGAAGGATTTAGTGCTCTAAAGGGACTTGATATATAGATTGAGCTGACTAGCAATACATCAGTTTTCCGACGTCCTTATCAATTTAGTGATATGGAGAAGACATTGATTCAGAGTTGGAGTAGTGACCTTTTTGAGGCTGGTTTGGTGGAGATTTCATATGGAGAGTATGCATCAACTACAGTGATGCCAGCCAAGAAGAGTATGCATTGCAATTACACAAATATGTAGATGTGTGGAGATTATCATCCTATCAACCGATAGACTAGGGCTGATTGGTATGCTATTCTTACACCAAAGGATATCTTTGATGCAATTAGGCATGCAAAGGTCTTTAGTACTTTGGATCTTTGAGCAAGATATCATCAATTTCTGATCGGGGAGGAAGATAAGTCCAAGACAATATTTTGGGCTATTAATCCTCACTGTAAGGATGTGTTATATCAATGGAGACTCTTATCATTTGAGTTAAAGAACAATCTTGTCCATAGGGTCATGGATAGGATCCTAGCTAGATTGGATTTTGCTTGGTGCTATATTGATGACATTTTGGTCTATATCACTATTGTGGAGGAGCATGAGAGACAAGAGAAAACTATTCATGACAATTGTTGGAGGTGTTTGAGAGGTTGAGATCTCATGGACTCAAATTACATCATGGGAAGTGTAGGTTCTTCCATGAGTAGGTTGAGTATTTAGGTCACACTATCTACTCCGGAGGACTTGGTGTTTAGTAGACCAAGGTGGAGGCTATTGCACGTATTTCTCGACCTATAGATATGAGTAGAGTGCAAGCATTCCTTGGGTTGGAAAACTTCTATTGTAGCTATGTTAAAGGATTTAGTGCCATTGCCAAGGCCTTGACAAAGCTGACTAAGCTTACACAAGAGTGGTGTTGGGGAGATGAGCAGGAGAGAGCTTTTGTAGAGCTCAAGGAGACATTGACATTTGCTCCTATTTTTTAAAGGACCAATCAAAGGATGACCATTTCAGGTTCACACTAATTAGAGTATGTTAGGGCTTGGAGTAGTACTTGGAGCAGCATGATGATGAGGGGAAGGAGTTTGTGGTGGCCTATGCTAGTTGCTCCAACAATTGAGCAGAGGCAAAGTATAGTTCATATGAGGGAGAGTGTTTGGTAGCAGTTTGGGCAATAGCACATTTCCGATGTTACTATTTGGTAACCCCTTTACTTTCATCACTAATCATTAGCCACTAAAGTGGTTGATGGAGTTTGACAAGCTTTCAAGGAAGCTTGCACAATAGGCTCTGATTTTACAAGAGTATGATTTCACAATTATTGATAGACCTGGAGTGGTGAACCATGATGCAGATGGGTTGAGTAAAAACCCATGTCCTAGCCATCAGGATTAGACCACAGCATGTTGGCATGGTGAGACAAATGAGGAGATGATGCCAGGTTGGCATGCATTTGCCTTTCTCTATATATTTTTTGAGATTTTGGTGGTATCTCTCTCAATGCATACAAGAGCAGTTATTGAGGTCATAGATCCAAAGAGTGAAGATATTCATACAATTCAATGAGATATTCATTATGATTTCTTAGTGATGGACTATCTTTGCATTGGTATTGTGGGTGGCACAGTTGGGGCCAAGGAGAGAGACAATGTTCTTCAACAAGCGAAACAGATCAGATTGGAAGGCAGACACCTTTTGCATGGGAGGATGGTAGAGTGAGAGTAGTACCACTTCTATCTCAAAGACTACAGTTGGACTAACATGCTCATGAGGAGCTAGGACATTTTGGAGTAATCATACATATAGCTTACTCCAAATTCATTATTGGTGGCATGGTATGCAGACTTATGTACAACAATTTGTTGCCAAATATGTGGTTTGTGACCAAGTTAGAGCATCATTTAATGCTCCTATGCCATAGTTACACCCGTTACCTATCATGGGGTTGGGATACCATTGGAGTTTGGACTTTGCTAGACCTTTACCATTGATTGTGAGTCATCATCGGTATGTTTTGGTGATGGTGGAGCACTTCTCCAAGTGGATTGAGTTGGTGGCACTTCCCAACAAGTCCAATGAAGGGACGGCTTACTCATTTTTGGATCGGGTCATTTTGGTGCACCAATTGAGATTTTGACTGATCAGGGCACAAAGTTCTTGGGAAAGTTTCAGGTCTTGTGTGACAAGGGTTTGATTGATCATTGTACTACCTCCTAAGATCACCCTAAGGCAGATGACTTAGTAGAGAGAGTGGTTCAAATAGTGAAGAGAAGATTGCGGAAGTATGGTTTGCAGAGAGGCTACTTGGGGGATTGGGATCTCCAGTTACCTTGGTTGGCAATGAACTATCGGTTCAGCCGGCAAGCCTCCTTAGCATCCTTCTCTCCTTAATTCCTACTCTATGGACAAGATCCAAATTTACCTATAGCCATTTGTCAAGATGCTACTGTAGTCTTGGACTTGGATGATCCAAATATATGGGTGAGAGCATGTTCTCAATGAGTAGAGATCTTTTGGAGAGTGATGCCAATGGCCTTTGAGAACTTGGCAATTGCTCAGCATAGAGATAACTTATGCTATGCTACTATTTGAGGAGGACGTTATAGACCCTTGATCCGTCAATTTCATCCAAGGGACTATGTATATCTATAGCAAACAACACCAACAACACTTGATGTTTCTACAGGCCTCACTATCTTGAGAGTGTGTGAGGTTTTTCCATATGGAATCCATGTCTTGGAAGGACGTGATGGAGTTGTTTGGAAGGATCATGTGCGCAATGGTGCACCATGCCACCTCCCAAACATTGATGGTACTATGGACCCAAGCTTGGCACTTGTACATACAGGCTTGAGGTGTATATTATGTGGCTCTTTTGGTGGAGTTGCTATTATGTTAATGTGTGATAGTTGTTTGAGAGGATGGCATATGGCATGTATGACTTCTCCCCTCACAGTGGTTCTTCAAGGATATTGGTTATGTCTTAGATGTACTTGACCTATAGCTAGTTCATCCTTTATATGGTATAGATTGTAGACAAGCAACTAACGATGGGACTTGATAGCACCCGGCCTCTTGATCTTTGCCCATCATAGGGTAGATGGAGTAAATGGCTATCTAGAGTTAGAGAGACCTAACCGCCAGCTAGGGGGGCAATTGTGGCACTTTAAAGTCAATGTATGACTTATGTGTGAGTTATGTATCAGTGTATGATGTTGATAGCAATGTATGTTATGTAGCGATGTATATATGTAGGACAATTGTCACGCCATTTGTAGTGTTGCATCTAGATTGCTCGGACACTAGAGTTATAGTGATAGTAGTTAGAGGTATTTTAGCAGTTACTCATAAACTACTTTTTGATGGTCATATTTTGTATTCGGGGTACTGACTTCATGGTGGGGCCCACCGTAACTTTGCATCATTTTCACCATTGGGTGTGCCATTAGCAAAATTGTTAGGGTTTCAAACCTAGCTTGAGTCTGGGGGTATACTTTCAAAGTGTAGCTCCAGAGAGCTCACTTACTACTGTTGAGCCTTCGAGTTCCTAACTATGGTGGATAGAGGTCGGTGAGCGTCACCTAGATTCTCTTAGCTAGAGTGGGTGTGGCTTGACTTTAATCAATGCCAAGTTGTTAGTAGTTTATAGAGTGACAAATCAAATATTGATCTGAGTTGAGTTGATTCGAGTGGTATAAAAAAACTGATTATTGTGGCACTTTAGAGTCTATGTATGACTTATGTGTGAGTTATGTGTCTATAGTGTGTGATGTTGACAGCGATGTATGTTGTGTAGCGATGTATATATGCATGACAACAGTGTAAAGCTAATCTTGGATCATGTAAATTGACATAGGATTAAATTATAAAATTTCAAATTCTATTCATAAGGTGCACAAGCAATGATCTAAACTATACAAGAAGATGGTGAAACCGGGAATGGGAATATATATATATATACCAACTAATAAATAAATTATTAAATTTCACTATATTAATGACGAAGACTCCTGCTTTGAGTTCCAAACATCAAAATAATTTGTTATGATGGAATGGAATTTGAAGTTTATCCAGCCTGTCTTTATATTATATAACTTTACATCAACATATTTATAATACGGTGAGCTATAATGAACCTCATGCTAGAACTATTTTTTTTCCTTTCTAAGCATTATGTCAATAAATTATAAAACTTTATTTTGATAACTAAGATAGCATCAATTAATTTGAAGTAATGTCTATATATTTGTATTTATATAATCAGTTCTTATTTTAAAGAGGAAAAGATGATAATTATTTCTCATCTTCTGCATGAACTTTCACCAATGATATCTAATCATGATAAATTTCACAAATTATTTATATCTCTCTTAAATCTCAAAATTTGTTGCCCTTATATTTGTCTAAGTGGGCACACATATAGCTAATAGTGGTTTTCAATTAGGGTTTTAAGGGTATCCAAAATAATCTCATCAAAGCCTCATGGATGAGTATAGGAGGCACTCATCAATTGTTATGAAATATTGTCCAGAACCATCAAATTGTGAATTGTTTTTTTAGTTACCCGCATGCTTTTAAAATTCAAGGATCTCTCACATATGAATTTTTGAACCCTGGTCACCATTTTCTCTAACTATCTTTCATAATACCCATATTTCGTTTTAGTGAGTGAACTCGTCCTATACGCATACTCATCCGTATCGTTCAGTTGTTGAACGATACTTGAGGGCAGCTTGGATGCAAGATTACAATCAATGGACGAATCTAGATGAAGGTGGACAAACTTTTATTGCAATCGAAGTTTGTACCGACTAGGTAGGTAGAATCACCGATATGTCATAAGGAGGGAGAGGTTGGGTTGCGGTTGAGTTCGACAATGAGTACATTCCATTCATTGGAGACGTGTCCGGTTGAGTTCGACAAGCACCACGAAAGGGGATGATAATATCTCGCATTCAGGTCATAGAGTCATGACTTCACTCACCGTTTTGGGAATTACAAAGAGAATCTACTCAAGAATCTCAAGAGATTGTTTTGACTCGTCCGGAATCTACTCGTAAAGGTCGACTCGATTCACTTGTTTGCTTCAAGTGCATCGTGTTCGCCCCTTACCCACAGAGCTCTGATGGTTTGAGTCCGAAGATATGTAGTTTCGTAAGATTTTCTGTGAAGAACTTGAAATCTGAGACACCTTTTCGTTAGCCTTGATGATAGTCTTTGATTAACGTAGTTTCGTCCATAGTTTCATGTGCAGATGGAACGTCAGTGGGTCTAAATTATGTGCGCTTTCAGAAAGAGATGGCGTATCAGCTAGTCAATGCTGTGTGCACGTTCTCGTCTTCGCGTTTTGCTAAGTCAAAAGTACGCGAGCGATCCCTAGGCAAAGCTGCCCTAGAGATCGCATGGTTTGAGCTGCAAGTCGTACGACATTCTATTCAGACTGCTCAGGTACTGCCCAACCAACAGTTCGTCCGTATGCTTTGCCCAGACTAGTTGCAAAGATAATTTTCAGACTCTATCCCACAAAAATGAAGAAGAATCGAAATTGACAGTTTACAGGTCTTCCTCTTTCGACCTGAACAAGCTGATCACATGATATGCAAACTTTCATGTTTCTATTAAGTTCACAGCTTTGAGAAATCATTTTGTCTCGTGCAAGGACATACATAGTTTTCATTTCTATCCGTAGTCCATCTTCAGATCAACACACGTCTTTCTTTCGCCCAAGGGTACTGAATGCCATTCTCTACGCAAACTCTGAAGCATCCGGTTTCACAAAAGTAGAGTTGACACGATAGCTGCTTGCAGACTCACATTCCCAGTACTTGGAGCAAACCAATTCTGAAATTTCGCGCAGTCACCCTTAATTTCCACAATCACAATTCTGGTACTAAGACACCACACTAATAATAAATAATGCGGACAGTGACGCCTTTTCTAATTCTTCGTTGTTATCGCCCAACAAATCCAAGTCATCACGCACAAGCTGAAACATGTACAAGAAAATATCGACATTTCCCAGCAGTTCTTCGCGTGGAAAAATCTGAGGCTGGCTGCCTTTACACAAGAAATTCAATAACCGAGAATCGGTCCATTGATATTGATGGTACAAAAAAAGTGTGATATACATTTACAGTAGATGGATGAAATTCTTACTCGTTACCCTGGACCTCTATAGCTCTAGGGTGTTATCTTGAGATTTAAATCTTCAAATCCCTTTAGGTCAGTGTCTTCAGACTACGTATCTTCCAGTGGATGCTGTTGGCTGAAAAGTCTACTTCTTATTACACATTGTCATCAGCTGTATTATCCTGAACCTTGCACGAGTCAAGCGCTTGGAATAGTTCTAAACTCTTGACTTCAGAGCTTCCTTTCGGAGGGCATTGGCCCTTACTAAGCTTCCAATGGTGTTGAAAGCTAGCTTGATATCGTCGAGTGGATTACCTGGTACAACTACCTTGTACAAGTAGCTGTCAAAGGTCATCTTCTGGACGTAATCGTCAGCGCACATCTCTACAAATGCCTCACGAGCAGGATTGGATCGATAGAAGACCTTTTGGAGGATATCCAACACCTTGTATGTTGGCCAGTAAGTCTTATCCCATTTCTCCAAGTACACTCTCAAATCAGCTTCATTTATCATTCTAGTTCCATTTCCAGAACCTTGGACAATGGCTTCGGCACACATCCGACCCGACTTAGCAGCGAAGTAGATACCTTCTCCAGAGCACTTGGTGACATACCCTGCTGCGTCTCCAACAAGTGCTACTCGTGCGGCAACGCGTCGAGGTCTAGGGTGCTCAGGAATGGGGTGGGCTTCAACTCTGATGATCTCTCCTCCAGCGATTTTATCCGCCGCTCTGTTGCGAGTGGCAGTCTGATACTTCTTAATGGCAGGTTTGTTCACGACAGTTCCAGTTCCTACAGCAACATGGTCGCATTTAGGGAAAACCCATCCATAAAAGTCAGGGGATACGTCATCACCAACGTACATCTCCGCCAAATTTTCATAGTATTCCATCTTGTCAGCAGGAATTTTAATCCTCTCTTGGAAAGCAATGGCGTAGTCATACTCTCCGGCATCAATATCCTTAGCTACCCGGCTGTTAGCACCATCGGCACCGATGACCGCATCGACTTCCAAAGTCTTAGGAGTTCCGACCTTGCTACCATCGCTGTAATCATTGTAGTGCAAGACGTAGGGGGAGTTGTCGTCCTTCGGTATGTCCATCTTCAGGAAGAGTCCATTGATGACATTGGCACCGTACGATTGGGCACGGTCTCTAAGGTAGGAGTCGAGAACCTCTCGCCTAACCATACCGATGTACTCGTTCTCGTTCAAAGTCTTCCCAACATCCACAGCTACATTGGAAGGAGAAATCATTTTCATCTTGGTAACCTTGCGATCGATGATGTCCAGAGGCAAATTGAACTCTCCAATCATGCACAGAGGAATGGCTCCTCCACAAGGCTTGGCATTGTCCATCTTTCTTTCAAACATGAAAGTCTCAATACCTCCCTGGGCGAGAGTCTCTGCGGCGCATCCTCCAGCAGGACCACCACCGACAACAGCTACTCTCAATTTCCTCCCCTCCAACACCTTGCTACTCCTTCCGGCATAGATGGTCAGGGTAAACTCCTCCTCGGCCTCAACATCTCCATGTACAGCCTCGGCAAGAGAGTCATACTCCTTCTTGAAAACGCTCCCGGCTCTGAGGCCATTGAAAGTCTTTAACCCCTGCTTGGCCGCACTCTGCTGAGCAACAACAGACCTCACAGCGCCAAAACTTCTCGATGCACAGGCACGAGCTCCCTTCACTTCGGTCCTCTGCAGCACATCGGTCGCTCTTCCCACAGATGAGCTCACGTAGCTCGTGGCTCCCGTCAGAGCAGCAGAAATTGTGGCTGCCATGGTTGATTTCTTCCTGTCCCGCGCTCTGTCTTCCTCTCAACGATGCACTCTCTGCTTGGGCTCTGCAGCTGGGGAGTGGACCACCACTGAGAGAAAAGAGAAGAGGACGGGAAAGACGAGCACGCACTTGCCTACTTCACCTGCACAAATACCACGAGAACATGCAGAACCTCGTAATCAAGATTATGTTCATTCCTCTCAGTAAACCAAACCGGTTACCAATGATCTCAACCTTTTGCGACTAATCACGGATTATCGTGCGGATCGGGACTATGGCGGTAGATCATCCTGATGAGAATAGACCGGGGCCGGTGTTAACCGTGATCACTGATGGTTAAGTTAATGGGATTAGTGGCGGCGAATGGGGAGACTGAGAAGGATCCTTCGAAAATGTATTATCAGGATCTAATTTCTTGAAGGTTGACGTGGCCGGAATTGACTAGGGCAGGAGATCCGAAACTGGCGATGGACAGCCAATGGCGAGGCGATCACGGACTCGATAGGGGAGGAGATATTTGCCGGGGGAGGAATAGTTCCGACTAGGATGGATAGAGAGACGTCGTCCGTCGTGCTCGCTTTAGCGGAGGCAGGATCGAACCAAGTGGCTCATCTACCCGGGTAGAAAAGGTCGCGTCACTTCAACCACGGTAAGATCAGCGGTGTTCCTTCGTGTTTCCTTTCACCTGGGAGGAGATGTACCATGTGGCCCACATGGTAGAAAAAGTGGGGATCACTTCTACCATGGTAAGATCAGCGGTGTTCCTTCGTGTTTCCTTAGCGGGGATGGACACGACACGTACCAAGTAGCCCCTTCGACCATGACAATATAAAAAAGAAGTATAAAGATCAGAGGCTTCCTTTTTGGTCATCGTTATGCACTTTTGAAAAGGGTGTGCCATTGTCGCCTACAAATTTCCCTGAAAATTCACCCACTTCTTTTTTGTCAGCTTTAGGCACTTTTTGAAGGCGTTTTGAATTTTCAAATTAATCGACTTGGTTTACTCCCTCTCTATCGACATGTTTTGGTTCATTGATGTCAAAAAGGATGAATTATGTAGGAACAAGAATACCTGATCTTCTTGAATCAGTGATCGACAAATGTGAATAACAAAAGCAATATTACGCTCAATCCAACCATTTATCACGTTTTTGCAGGGAAAATTCATCATAAAACGTTCCATCATGTTCAGTGATCACCGCTGAGTGCTGAACATTGGTGCACCAGCTATTGCAGGATGTGTGTCCCACACTCCGGACGGGAAGAGAGGGTGACGTCCAGATTATTTTCGCTTGTTAAAGACTAAAACCCTGAACGCAGTTGCTGCTATCAGCCTGTAATGCAATCGGGTAGATATGTCCAGTCTCCACAATTTCTATCGATAACTTATGGGAAGTTAGACAAAACGAATTGTGAGAAATTCATATAAAACATGCAGAACAAAACAAAACAAACTTAAAGCCTGAATATTCAAGAGTTCAGCAACCCCATTTGATCGACACGAAACTTTATCAATTCCTTCATGGAATGGAGTGGAATCGAATCTCTCATCATCTCTACGTTCGAAAAGCATGACGACCTACTTGTCGATACTTCCAAGTTGGGTAGGTATATTTTAATCATTCGTACCTTACGTGCTTCCAAGTTGGGTAGTTATGTTTTAATCATTCGTACCTTACGTGCTCCATATGCCACCTTGCATATCTAGAGCTCAATGTTTTTCTATGCAGCCAGGTCGCCTCATAGTAATGCTGCCAAGTCCTCCAAAACATATAAATATATATACTTTACATTTATGAATACTTACCAACTATATACAAGGATGAATAGTCTACATCGGGACAACAGCAAGTTGGTTCGGAGCTTCTGGTCTCCTGGCTCCTGCAAGAGCTAGGAGAGATCTTTGGTGTGCATCCCATTGCCATTGGGGATATTGTTTTTATATTTAGTATCTTGCATTATTTACTTACAATTGCAGAAGTGTTTTTTTTCCTTCTCGTTTCACTATCTATTTGTGGTGTCTATTCCAAAGGATGTGAGATTGTTATTTTGTGCATTTGAGCATCCTTAGGTGGTGATCCAATTTGATGTCTCCAATCCCTTCAATGGCATCCAGCATTGTTTCATGTTCTTTACTTAGCTGGAGGTCAGATCCACTCTTTGATCTCATTTGTCCATACTTTTTATGGTATTGAGACATATCCTTTGTATAGCCATAGTACTACTACAAGAGAGTTCTCACAATTGACATAAGCGGATTGCATACAGATCTCATGGGGATCTCTCTTTGTTGTAGTGCATTACATGGGTTTACAACAATTTGGCATGGCTTTCCATCTTATCTTTTCGCATCCATCTCAAACAACACTCTTATTGTGTGCACTTTGGAGGATATAGTGAGAGTGGTGTCTTCTTTCACACTCAACTTAGAAGCCTTGGGTTTCTGATTCTAGACTCATAAATGCAAGATCTGGAACCCACCCATGGTCCTCACTCCTTTGACTTCCCACCAAGATTCCAACTCACGTAGGTGGTTTGAGATTTTTGGGCTCTCCTTTGAGACAAAAGGATTTTTGTACATTGTTCATCTCAAACACCTTAGTACAGGCCATAACCCATGCTCACCTCCTCTCCTTGTTGGAGAATAACCAAGTAGCCTATTCCATTCTTACTTTTTGTTATCTCCTTATCATAGGTTAGTTCAGTCCCAAAGTGGGAAGTACATGATGCTTTGGGAGACAAGGAATGTAGATATAGTCCTTGCACTGCCACTTGGTTTGGAGAGGAGATGTAGATAGGATTCCCGTAATTGATCATAAATTCACTCAAGTACAAGAATCTCTTGTAGACACTTACCTTGAGAGATATCTCTTAGGTTTGTCACTCTTATGAACTCTTTGGCCCCCTTGGTATAGTCCTTCTTACCTTTGGAATAGAGTCCTACTAGCAGATCTATGATACAATCTCCCACTTAAGCATGCAATGCAATGAATACATGAGGAGCACAAATTCATAACATGTAATACATGACTTACTTACAACTTCACATACACACACAACATTAAGGTAGTTAATGGTATGTCTACTATGCTTGGATACCTTGACCCTATGGCCTATATAAATAGTACAACCTTATTAAGGGAATAATGATCAGTTCCTATAGTCACAATTGGTCCTTTCTTTAGCCTATAAGTGAACAAAACATTATCAAATAATTGAATCTACCAATGAACAAAACCTTATCAAATAATTGAATCTACCAATGAACAAAACCTTATCAAGTAATTGAATCTACCTTCACGAGTATCCTCTATTAGGTACTCTTAGTTGGAAGATTACCCTACCACAGGGATAAAAATCCACTTAAATAGCTATTTTAACCCTAAAAAGAATTTTCTATCTACCTAATCACTTCTCTAATTGTGGTTGCCACCTCCTTTGCATGATTGCATCATAAATGGCAATTGGCTCTCCTCCCTTAAATGCTCCTACTCTAGATGTACATAATCTAATATCATCAAAGTGCCACTTAAGTCTTAATTACTACCTACCTCTTTTGTTGTAGAACAAACAGATAGAAGATTATGCTTATACTTCTTTAATTTCATATCCTATAGAGGAAGATTTACAATACTTCTCTCTCCCGCACTTGAACTTGGTAAAGTGGTAGACAATTTATCTTGCAAGCTCCATAATGTAGGATCTTGCAATTCTTACTCCATCTTGCACTATTGTACCATCCTGTATATGGTTTCTTGCCCTTAGAGTTGGTACTTTTGCCCGGCCGATATAACCCTCTCCTAAGTTTGTGCACTCCAAGCAAGCATCTTGGTACTACCTCTTCTTCTTACCCTTATTATTGAGTAAGGGAAGAATTGGGACCTCATATGGTAATAGGTTCCTATCTAATCCCTCCATGTGTGCCTTACAATACAATAGTCCTTAAATATGGTATCATGCACATCAATGAACCCCTCCATGTGTGCCAGCTCCAAGGTCCTTCCCAAAAAACAACCCACATGTTGGCCTATTGTATGTGATACATGAGAGTGGTATTTTTTATCATCTATCAAAAGGGATTAAAGGCACTTTCTTCTTTGTTGTCTCAGCCCACACAATTGTATAACTGGGCTAGAGTCTTGCAATAAACCATTGCTTGGAAGACCAGTGGATCTTGGGTAGTGTACCACTATTGCCAACAACTTTCTAACATGCCTATGGTCTCCTTTATTTCCACAAGGCAGGTCGTACCTCATGCCAATTGTGTGGTTTCTTCCCATAAGAGAAATGATGTTTCCCATATGTGCAAGCTACCTCCAAATCTATTCTATCCTTTATTTGTTCTCTCATACCCATGGGAAGGGAGTCCAATGGTAAGGGAAGCCTTGTTGGCTCCATATTGGCATACATATAGACCATTGGTGTGAGACCTTGGAAGTTGAAGGACAACCAACACAATAGGATGTCAATAAGAACCATCAATCATGCATAGTTCTTGAATCAAAAAAATATAAGAAGGATCTTGTCATATTTAAGTCCATAATAGAAATCTCCATATATTGTTGCCAAAAATATAGGACTTCTTACTTGGATTCTCCAATCCAAGCAATAGGGTCTGAGAAGTCCTTTTACTATGTGCTTTCTCAACTTGAGTATGTAAAGAATAGCCACCAACTTGTCTTCATCCTCTTAATCTACATCCTACATGTTGGCATCTAAGTTGTACCTTTTATCATGGCACTTGATCATACAAGTTGAGTGCCTCATAAGTTAGGAAATACTTGAATATTGAGATCTTATAGGTTTGTACCCGCTTCTCTAGACCCACCAAGGAGACATCCACCAATTGTGCAAAATTATTTTAGGTCTTCTCTCCCATTTGCTCAATCATATTTTTGATTTCCCGTATCATTGTGCTAGTTGGCACCTTCCATGAGTCAAGATTGGTGATGATTGTGGCATTGGGGACACCTTCCAACCTAGTATCTTGATGTATCCTCATGATGTCCTTGTTAGACACTCTTGAAACCTTGGTATATTTCCTTCTAAAACATAAATGTAATTTCAAGGCTGGCTCTCAATTTACTAACTTCAAGCAATCTACTAAATACCTCAAGGTGAAATACAAAAATCATGTTGCTACATAAGTTACTTCATGCGGATTCTCTAATCGGATATCTCTTTGCAAAATTGCTTCTACTAGTACATATCTAGTCCTCCCAAGCTCCCAATATTTGACCGCATATGCCCACAACATGCCAAATTATTTTGGACCATGTTTTGCTTGTAGCACTATATGTTGATTTATCATAGCTCCCACAATGAGAAGTGCAAGGTCAAAGCAGTAGATCTATTCTACCAAGATGACGACCAACATTTCCTATTGCAGCCAAGTGAAAGTGGTAAATATCTCCTTTTGCATGTCATGAGTCAGATTTAGTCTGGAGAGGAAGGGATACCAAGCCAATTGTTCTTTATCTACTGAACAAAATGCTTTGGCCACTTCCTTGACTTGATTAATGTTAATAACCCTTGGTTCACAAAATGTCAGGAACAATGACAAGGTAGTAATCACAATAAGGTTATAGCTAGACCCATGGCTTGAGAGAACTACTAGTTATAACCAATCTTGGAAGTTGTGGGGATCTTACAAGATTTGTTTGATGAGCTTTGATAAAGGAGCCACTTGTTATTAAAGTGCTTGCATCACCAAAGTGTAGCTTTCTAACTCCTTTATATCTTGCATTTGTAGGGTGGTCCTCACCTTTTCTATAGGCTCTAGGGCCTTAAAAGTAGCCATGAAATATAGGAAGTCAGTTTCTAAGGCAATTGTACTCTCTTCTCATTGCTTCACCAGTTTGATTGGGGTAATTGTAGTCATTCTTCCCTTGCTATTCCAGAAATTGAGGTATCATTGGGTCCCATTTCCTCATTTTCTCTTGCTAGTTGGACACTTAGACCCTTTGGCATATTCTTGCTTTTAGAGTTCCTTCACTTTTGTGACACTCATCCATGCTCTTGGGTCCCATAGGTGGTCTTATAACAATCTTGAGTCCTATAATGTCCTCATACTCACAATTTTGTTCCCTTGACTCATAGAGACTTATCTGACACATCCCTTCTTCTAGTAGGTCTAGAACTATAAACTCCTTTTGTAGACTTTGAAGCTCATCCTCCTGCACCAGTTCCATCACATCCACTATACAAGTAGCCTCTATTATGCTACCTATATTTTGATATTTTTTGATAATCATCCCTTCCTTGGCAGATGACCTTGTTATCATAACTCTCAAAGATTTGGTCTACTTGTGTTTGCATTTATGTTTCCTTTTTTTGGCAACAATATCCTTCCCATAAATCCACTTCTTATGGATTTTTTAATGGTCTTTGGTCGCTAGAAAGTACTTTTTATAAATTCCTTTTGGATGGGACTTCCTCTTCCACCTTCTTCTAAGACTAGGCTACTTCCCACCTTCTTGGAAGACTTGGACTTCTTTCCTTTTGTGGTGTTGGGTCTTGTACTCCTCTTGCTATTGGCAAAGTTTTCATGAGTTGTAGGCCGGGATGAACTAGAGGTGGGAGACTATTGCCTATGGAACTTCCTTCCATCTTGCTAGATGTCCCCGCCTTGTCCTCTCCAAAACAATCTTTATTGGATCCGCCTCCTATAGATCCCTCAAGTTCATCCCCCTCATTTTTCTCCTTGGAATCATCCTCCATATCAGGAGCCTTGTCTACCCAATGAGTTTCTGTTGATGAACTGAACTAGTTGGCTGACTTTCTATTCCAACTTTTGGTTTTCTATCATGAAGATATTTTTGGATATCTATTGAGCTTTGATCTTTGCCTCTTCTTCCTTCCTCTTTTGCTTATACTAAAGAAGGTCTGTTTGATATTGATCCTTCTTATTGATAAGCTCATTATTTGACTGTTGGTATGAGGCAAGTCTCCTCTCTATAGCTTCTCATGCTTGCTCTATCTTATCTTTTTCTTTCATGAGTAGCTACCTTTTCTTCAGGGCTAGACTTAATCTACATTCATCACTTGCTTCTTTGAAAGAAATTCTCTAATGTATCATTATTTCCCATACCTTCTTCTCTGATACTTGGAGTCCTCCTTGGGACTTCTTGCCTCCATCTTGTAGCAGTTGGAGCTCTTCTATAGTCTTTAAATTCTCCAATTGTGTGCGTGACAATAATGTGTACATATTGGATTTCACCTTCTTCACAAGTTGTAGCCATGATTGGACCTCCACCAACTCATTCCCAACCTTGGTAAACTCCCTTTCCCATGTGTTATGCTTTTGTGCTCAAGTCAATTTTACTTCTTGTAACTTAAGAGAACTTTCCCTAGAAGTTTGTCTTGCTTTTCCCATAGTTCCATTGTTTTATTATGGGCTAACTGACCACATCTTAGGTCCATTAGTATAGACACAAGACAAAGCTTCCATGCCTAGCCAGAGCTCTCTATCCACCAACTAAAATGTTCCTTGCTCACTATTGTTGGTAGAGGTGTCCATCATTTGAGAAGATATCCCAACCTATCTTGTTCTATGGGATCTTCTTCCCGCAGCCTCTAGGTATAGGTATGAATCCCTCTAGTCCTATCCATATGTAGATCTTGGAAGAGTGTAAGTGCTCCTAGTTCCTAGTCATTCCTCACAATGCCAGTTGATTCAATCGTAAATTGAGGGAGGCCTTTTTTGGTCATAAGAACACTCCACGAATTGTCTTCTAGATGGACCACATTTGGTTCTCCTAATTTTTTGGAGCCAATTTCCTTCTCAAAAGTGGGAGCTAGGAGCTCAATGCTTTATGTAATAACTCTCTTCTCTCTTGAGAAAGCTATCCTCTTCTTAGGCAAAGGGTTTTTTTCCTCTTCCTCCTCATTGGTGGGAGTCCTTATCCTACTCTCAACTTCTTTTTATCCTTTATTAGGGATGGGATGCCACTATGCCCTTCTTGAGGCTGGCTATTGTTCTTCTCTTAGGGCAATCAGCCTCTTCTTTTATAGGATTTTGTGTTCCTATAGTTCTTCCTCCCATACTTCACTTACTTTGGCCATCCATAGTTTTAGGAGGCTGGCCGTTCCTTGTCGGTCCATTTTGTGAAGTTAGTGACAAGTTTAGTTGTCACATAGGGGCTCATATTTTGGGCTCCAATCCACCTTATCATCTCTTGATAGCTCTTCTTGAAGATGGGAAATTGGGAAGTTTGTGACACCTCCATGGTAAGGTTCTCCTTAAATTGGAAGGAGCCTGGTGCCACATGTTCCAATATCACCATTAGTATGGACCCCATGTTAAAATTTCTTCCTCTTTTTGTTTTCTTTGTTGGTACTACCTTCTGGAAACTTGCACAACATTCCTATAGTTTGGTAAATACCATGGAAGCATAATAGGATGCCTCCCCATGTATTATATTTCTTATCAAGGTGTTTATTAATGACATACTTAAGAAGGATACATTCCCATTCCCACCTATATGCTAATGAAAGTTCTTCATGGCATAGAAGAGTGGTGGATGTATCACTACCAACATCATGAACATGTTCTTGTTCATGGTCCTACCAAACTATCAATTGTATTGAGGAACAAAAGCCCTAGTAGTGTTGTGGGCTAAACTTAAACTCCCTCTAGGCTAAAGAGATATCTTTCACCTCTTTTTGAAGAAGAATTCCTCCCAAATTGTATCTTGGTAATAAGGAGAGTTTTGGATGAGTGGAGTTGTGTACAAGAATGTGGATGTGTATAACCTTAGCTTCCGCTTGTATTACATTCACCATTTCCAGGACTTTTGGAAGTTCCTTGTCCACTAGCAAGTAATACTTGTGGGCTACAAGATTTTCATATGTTTCCTTTCTCCAAATTCTCTTGTATTTCAAGGTCTATAATGCTAAAATCACATATCTAACCCAACTACATGTAAATTTGCACTTCTGCCTTTGTGTTTTTTTGGGGCGTCATTCCTCCTTCTTCTTTGTTTAGAATTTGTGGAATTTGATTAAGTTGTTCTATTGCTTGATCTTGAAATTATTTGATATATGCACAATTGTCCAATTATTTGAGAATTTCACAATTTGGTAGAACTCCATTTACTTGGTTTTATTCATATCGTGGCATAATTTGTGAATGCTAAAATTGACCTCTTCTCTCTTTTTTTGATCCAACCAGTCCAAGATTGCTCCAATTATTACCTTTCTTGTGAATTCATGCTTGCTACACATAGATATCCAATTTTAGGTTGAGTGGTCTTGTCTCCATAGTGATTTTTATCAACTTGTGGTTGATAATTTGCCTTCTTGTAGTGGAATTTCTTCATGAATTGCACTTGCCTTTCTTTGCTTGAGCTTGTTCCAACTAATTCTCTCTCAAGTTTGAAATGACAAAATGAGGAAAACTTGGAATTGTTTGAGGATTTTGTTTAGGTGTAGTTTTTGTCAAATTTTTTACCTTCTTGTTTGGGTTTAAATGCTTCAAACAAAGTACACCACCTCACAATAGTATTTGAAACATTGCTTTCCACTTGACATTATTTTGGGTTTGAATCCAAAGTGCCTAGTGTGTGGCTCTATTTTTCACTGAATGTAAATTGTCATGAATGTAACTCTATCTTTTCTTTGAACCGGAATGATGGGTACACATTAAGCAACATAAGGGATTCCCAAGGTATTTTTGTTTTTTTTCCCACCTCAATTGTCTTTTGAATTTGTATCTTGGGATTTTAGGTCCATGAAGGGATATACTGCAACAAGAAAGAGCTCGTAGGCAATTTTGTGGTTTTTTGGGAAGTCCTTCACATCCCAAAGGGAGACAATCTTATAACATGGTTCTTGTAGAATGATGCTCAAGTGAAATGAAGAAGCATTGGGTTTCCCATGGTATCTTCTCTTCTTGGCCTTGTAATGGACTATAGTGTGGGTTGTATGGTCTGCACTTTGAACCATTGGTATGGGATTCCATGAGTTCTCTATCTAATGTTTCCAATTGGACAAAAACATTGTCAAAAACTCCCCATAGTGTTTAAGGGCCTAACTATTTCTTGGTGAATTTTCTAGGGAACCAGCCCACTCTATCATTGAACTTCAATAGTAGGTTCCTTTTCTAGAGTGGAAATTTCTTGGTCGTGTTGTCAAAATAGGTTTTCTTCTTGGCTTGAGTTGCGCACTATATGTAAATTTCACATAAACATTTTTCCTTTAGATAATGAAGTGCAAAAACTCTTCCCTTAGTTCTTTCCTCCTCCTTAGACTGAGATGTCCCTATTTGACTTATTGGTAAGAAATTTAAGGGATGGGAGTAGGAATTCAATGGGCAAAATAGCCTCTTGCACATAGACAAGTTGAAACAAGGTGAATCCCATAATAAGCTTTACTTTGGTGCGGGAAGCCCATAGTGTGCCTATTGGCTTTTGATCCCAATTTGTGGAGTTGAGATTGATCCTTCTTCTTGTAATGGTTAGTAAAATTCCATTGATGCGCTTGACTTGCCCATTTGCTTGTGGGTGGTATGGGGTAGACCAATTGTGTTGGATCCTATAGGTGGGTCAAGTCCCGTATGCCTTTGTTGATGAAGTATGATCCATTGTCAAAGATAATGATAAGGGAACACCAACTCTAGATATAACATTTATATGCAAAATTGGATAGTGATGACAGTAGAGTTGTTGACAAAAGATTTTTCCTCCACCCATTCAGTCATGTAGTTGACTGCAGCTAAATTATAACAATTTCTACTCCTTTGTGTTGTAGCACTAACAGGTCAAACAAAATAAATGCCCCATTTTTAGAAGGGTCATCACACTAGCAAGCATATTGGTTGGCATCATTAGAGACAGATGGCTACCAATATCCTACAAGATAGACCTTGCAAGTAGTCAATTCTCCTAAAAAGTGCCCCCCATGGATTCATCATAATGACATGCCTTTAGCACCACATGGACTTCCTCTAGGTTGATGCAACACCAAAGTACTTTGCCCACATCCATCTTGTATATATTGCCTTGCAAGATAGTGAAAAGGAGGACCGACATAGGAAAGGTTTTTTGTTTTTCCTGTGGTATATCAAAGGGCATATTTCTTATAAACAAGTTATGCTAGATTTGAATCATCCAAGATGATTGAGTAATAATTATATCTTGTACATAGAACAGGTTAAAGTCTATGGGATTGGTGTTTAAGGATTTCTTTGCAAAGTCTCAAAGAATATGCAATAGGAAATCTGCATTGTCATGCAATGTGCCAAGACAATATTTGATGGTAAAAGATCTATCTATAGGAGTAACATCTAGCTGGCAAGTCTTCCGGCACAATATAGCTTGTTGATGAGGTACTTAAGAGCTTTGTGATCTATGTGGAACACAAAATTGTGGCCCATAAGTTAGTGGTGAAATTTTTAACAAATATCATCCCAATGCATTCTTGCTCTATATGGAATAATTTCTATTTATTGAACTAAGTTGCCAACTAGCATAATAGATGGGATGTTCCTATTTTTTCTCATTATCTTGTGCCAAAATAGTGCCCATGGTTGTGTTACAAGTTTTTACAAAGACATGAAAAGGTAGCTCTTAATTAGGTGCTATGAGAATCAAGACAATGGCTAACTTCTATGTCAAGGTCTCAAAGGCATCAGTGCATTGGTTGGTCCTTAAGAACTCACCTATGGCATGTAATAGGCTAGTGAGTGTAGAAGTAATCTAAGCATACATGTGGATATACCATTGGTAATATCTTGCACAACCTAAGAAGCATGTGAGGTCAAGTACCATTTCTAGTAGGTGCAATTGCAACATGATCTCAATTTTCTTTGTGTCAACCATGATGCCATTTTCACAAACAAGGTGGCCAAAGAGGGATCCACACAAGATAGCCAAAAAAACATTTTTGGGGATTCAATGAAATCTTGACTTGCCTTCAAATATGTAAGCAAAGGCCCATAGCACTTGGATGTGATGACTATGCAAACTATGTGCACACATGTCATCAAGTTATAGCTCCATGTCCTTTCTTACTTTGCTGAAGGAGTTCACCATGTATTGTTGAAAACTTGCAAGAGCATTTTGTAATCTAAAAGACATCACCCTATATGCATAAGTGACTCTATGAAAAAAGTGGTTTTGTACTGATTCTTTGAGGCAATGGCAATTTGATTGTAGCCAGAATAGCCATCCATGAATGAGAAGTATTGGCTACGGACCACCTTGTCCAACAATGTGTTGATAGGTAAATGAGAACAGAAAAAGATCTAGGATGGTATGAGAATTCAATTTATGAAATTATACACAAATTCAAACCTTTCTCATATCTTCTTTTGGTACCACTAATATAGGAGAGGCCCATTCTATCTCTCCTATGGGATAAATGAACACGCACTTGATTGGTTTGTCTAGCTCATCCCCTCCTTTTTAAGAGTAGGTGGGGTTTAACTTGTATGGTCGGACCTGGTTGGGATAGCATCTAAACATAGCAATATACAATGTTGGCATGTTTGTGAGTCTCCTCATTGGTATACTTTTTTTTCTGCATATTGAGTATTCTATTGCTGTTCACTACCAATTAACTTTTTTCTGCATTTAAAACTTTGATATCAAAGTTACAACATAGAATGTTGCAAATCTTTTTTTTTGTACCACAACATCCCACCAAAATGGTTCAAATAGCAATAAATAAACCTATCCAACATATTTGGTAAAAGGTAGTGACTATGCTCCACATGGTTATATAAGGTGTTGTCTACTCTTCTGTCTATTTAACAACACCTCATAGGAGTCCATTCTACTCCACCTAATGGTTGTGGAGTTTGCTACCAAATATTACTCAAATATTCATGCCTTCTTTGCTATCCTCATAGCCTACAATGGTAAGCTAACCTCAATTGTAGATAGCATCTATGAGATTAGTATGGTCATATGGTAGAGGTTCTCTATAGTTAGGCAAAGACATTTGAGAATTCTTGAAGAAGACTTAGTAGGTAGATTGTTCCTCAATACACACATTGGTTCTTATTCTTATATATTTAGGTGATTCTTCTACCCCAAAGATATCTAGATCTTGAAACTCATCCACCACCTATAAGTGGAGTGGGACGGTCTCAAAAAATTGTTTCCTAGGCTTGTCCAAAAAGTGTCATTGTAACTCATCCTCAAGTATGGTCAGATGGACTTCTTCTTTTTTCAATTCTCTTTGTGGGTTTCCCTATGGTATCAATAGCAATGGTATGGAATGGAAGACTCATCTTCTCAATAATAATTGGAAGAACCACATCACTCACAATGAGATTTGTCTCATTGTCTTGAGGGATAACAATGTTGTCATGGAGAGTCCTATAAGATGAAGTTATTCTTTGTCTATTTCTTTGTCTTGACAATTGATATTGTCTTTGATATAGAAGTAGGAGTTAGTCAAGGTTTTGCAAGTATGTTCCTTAGTGTAGGGAAATAGGAACATTGTATATCAAAAAGGTCCATCATCAATGCTAAGGGAGTTGTCTTTTAAGTCCAAAGAAACTTCTCTTGGGACCGTGGAAGCATGCATGCCAAGAATGTTTTGTGGACTCACCAAAAGAAGGAGGCTATTTCATCTGGTTCTATGACACATCACCACTCATTTCTTCCTCCATTATGACAAGAAAATTAGTGATGGCATTTGTGATTCCTCATTGCTATTAGTGAGGGCAGGACTCCATGCATCAATCTTAAAACTTGGTTCTCCTTCTTGATCTAAGTTGCACATAGGCTCAATTGGGTAATAGGTAATATAGTGTGTTTTACAAACTAATTCCAAAGGCTAACTTGCATGTTTGCTAAGAGGTGACTATATTTGCATCCACTAGCCAAGGGACTCCCAATAAAAGTGGAGCGAGAGCAGGCATATCCATTATCAAGTAATCTACCAAGAAGGTTTTCTCTCCTATGAGTGTGGGATCTTGGGCACCACTCCAAGAGTGCAATGTAATCTTCTATTGGCCATACGTAGGAGGGTGGAAGTTTTTCTTATCCTTTTCAACCCTAGGGTTTCTATCACACCCTTGGTCATTATGCTTACCAAGGATCCTAAGTCAATGCGGCAATTTGGAATAATGCTTCCCTAGATGGTTATGAGAATATTTGAATCATGGACCTTTGTATAAAGCACATGGTGATCCATTCAATTTTCTCCATCAAGGTAGTATGTAGGATGCCCATAGTTGGAGGTGATGGATTATCTATGGGAACGGGTTTCTATTGCTATGGGACAATGTTCTTAATAAGTGGATCCTTGAAGCAAACTATGGGCTATAGTGTTGTGTGGGAGTTTTGTAGCTTCTTGTGCTGCATGGGAGATACTCTGCATAGTTGCTTTGGGATGATGTTGGCTCTTATATTTTCCAGATCAGCAATAATGTCATAGTCGTGTATGATAGAAGTTGGTGGTTACTTTGCCAATGTATCAAACATAGATATTGCAGCCCTATATATCCACAGAGCAGGCTAAGGGACTCCATTGTGCGATGCTTCTTCATAAGAGTTTCCCAAAAGAGTAGCGTTTTGAATTAGAGTTGTTGCCTAGAGTAGGTGCTTCATAAGTGCAGGATTGTGTTGTGAGGAACGCATTCACCTCTAGAACAACACCTATGTCAGTCAAAACTTCCTCTCCCTTTGTGTGTCCTTCTTCAATAGCAATAAAATGCACATTCTTGTTAAGATGCATGATTTTTCAGTTCATTTTGTACAAAAGCACCTTGTGCTTGAGTTATGAAGTTCCTAAACTCTGGGCATTGCACCATGGTATGTGCTCTAGAGCAAAACATGTAGTGGGTAGGCTTGTTTGGGCATTGGTTGGCATAATAATTCTCACTACAAATGTGACAATGTATCTTGGGTTTGGGAGGTCCTCTGTCTTGTCCATTTCCTCTTCTTCCTTGGAAGATGGAGCTTGCAAGTGGTGGATGAAACTATTGTGCTACTTGATAACATGAATGGAATGTGCTCTTTGTTCTCTCAATTCTTGACACCTTTGAAGTGTCCTATAGTTGGCTATTGTGTGCTTGTACATTCCACAATGCACACAAAAATTTGGAATGTCTGAGTTAGCAAATTAAGTATTAGTGTGTCCTTGTCCAAGGCAATGTGTACAAGAGATCTCTCCCCTAGCAATAATGTTTATTGGGTTTCTCTCTTGAGGTTGTTATACAAGGTGAAGGTTCTCTAGTTGTTTTAACTTTACCAAGATGTCCTCCATCTTGATATTTGTTGTAGGAAAATTGGTAACTATGGGCAATGTTAGGCCCAACTAAGTTGGAGAAGCTATGGGAGGAACTATAGGAACTGATATGACTACATGTATTTATTCATATGCAGTTGAGGTATCACATAGTGAGCCATTGTAGAAGTTCCGCATAGAAGTAATTAGGCTATTGGAACCATTGAGTAGCAGCATAAGGATTATGCATTACATTACCTTTGAATCTTGGTATTAGAGAACAAAGGTCCAGTAAGACCATGTCCCGCTCATTAACTTGAGCCCAACATCATGCCTCCTTAAATGCTTGAGCTATGGTAGAAGCTTTGTTGTAGATGAGGAATTTAAAATATCCTCAAGTAATGCATCTTTAAACAAGTTGAGAGCCATCATAGGGTCTAGGGCTAGTGTGGTCATTGTATTGAAATATGTATTGAAACCATTGAATAAATGCTTGCATTTTTTCATTGTATACTGTGCAAAACCTATTTATCTTATCCTTGAGTTATTCTTGTCATCTTGGTGAATGTATTCTTGTCATCTTTTTGCTTGTATCAATGCATAATTTGTCCTTGTGGCGGAGCTTAAGCCACTAAACTAGTGTTTTGCAACCCCAATAAAACATTGGCTAATCTATCATGCCATGGCAATATTATCCAAGATATTTTGTGCCATGCAAATATTTGTAGGAATGATCTAAAGTCTTCTTGCCCGGTGAATACAATTTTGAGGGGTATACAATTATTTTTTCTTCTGAAGTTCAATGTCATTACAATGGTAACTATAGGAAATGCAAGAGCTAAGAGAGGTGTTGTGACCATAAGAGAGGTCATGGAGCAATTTGTGGTGGTATTGATGCAAATGGGTTTCCTTGGGCAGAAGTTCTTGCCATTAACAATTTTTCTTGCAATTTAAGAAGATTACTTGGAGACATTGGAGGTAATGTTTCCCTTGGGTTTAAAAAAATGAAACTTGTAGAAACAAGAGGTAATGCTTCAGCCAAGCTTAAATTAGCAGCATCTATGAAACATTAAGTAGAATAAACATGGCCTGAGCAAGTTGCAGATCTATGATACAATCTCCCACTTACACAAGCAATGCGATGAATACGTGAGGAGCACAGATTCATAACATATCATACATGGCTTAACAAGAATCTCATTTACACCTCAATATTAAGGAACACTAATGGTATGTTTATTAAGCCTCGATACCTCAATCCTAGGGCTTGTATTAGAAGTACAACCTTATTAATGGAATAAAGACCAATTCTTATAATCACATCTGATCCCTTCCTTAGCCCATAGCAAACAAAACATTATCACACAAATGAATCTGCCTTCACAAGAATCCTCTAGCATAGAATCTTAGTTGGAAGATTACCCTACCATGGGGAGCACAACCAACTAAATAGCTACTCTAACCCTAAAAGAATGTCTATCTATCTTAATCACTTCTCTAAAGGAGGTATATGCCTCCTTTGCATGCTTGCATTATGAATGCCAATTGGATCTCCTCCCTTAGATGCTCCTAATCTAGATATGCATACTCTGATATTGTCAAAGCATTGTTAAAGTCTTAATTGATATCTCCCTCTTTTGCTATAGTACAAACCTATAGAAGATTACACTTGTATTTCTTTAATTGCAGATCCCATAGAGGAGGATCCCACAACACTTCTCTCTCCCACACTTAACCCTGATAAGCCTATAGACAATTGATCTTGCAACCCCCATAACATAGGATCCTATAATCCTTACTCCATCTCGTATTGTTGTACCATCCTATAGATGGTTTCTTGCTCTTAGACTTGGTACTTTTGCCCTGCCAACATATCTGGTACGGAATTTCTTGCCTACAGAGGCATCATTGCTACATTTGTAAATATTTGATATTTTTATTTGTCTTACTTTCTCCACTCTATTAGGTGGATGCATGCTCCCACAGCTATTAGATGAGTAGTATAGGCAGCAGATAAATCTACCTATAATCATGGGTGGATACGACCTCAAAGGTAGGAAGCCACAATAGTAATAACTTATATCAAAGCATGTGCTCTAGTGGTTCCTTGTTTAGCAAACAAGGGACCACAAGTGGTCCCTTCATACATGAGTGTCATCCTTTTTGTCAGGACCTATCACAACAATGGATTCAACCACTTACTCCTTCCAAGCACATCTTTGTTTGGCTTATAACTTATTGCTAAGTATTGCACGTCACTCCCCAAGTTTATTGACTTTCTCTCCCTATACTCTAGGAAGTTCTATGCACATCTTAGTAAGCATATGCACAATCACACACTTATTGGCATCCTCATTGATGTACCTCTACTTGATAGAGCTAGGATTCTCTCTTAAGGTGGGAAAAGCACTAGAGCTTGGCTCCAACCTTCTCCCTTGATTGATGACTTTTGATTCACTTTAGAGGAGTTTATCATAGATCTAAAATTAAGGTTGGGTCTCCCATATCTAACTCTCATAAGGCTTCCAAAACAATGTGCATGTGGTTCCCCATATGATATTCAGGGCATACACTTTTTATGATATACAATAGAGGGAGAGCTTACTAGAGTCCATGATGTAGATTGAGATACAATGGCTCAAATTTTACAAGCTACATAGGCCCAAGTTCAGATTGAGTGATGATTTGATATCCTATGATCACCTATCCATTTGATGCAAGTAGATATTGTTACATTTGCAGATGGTTGTAGCACCTTGCAGTATATTGTGGTGGAAAAACCCCTACTCATAGGTCGTTTCCTCTAGAGGCAAAGAAGACCACTATGTAACTCATCTATCCTTGGATGGATTTTTCTCCTTGGCAACAAATATTTTTACCACCTTCATCACCAGTTTGGCGATCTCATCAAGGAGGCAACATGAGGTTCCTTACAAAGGAGAGGTGCATTTTCTATCTCCCTAACCATGCTCTTAGTCTTCTATTGATACAAATAACCACTTGACAATGTGCTTAGGCTTTGAGTCTTCACCAACAAGCAACTATAATAGGAACACCCAACATGGCTAGGATCCTCTCCCTCACTTAGAAGACATATTATTGGAGGACCTCTCCCACATAGTTCATGAGTAACCTTGTGTTGATTTCCTCTTCTTGGCTTCTTTGGTGCTTGTGTAATTACACTTTTCTCTGTGTCCTTGTGGTCCTTGTTTCTATCTCCTTCTTGGTCGATTGGGCCCCAACAACAACAAAATAGTCTTGTTTATTAAAAGAGGAAAAAACCCATATTGAATGGATGCAAATCCATGTGTTTATAAGTGAATATTGTTCAATATTCAAAGCGGAAACATAAGCAAATATTATGTAATCATATAACCTTCTAAGTTGTCAATGCCATATATCAATATGTTATATGAAAAATTATGTGAAATAGTACTTGCTCGTGAGTTTTAGTCACGAGACTATTAGGGAGTTTCAAAATTAGTTTTGACAGATGTCTACAAGATAAATAATAAACTTCATAACTATTTTTAGTGAACTTTGTAAGGAGATGGGGTGCTAATCAATGAATGCTTTGTAAATTTTTATACGATATATCACATGTAATTTTAATTCATTTATAAAAATCAAGTGCTACATTATGGATGTTTAGTATTTCTGTAGTGAAATAAATGATTGTCAAAAGAGATGATGTGGCTTCTTGAGAGAGTTGCCATTTTTGGTGGGTGATTCTTAGAGTGGATTTATGAAAAAATTTGGTGGATCCAAAATGCCGCTCTCAACTATTCAAATTCAAATTTACCATCTGCAAATGTGAATGCTATGTGCAAATGCGAATCTCAGTAAACTAAACCGGTGTGTTTTGTAGTTTTGCATTGGTATGTTGGTTCATTTCCATAGATTAGTGCGACGAGGAGATAATGCGAGTTATGGAAAATGATTTGCATTGTCTTGCAGCAACCAAGAAATTAATTGGAGGTCGAGGAATTTTACTCCAAAAGGGCAAAAAAAAGTTAGCAAAAACCTGATTGCAATGCAAGCTCACATTTGGATGCAAAATCAAGGGGCACTATCAAGCGACTACCAGCGGCAACGAGCGGCTTTGAGTGCCAACAAGCGGCTACGGGAGCCAATGAGCTTCGAGCTGTGGGCACCATCAAGCGGCTACGAGTGGCTATGAGCAGTTACAAGAGGCAATGTGCAACGACAAGAAAAATCTCATTTTATCCTAAATTAACACATTATAGAGCAGCTACCAATAGCAACAAGCAACTACCAACGGCAACAAGCAGCTACAAGCACCATCGAGTGGCTACAAGCAACAACAAGCAGCGATGAGCAAAATCCTAAACCAACACTTTATTAGCCCTAATATGTAATTAATGCATTATGGTGTGACAACAAAAAACTCCACATCTAGTATTTGCTACGAACCACCTCTTATGGAGTTTGCTAATAATAAGGAACTTGGCCAGAACTCCGTAGTGGTACTCTTTCTTCCTCCCGCCGGCCGCCCCCCTACTAATTTAGTCAACACTTTGTAATAATCTATATGAAAATATACATAACTTCATAAAACTATTTCTAAAACCCCCTATTGTATGAGATATCGGACCATAAAATGCTCCCAACTGCTGCCAACAGTAGAATCCGGATACTAGGCGACAAAAAAGCGAGATAAAGAGTGTTCCTCGCTACTAGACGACAAAAGACAAAGATATTGGGTAATTGAAATGAAACAGCGGGTAGCGACTGTCCACGTCATTGCAACTAGGCTGACTGCCAGGTTGACAGCAGCAACAAAAAGCTGGATGTTCGCAGAAGGTCCTTACTGATTCTCCACTAGACGACAAGGCTTCCAAATGTTTCAGCAGAGACTTGTAAGCTATTCATTCTGATGACTACAAAGAGAGAGGGGGGAGGAATGCGATCCTACTTTGTGGGTTGATTTGACGGCCCATTAACAGAGGGTCATCAAATCAAAACAGCATGCAAAGATTGAGAGCTCAGAGTAGTTTTATATGTTGGTGTCGAGTTATTTGAAGAGGACCCTAAACCCTAAACCTTTTTTGTCTCTCCCTTGTACGGCTTGATGGGGTCTTCCCATCCTTCATTTTTCCTACGCGGTCGCCTTTTTTCGTTATTCGAAGAGCTATCTTCTACTCACCATCATGCGAGAAAGTCTTTTCCACAAATTTTGTTATGGTATACTTGCATGTCACATGGCCTGGGTGGGTGATGGGTACGGATGCACGAGTCTTTCATTTCTCCTCTTGTGAGAATGAGGAATCATTTTCAAGAGAGAACTCGACGAATTCACGAGTTCAGACCTCGGTTCGTTTGTGTAGGAATAATGGTGCTGAACTTGTCTCGTGACTTCCTTAAGACTGGGTACAGTATTGCTCAACATGTAGGAATGATATCTGCCCCGAGAACCCTTCTTCTACGTGCTTATTATCTGGCAGATGAGAATCTTGAGGATATTATTAGCTCTCATGATTAGATGCTTTTCCCCAGTCCCACAAGCTGGATCAAACCCGTTGAGGTCGCGTTAGGGGGTGAATATTTCGCATATGTGAGGTGGTTATTCCGCGAGTCTGACAAATCTCACAAACACATCGAAGATCACACTCTCGTGAATTGATGGCGAGTTTCTCAGGTAATTCATCCTCGCCAGCGCGGACTTTTGATCGGCGTTATCTGTACCTTGTAATCTATTATTAACTATGATCATCTTCCTTTAAACATACCCATCGCAGTCGCGAGTTCGGCTCCAGTTTAATTCTCTCATTTTAATTTATGTCACGTCAGTTATTCACGAGCTTCAAAGAATCTCGCTTTTACTTTGAGGACGACGTTATTAAAAACGTCGTCCGCAAAGTAAATGTATTGCCCTAGAATAGATAAAACTCACGGCAGAAGAAATGAGTTTCATCTTAAGTAGGCAGTGATGTGCTCCAAGTGCAGTAAAGTTTCGTTGCATCAACCTTTATCACCTTCTGAATCTTGTCACGGCGCTTCCCAACCACATTCGCTCGGAGTTCCAGCTAAGTGAGTCCAGCCAAGTGAGTCGATGAAATGTTAAACTTTCCTTTCACCGTTCACCATGAAAACTTTCATTTGCCGTTCGTGAAAAGAACACTAATGTGGAGACACCGAAATGAAGCGGAGACGGAAGACGATAAAACCACCACTCTCCGGGGCCTTTCAGATGGAGGCGGCGGCGAAGTTCTTTTCAAGAGGGTTGGTGTCAGTACATCCCTCCACAAGGTACCCCACCGTGAGTGAGTTCTTGCAATAATACTGATGTATAATTTCAGTTAGGAAAGATATTCTTCGCTGGTTCTTAGTATTGGTTCATTCTGAGAATTTCGTTTGCACACAAATCCACTTGGGACAGAAACTCCGGTGGTGAATGGGCCAAATACTACTTATTGAACGACAAACGTACGAGATATTGCATACATTGAGATCCAGTGACACCGCAAACATTTGGGGAAGAAAAAGTCCATGTTACCAAACACCGGATCAACAGTAACACCTGGCATAATGAAAGCCAGACGTGGTTGTTGGAACCAGAATATCGATATCGACCCAAGCAACAAAACTCTATGAACTAAAGGCCATAAATATTTGCCACAAGCTATTCAACCAAGCTTTTCTTCCAAGACGTCTTGGTTTTCTTGGATGTGATCTGTAAAACTCAGAGCTCAAATAGAAAAACTCGAACTCTGAGCAATCCCTACAGCCGAAGGGAGTAATGACTAATCACACTGGTCAAATGTGTGCTTTACACACTGGACAAACCGCCTGCCGTTGCAACCACTTGTCTATACACTGCAAGACGAAACCGGAAATAACAGAGTTAATAACCTGGTTCAAGCTTCGAACAAACTAATTCACGCCGTTCCTCTCCTCGATCACAACAAGCCTAATCTAAGCCTCTGATGTTATCCAGTAACATGAAGGCAAATGAAAAAACTTGAACCAGAAAATACTCTTTGAACTTACCAACTTATGGAACACGTGTATGCAGGGAAGACGCCGGACAACTTCTCCAGAAACTTGCATCTCAAGACATATTGAGCAGGTGTCCTCACAGACATCTGTTGGCTGTTATTACATTACGGCAAATCGCATTTGTTATTATAGACCTGAGCGGAGATGAGAACTACATGAAAATTGCAAATATGAACCCTGTCTCTCTAGGAGTCAATTATTCACCAAGTATGGACGTGGTGAATTTAAGGCCAATCTCTACCAGGTAAAAGTCTAGAACATCTATACTGAAGGAACATACTTGAAGGGTGGTGAGTGGTAGTAGAGCAATTTTCTCCAGCGAAGCTCCTTTATTTCTATCAATATCAGTGTCTAAGGCCAATAGCATCTCATAGTCATTCCTGCACGGCAGCACAGGTTTGACTTTCATTAAAACTCCGCCGCCAAATAGTTAAACATAGGACGTATAACATATCCATGAAAAAGAAAATTTGCAGCGGAAAAGGAAGGAATCCTTTCGGGTGCAGATGTTCCTTGATCATTAAACACGATACATCTTCCAGTGCATATCAAGGTAAGCCGGTGATGAAGTTTAAGAGAAACTTACTCGTTGAAATCACGATCAACTTGTGCTAATTGAAGACCCACAGATACCTGCTCCTGGATGGCATTTTCCAAAGCTGCCAACACTTCCGACCTCTGCAATAATATTTGCAAACATCCGATTAAATACACGCTAGACATAGGAACAAAGCTGCGAAACGTAAAGCTAAAAGCTAACCGAAAAGATAAAAATCTCCCGGACGTAAAGCTAAAACTAATCTATCCTTGAGGTATCCTTTCTAGCAATCCCACTCATTCCAACTCTATTTACAAGACCACAAGGTTGGAGCATCAAATACGATTCAAAATGGAAAGTTGATACCGGAAGAGGTTCATAACCAACCGATTCAATAGGCATATGAGATGGGAATGGAACCCTGCCCCCTGGTAACTCTGCATCCTCAACTGGCTGTCCTCTGGCGAATTGAACATATCTGTTACTCCTAGATGGGAACTGAATTCTGGAACTGGACGATAAATAAGCCTGAGTGTCAGACCGAGGTATGGCGTGCCTCGAAAATCTGGGAGCAACTCCTGAGTGCATATTTTGCACATCTCCCAGATATCTCTGCACATAGAGCATGTCTCAAAGTATAAGGTTTTGTGATGAAAGAAGTAGACAGTATTCTCTTTGAGTCTTAAAAGGCAAAACAAGCAGTTGCATCGAATAGGACTGACCTGGACCGCAGAGAGGCCAAAAAGTTCACCACTGCGGGCACGTCTGAAATCTCTAGCACGTGTATCTTCCTCGGCCTGCAATAGTCTTGCCAAGGACTCATCATCCTGTTTATATCGACAGCGAGCAAGTTACTTAAATACTGTCACCGGCATTCTCGCTAGAAGTAGCTTCATTAAATAAACACATTGTTGCTATGACAGACTTTGCCAACAATATAACGGCACACCGTGGGGTCAAGACGGAAGGACTTACAGGGGCATCGCCACCGACAGCTTCTGAAACGAAGGCGGCCTGTAACTCCCTGGCCATCCTCTCATCCTCTGCTAGTTGCCTTGACCTTTCTACATTACCATCATCGTCAGAATCACCTAGATTGAAAAAATTATCAGAATGTCGGAGCAATTCTTCACTGAAAATATCTGAGAGTATTCCACCAGTTCGCCCGTGATGGGCATCGCCCCCTTCCCTAGGATACATCAAGTTGACACCTGGGAAGTATCTTGTCCCTCTCCTTCGATAAACGTCGTCTGTTAGTTGGTTATGTGAAGATGATTGTTCCAAGATTCTAAGATCATCATCCCAGGAGAACTGAGATCTTAGAAAGAGACCACGGGACAGATCAGCTCTCGTTAGGGAGGACTCACTGCTAGCAGGTTCACAGATGGGCAATCCACCTCCACTGGGAATTTCTTGGCTGGAGCCGGCTCCATTTGTTGTCCGCAGATGTCTCCCTCCGGAGGGTCGAGGTCTTTCAGTAACAAGACCTCCTTGCAGCCTCAGACGTTGACGACGGGGAGGGCGCCGAGGTCCAGGTCGGCCATATAAATTATCCTCCCTTAGGGAGACGTTTCGAGTTATACCACTTGGTAGATCGGCTCTCTCTGGTGAGACTAGATCGATTATACCAGAGGATTGATGTCTGTCAGGTCCTGGAGAGATCAAGTCTATAAACGATGAAGTGTGAAGTCTGTCGGGTGATTCATCCGAGGCGTTTGTTGTTGGGGGAGATTCCCCTCTAGCAAACCTCCATTCTTGCGGCTGATTACTATCTTCCTCCATACTCGCAACTTCAGCTCCATTTGGCTGCTCCAGGTAGGAGGAGAAAACAGTTGGCTGTTGTCCTACGAGCCCGACTACAGAAATGGCTGGAGTATTCCGCGTAAATGCACGTACCCTTCTTGGGGACTCCAGGAGAGAAGGGATAGCCGGATCCTGCTCTGCAGGTCTTCTACGTTCGCGTAAGGAGGCATAGATTCCACCCATCCTCCGTGTAGACCTGGAAACCAGAGAATCAACATAAGCATAAGCATGTTTCTGTAATACGGAGATCATACATACCGAGTGCGGAGCCAGACCTTCCGGGAAAGACACCTTGATCCCAGGTTGCTCAGCTCGTCTCCTACTTTTCAGCGACTGTAACCATTTCAAAGATATATCTTGCAACAAAACTGCTACTGCATCCATCTCAGCAACCTTCAGTCTTGAACCAGTAAACAAGAGTGGGTAACAAACCTTGCTCCAATTTGTCCTTGATCAGACTCACTGTCGGCATTCTCCAGAGCACTGCTAACCGCTGCAGCACATTCTGATCTGTCCACATCTGTCTTTCTTTTGCCCTTCGATGGAGTAGACAGGGGGCCCTCAAAGACAAACGGAAGGCCAAGACGAGCATCTAAACTGGCAACAGGAATTCTAGTCGTTGATCCTACCCGAGAGCTCCCTGACTCAGCCGAGACATGCCGAGGGTGGGTCCCTAAACACAAAGAGGTCTCCGGGCGGGAACCTTCTCCGTCACTTTCATCGACTTCTACTTGCTTGCCAAGTCTGGTCCTCCTCTGAGAACCCTCCGCCTCCACGCCACTATTTAGTCTGCTTTCTTCACATCTTCGTAAGGTGCATGAATCAGTTCTACGAGCTGTGTTTTCACATCGCTCCATGGCCATTTCTTTCCCCTCAAAGCCTTCATCTTCACGTTCTTCACCCTGTTCGACTCCCAGATTTAGGATGGTCAGTGAACTGCTTGATCCACAACCAAGATGAAGATTGGTCGATTCATCGCCTATCTCTTGGATGCTGTGTGAACTTCCAACGCAAGGACCCATTTGCCGATTTGCAGTACGTACTTTGATACACTCATTGGATCCACCAGCAAAGCGACGGGTTCTTGGCACTTGCCGCAACTGTGAATGTCGAGATGCGGATCTTGTTGTAGGTCTGTCAAAGTCGCTGGCAGTGTTGATGACCGGAAGCTTTCCATCCATCTTCAACAGGAAGGGGCCTGTTCCATCAGCTTCTTCATCAATAGGTATCTCCTGAGAGGAAGGAATTACATCGTCATCTCTTTGATCAACCAACGAAGTAACAGAGGAAGACCCATGACTTTGCCTCCTTTGATCAGTGCTACGCCCAGACTGACCCTGGGTCCTTTTCCACCTTTCTACACTTTTAACAAGCACCCTAGGCCTTGCCAGAAAATCCTCAGTCCTTGCATCTGTATTGTCTTGCATTACTGCCCAACGCTACTTCGCCTTCCTTAAGGTCCTTTCTTGGAGAACCTTCCCGAGCAAGTACAGTTGCCTCCTAACTCCAAATTGAATACTGAGACTAATTGCAATCCCAGCGAAAAAGGAAACAAGCTTGGCAAGAAAAGTATGCTGTTGTTTCCAGTTTAAAAAATGGCTCCGAGTTATCAAGAGGCGAATAGGCGTGTGCACACACACTGCTCATTGACGCCACCCAAGTCTTGCACTCTGCACGGACAAGACTTCGGAATCAATCACCCGACGGTTTCATATCCTAGGATAAGATCGGTTCGTAGATTATCCAAAATCTGACTTCTAACTCTAGCCTTCTGTCCGTGTTTGACCGTCATGTGCCGCCAGCATTCAATGACTCTATTCTATGTGATTGAACGCTTGACACCGTTTCTCCCACATCCAAAAAACAAATTGCCTATGGATCAGGATCAGTTTCAAACTGCAGGATGGCCGGGCAGTTGATAGACTGGATGCGGATCTAGAGTATATTTGAGAAATGAAAAAGGAAGCCGTTCGAAGAACGGAGGGATTCAAAACAGACTAAGTAGGGAACCGAGAACGTGCATATGAAGTGCATATGAAATACAAGCATGACTATATGCAAATAGAATTAAGTGAATCTAGGCAATAAAATACATAGCAAAAAGCAAGCGTAATAAGTGATAGAAAGCAACAAGCAGAACTTGATACATTTCATCAGTAGCACCTGCAGTGAACAAATATACATCATAGAAGAAGAACAAAGAGGTAGCAACAGCAATAGATAAGCATCTCAAATTGAAAACAGAGGAGTTCCGGATCTAGAGTATATTGTTCAGTATAAAACCTTGGAAAGTTCTTAAGAGCCATCACATTGCGTGGGTTAAGCAGGTTGTCATAATGAGCCTAGTAAACTGAGAAAGGTGATAGAAAATAGAACTTGAAAACGACTACTATTGCCTCATTGCCCTACATTATGGAAAGGAATACAGAATCCCTGATAAATTACCCGGCCCCATACCCACGTCTGACCGAACGTGACTTTGACATTCCAAGCTAATAAATAAATTCCACATAACTGGCAGTCACATAGAGTGGATAAGAGAAGCATTCATTGCATTCACGCGCGTTTGTTTGCCTGCAGACAAGGATTAATACATGTATAACCGTGGGAATTGCCGCATGTGTTATACTTCACCGGGAGTAGTGCCACCTACAAGGGGCGTGGTCATCCTGACATAATCGCATCATGTAATTCGAATATCGGGTGCGCCAATAAGCACACTCGAATGATATCAGATGAGAAGATACAGGAGAATGATCATGCGAGCTATATTCACTGAGATGTATCAGAGTAGAGGACACTTGCCTTTCCAGTGACTGAATATACTGAAGGCGTTGAGGTTTGTTGGCGCAAATCCTGGACAGCAATTTGACAACCCAGGGCTTGTGAAGTTACGTCTCGAGTAGCAAAAAGACCATATTCGTTTAAGAGGTGAACTTGTTAGTGGCATACATGAAAACACCTCCATTGAAAGATATAGTTTAGCAAGAGTAGAGGGACTCCACGGACCATCCACAAATATGGATCTTAACGTCAAATCAACATTTGCATCAAATTGGCAGAACAGACCATCAATAACGACTCGTCTAATCACTCGCAAATTATATACATCAAGAAGAAGACGCCCTGTGAAGCGTCAGGAAAAAGGAGTCCGGAGCCTGAACAGTGGCAAGAATCTCGTGGTACAACAGCGCCGGCTTGCAAGGTGGCTAAGCTGTTCACCCTTATCTACACCTCTTGACACTCCTCGCCGTAGACACTAAGCGGAATCGATAAGAGAGCCTTCGTTCAATGAGTGGTTTCCAGACATGTCAGACTTCCTTAGAGCGAAAACATTAAAGCAGCGCACTGCGCCAACCTGACGAGGGACGATTAAGGGATTGCCTAATGATCCGGAAAGGAACCATAGACCACTGGGCAACCTAATTGAAGAATGAATAAGCAGATACACTGCCAAATCCACACGCGGGCCCTTTGAGCCATTTGCGCAGCACTCTTAAGGAAACGAGTCTTTCCGATATGCTCCTTTACCTGTACTATGTCATCATCGACCAATTTCCCTCCGAATAGAAATCTCTTTCAATCGCAAAAGCAAGAACACCTGGTATCCCCCCACCAGAATCGTAATTCTCATCCATACAACATTCCACCACGATTCCAATTGCTCCTGTTCGATCCTACATACAAAGAGATATGCGGAACAGTTTTTCTACCACACCAAGACATCAAGACGTCTCACCGAATCCGCGAAAGAATGAACACTCAGCAACCGGTCGAAAAGAAAGAGCAGAAATTACCAAAGCAATTACGGAATCCAAGGCCATCATGCCAAGCACCCCAATTGAAACGACGGCCTTCGAGACACCAATACGGGCAACAAAAACACCAATTATACACAAAGTTATACTTCTTCATCTTCTTCCTCTTACTTCTCGTCCTTCTTCTCTTCAACAGCCGACCTGACAAAGAAAGTAGACCAAACCAAGACTGTCTATCAATCCCTTCCTCCAACGACTATTGACATACCTTCGATAGGCAGGCACAAAAGTGCAAAGCGGATCGTCAATTTCCTCCTCGAATTCTCCAACGCCCGCCTTTCGTGCTCGACAAACGCCTTCACACCGATCGGCCTTAGTAAATCTACTCAGAGGCGAGACATGAATGATAGTTGTCAAGTGGTAAGGCAGGTAAGGAACAACAAAGAGGACGACGACCTGCGTGCTTCCTGGCCTGGCCTGGAAGGGAAGGGTGAATCAGTAAACCCGGGCACGGGTTTCCTAGAGGGTTGTCTGTCTCCACCAGAGCACCTCCAAATTTTGTTCTCCTCGTTCGTGATGTGTCCGTGATGTCCGTCCGTCGTCGAGATGGACGAACTCTTTGCTTGTGTGCTGTAATCTTCCGGAAGAAGTGAAATAAGAATGGACGACGGAGCGAACCGACGGAATAAGCTTCCCCATCCATACACAACGTCTATTATCGACGTATGCACCATACACGATATTCCTTCGGGTTGAATGTCGAAGAGAGAACTATATCTTTGGTCCGATAATGTAATATCAACTTGTAAGGCGTAGTTTACACATACACTGTATGCTTAACCATTTCCTCGCAACTTTAAGAGCTCCTTGGATTATACAATAGCTTAGTGAAAAGGCGACCACAAGAAGGATGGGAAGACCCCGTCAAACCCCGGACAAGGGAGAGCCTGAAAAGGCGACCACATAGAACACAAGAAGACCCGTCAACGCGTACAAGGGAGAGACAAAAGAGGTAGAATGGGTTACTTAGAATCCAGTACTCTACTAATAGCTTAAAACAGTACTGGATTGTAATATCTAAAGTTTAAGTTTATTTCCCTTCCAACGTTTGCACGAGACTACGGCTAGTAGTAGCAAAAGTGCTTTTAAATATATTATTTCAATAACTATATTTAATATTGTACATAGTGTACACTATCACGTATGTTACACTATGTAATAGTGTACATAATTTTAATATGTACACTTTTTTGTCCAACGCATTCAAAGTCAGACACATTTGCAATTTCGAAGGATGAAATCTCTAAAATAAGACGTAATTTTTCTCTCTATGAATATTATGACAAAACTCTTCAATCTATAAAAATTATAAGAAGTGCTTTTCCTCTCTATAAGTATTATGACAAGACTATTTAGTCTATAAATAATAACCGTTTTGTTATAGAACCATATATAAATCATCTAAGATAAAATTGAATAATATTTTATTTTACCTCTTGTGTGGTACCAGAAAATATATTGGGATATATTTTCTGCACACAGTATGTCTTTTCTGTTCCAGATTTATTATGGACTATGCTTAATTGCCTCAAAATTTACTAGAATCAATTTTCATTTTATCATTTTTAATACTATAATTAAAATAAAATAATTTTGATTGTTTTTCTACTTTATACAAACAAGAATTGCATTTTGAAGGATGCAAATCTTTGTTGTCAAAAATTTCATTTTTTGATGAATATATGTTAGAACTCTTCAATTTATTAAGAAATAAATTTATGAAAGGAAAATGTATAAACTTGTACATGAAAAATAGATTTTATTTTTATTTGTATTATTTCATACATATGTATTATGTCTTATATACATGCAATGTATTTTTTTATATGTCTTCTTATTTTTCTATTTTAGATTTATTCAAGAATATGCTTAATTTCTATTTTGTTTTTTTGAATTCATTTATTAATTTCTCACAACAACAAAAAAAATAATTTTTTTTTCTAATTTTTAATCTTTTAGTCTTTAATTATTTTGAAAATGATAAGTTGAATAAGCTATCTTATCATTTCCAAGTTGATTCATTTGAGTAATTTTTATATATGAACTGAATACATCTTGTGTCCATCCAGCTTAATCCATTTCTTAATTTTTATCCAGATTTTTCATTCTCATTTTCATTTTAAAGAATAATTATCAGTTTATTTTATACATATAAAGATAGATATTATGTTTAGACTATGTAAGATGAAAGGTGATACTTAAATATTCAGTTTTAACGCTTATAGATGATATGAAAAAAGATACTCATTAACTCTAGCAAGCCTTCAACAATTTACATAGAAATCAATAGAAACTTCATAATTAGGTTAATTTAGACTAGATATAAACTGGTATTTAATTTATACAAAATAGACATACAAATATGTATTATATTTTTAACAAAATTATGTGTCCCATATAAGTTATCTTTCAATAATAAAAGATAATTTATACTAATACTTCAACTTCCCAAATTGATATTTTTCACCAAAATCACATAATGTAGAAAACTGAAAACCTTTAAAATTTTAAGAAAGTAATTATCTTATTAACTATAACAATAGCTTGATAAGGATTATACATGTTAGGAATGTATGTAAAACTTATATTAGGCTTTTATTGTTTGATTGAGTATGCAATAGATAAACATATTATGATAAAAGATCATTTTTATTTAATTATTTATCCATTTTAGATAATATAAATTCAATGTTTTAAAAACTTAATATTCATCTAATCATAAATCTTTGAGTTAATATGAGATAGATTTATATAAATAGATATAGATTTATTTATTTATTTATGTATTACATCACACAAATCATAAAATAAAAATGTAAACATACAAAGGGATAAACCAATACAATTGTATTCTAATGATTGGGTGTCATTCAAATTTGTAATAATGTGGTAAGAACCGGTTGGTCGTACGAGGATACAAGTTGAAAGTAGCTAAAATTAAGATGAAGCATAACAAAGATGATCGTCTATTGTTTCATATATTGTAAAAGATTAAGGAGAGAAATAAGAGAAGGCAAAACCGGAATGAAAGATCATATTGGGACTCGAATGAAAGAAACCCCAAATGCCTAGCATGAACGTGGGATTTGGTATTTATATGGAAAATACAAAGTTTTTTAGAAGATTCTCAAGAAGTTTACTAAAGTCACCTTCTTAGAGTGCAAACTAAGTTAACAAGGAAGCTTCTTGAGAAACTTCCTTGCTGCCTACTTGGCATGCAAGCTAAGCTAGGCGGGAAGTTTTCCAAGAAGCTTCCTTTTAGAAAGCACTACTTGGTGTGCAAGCTAAGCTAGTTGGGAAACTTCTCAAGAAATCACCACTTGGTATACATGTTACCCTATACTTGGAAGGTACCAAGAAGCTTACTAGATGCTTTTAGAATATTCTTATAATTCTTAGCTAATTTGCCATATTTGCTACTTTGTTAGTCTCAACTACAAGTCTCAACTAACTTGTTACACATATTTAACCTCTTGGGCAAAGTCATTCCCAAAGAGGGTAGTGTCACCACCTCTAGCACACTACAAAAGATAAAATCACCAATTCTCACACTCATTATAGATTTAATCCAAAGGATTCTTGAATTTTTATGGTTCATTCATAATGAATGTCACTTTACCTCGGATTCCTATAGTAACCCCTTGATACAACTAGTTCCAAATAAGTGTCATTGAGTCGCTTGGGCTATCCAAGTAATTTTTTTACATTATGAGCTTTGTTATCCTATGAGATCAACTCAATCACAAGGAACTACACGTTGTAGCTTAGAATGCACAAACAAAGCAAAGGTAGGGATTCTACATTCAAAGTGGAGGTAGGAATTCCAAGGGTTATCACCTTGATAACTATGACTATGAGCAATGTTCTACCCTTTCCAAAAGGCATGACATCACAAGAGTCTTGAATGAAGATTGACTCAAGAGTCTTGATGGTATAAAGTTAATTCAATGCAAAAGAAGGATGCATTAAATGGACACTATGAAAATTGGGCCTAAGCCTATTATGCAAATACTACCTAGCAGTGAAGAAATCCAATATCCTATCTAACTATGCATGAAGTATGTACAATCTTAAGAGTCTTTGATATGCTTATGCAATCTTGCTAACTACAACAAGATGACTCAAAGTTGTTCCAAACAAAGTCTTCTTACTCATACATTTTGCAAGCAAGTAGCACCTATGATGAACTTCTTTCTCCCTTATAGAGTTGGACAAGCAATACAAGTTCCCTTTGGTATCCCATAACTTCTCTTGCAAAGCTAGTCTATGCCTCTCGTAATTTTGAGCTAGTGTGGTTCTACAACTTATCATACAATGCCTTGAGTTGATCATTTTTATATATATTCCTCTCCAACATATCAATTTGTGTTTGTAGATCCTTCATTATCATATGTTAGGAGTTCTCATTGGTGATGCATTCCAACTTGTTCAAAAATTGAGTTGCAATTTGCCCAATTTTTGCAAGTCCCATAAATTTGTTCTCCATATTTGTTTGTTAATTGTGAAGTTGTTTGATAGCTTGTCTTATATTTTCATTTGTTGCTCATCCTCCTTTTCTTTCTAGCATTTGAGGTTCATGTTGAAGTCTTGAATATAAAGATTGGTTAAATTTTTTAAATTTTCATATTGTGTTTGTATTGTCATTGCCTTTGTGTGAGCCTTATCCAATTCAACTCATAGTGTTAACAATTTGTCATCTCTTGATTGTAATTCATCTTTGTCCTGGTTTCATTACTAGAAGACCTTGGCATTGAGTTCATCAACCTCTGATTTCAGCTATTATATCAACTACCTTTTTTTGCTCTTATTATAAGAGTTTGTCCTTTTGGAACTTCTCCAATATTGTATCCTTCTACTTTGAAGCATTTACTTCCTCCTCAACTCGCTTCTTGGCTTCATTCAATTCATTACAAAGGAGTGCCTTCTCCTTGGTAGTCATTTGGGCCAGCTTGTACAAGTGTTGTTTGAGTATTATCAAGTCAATTATAGTAGGTGTAAAAGTAGACAAGGTAGCATAGGCTAAAGAGTTATTAAAATAAGTTAAATATAGCTAGGAATTCAAAAAATGTTCTAGATACATCTAGGAAACTTCTTGGTAAAATATTCTAGAAGCACTTAGGAAGCTTCTTGGTGAGAAGCTTCTAGGTACCTTCCAATGATTTGGAAACTTGCACACCAAGTTAACAAATAGTTTAGCTTGTATGCCAAGTAGGTGGCTTTGAGAAGGAAGCTTCCTTGGAAGCTTAGCTTGGACTCCAAGATGGAGGCTTTAAGAGGGAAGCTTCTCAAGAACTTTGTATTGCTTCACTATAAATGCCAAACACCAAGCTCACGACAGGCATTTGGTGCTTCCCTTACTTGAGAGTCCCAATGTAACTCTAGTCTTCTATTCTCCTATTTCTCTCCTTGGTCTTTTACAACATGGTCAAGTTCCCAATATAAACTCCTCTAAGGCCTCCATTGTTAGCGTCACCATGTTGATCATCTATACCACTTTCAGCCACGGAAGTGAGTTATTATCGTATTCAAATGACACCTTATGTCCTTCATCAGGTTGGTGGTCCTCATTTGTTCATTATTAGTTGGCTGTTGGCCTGTAGGTTGATCCTTAGGATCTTCCTCCATCTCCTCATGGGTTGTGGCCATATTGTCAGCCGCACTTTTGCATCTTCTCTCTTATCCTACAATCTCTTTCCAATAGAATGTTCTTTCTTCATTTTCTGCACTTTGTCTTTGGTGTGTGGTTATGGTTGGTGTTCTTCCTCTTCCATTGTTACCTTCTCCTTTTCTAGAGATATTCTTATATCCATGTCATTTGATGTTTAGAATGACGGTGCTTTGTTATTCCAATCTCCTAATTTTGCATCATCATCCATCCTTGGCAACAAAATATGAGTGAAGGAGTTATCAATATCCAACCTCACATTATGTTCCAAAGTAGCCTTTCTCTTATCAAATATATTTCATGCTCCATAATGGCCTTCTTTGTCCATTCTAAATTTTTTTCCTTCATGGTCCTTGTTTTCTCCTTTGCTTCCACTTCCTTTTGAGGATACCTCTATCACTTGGGATGATGTTTTCTTCTTTGAAACTTGCATCTTGCATATCAAATATGGAACTTATCAAGAAACTTGTACCATATATAAGAGAGAGGAGAGAGAGGATAAACTATCTCACTTACTAGTACCTTCTCTATAATGAAGTGATGTTGCACCTCATTATGTTTGGTCCTAGCATGAAACATGGGATTACTAGCAAATCTAATGCTTCTCTTGTTATCTGCATAGATAACAATTGCATTGCAGACACATACACCAATGTCAATAAGTAACCCATGAAGCCAAACTGCCTCACATGCAATGTTGGTTGCACCTCTGTACTTTGCCTTGCAAGAAGATAAGGATACCATAGCTTGCTTCTTTGAGGACTAGCTAATAGATATACTCCCCAAGCTGAAAGCATAACTAAGAGTGGGACTGCCTTTCTAAAGTAATCCTGGACCAATATGTGTATGTAAATGCACACAATTGCAAACTCTTTGTGGCTACATAATGGAGTCCAAATTGTATAGTGAACTTCACATACCACATAATTCTCCAAACTACATCAAGATGTGACTTCCAAGGAGTTTGCATGAATTGACTCACAAGTCCCATAACATAGCTCAAGTCTAGCCTAGTGATTGTGAGGTAGATCAAATTCCCTACCATTCATTTTATACACAATAGGATCTTCAAACAGCTCGTCTTCAATAGGACTTAACTTTAAATTTTGTTCTAAGGGGGTGGAGATTGGCTTGCATGCTATCATACCATACTTGGCAAGCATATAGATAGAATATTATTGCTGCAATAACCACATAGCTTCACCATCCTTGACCAAGTCAACTGCAAGCCAAGAGTGCCTGAAGGGGCCACGACTGTTTGAAAAAAAAGATTATTTCCCTTCAGGCACGAGACTATAAGGAAAGGTGCTATGCAGTTTTTAAAAAAATTTGAGGGCCCTGGACTTTGTTTTTTTGGACACCACAAAACCAAATACTATCCAACAAAAAAAAGGAAAGTATCTTAACTTTCCCAAGTCCTTCATCTCCAACATAGCCTGCAATCTATGCTTAATCTGCTGAATTTGCTTCTCACAACTCCCACTCAATATCAAATCATCCACATAGATTGTAATGACAATGAAACAACTTGGTGTACTCAACACATCAAGTGAAGAGTCTAAATTTCACACTATAAACCAAGTTCCTACAAAACACCAATGATTTTAGCGTGCTAAGCTCTAGGAGCTTGCTTGAGTCCATATAAGGCCTTCTGCAACTTGCACACTTGAGTTGACAGATTTGGGTCATCATACCTAGGTGTTTGCACCATATACAACTCTTCTTGAAGATCTTCATTCAACAAGACATTCTTCACATCCATCTGATGAAACTTTCAACGCTTACTACTTGATGTTCTTATTTGAATAGTAGCCATCAATAAGACTAAACATCTCATCATAATTAATTCCATGTTATTGTGCATAACTCTTGGCTACCAATCTAGCCGTATAACTACTCACAAAACCATCCTAGTTCTACTTGATCTTGTATACCCATCTGCAGCCAATTGCCTTTTTCCAAGTGGTTGGTCCACTAACTCCCAAGTTTGTTGTTGGCTTAGGATACAAATCTCTTCATCCATGGTTGCCACCCATTGCTTGTTTTGCAATGCATCTTGAATAGTATTTGGCTCCAATTCTTGGAACATGTTCCCCATATATACATGATGAGAGGCAAGGAAACCCCCATGCATGAACCTTTGAATTGGATGTCTGACTCTACTTGAATGTCAAGGCAACTTGACCATCAATGCTACCTTTTGCATCTGCCACTACACTTGTGGCATCCTTAAGGCAATATAAAATGCAAGCATCAAAAACTACACAATTGCTAGGTTTTGGATCAGAGTCTAGTCTATAGTTCAATTACCAGACCACAAACATTGCACATCTGAGGCTTTTATCACTCCATTACCTTCAATAGTGGATTCTATCTACTAATGAACATGCTCTCCCTCAATAGGCAATCAAGGAGTAAGAAGAGGCTTGAGTGGTGCATACCAAGCCTTTTGCTCATCTAACACAACATCCCAAGACACATATAGTTTATGTGTAAAGGAAACATGACATCAATAGCCCTTTGCCTAGAGAGCAAAGCTTAAGAATACTCAGCACATATCTTTGGGATCAAGCTTGCACTTCTCATCTGTAATGTGCACAAAACACCCACAACCAAGGATTTTTAGATGTTTCAAGTCAAGCTTAGTTCCTATAAATGCCTCCATGGAAGTACAAGAATTAATGGCTATGGATAGACATTTCATAAGATAAACTACACATGCAACAACTTCTGCCCAATAGATTTTAGGTATACGAGTCTTGTTTAGCATAACATGCATGGCCTTTACTATATGACAATTCTTTTGTTCTATTGTGGATATAATTGTAGCTTTGTTTGCATTGGATGCCATGATGTTGCAAATATATTATGAATTTTATGGATAGGTATTCACTTCATCTATCTAACCTGAACTGAAGGATATGGTGTCCAGATTGCTTCTCTACAAACCCTTTTAGAGAAAGTTTGCAAAACAAAAAACACCTCAAATTTGTGGTTCAGAAATACAACCAAGTGAATCTGGAGAAAATCATCTATGAAGGACCAAAGTATTGAGAACCATTCAAGTTGGATGTCAAAGTTGTCCATACATCATTGTGCACCAACTCAAGTAGTTTGGTGGCACATTTTTCTTGCTGAGCAAAGGGCTGCCTAGCCTATCTTCCAAATTGACAAGCATGGCATATCTGTACACTATTTCTACATGTAAATTGTGGAATACCTATAACTACAATAGTGTTTGGCAGATTCTTTAGCTTTTGAACATTCATGTGGCCATGGTGTTTATGCCAAATTTTCATATCAGCCACCTATGATCCACTTTGTCTGTACATTGCTGCCTAAATCTGAGGCATTGTGATATCTAATTTGAACAACATACCACATCTAATCTTGGGTTGTCTGGGTAGTTATACTTTGAATCACACAACCATTGAGATTGAACAAAACTTGATACCTTGACTCTAGCAATTGGCCTATTAGGACAAGATTTTGAATGATAGTTGGTACAAAGAGGACATCATGTAATGTTGAGAACTTAAACTTAGAGGTAGTAATAGGCACTTTATCCTTCTGAGCGATCATAAGGATGTCATTGCTTGTAACAACAACAATGTGATGTTGAACTGAACCAATCTTGATGGGTTGTCATTGTGATTGTTGGCTCTGGAATCAATGTACCACTCCTCAGCAGGCTGCACCATAGTCCCCATGACAAAAGTCATTGTTAACAAACTTTCTTCTTCGAGATCATCATAGTCCTCAAAATCACAAGCTGCAAAATCACAAGCTGCAAAATTTTGTTGAGCAACGTAGCCTTGACTAGTATTATGGTGTTGTTGTTGTTGTTGCCACTTTTGATAATCACAAGCATAGTGGTCTTTTGCACCACAATGGCTACACTACCTAGGAGAAATATAGCCTCTACTTTTGCTTGAAACTTGACTATGTTGTGGTTGGGCTAATCTATGGATCTTGTAATGATTTGGAGGTTGATGTTGATATCTACAAACACCTACACCATTACCATTGTGTTGAAAATTCCCACATCCAAAGATAAGTCCTTGGACTCTACCTCTATTGTCACTTGCATACATAGCCTGATCTTGTTGTTGTAAATTTGAGGAAGACAGTTGGTTTCTTGTCAATTGCATTTCTTCACTCACCAACAAGGAGTTAGATCTTGAAATGAAGGAAAAGTCTCATACAAAACCATCAACATTTAAAAAGATTGGTAATCAAGACCCAATCTTTGTCAGGTAATCATGGTCAAATCCTCATCATCTACTATGACTCCATTGTTGCCAAGTTGGTCAACAATAATCCCTATGGACATAATGTACTTGTTCATTGATTGTGACCCTTTCTTGCCAACATTGAGCTTCTATTTTATCAATTGCAACTTATGCACCTTGATAGATGTCTCAAACACCTTCCCAATTGTCTGCCACACACCTTGTGGCATCTTTGCATCTTGAACATAGCTACAGATACGGGCAAAAATGGAAATCATAAGGTAATCCAAGACTTGGTTGGCTTGCTTCTTCCATTTTCTCACCTTTGTGCTCTTATCATTGCCTTTTGGTTTCATCTCCTCCCTTGTGAAAATCTCACATAGTTCTTGTACAATAAGAAAATACTTAATGTGAAATTTCCATGTAGCATAATTGTCCTTGTCAAGCTTCTTGCCTATGATGGAGCTTGCATTGAATTCAACCATGGTTGATCTATACTCAAAAAGGAAAGTGAACTTCTCAACTATCTACACCAATAGAGCATAACTCCCTCATGCACAATATCAAGTTTGCATCACTCTAAACACACATATTTGTTGATCCCAAAAGAAGATAAGAAAGTCAAGAATCTATCACAAACACAAGGAAAACACCCATTCAAAGTACAACAGACAGAAAGATACCTTGATGATGGTGATTAAAGGAACACGCCAAGAAACATCAAGAAACCCATGGATTTTAGAGTTTGAAGGCAAAAATTGAAGTGATCCCTTAAAATGTAAAACTTTATGCCCAGTTTTCTTATGTGTGTGCTCTCCAAATTCATGTGAATAAAATGACACTCACCTTAAAGCTTCCCACCCTTATCACTAGTTATATTTCCTATACGTGGAATTTAGGAAATTCCATTTGGAGATATTGGCCTTCAAAGAATTGGTTGTCAAAAGCTTTGATTGCATTGAAACTTGGTGTGCAACTAAATTCAAGCCTTTTGAACAAGATAGCCCCAAAGCTTCTAGGTGATATCATTTTGGTCAAAAAATCATCTTGGCCTTCAAAAACATGATGAAATTTTTGTCAACATGGACTATTGGCACCTCTCTTCACCATCATTTGGCTAATGGAACTCCGGGCTCAATAGCATGTCTTGCTATTGCACCACAACAAGGATTTTTGTTTCCAAGCTGCACTTCTCTTGCTTGCCTAGCTGCACTAGCATACATGTAGGGCACTCCATGCTCTCTATTGCTATAATACCATGTCAAGAAACTTGTAGCACACACAAGAAAGAGGGAGAGAGAGAGAGTGGAGATAAACCAAGAGAATGATCTAGGTAGGTAGCACTCCCTAATATATATATACGGATCCAAGAACCTAGTGTACCAGATAGGTGATGGCTTTCTAACTAACTTTGTAACAAGTGTACTAAGTGTGAATGCACTACTATACAAGTTCAGTCTAATTGGGAACTAGTTCATACCTATAGATAGCTTGGAGTCTCAATAGCACCTTCTTACAAATAGCTTTCATATTGTATGTTTCTTCATTGGTACAAACTTCCATACAAGCAATCTCCTCATCTACCTCATGATATTTTGTTATCTCTTCTCAAAGGTCTAGGTGCACACTAAAATACATTGGATGGTGGAAGTGGTTGGGATATTTCTCCTTCTCTTCTTCCATCAAGAGGTCCATTCCTATATGAAAATGGAGAATGAAGAGGGCTACAATTATAAGTATCCCTTCTACCATATCTTCCAATAAGTCACTAACTCATTCTCTAAACATCTTGGCCAAGCTTATAGGTTGCCTTTTGTATACAAGCTGAAAGTAGATTGCCTGATTGAAGTTTACATAGGCCATTCATTTTGACCTAAATAAATTCATTATTGGTTTGGTGATGACTCATTGGATACTTGAGGTCCTCTATCTTGTATCCTTTTGTCAACTTCTCACTAGCAAATGAGTCTTCAATTTTGGCTTTCATACTCTCACTCTAATGACCATGTGGTATGTTTATGTACCTTTGGCCAAAAGAGGATCACCCTTCTCCTAGAACTTGTTGCTATTGGTCTTTTGTCCACAAAATAGGATTTGCTATCAAGGATTTGCCGCTCACATGAGTGTTATCCCAAATCTCCTCTAGCAAGGATATGTTTGAAAGACTCCAATCCCCGACAAGAATTCTAGGTTCTTACTCTATATGTAATCTGATCGGCAGTCTAAGCTCCACTTGGAAAGTTTGGGAGGTTTGCAAACAATCTCTTCAAGTTTTTTCATCTTACCTCATCTCTCACCTTTAAGATATGTGTTGCCTTCATTGATTCTTTGTGTGCTAGAATCTACACTATCCCCAACACACTCATACAAAAATTCCCTTGTTTCCACACTCTATTGATAAAAGTGAATCCTTGCAAAAAGACAGATGGATAGACTGACATAGCAAAACTTAGAGAAGTTGAAAAGTGAAAAGTGAAAAGATATTTCTAATGAGGTGAGGACACACTTTTATAGTTCTATCATTTCATTTTGTCCTTCAGCCATCATGATTGTTGAAGATAGGTCACAATCAAGTCTCACATGCATGTCATCCAACATTGCATGGTCAGAGATCCATTCTTTGGCAATGTAATCATGCGGGGTGCATGAATATCCGTGGCATGGAATTTTGTGGCACTTCAATTAATGGCAGAAGTTTATATTGACAAACATTGGTAGTTGTAACAAAAGAACTTTGTAATGAGAGTAGTTTGTAACAAAATCATGTTTGTCATCTTCATATTCTCCAAGGACTCTTCATATTGGATTTTTTTCCAGGGAGTAGTAATGACGATACAAACTTGCTAGTTTTGCTTTGTTAAGTTATACAAACATGAGTACTCTTGTCTTGGTTGATCATTTAGATGAGCATGATTGGAAGTTTCTTGTTGTTTGCTCTGCCATCCTTACATTGTGAAGTGTTTGTACAAGGACTTGTTGTATTAACATCCATATTTGTATCCTAGTTATGCTTTATTTGCAGTTAACCTATAAAACTAACTAAAGATAAAGAAATTAGTTGTATCCACGTAAAGGTAGATCACCACATGCATCTTATCCTTACTTATAACAAATATATTTAGGAAGTGCGATCCATACTTAATATTTTTAACTTTACTTTTTTCTAGATGATAGCGCATAAGTAAATATTACATCATTATGCAAACATTATTTCACTATATTACATTGAAGCTTAAAAGAAAAATAAAATTAAGTAGATGATTAAAAGATACTTAGCTTGCCTTCTTATCATCAAACTTTGAGTTTGTTTTGTTATGCCTGATGTACACATTTGGTTTGTTCTTATATTTATTGTCTACTAATAAGATAATTTAAATTTATTCAGCTTAAATATCTAGAGATAGTGAGGTCAAATTTAATATATGTTGCCTTCAATAATAGATATAGCTAAAGGTTCATATATAAAAGATTTTTGTGATAAAATAGAATACATTTTATTAGATGTCATTGTAATGGATGTTATATCTGATATTATTTTTATATATTTAAATTTAAAACAAATTTATTTATAAAATATATTTCTTGTACATTTCATGGAGTTAGTAAATCAGCCTTTAGAAAATATTACAAATATAATCTAGGATTTAAAACAATTTTGAATTTTACTATAGTATTATTTTTTTCTTGATGTGCTAACTTTAAAGAGCAGCTAAAATCCTATAATTACATGGTTATCAAATATATGAATAATATTAATAATAGATAACACTTCTGCAATCAACTAAAATCACATTACAAAATAGAAAAGAAATTTGAATGACTTTAGTTTACTAGTTGATCAAAAGATATCAACATATGAGTATGATTTGAAGAAAATTGAGAGAAAATTTAAACCAAATAGGAATATACTTATGAGTAGATGTAATTTTATCGATAGATATTTAAAATTATATGTCACAATTTAATCTTACTAACCCACTATTATCATTATTAACTTGGAAGACTTGGTAATTTAATTATATGAGTCTCTCAAACATCATTGTACTTTGCAAATATTTGGAGTTATTTATATTGTGGATGTTATTATGGATCATATTGTAGTCACTATATGTATCATTGTTAAGAATAAGCATACTGTGATAAAAAGTAGAACCTACATACATTTTGTGTTAGAATCCTTAAGAAGAGATACATAATGTTTTCATGACTGAACTAAACTCAAAAAATTATCCTTCACTGTCCTTTGATTTAAAATATTAATAAAAATAAATGTTCAAAATACAATTTGAATATTCATAACTTCATCAACACAACCCATCTAGCTTTTGCGCGCCTCCCCTATGAGTATGCAATTATCCTCATCTGAACCATAAGATTGCCCGGCTTTGTGTGTCTTGTGGATCCTCACCCAGTCCTCTTGGATCTCTTTTGCGCTGGCCATAATTTTTTCAGTTGATATTAAGATATGGCCTACTATGCTAGACACAAAAACCTTCAGCAGTCAGCTTGCCATAAACAATTTTGATCAATGTATTTTCTATAATTTATGATATGGTGGTTGTTGCTTTATCAGTATCCTCGATGAAGTGAATAGCTTTTGGTAGACCAGGATAAGAATGCACCTTTAGGAAAAATTGGGTATGGAGGTTTATAAGTACTTGCCTTTTTAACTGGACCTTTTTCTGCAAATTGGTTTTTTTTGGTTTACAATCGATATTCACTTGTTACATGTAGGCCATTGTCTTGCCCTGACTTTAAAGATGCTCTTTCCTCCCCCGCTTTACGAATACAACAAATTCAGCGTCTTAAAATCCCCCATTCAATTCATGTGGTATACACTTTGAAGTCATACGCATAAGCCTAATGTTGCCTAATTAACTCCTTGTAAGAATGACCCTCATAAAATCTCAACTTTTTTGGCAATGTAAAGCATAATTCATACGTAACTCTTTATCCTTCTCTCAAGCTCCAAGTTGACATTGTCCGGTACAACAAGGTTGTAAAGTCTATCGTTAGAAGCTGATCGAGTAGTTTATATAGTCACCGAAACCATGTACTATTGTGCTAATTAGCATCTATTTTACTCTATTAGTTGTATTGTAGTAGGCAGGAGAAGAAGAACTACTTACAAGCATGTTTCTTCCTAAAGCATTACAAAGCTAAAAGTTCTAATGACACATAATATAATAACATGAACTAGCTTTGCAAAACCTTTTTCATACCTTGGTTTGAAAATTGCAACCATTAAAGTACTGAAAAATTAAGGTCGTACAGTTTTCAGTAACTTAAATTCTTTGACAAAAATGTGAAAGACTTTAATAGATGTTCATTTCCTTCTAGAAGCTAACAGATAGAGAGGCAATGAATATTATGCCCCTCAACTTCTAAAGGAAGATTTCTATGATAATGGTTCTCTATAGCTAGTTAAAAATTCTGTCAGCTCAAACGGTGCAATAAGAGATTTTATGGTGCCCAGCCGCTACGAAATAACTAAGGAACTACACAGATTCAATACCATAATGCCATCACTCTTGATCTCTTGCGTCATGGGTTATTATAAAATAAGTATATGATATGTATGCGAGGTGAGCAAATGAACCGCTGTTGTTATCCGATTATGGAACTTTCAGTAAACCTTCCAGCTCGTCAAGCCACACTGGACTTGCGAGCTAATGACATAGTTCAAACTGGTTTGCGAGGATCATGCGAGTAAATGCAAGTGTATCTAGAAAGGTCTTGTAAGCATAGAGATGGTTAATACACAAGATGGACCAAGTAGATGAAGGTTATTCTTCCCAAAAGCAAAGATGGTAAAGATCTCACTGAGCAGTAACTCTTGTAGTAGTAAATATCATAGTTCCGAATCGCTACACCAACGAGCAGAACCAATTCTGACTATAACTTCGATCTAGCATAAAATGAGACCCTATGGTTGTTAGGCCAACTATTTTCTTGGACTAATGGATCTACTGAATCTAGTCAGGATATGACTGTAAGTTCCTCCCATTTCTAATCAGCAGCAGGCCTTCACCCAAAACAGAGCATTCCACACTGCCACACTGGAAGACTAAACATCATCTGCACGAAATCTGACGGATCCGGGTTTATGTGCGGTAGGGCAGATTTCTCATATAGACTCTACTGGGGTTAGCTCCATTTTACCCTTTTTTCTCTCCCTTGATGGGTCTTCCCATCCTTCGTTTTTTCAACGCGGTCGCCTGCTTATATTATATAATCTGACGGTTCTGGGTTGAGAAATACATCTCCCCTTTTCGTAACTTGGATACAAAGCAGGTTGGAAATCTCAAATGTCCACCTGAGAGCAACCTTCAACCCATCGCGGAGAACCGCACAAATTGTGTAATACTGTGTGAAAGAGATTGTCCAAATAGTACGGTGCTACCATTGCCAAAGAAGTTACGCATTCGTAGGCATCCAAGCTGAGTTCGTGAATGTGCAATTCTGTGGTCTTACTACTCGCAAACTTCCTTAACAATAGGTCCGCTATCCACTGTTATAAGCTCATCTGGTTAATAGCGTGCAATTCTTCGAATTCACTGGTCCCGAACGAAAGTCCCTGAGTTATGTCCGTCTTCACCACCAGGTGAGGTGAATCTCGGAAGATACAAGGAAGATATCTCATTGTGTGTGTCCTCATGTCCAAGTGTGTAAGGGACCCTCGTGAATGTGGGAAGAAAGCAGCCATCTCCTCCACCTCCACGTGCGGTGGGGGCCCTCGGGAATCCTGAAAGAAACTAGTTTTCTTCTCCGGTATCTTCTGTTCGACAGCGACCCCAACAGCAACAAGAAGAGAGCGTGATGATTTATATACAGAGTGCCTTTTCCGTCTCCGTTTCGTACTACTTTCTCCATCTCCACTTCGCGCAATCTTTTACTCCCCCCGTGATAGAACATTATTATTCAAAAGAAATATGGGGTCAACCGGTCTCGATAATGCCACTAAGAAATTGATGGGTGTTACGTAAAATATTCACGGGTGTGTTCGCGATATCTTCGAACAGCCCTTTTGTACGAAATCTCTGTCAATTTCTCCTTTTCCTTTCGTACATATATTTTAAACTCCAACAATTATCTTAAGACTCATTTGTTGTTTGTTGCAGTAAAATGATGTTTACAAGTTATTTGTGAGCAACCCTAATTTAAAATTCCCGAATATCGCTTGGTTATTTGCAACAATGTATATACGGTCTATCTATCTAAAGTATCCGCGTGTTCAAGTGAATTTCTTATGATGCCGATTCACCATTCAAGTGATCGAGATCTATGAATGATGGGCATAATCAAAGTGAACATATACATAAAATTTGTGGATATCAATTAAACATTATTCTAATCATAACAAAGCAAAACTTAGCTGACATAGAGGAGGATAGACGATAGCTACCCATGATGCCATTAGAGACATAGTGTTTGCTATGGCACGAGAGAGTGTATACTTGGCTTGGAGGGAGCGTTCGTTTGCTTTGCAGACGACACATATGAGGGTAGACTTATACTTGGTCCGAGATGATCAGGTGACAATAGCGGGTGTCGTGGTCACGGACCCTACTCGAGATACAGTTTTGGAGGGAGTGATTACCCATCCCCCTGGATGGGCGGCGAGTGCAGCAGCAGGTCGGAAGGTCTCCAAGTATAGGGGCATGCAACGAGGTCACCTCTTTGTTCCTCTAGCCTTGGAGTTATATGGAGCGATGGACACGGCATTTGACACATTTGTCAGGGAGTGCACGAGAGCTTATCATGTTAGGCGTCAGGGGTACCACTCTCACTCTCATACTTTGTAGCATATTTTAGACAGCGTGTGTCCATTGCTCTACAGAGGGCAGTGGCTGGTGCAATCCATTGGAGAGCAATCACATTAGGTGATGTTTCTTCGGATGTTCCAATTGTGTGTAGACCTGACGACTTGCATAGCTCGGATATCTTAGGTACGGTAGGGCAGATTTCTCATACAGCTCTATTGGGGCTTAGCCTCATGTTACCTTTTTTTCTCTCCCTTGCGCGGCTTGATGGGGTCTTCCCATCCTTCATTTTACTCAGCGGTCGCCTTTTTTTGCTGACATAGACAACTAAGTGTTTACTCTATGCAGTGTCGTAAGAACATTAGTAAATATCAATAATTCAACTTAATAAATATTAGCCAATTTTTTTCTCTTCATATATATATATATATATTTATATATATAGAGACTTTCGTGGCCGTGGAGCAATGGGCTGGGCCAACACCTAGCAGTTACAAATGTCCTCATCGTCGTCATTAACTCTAGCCTCTTTTCTTCCAAAGGATGATAGATAGATTCCGCTTTGCATGATATCCAATTAAGATCTGCACAACTAAAGCGAGTGGTACTCTCAGCGACGCACGGACGGATCCGTATCATAATCTTTGGACGCTGATACGTTACTCTCATGTACAAAGAAGAAGAGTTACTCTCATGCACAAAGAAGAAAAGTTGGTACTCTCACCTCGACTTGGGATTAGAAATCACCTCGTGCTTCTATCTCACCAACTGATCTATTTTGGCGTGAGGGATAATACGTTATTACAAATTGTAGAAATAGAAAGTGAAGGATCATATCTCCAACAAGACCTATATAACATGACCCACGGAGAGTTCCCAAAATAGTACAGTTCTGTATATCGCTATAGTTACGCGTAGATATCGCGGCTAACGTGGTAAAAGCTCATGTCTAATTTCTATTGGGTTGATGGTCTTTCCGCCACCTAGTAGGTTGACACTTCACAAGAAGGAGGGGAAGACGCCGTCAAGTCATTCAAGGATAAAACATAATAGATAATATACAAAATGGATTTAAATCTTCAAGGATAAAACTTACTAGATAAAATATAGTTAAATCCCAATAGCATCGGGATTAGAAATTTATTTATTATATTTCAAATATCAAAACTACATAAGTCAACCGGTTTATGTAGTATATAATATCATACGATTGCTCTCCTATGGATTGGTGCTATCTACGAAACAAGTGCCATCAGCTGTCTAAAATACAGTACATAGTAAGTTAAGCATAGAAATATTTGATTATTCTCACTTGGATTATACTAACCCAGGAAAGTATGTGGCTAGGACGCCAAATGATACCCAAAGGACAAAGGAGTACAAAGCACTACCAAAGTGCAGATGGAGAAACCGAGCAGGAGGCCCAAGCCAAAAGGGCCTAAAAGCTGAGAAGAAACAAGGGTCCAAGCCTTACATGGAAAAATAAATAAAGTAGTCTACTCCTAAACTTTATGATATAGGTTTTCCAAAGGTATCTTTGGTAGATAAGGAGTGAGGACCCTTGAAGTGTAGGGGAGCTCCTACTGCTGCATATATATGAAGACCCAATGCTTGTGATTGTTGTGATCAATGATGGATACACATTGCAAAAGCAAGAGGTGAGCATGGCTCACGAGATAACTAATGCTTCTCTCTTATATAAGGAACCTCATGATGCATTGCAAAGGAGACAATCAAAGTCATGATAGAGATGGCCAAAAATCTCCAACTCCAATGGGACAAAAGGTATCAAAGGCAAGTGATGGTGCATAGTGGTCCTCCTTCCCCCTGGTGGTAATGGTTGTTGCAACTCTCACTTGTGTGCTTGCTCAAACTAAGGACTCTAGTCATAGTGAGTTTGTGACCACCACATCAAAATAGAGTACACATGCCATCCATAAATGGGACTATGTATAACCAAGGAGGTGGTCTCAGCAGGTCCAACCATCACTCAATCTAAACTTGGGAATGAGTGGCTTGTAAGATTTGAGCTATTGTATTTCATATGGCATTGTGAACTCTATTGTACTCTTCACCTATGGCACAATGTAAAATGCAGATGCCATGCATGTCATATGTAGAATTGCATATGCACTGGTTTGGTAATCCCATAGAAGACCATGTTAAACTCCTCCAAAGTGAACCAAAAGTCCTCAATCAAAAGGAGAGGCATGAAGCCAAGCACATGATCCTTTTCCTCCACAAGAGAGAATCATAGTTCTATCAAGTATATGTGCATTAGTGAGGATGATGGTAAGGGTGTGAGTGTGCATACACTCACTAAGATCCGCTTGAATCTTCCTAGAACCTAGGGATACAAAGTCAAAAAACTAGAGAAGTGCTATGTATGTAGGTCATGATAGTAGGTCATGAGTCAATACATAATATATTTGGAATGCATGGTGCCAAAATTGATTGTTGTGATAGGTATTAGTAAAAAATATGACCATCATGTAAGAACTTATTTCCCAATAGATGGGTCATTAGTGCCCATGCTCCTAGATACATTGCCATGCAATTGACTCCTATAATATATGACCATAGCCTTTCATGGCTATGGGGAGAGCTATTTGTAATCTATGCCACTCATGTGGTAATTGTGAGACCATATATAGCACAAATAGAGTTTAGAAGGTATTATATATGCTATTATCGAAGGCACATAGATAGAGAAGGAGTACTTGTGTGGGAGGGTATGTATGTGCTAAATAGTAGACTTTTGGGAGCATAAGATCATGTAAGGATGGAGCTGGCCACTTGCATATTCCTTAGGCAAAGGAGGAGATAAATGAACTACAAATATCATACTCTCTTAGTGGAGAACCCAATGTTCTCAACTCCTTATTGGGGAGGGGAATCTTGGTGGGAAGTTGAGGGAGTGAGGGCTATATGTGTACTACAAATCTTGCATTTATGAGTTTGGACTTGTAAGGCCAAGATCTCTATGTTAACAACAAAAGTATGCATGACTCAAACTACATCCTCCAAAGGACCCATGATATGAGTATCATTTGAGAAGGACTGTAAAAGACACAGAGGGAAATTAGTTACAACTTCAAAAAAAGTTGCATATTGCAGTATGACAAATAATAGTCCTTTCAAGGAATCTCCCTAGAGTGTGCACTCAATAGATACCAATTGTGTGAAGTCCTTTGTGGCAATATTGTGAGTACAAGACAAAGGTGTCTTGATGATATCAAACTCTTTGGAACAATGCACACACCTATTGTATACAACATTTACCCAATTAAATTAAGAGAAATTTCACAATATGACCATGCTTTGTAATATTTCACCATATGATGCTATTTAAAAATTTTCAATATATAACCATGAACAAGAGTTTCACAAAACTATGTTGAAATTATTTTTCCATATACCTTGTGAGCATCACATGCAACACTCATAGATAGTGACCAACTGACCAAAATTTTATAATGAAATAATCCACAATCATACCCATCCAATCTCAACATGAAGCCACAACGGATAGCAATGTAATTTACTCTCTACTTTATAATATATATTTTATATGAATTCATTTTTATTCTAGATTGATTGGTTTACAATCTTGCTTACAAAATAAAAAGAAAGAGATTAATCAATTGAACATTTATCAAGAGGATGTATAGTATTATGGATAATTCTCTAACATACTGTGTAAAATTGTATAGGACCACCTATACAAAATTTACTATTCATTATAGAATTATTGATGAAATAATTGAAAGTCTTTATTGTTCTTTGTTTGAAATCTAAATCAGGCTATTAAGTGGTTTCACTCCATAATGAAGTAATCTCCAAATTTTCATCCTTGTCTTGTCTTAAGATTCTACTAGTATTAGCCCCATGCATGATGCACATGGCAAAAAGACCCTCTTAAACATATATCATCCCCCTCCTCACCTTTTGTCCCCATCCCCAAAAACAATTCCATTCATTGTCTCTCTCCCACTCCATTATCTCTATTGCCTAAAATAGTATCACTTGTTGGCTTTGTCTCTGAATATATTTCCATCCAAAGCCTCCATCCATTGTCCCCATGAACATTTCCATCCATAGTCCTCTAGGTACCAACCCTAATAGTAGGCAACAATCAACTCTTCAAGGTAAGTACGATTTCTCATGATGAAAAGAGAAGTATGTATGTACTACTTAGTAGTGTCATATACACTCAGATTAAGAGTTTGATGATCCTATACTTTTTTGAGATATTGTAAAAGATTCTGCACTTTGTTCCTGAAGATATCTTTTTGAAAGTGGATTTCCTTATATAATTTTAAAAAGTATTATACCTACTTCAAGTATTAGAGAAAATTCATGCATCTATATGCATTTGGGTAGCACGGGGAGTATCCATACACATACATAGTTGTTGCATCTCAACACAAGATGTAAACTGACATGATTGAACATATTGTCAAATTGATCTTCCATCTTACTATGCCATGAAAGATATAATTCTGTTAATGTTAGTCAAGTTATTAAAATATCAATTCTTCTAATGTTCTCTTGTGAGAGAGGTTCTCTAGCAAAGTGATGGTTTTAAAGGCATGTATTTCTTTTAGATCCATATGCCCCTTTTCCTCACTCAAGATCCATTTTCCCTTTCTTACTTTAAATTCTTATTGTATGTACAATAAGAACTAGAAATAAAAAATAGAATGTCTAGCCATAAGTGATATAATAAAATTCCTACTGTTATCAATTTATTTGAAATTTTGTATACATACAATTATTTGTGTGTTACTATAAAGAGAATCATTAGTTCTGCAATTGATTTGAAAGTAGGTTAGTTCCCCTTGTAGAAGCTGGTATATATATATATATATATATATATATATATATATATATATATATATATATATATATATATATATATATATAAGCTAGTCAATTTGATCAGCAGAATAAACAATTCATCAAGCCAAGTGAGATATTAAACTGCAGAATCAAAATAAGCGAACCTGTACTTTCTACTCCAATTTCTGAAAATAGAAAATTTTATATTTAAACTTATTTGAAATTTTCTCAGAGAATAGGTTTTTCCCTTTGATCATCCACGGATTTTCTTATTCAATTTCCTTTGGATTATGTATTATACTGATCAAGTTCACTATCTTCACTACCTATACCTTTTTCTAAAATAATAGATCATTTTTAGTTAATGACGGTTACTTCCTAGAGTAGATCAATCAATGATTTAATGCTTGTATAGCTTTCAAGATTCACATAAATATTTTTTATTTCGTTGAATAATTTGTATACACCATGATATGTATAAGTAGATCACAATCATCCTTTTGATTAATGCACATTCCATATGAAATATGTTCACTGCTTCAAAGAATGAAGTGTACATAAGAAATAAAAATTATGAGTTTTCACCAAGTGAGGAGTAACTTGAATCTTATGATTTCACTAGAAGATCAGAAGTGGTTACACAGCGGAGCTGCGGGAGAGTGTGGAGACGGGAGAGGAGAGGGAGAGATGTGAGACAATTTCTATAATTTTTGTGGGCTCCCTAGCATGTAACATTCTAGCATGTAGCATTTGAGTGAATAGTCGATTCTCTTTGTTTTTCAATTTTGGTTCCATTGGCACCTAAATTGAAGACTATGGAGAATGGAGTAGAAAGTTATAAAGATTTTTAGTTCTTTTAGGGTTTAGAGTGATCATTATACATTGAGAGTGATGGGTCGGGAATTTTCATCTCCAATCTCTTGGTTTTCATGATTAAGTTCCATAGGAATTTAGTTTGAAAATTTTGGAGATGGAAATTGAAAGTGATGAGAGCTTATAGATTTTAGGGTTTGGAGAGATTGTTTTCTTATGTGAGTTGGGATGTGAGGGGTTGTGGTTTTGCAGATATGGGGAGATATGGAGAGGAGCAACATGTGTTACTATCACTATTCTTGTGCTAGCCATGGCTACACCTTCCTATGTGGGGTTGCCTAGAGCGGGTCGGGATACACCATGCACGGTGTATCATCGATGCTTTACCTTGCAAGGGGTAAAGACCCATGTGGGAAGGATGCACAAGGACTATGATTGGACCACTTGAGATGCCCACGTGAGACGAGCAATAGCAGTGACACTTGGGATTACACACACTTCTTCTATACCTTTGTTGATCGTTCCAGGGATACCAATCGAGTCGTAGGAGTGGTTAGCTTCTCAGGCGGGTTGCATTTTGGGGTTATTTGAGACTAGTTTTCCATGTCCACGTCTATTCTATAAGCTACCACACACACTCCATGATGAGGCTAGACAAGCTTTTGGCCTACCACTGGATCGTTTGGCATGTGATCCCTTGGACGAGTTAGCATGGTTCCTATTCCTCCTACTCCCTCAATGGTGTCTTTGTTATGCTAGAGGAGGACATGCGGGGCATAGAGAGGTGGCGGTTAGATTTTATCAATTCTGAGTGGGAGATTGGGCAGCCCTTCAAGAGGAGCCTATTAGGGCTACATGATTTAGGAGACATGCATCACCACAGGATACCATAGATTCCACTCGATTACGATGATGTAGGACATTGGGTCAGGCGGGAGAGTTTAGTAGAGCAGCATGAGCGCTACACCCTTTGTCTATAGCGAGTCCTATTGATGAGACCATCTCTTCCCTACGCTCATTGCATCCTATAGCAATAGAAGGACAACCACTAGAGGTCTTAGATTATCAGCCTGAGCAACCTTTATGTCTTGATAGGTCACTATTTGCACAAGCATTGTGCATTGCCCCTCGCTTTTCCTCAGGAGGCTTGTTAGGGATGGTTTATGAGCACCTTAGAGATTGCTTCCAGGTAGATGATCCTTCTAGTGGTTTTACCGAGTTGTTTTAGGTGGCTGTAGCAATAGCGAGAGGAGACATTCCTATGTCTGTTAGTCGAGTGTTAGGTGCTAGTCGACTTCTCGTGATGGAGAAGGACACGAGAGGCATTAGACCAATTGCTATTGGAGAGATCTTTTTGTGTTTGGTCAGTCGTACCATTGTCCTTCAGCATTGTTCTCACTTTTGACAACACCTTAGTCCACATCAGTTTGAAGTAGCTACAATTTGAGGATGGGAGGCTATATCTCTAGGCATTAGAGCACACTTAGATATCCATCCGGAGTAGGTCGTTGTAATACCAAGAGCTAGCCATATGATCTAGATGTGAAATTTGGTTTGGTAACATCTAGAATGATGTTATACATGATGGTAAAAATAGATAAGATAGAAGTATCACCAAAAGAGTACTTCTACTAATAGAGCAGAAACCAAAATAGACTTGAGAACCTTAGAACCAATAGCTAGACATATGATTTAAAGGTGAGAATTGGTTTGGCAACATTTGGAAGGATGTTACACATGATGGACTAAACAGATCAGAAAGAGGTTTCATTAAAAAGGGACTTCTACTAATAGAGTAGGAACCAAAATATGCCTGAAATCTTTGAAGGCAATTTCGGAGGCCTAAACTGATGAATTAGGCCTAAAAAATGTGCAGATTCCCCCCCTCTCCATGGAGGAAAGGCTGGCTCCCCTCCCCCTTGCTTTGTCTCATAGAGAGCTTTCCAACAGTACCTTACGTGATCTTGAGATTCCTACAGGAAGATTCCCTAAAAGATTCCCTCCGGTCAAAGCTTGTTTGACCAACCAGATAGGACCTAGACCAGACATGTCACCCATCCAAGTAAGTAATCCAAGAGTGGAGCTTTCTGACATGTCATCTATCTGTGTCCCTAATCCTAGGATGGAGCTTCCTTGGAGGTGATCCTCTTTGTCTATATAATAAAGAGAAGGTGCTCCCTTGGGGCATCAAATGTTTGAGTGTGCAATCTATGTTTTCTCTCTTCTCTTGTCCTCGTAGCATTACAATGGTATCAGAGCGAGTGTTCTAGTCCAAGAGACTGGATCATCCCTCTTGGAATAACACGAACTACTGAAACTGAGTAATTTGAGGTGGAGAACATAGAGTAATCGCTAGACTAAGGAAGGACTTAAGAGCGTAGATGGGATGGATGCACCGGGAGGACAATTTCCTGCACCTAGCTTTCCATTCTCACACCCATTCCACATCAAGGTTATGTACATCCAGCGTGAGCAGATGAGGGTATTGCTAGTTTATCACTTTGGTGCGGAATTCATGGACAGAGTGATGAACTCACCAAACCCGGTGATTCTACCGGTGGTGATATATGACAGAGAGTGGGATTTGACAATCTACATTCTATTATGATAAAATGGATATGAATGTCCCAAATCCTCTCCCGTTCAACACTCAAGTAGAAATCCGTTATGTAGTGAGGCCAAAAGTGATGTTTAGAGATTTTGTGGTTAGGAATTTTGGTGAGGAGTATTATCAACAAGTGATAGCTTCTAAGGTCCCAATGGTAGTTCCGATAGTTTGTGCGCCTTCCAGAGTGATTATATTGACTCTGTATTGAAATAGACGTTAGCAATTGGGTGTTGCAGGAATCATGGATCCGCAATTGCAAGAGCTGGTGCAAGGAATGCAAGGAATGTTGAATGAATTTAGAGAGATTAAGATGACCATGGAGACATTACAAAGTCAAGTGCAGATCCTTAGGAACGATCAAGACATGCAAGAAGAAGAGCCGCCTCAAAACCCAGTACCTATGACTGAAGTACTTGGAGAGGCACCCGTGCCTACAAACCCTATCAACAATGAAGCCACATTGCTACTCCGAATGAAGAAGACCTGCAACATCGAGCCTTACAAGGTGCAGCGTATGATGGGAGTAGTGGAAAATTGGATCTCGAGAATGAATTGATATTTTGGATTGTTCTCAACAGAGATCACAGAGCATGCTGCAAGCGTGTTTGCATGTGGGTACTTGACCGATAAAGCCCTCACATGGTATGATGCTTGGGAACGATCCATGCTGGCAGAGAGAAGGGAGGTCACATGGACAGAAATGCAAGAAGGACTGCTGAAGAATTTCCAATCGGTGGATTCTATGCAGATGGCTCGAACCCGACTATGGGAATTGAGACAGAAGAATAGCGTACAAGAGTATGTGGAGGCATTTCTGGATCTACAAGTCGCAATTACCGATATGAGTCTAGTAGATGCTCTTGACAATTTCAAACGAGGGTTGAAAGAGCAGATTTGCCAAGAAGTCATGGTGCAAAACCCTTGCACGGTATTTGAAGCCATTGCTTGTGCGTAGAGAATAGCAGGAGCATTAGGTGGAGGTGAAGGAGTAGTTCTACCTCAACATTATTGGGCAGAAATGCCACACATGGGTGGACCAGGTACCGATGGAATTGGGCAACCTTCAATTCTGAGATCAAGGAGCACGACCGCTTCAAGGGGAGCAGGGATGGGTAGAAGAACAAAGAGATGGAGTCCCACAAGGAGAAGGGACTTGAGGAGAGCAACGCCGTTGTTACAATTGTGGCCGTATTGGGCACATAGCTACCAATTTTTGCACTTGTTTCCCTAGAGGCCCTCGGCCTTTGTACATGCCATCTTTGAACAACATGGAGAGGCACATTGAAGAGGAGGAGGTGGAAATCACTTTGGAAAATGAAGATCGCCAATAAATGTACCTTGCGGCCTTACTGGCTCAATAAGGAAGTAGAGAAGCGAGGGAAGGAAGAAGAATAATGCGCAAAGATCCCAAAAGGCAACCTCACAATTGATTGTCGTGAATGGAATCCTAGAAGTTAATCTAGTGAGAGTGTTAATAGATCCGGGAGCAACAAAGAATTTCTTGTCTCGCTCTATTGCAATAAGATTGGGAATGGATCTAGAGAGAGATGGAAGTGAGGAAGTAGAGTTACCAAATGGGCAAACAGAGAGGATTGAATCATTACCTAGACGGGTAACCCTCTTTGTAGGAGAATATCAAGAAGTAATTGAGTGGCGAGTGATACAGTTAGCTCGTTATGATGCAATTTTAGGCATGCTATGGATGGAGCAGTACAACCCTATGGTGGATTGGAGGAAGAAAGTAGTTAGAACCCACCAATGGTCAATCATTGGGGTTAAAGAAAAATCACACAAGAAGAAACTACATCTATATGTCGTAGGGATGGCAATTTTCTATAAGACTGATAGATGTTTTATGGGTCTAATAAGAGAAGTCCAAAGTGCACAACTCAATGGACAAATTCCTGAGAAATTAAAGGATGTGGTGGATGAGTTTCAAGATGTCTTTCTTGATGATCTACCCTCAGGATTACCACCAAAAAGGTGAGTAGATCACAAAATAGAGACACTCCCGGGGAAGACACTTCCTTGTAAGGCCCCATATCACCTATCACCTCATGAGTTGGAGGAGTGTAAGAATCAAATTGAGGAGATGCTACAGAAAGGGTTCATCCAACCTAGCGTATCACCATATGGGGCCCTTGTCTTGTTTGTGAAGAAGAAGGATGGTACAATGCGCATGTGCATTGACTATCGAGGTCTCAATCAGCAAACGGTGAAGAACAAATACCCCTTACCTCGCATGGATGACCTGTTTGATCAACTCAATGGAGCGAGATACTTCACCAAACTGGACTTGCGGAGCAGTTACAATCAAATCCAAATTGCAGAGGAGGATGTGTACAAAACCACCTTTTGCACGAGGTATGGCCACTTTGAGTATCTTGTGATGCCTTTTGGCCTCACCAATGCACCTGCCACTTTCATGAGTCTAATGAATGACATATTTCATCCATACTTGGATAAGTCTGTTATCGTCTTCTTGGATGATATCTTAGTATATAGTAGCACAATGACAAAACACAAACAACACCTACGAGAGGTCCTCCAGATTCTAAGACAGAATCAATTGTACCTCAAAATCTCAAAGTGTAAGTTTGGCAAGTCAGAAGTAGACTACTTAGGGCATAGAGTAAGTGCAGAGGGCATTCAAGTATTGACAAATAAAATAGAGGTCATTCAAAAATGGAGTGCCCCAGAAGATCAAACTCAACTTAAGAGCTTCTTGGGGTTGACGGGATTCTATCATAGATTTGTCAAGGACTTCTCTAAGGTTGCACAGCCTTTAACGACACTACTTGGCAAGGGGAAGAAGTGGACATGGGGAACTGCACAAGAGTTGGCCTTTCAAGAATTGAAGGCCACCTTGCTACATGCACCAATCTTGAAGTGGTATGACCCAAAACGCCCAATCAAGTTGGCTACAGATGCATCTGGCGTAGCAATAGGAGCAGTCCTACAACAAGAGTGGCATGACGGATGGCATCCAATTGCATATTTCTCTCACAAGTTGTTACCGGCAAAGCGCAACTACCACACCACAGAATAAGAAGAGCTGGCCATCGTTCTAGCAACCAAGCATTGGAAGCACTACCTGGGCGAGAAGGCATATGCAGTAGAGACAGACCACAAACCTCTAGTCTACCTCAAGACACAAAAGGATCTATCTCGTCGCCAAATTTGGTGGGCAGAGTGGCGACAACACTTCAACATGACAATCACCTACGTGGAAGGTAAGAAGCAACTTGCAGATGCATTCACCCGCATGCCAATGGAAAACAACTTGGTGGTAGAGGTTAAGATTAACCTTGAATTTTGGCAAGAGATTCTGGCTGCTACAAAAACTGATCCACAAATTGTAGAAGCACAATCATCCAAAGGTGTCACCAGCACCCAAGGACTCACCTTTCGGGATGGCAAATTATGGATCCTAAATGCCCCAGAATTACGCACCACCATTCTAGCGGAATGTCATGATTTGGCCATTACAGCTCATGTCGGAGTGGACAAGACCTTGGATGCAGTCAAGCGCCATTACTATTGGCCCAAGATGAACAAAAACGTGATGGACTATGTGCATAGCTGCCTACTTTGTCAACAGAACAAAGCTTCTAATCAAGCTCCTACAAGGCTCCTCCAACCTCTCCCCACTCCTACCCAACGTTGGGAACAAGTGAGTATGGATCTCGTCTGTGAATTACCCAAGACCACCTCAGGGTTTGACTCCATTGTGGTCTTTGTGGATCGGCTCAGCAAAATGATTCATGTATGCCCTACCACCAAGGAGGTGACTGCTCCACAACTAGCTCAATTGTACTTAGATGCAGTCTTTGCTCACCATGGCTTGTCTAGAGTAATCATCACCGATAGAGGCACCCAATTCACTAGTTTGTTTTGGCGAACACTCTTTGGGTTCTTCAAAACCAAGTTGGCTTTGTCCACAGCTTACCACCCACAAACAGATGGCCAAACAGAGCGGGCCAATTGCACGATTGAAGACATGTTACACGGCTTCACCTTAGAAGAGCAAGAGAGGTGGGACACCCTACTCCCATTGGTAGAATTCGCTTACAACAATTCAATGAATGCATCCACCCAGGTCACTCCATTCTTCCTCATGTATGGTGAGCATCCCTTCACACCTTCTAGCTTGATGAAGATCCGTCCAGTGGCTACCAAGGTCGATGTAGTCAACACATTTGTTTCTAGAATCCAACAAGGTGTGTAGAGCGCCAAGCACAAATTATAGATTGCACAAAATCGACAAAAGTAGTATGCTGATGCACACCGTAGGCACATGGAGTTCAATGTTGGGGATCAAGTGTGGCTCTCGACAACCAACCTCACATTAGTTGGACCTTGTAAGCTCAGACCTCGTTTTATTGGGCCTTTCTCGATTCTTCCTCGCATCGGCGTTGTGGCCTATCACCTTGAGCTCCCACCACACATGAAGATCCATCCAATGTTCCATGTCTCCCTACTACGCATATATGCTCCCTGATCAGGCCAAGGTCATTCCACACAGGACATTCGACCTTGTCCGACACTCATTGATGGCATAGAGGAATATGAAGTGGAGCGGATTCTCCAAAAACGCATACATGGTACTCGCCATCCGCGGGTGGACTATCTAGTACAATGGAAAGGTTACCCCCTCTATGAAGCCACCTGGGATCCCGCTGCCAATTTGGCACATGCACATGTGTTGGTGCAAGCATTTGAGCAACAATTGCACAACGAGGATGTTGCGTCTTAAAAGGAGGGAGGTCTGTAATACCAAGAGCTAGCCATATGATCTAGATGTGAAATTTGGTTTGGTAACATCTAGAATGATGTTATACATGATAGTCAAAATAGATAAGATAGAAGTATCACCAAAAGAGTACTTCTACTAATAGGGCAGAAACCAAAATAGACTTGAGAACCTTAGAACCAATAGCTAGATATATGATTTAAAGGTGAGAATTGGTTTGGTAACATCTGGAAGGATGTTACACATGATGGACTAAACAGATCACCAAAAAAGAGGTTTCACCAAAAGGGGACTTCTAATAATAGAGTAGGAACCAAAATATGCCTGAAATCTTTGAAGGTAATTTTGGAGGCCTAAACGGATGAATTAGTCCTCAAAAATGTGCAGATCCCCCCCCCACAATGGTGGACAGGCTAGCCTTCCCTCCCCCTTGCTTTGTCTCATCGAGAGCTTTCCAACGGTACCTTACTCACGTGATTCTGAGATTCTTACAGGAAGATTCCCTAAAAGATTCCCTCCGGTCAAAGCTTGTTTGACCAACCAGATAGGACCTAGACCAGACATGTCACCCATCCAAGTAAGTAATCCAAGGGTGGAGCTTGCTGAGATGTCATCTATTTGTGTCCCTAATCCTAGGATGGAGCTTCCTTGGAGGTGATCCTCTTTGTCTATATAATAAAGAGAAGGTGCTCCCTTGGAGCATTGAATGTTTGAGTGTGCAATCTGTGTTTTCTCTCTTCTCTTGTCCTTGGAGCATTACAGTCGTACTACAGGTGGATGTTGAGAATGCTTTTAATAGCATCTTGAGTGCATCCATCTTTAGAGAGCTTAGGGAGGTTGGTGGATCCTTGGCGAGTCTCATTCCTTTTGTGCGGTCTTTTATGGCTCTTCTGCTGCCCTTTACTACCAGCAGGGTGGTTCACAGGAGGGAGTCACCGTCTTGGAGTCAGCTGTTGGTACACATCAGGGAGATCCTTTGGGGGGGCTTTTATTTGCCATGGCTCACTTTAAAGCTCTCCTATCTACTACTTTGGCCATGCCAGGTTGTGTATTTCCCTCCTTGGCAGATGATACACACATCGTAGGCCCTGTAGATCAGATTAGGCAGGCCTTTGACTACTTGACTACCAAGCTACATCTAATAGGCTTGAGAGTCAAGGTGTCAAAGTGTAGTGCATGGTCCCCTTTAGGTATCCCGCCCCACCTTGAGCTTCTAGAGGGGTGTATCACATCCACAGATGGACTTCGTATTCTTGGAGTGCTAGTAGGATTAGAGGATTTTGTCATACGCTTCTTAGACACTGTCCTTGTAGAGGATGTTCTCCATGTGGATGACCTTCCATTACTAGGAGATCCGTAGGTGGCATTTGGTATACTCTCTTCCAATATTGCTCATCGACCATCCTACCTCATCCGTACAGTTCCCCCCTCACCGTCCTTCCAATCATGTCTAAGAGCATTTGATAGGAGGATTATGGGAGTCTTTGGTGATATTATTGGACCAAGGACTTTTGAGTGTGTGACAAGGGATTTGGCACGTTGACAGACGGCTCTACCAATCTCATGTGGTGGGGTTTGCTTGCTTTCTATGGAGGAGATGGCACCTATAGCGTTTTTGGGTAGTTGTGCTCTCTCGGCACCCTACTTTCCTCTTGTTTTGTGGTTGCTGATAGGCCAGTTTTGGAGACTTATGTGACAGAGGTGGAGGGAGGATCCTTTTCTCTCCAGGTGTTATTGCGGCAGACGAGAGATAGTCTATCTCCACGAGCACAAGAGGGTTTTCCACCATTTGCTTCACTATTGTCAGATTGGACTAGAAGTTTTTAGTCTTCCTTGATGGAGCAATAGTGTGAGCATACACTACATTCTCTCTTAGTTGACGTGTCCATTCCTCAGGCTACTAGAGCACGTCTATGCTCTTGCTCCGGCAAGGGTGCAGGCTCATGGATCCTAGCTCAACCGTGCATTAGGGCTTTCCGACTCGCACCGGCTACTTTCTCTACAGCGATGAGGTTTTGCCTAGGTTTGGTCCACCCATTTGCATCTTCACTACTCACTTGTGAGTGTGGTTCTAAACTAGATGCAGCGGCGGTCCACATGACACGGTGTCCTTTTGGAGGATAGAGGATAGCTACCCATGATGCCATTAGAGACATAGTGTTTGCTATGGCACAAGAGAGTGGATACTTGGCTTGGAGGGAGCGTTCGTATGCTTTGCAGACGACATGTGTCAGGGCAGACTTATACTTGGTCTGAGATGATCAGGTGACAGTAGCGGATGTTGTGGTCATGGACCCTACACGGGATACAGTTTTGGAGGGAGTGATTACCCATCCCCCTGGATGGGCGGCGAGTGTAGCAACAGGTCGCAAGGTCTCCAAGTATAGGGGCATGCAACAAGGTCACCTCTTTGTTCCTCTAGCCTTGGAGTTATATGGAGCAATGGACACGGCATTTGACACATTTGTCAGGGAGTGTGTGAGAGCTTATCATGTTAGGCATCATGGGTACCACTCTCACTCTCATACTTTGTAGCATATTTTAGACAGCGTGTGTCCATTGCTCTACAGAGGGTAGTGGCTGGTGCAATCTATAGGAGAGCAATCACATTAGGTGATGTTTCTTTGGATGTTCCAGTTGTGTGTAGACCGTATGACTTGCATAGCTTGGATATCTTAGGTGCGGTAGTGCAGATTTCTCATACAGACTCTATTGGGGCTTAGCCCCATGTTACCTTTTTTGTCTCTCCCTTGTACGGCTTGATGTGGTCTTCCCATCCTTCATTTTTCCTACGCAGTCGCCTTTTATCTCCGAAGATCAGAAGATCAATACCTAGTTAGATACCTAGTTACCTAGTCTGCTAGTATCTTTTGTAAGTTTTTCGTTAATTGAAGCTTCATCTATAACTCTGTAGGTAGGTAGGGAAAACCGTATTTCCTTCCCTACCTTCAATATTGAATGTGGTAGAAATAAAATACCCTAAATTGAAGTTTGAGTCCGAGTTCATAACATATCAGCCGTCCAAGACATAATCAAACTCATCAAAGTTATCGAAAATGAAAGAATATCTACGTCTGACTAGATATATTAAAATTTGAAACAGGCGCATGAGAGAAAATTTGGATGCCATGAGATTCTTTCACATTGATAATATTTACATTAAGTATGCTCTTTTACATCACCGTATACATTTACAAAATCAAAGTCTACTTTTCTGTGATTTTTAATACCAACTAGGATAAACGTGAGCCACGTCAACCAAAGAAGTGTGGTGAACTAAGTTTAAAACTTGAACTGAGGTTAAGTCAAAGTGCCAACTTAGGGGTGCGGTTAAGAGACGGCTAGATTCGCTGAAAGATAAAGCTAAGTACTTGCATAGAGACAACGAGCACAAAATGTTGAAGCGTACGGACAAGTTAAGTCCCTCCTGGCCTCTAGATAATCTTGCTATGAGGACGGCCTCGAACAAACGGTAAAGGCTGAATAAGTAACAACTACAGAACGCATGGCACAAGTTTTGTTGCTCCCACGTGTCATTGAAGGGACATAACAAGCGCCAGGGGATTTTGTTGCACATCCAGCTAACGGCAAGATTACAATCCCATTTCTGTGAAGCATGTGTAGATGGTACTATGCCTTCCATTGAGATGTTACGGAAGAAAAGAATGGGCATCTATGTGCAGATCGAGGTACATCCACGTACATTGCATGTAAAGGCAAGATTATGCAGGCCCATTACTATGAAGCATATGTACGTAGTATGGGTTCCATTAGTTACGCGAGAAAACAACGCGGCGTGTGTACGTCCTCAAGCTAGTAGTGACCACAACTTCGTAAAGTTCGCGCATGGTGGGACATCGGTTACGGAGTTGTTCACTTGCAATAAGTGGCCTTGAGTCCATGTGTATGTCCGCAAGACAGTAACCATGACATTACGAGTTTAGGCATGGTAAGGCATTGGTTGTGAAGTGTGCTTGCTCAGGCCTCAGTGCAAAACCATACACGATATTCGTATACGTATAGCTGGATGTACATGACATGAGAAAATATGGGTTTGGTTTAGGTCAGAAACGCATTGACTCCAAGTGCCTGATTGAGACGAAAGAAGAGTGGCTATGATTACACTAGTGGGGGCAGGAAGTCTGAGTTTGGAGTCACCTTTAGCCACATTATGATGCAGTGAGTGAAGCAAATTCTGTGAAGTTCTTATATTCCTCGAAACAGAAGGCAGCAAATTGAGCAGCATGGAAAGAAAGAAGATCTCTTAAGATCTTTTAAAGAAGGAAGAATGTTAAAGATTTACTAATGCAAGCAAAGAAGATTTGGAATCACCCTTCAGCAAATTATAGTGTGGTTAGGGAATGATACTCCTTCGAAGAAACGAAATCGAGCTGCATACACTTGTGCTATCAACTGAGCACCTTGATGAGTGCATGGGAGCACTAACACAAGTATTGTCTAGAGGAGAGGAGAGGGAAGGGGAGAGAGAGAAAGGAGGCAATGAATGGAATGATATTCTAGAGTTTTAGAGAGTTCACATGCATATATCACATGATTGAAAAGTCCATTTTGTTTTTTTTTTCACTTTTGTTTCCATTGGTACTTAGATTGAAGGCCATGGAGAATTGAGTAGAAAGTTATGAGTACTTTTAGGTTTTTAGGGTTTAGAGGGATTATTTCACATTGAGAGTGATGGGGTCAAGAATTTTTATTTCCAATCTCTTGTTATTCATGCTTGAGTTCCATGGGAACTTAGTTTGAAATTTTTTGAGATAAAAATTGAAAATTATGAGAACTTACAGTTTTTAGAGTTTGGAGAGATTGTATTTACTCATGTCAGTTGAGATGTGAAAGGTTGCGGTTTTGCAAGTATGGGGAGATACGGAGAGGAGTATTGTGTGTTACAATCATTATTCTTGTGCTAGCCATGACTACACTTCCTCATGTGGGATTGCCTAGAGCGGTTTGGGATTCGTAATGCTTGGTGTGTCACCAATGCTTTATCTCACAAGGAGTAAAGACCCGTGTGGGAAGGATACACAAGGATTATGATTGGACCACTTGGGATGCTCATGTGAGGCAAGCAATCACATTGATAGTGGTGACACTCAAGATTATGCATGCTTCCTCTATCTCCTCGTTGACCGTTCCAAGGATACCAATCGAGTTGTGTGAGTGGTTAGCATCTCAGGCATGTTGTATCTTGGGGTTATTTGGAACTAGTTTTCCATGTCCACGTCTTATTCCATAAGCTACCTTGTACACTCCATGATGAGGCTAGATAGGCTTTTTTCCTACCACTTGATCATTTGGAAAGTAATCCCTTTGGATGAGTTAGCATGGTTCTTATTCTTCTTACTCTTTTAATAGTGATTTTGTTATGTTAGAGGGAGACGTGTGGGGCATAAAGAGGTGGTTGTTAGATTTTGTCAATTTTGAGTGGAGGATTGGGCTGCCCTCAAGAAGAGTTGGTTAGAGCTGCTTGTTTCAAGAGACAAATTCTACCACATGATACCACAGTGTACACTTGATGAAAACAATATAGGACATTAGGTCAAGCGGGAGAGTTTATGTAAAGACCAAATCCGAGGAGAGAAATAGGAGAATGGAAACTCACATTGGGACACTTGAATGAGGGAAAACTCTGAATACCTAGCATGAGCTTCGGCTTTGGTATTTATAGGTAGCATACAAGGCTTTTGAGAAGCTTCTCAAGATGTTTCTCAAGAAGCTTCCTTGAGCCACTTTCTTAGAGTGCAAGCCAAGTTAACTAGGAAGCCTCTCAAGAAGCTTCCTTCTTGAAGACGCTTACTTGGCGTGCAAGCTAAGCTAGTAAAAACTTCTAGAAGCTTCCTTCTAGAAGCTACCTGCTTGGGGTGCAAGTTAACTAGTCGGGAAGCTTCCTAGATGCTTTTGGAATATTCTAGGCTAATTTGGCTTATTCCCTACTTTGTTAGCCTTACTAGCTACGTCGCTAAACTCCATACTGTTACATATTCGCCCACCGCTAGTTGGTGACGTCCTCGTTGCCATTGAAGCTTCAAACTCCAAGATGGCTGTCTGTGCATTCTAGAGGTGAAAAAGAGGTTCCCATGTGGCATCATGAAGAGGATACCCTTTCCAAAGGACCTTGTACTCCGTATGTTGGCAGCGTCCTTGTTGGATGTGGCAACGTGCAAGGATACGATCAACTTTGTACTTCTCATGATCATTGATAGGGATTGGGAGAGAAGGAGGTTGGACTTAAGAGGAGAAAGAAGAGGGATTATGAACAAAGGGTTTCAACTTGGAAACAGGAAAGACATGAAGGATGTGCATATGAGGAGGCAAAGCAAGTCAATAAGCAACACGAGAAACAATTTGGGTGACATCAAAAGGTCCTATCCAATTAGGGGCAAGTTTACAAACTTGGGTATCAAGTGGAAAGGGTAGATTACTAAAGGATAACATAACTTTATCACCAACTTCAAAGGTGAGATCACGATGATGATGGTCCACATATTGTTTTTGACAATTTTGAGCAACAAGGAGGTGAGATTTGGCTTGTTGGAGAGATTTGGAGATGGTGGTCAAGAAGATTGAAGTATGGGGGACTTGAGACGAAGGAGGAGCAAGAAGAGAATCTGGGACAAGTGGATCTTGATCAAAATTGAGAAAGAAAGGAGAGAATCTGGTGCTTGCCTGTTTAGAATTATTGTATGCAAACCCCTTAGTTGCAAGACATTGATCTCAATTGGTAGGGTGAATGTTGACAAAGGCATGAAGCATATCTTCCAAGGTGCAATTTGCACGTTTAGTTTGTCTGTCAGTTTGAGGATGATAGGTTGTGGACAAAGCAAGCTTGGTGCCAAGTAGCTGGAAGAGTGCTTGCCAAAACTTTCCGGGGAAGCAAGGATCACGGTCAGAGATGAGTACACGTGGCATCCCATGATGTTTGAAGACATTGTCAAAGTAGAGTTACACCAAGGTTGGAGCATCCACAATATCAACTATTGGTGCCAAATAGATTTGCTTACTAAGCTTATCCACAAACACCACAATTGTTGTGTGGCCTTGTTGTGTCTTGGGTAAGGAGGTGATGAGATCTAAGCTCACATGTTCCCATGAGTAGTTGGAATAGGAAGTGGCTAAAGGAGTCCACTCGGCTTTTGGTTATTGGCCTTGTTATGTTGACAACTCACACACAATTGGACAAAGTCCCAAACATCTCGTGCCATGTTAAGCCACCACCATTGGTGTTGGAGGGTGCACAAGGTCTTGTCCACTCCCATGTGACCAATTATTGGTAAATCATGGGCTTCTTGAAGGCGCACAAGTCAAAGATCACCTTTGGCTAGAACATAGATCTGGTCCGCATAGAATAGAAGGCCTTCCTTGAAGGAGAAGGTGTTGTACTCCTTGTTGCACGCTGTCAAACAACCATGTACCATTTGGAAGAAAGGATCTTGTTGTAGAGCTGATCAAAACTTGTTATGGACCTTGGAGTCAATTGACACCATCATAATTGCCACCGTGATGAGAGGAAGAGCCTTCAAATCAGATTGTCGTGATAGAGCATCAGGGATGAAGTGGAACAGACCTGGTTTGTACTCAAGTTTGATATCAAACAATTGGAGTTGCTCTTCCTATTGATGATGTTGACTTTTCATGTGCTCCAAGTGTAGGGTCTGCAACAATGGCTTATGATCAATTCACATGATCACTTGTTTCCCCAAGAGATAATGCCTCCATACCTTGGTGGCATATACCATTGCAAGTTGTTCTTGATCTCGAGCAGAGTAATTTCTTTCAGTTATATTTAGTTGGTGAGACACAAAGGCATTGGGATGTAGTCCATTGGGAATTCCTGTTGCAACACAACTCCAATTGCAAAGTTAGAAGCATCAAAATCAACCACACAAGGTAGTTGCAGATCATATGGTTGAAGAATGGGTCTTGAAGACACCACATGCTTTAACTTTTGGAATGCTTCTTCATGCTTGGTGGTCCATTAGAAGCTCGAGTTCTTTCCTAAGAGGTCAGTCAATGGTGTAGCCACATGAGCATAATAGTGGATGAACTGTTGGTAACAACTGGCCAATCCATTGAATGCACTTACTTCTATAGCATCCTTTGGAGTAGGCCAATCATTAATGGCCTTTATCTTCTCTTCTTCCATCTTGATCCCCTCTGATGAGATCTTATGACCCAAGAAGATAACCTCCTTCTGCCAAAAGGCACACTTTGACTTCTTGTAGTAAAATTGCCATTGTCGTAGTTGTCTTAGGACTTCTCGCACATGATTCATATGTTCTATCTCTATCTTGCTATAGATTAAGATATCATCCAAGAACACCACCATGGACCGATCCAATAGTCCATCCAACACCCAATGCATCTGATCCATGAAGATTGCTGGAAGGTAGAACTCTCCACTCAAAATGCCCATACCTTGTGCAAAAGGCAGTCTTTTGCACATCTTCTCTATCAATGAGGATTTGCCAATAGCCACTACAAAGATCCAACTTGGAAAATTAGTGTGCTCCACTTAGTTGATCAAGCAAGTCATTGATCTGAGGCAAGAGATATGCATTCTTCACGGTTTGCTTATTAAGCCCACAATAATCAATGCAGAAATGAAGTTTTCCATCCTTCCTTGGAACAAATAGTATTGGTGCTCCCCAAAGAGAGGTACTATGTTGTATGAAGTCCTTCTCCAACAACTCTGTAAGTGTTGTTTGCAACTCCTCCAACTCCTTTGGTGAGAGACAATAGATTGGTCTACTCATTGGAGTATTCCTTGGCAATAACTCAATCTTGAAGGGCATACCTTGATTGGAAGGTAATCCCTTTGGCAGATCATCCAAAAACACGTCCGCAAACTCCTTAACTATCCAATCAACCATTGCTTGATGAGGGTCGGCCCTCCGCATATTGTTCTTGTGCAATCGGCTTGATCCACACTGCAAATACAGACTTATCTTCCTCCAAAGCTTGCTCTATGGCTGCTTTACTAACAAACTTTCCTTCTAGGGACTCATCTCTCTTCCAAGCTTGCTCCCTGGTTGCCTTCTTGGCAAACTTCCCATCTTAGGACTCATCTCCCTTCCATGTTTGCTCTATGGCTACCTTCTCAACAAGCTTCCCATCTTGGGATTGACTATTCTTAGGTGTCTTACTCAAAGGTGCCAGACAACCTAATTGGAAATTCCTACCTTGGTGTTATACTTGAATTTGGCGTCGGGTCCAATCAAATTGAACTTTTTCATGTTCAAGCCAATGTAGACCTAAAATGATATCATAGTGTAGAGGTGCCACTACAAACCTCATACACTCCAAATACTCATTCCCAATCTTGAAGGTAACAGGATGAGAGGTGAAAAATGCAAAACCCTTTCTACCATCCGCCATCATCAAACTACTTCCAATCACAAGCTTGATTGGAATACCTAATTCCTTTGCTACTTGCATAGCCATGCAATCTTTGAAATTCCAGAATCAACCAAAATCCTACAACCCCAATTAGATATTGTACCTTGCAAGTGAAGCAAACTTGCATAGGTCAAGCCTTCAATCTCGTTGGAACTAATCAAGCTCCCAGTATGCGGCTCAAAATCTCCTAATGGGATTCCTTGTTTCCTTGATCATTCCGCACTACAACCTCCACTTGGGCAACTTGTCGAGGTCATCCATTCTTGAGTGGACATTCATCAATGTGATGCCCTAATTGGCAACAATAAAAACAACCACCATTTTGTTGCAGTTTCTCTCTATCTGCCATGCCAAGTGGTCTTTGTTGAATGATATCAATCTCCATTAGTGTTGGCTCTTCCACTTGTGTGTAGTGTAATAGAAGGCTCTGGGGAGGTCAAGGTCAAGACCAAGTTGTTGCCACCAAGGAATCAAAACGTTTGGCCAACCGCATGGCTTCCTCCAAGTGTTGTGGCTCTTGCATGGTTACCTCTAATTTGGTTCTCATCTTCAAGCCCCTCACAAATTGATCCAGAGCTTCACCTTCCAATATATCTGGAATTTGCATGATAGTGTTTGGGAACTGCATGATGTAACTTCTTATAGAGCCAATTTGTTTCAACTTTGCCAACTTATCCCGTGTAGCTCGTGTGGCATTTATAGCTTGGAACCAACTAATTATTGCGCTCTTGAATTTTACCCATGTCAAGATTGGTGCAAAAATTTTTTGTTCAACTCACTCCACTCAGAATCTACACCATAGCTTTGGTACTCCATCCAATTGGCTAGAAGCCAAGAGTATCTATTTTCACTTGTCTTGTAGATTGGTAGCTTCAAAATAACGTTCACAATCAAACATAAAATTCTCCACTGCACCCAGAAGTTTCTTGCCTTCAAATACCTTGGGTTTAGGGAATCTGATCCAATCTTTTCCTTCTCGAATTGGTACTCTCTCCACCTGCTCTTGTCGTCAAAGATCTTGTTCATCCAGCAATCGAGTAAGGTGTTCCATTTGTTGTTGCATAACAAGGATAACATTGGGTATTGCCGCCATGGATGCTACTCTATCACACCACTCCCAATCTATCTAATTTATTAACACATAGAAACAACACGTCCACCGTTCTCCATAAGTTACAACCGGAAGCACCAAGGGTTCCTCAGATATGGTGATCATATGCAAAAAATCTTATCCAAAGTGCAAGGTGATGAATTGTGTGAAACAATGCTTGGGTAGTATTTGAATGCAGAATCCCAATGGTTTAGTGGAAGTGGATTTGGTGGTCCGTAAATTCCATCCATCCCATTCCTAATCTGATACTAATGTAAAAACCGAATCCGAGGAGAGAAATAGGAGAATAGAAACTCACATTGGGACACTTGAATGAGGGAAAATTCCAAATGCTTAGCATGAGCTTCAGCTTTGGTATTTATAGGTAGCATACAAGGCCTTTGAGAAGCTTCTCAAGAAGCTTCTTTGAGCCACTTTCTTAGAGTGCAAGCCAAGTTAACTAGGAAGCTTCTCAAGAAGCTTCCTTCTATAAGCCGTCTACTTGGCGTGCAAGCTAAGCTAGTTAGAAGCTTCTAGAAGCTTCCTTCTAGAAGCTACCTACTTGGAGTGCAAGTTAACTACTTGGGAAGCTTCCCAAAAAGCTTCCTAGATGCTTTTGGAATATTCTAGGCTAATTTGGCTTATTCCCTACTTTGTTCACCTTACTAGCTACGTCGCTAAACTCCATATTGTTATTGTTTAGTAGAGAAACACAAATGCTACACTCTTGTGTAATACCAATAGTTAGATATATTATCTAGAGGTGGAAATTGGCCTGGTAACATCTAGAAAGGTGTTATATATGATGGACTAAGTAGATCAGATAGAGGTGTCACCAAAAGAGTACTTCTACCAATAGGGTAAGAGTTGAAAACATCATGAGAACTTCAATCATTTTAGAGACCTAAAAAATGGAATTAGGCCTCAAAAATGGAAAAGATAAAAGGCTTGCCTTCTCCCTCCACTATTTGTCTTATCAATAAATTTCTAATGGTACTTCATCCATGCGATTTTGAGCTTCTTACAAGAAGATTCCCTAAAGATTCCTTTTGGTCAAACTTGTTTGACCAACCAAAAAGGGCAAGGACCAACATGTCACCTATCCATGCAACTAATCTATTGGTGGAGCTCATTGACATGTCACCAATCCATATATTTGATCCAAGGATGGAGCATCCTTTGAGTAGATAGTCTTTGCTATATAATAAAGACAAGGTGCTCCTTCAAGGCATTGGAGTATTGAGTGTTGAAGCTTTGCATTTCTTCTGTTTTGTTTCTCTTGGGAGTTCTCTTGTCCTTGGGAACATTACAATAGTATCAAAGCAAGCATTTTAATCCAAGAGAGTGGATCACCTCTCTCGGAGGAACACGGGCTACTAAGACTAAGTGATTCCTAAAGGAGAAAACATAATTCAGTTGATAAATTAGGGGTGTCTTGGAGAGAGGATGGGATAGAAGCTCCTAGAAAAAAAATTTCAGGCACTCCACTTTTTGTTCTTGAATCCGTTCCATATCACGATTATGTACATCCAACGTGAGCAAGTGAAAGCATATCTTGTTTATCATTTTGGAGCATAGTTCATAGGCATAGTGATAAATTCACTAAACCCGATGATTCTACCTATAATGATATAAAATAGAGAGGAATTTGATAGTCTACATTATGTTATGATGCAATGGATCTGAATATACCAAATCCTCTCCCTTTTGATACTCAAGTTGAAATCCGGTGTGTGGTTAGACCAAAAGTGATGTATAGGGATTTCATAGTCCACAATTTTGGTGAGGAATATTGTTAACAAGTGATAGCCTCTAAGGTCCCAATGGTAGTTCCAAAAGTTTCTGCCTCCTCTCAAGTGATCTCTCTATTGATGTAGGAAGTAGCGCTTGAGCATTTGCCATGTGAAAGAATCATGGATCCTCAATTGTAGGATTTGATGCAAGGAATGCAATGGATATTGAACTACTCTTAGGAGATCAAGATGACCATGGAGGCATTGCAAAGTCAAGTACATACCTTCAAGAACAATCAAGCAATGTAAGAAGGGGAACCATTTCAAAACCCAATACCAACGACCAAAATACTTATAGAGTCGAGTCACTCATACGAATGACACCAACCCTTGTCAACAATTAATCCATATAGTGGAAAATTGGATTTGAAGAATGAATTGATACTTTCAATTATTCACAACTAAAATCACCAACCATTCCGTAGGAGTATTTACATGTGTGTACTTGACCAATAAAGTCCTCATATGGTACAATGCTTGGAAATGATCAATGTTAGCAAAGAAAGAGAGATCAGTTGGATTAAAATGCAAGAAGGGCTATTAAAGAATTTCCAATCTGTGGATTCCGTGCAGACAGCCCAAACCCAACTATGGGAGGTGAAGTGGAAGAATAACATATAAGAGTATGTGGAAGCATTTCTTGATCTGCAAGTCATGATAATTGGTATGAGTCCAACAAAAGCTCTTGACAATTTCAAATAAGGGTTACAAGAGCAAATTTGCCAAGAGATAATGGTACAAAATCCTCACATTGTTTTTGAAGCCATTACTTATGCTTAGAGAATAGGGCACTTGGAGGAGGTGAAGGGGTAATCCCAACTCAAAATTATCAAGTTAAAACACCACAATTTGGTAGACTAATTCCTATGCAATTGGACAACATTTGGTTCCTATGCAAGGAGCACGACCGCTCCAAGGAGAATGGGGATGGGTTGAAGAGAAGAGGGATGGAGTCCCATGAGAGGAAGGAGCTTGAGTAGAACAATGACGTTATTACAATTGTAGCCGAGTTGGGCACATAACCATCAATTGTCATACTCATCTTCCTAGAGACCCTCGGCTCCATACAAGCAATCTTTAAACAACATGGAGAGAAAAATTGAAGAGGATGTTGAAATCACATTGGAAAAAGAAGATTACCAATAAATATACCTTGTGGCCTTACTGGCTCAATGGAGAAGAGCAAAAGCGGGAAGAGGAAGAGGACAAGTGTACAAAGGTGGAAAATACAAACATATAACTAATTGTCATAAATGAAATTCAAAGGGGCAATCAGGTGAGAGTATTGATAGACCTTGGAGCAATAGAGACTTTCTTGTCTTGCTTTTTTGCAGTAAGGTTGGAGATAGAACTAGAGAAGGATGAGAATTATGAAGTAGAGTTACCTAATGGTCAAACAAAGAAGATTGAGTTGTTACCTAGAAAGGTAACACTCTTTGTAGGAGAGTATTAGGAAACAATTGAGTTGTAAGTGATATAGTTAGCTTGTTATGATGCAATCTTAGGCTTATCATGGATGGAGCGCTACAATCCCATGGTTGATTGGAGAAAGAAAGTAGTGAGAACTAGCCAATGGAAGATCTTTGCAAGAAAGGAAGATCACAAAGGTAAGAATTGCTTCTTTATGGCATAGGGATAACATCTATTGGTTAGACAAATAGATGTTTCATAGGTCTAATAAGAGAAGTCCAAAGTACCCAACTCAATAGAAAAATTCTTGAGAAATTGAAAGATGTGGTCAATGAGTTTCAAAATGTCTTTTGGAATGGTTTACCCTCAAGATTACCACCAAAAGGAGAGTATAAAATTGATACTTCTTGTGAAGACACCTCATTGTAAGGCCCTATGTCAACTATCACCTCATGAGTTGGAGAAATGTAAGGCTCAAATGGAGGATAAATTACAAAAAGGTTTATCCAACCTAACATATCACTATATAGGGCTCTTGCTTTGTTTGTGAAGAAGAAGGACGGAAAAATGCACATGCGCATTGACTATTGGGGATTAAATAAAAAACGGTGAAGAACAAATACGCAGTACCTTTCATGGATGACCCATGTGATCAACTCAATGGAGGAAAGCACTTCACTAAACTTAATCTACAAAGCAATTACAACCAAATCAAGATTGTGGAGGAAGACATACACAAAATTGCCTTTTAAACAAGGTATGGTCACTTTGAGTACTTGGTGATGCCATTTGGCCTCACCAACGCACCAACCACTTTCATGAGTTTGATGAATAATATATTTCATCCATACTTAAATAAATCTATTATTATTTTCCTTCATGATATCTTAGTCTACAAAAAGACTATGATGGAGCACAAGCAACATTTGCCAGAAGTCATCCAAATTTTACAACAAAATCAATTTATGCCAAAATCTCAAAATGTGAGTTTGGCAAGTCTAAAGTAACTACTTGGAGCATAAAGTAAGTGAAAAAGGTATCCAAGTTTTAAGATATAAAATAGGAGTCATCCAAAAATAAGGTGCTCTAGAAGATCAAACTCAACTCAAGAGTTTCTTGGGATTGATAGGATTCTATCATCAATGTTTCAAGGACTTCTTTGAGGTTGCACAACCTCTAATGGCACTATTTTGCAAAGGGAAGAAGTGGATATAGAAAGTTGCACAAGAATTGGCTTTTCAAGAATTGAAAGATGCATTACTATGTGCACCAATCACGAAATGGTATAACCCAAAATAGCCAATCAAGTTGCCTATAGATGCATTAAGTGTTGCAATAGGAGCTCACAACAAGAATAGAATGACGGATAGCACCTAGTTGCATATTTCTCTCAAAATTTGTTACCAACAAAATGCAACTATCACACCATTGAACAAGAAGAGTTGACCATTGTCCTTGCAACCAAGCATTGGAAGTACTATCTTGGCAAGAAAGCATTTATAGTGGAGACAAAACACAAACCTCTAGTCTACCTTGAGACACAAAAATATCTATCTCATCAAAAAATTTGGTGGTTAGAGTAGAGATAATAGTTCAACATGATGGTCACATATGTAGAAGACAAGAAGCAACTTGTAGCTGCATTCACCCAAATGCCTATTGCAACCAATTTGGTAGTAGAGGTCAAGACAACCATGAATTTTGGCCAAGGTTTCTTGCTACTATAAAAACCAACCCATAGATTATAGGAGGTCAATTGTCCAAAGACATAACCAATACCCAAGGACTCACCCTTTGTGATGGCAAGTTATGGATCTTGAATGCCATAGACATAACCACCATCCTAGCGGAATGTCATGGTTCCACCATTGTAGGTCATGTTGGGGTGGCATGTCACTTAGATGTTGACTTCCGATGTAGTCAAACACCATTACTATTGGCCCAAGATGAGCAAAAATGTGATGGAGTATGTTCAAGGTACATACTCTATGAACAAAATAAAACTTCTAATCAAGCGCCCGTAGTACTTCTTCAACCCTTTCCTACTCCTACACAATGTTAGGAACAAGTAAGCATGAATCTGGTTTGTGAATTGCCCAAGACTACCTCATGGTTTGACTCCATCATTTATCAACCAACTCAACAAAATGATTCATGTGCATCCTACTACCAAGGACATGACTGCTCCACAATTAACTCAAGTACTTAGCTTTAGTATTTGCTCATCATGTCCTATCTCGAGTACTCATCATCAATAGAGGCATTAAATTCACTAGTTTGTTTGGAGAACACTCTTTGGCATCTTCAAAACCAAATTGGCCATATCCACAATTACTACATATTAACCAATAGACAAATAGAATAGGCTAATTTCACTATTGAGATGACGCTTTGGGGCTTCACCTTAGATGAATAAGAGAGGTGGGACACCTTACTTCCATTGGTGGAATTTTCCTTTAATAATTTGGTGAATGCATCCACACACATCACACCATTCTTCTTCATGTATGGAAAGCATCCTTTCACGTCTTTGAGCTTGATGAAGATCTATTTGGTGGCTACCAAGGTTGATGTTATCAACACTTTTGTTTTTAGAATCCAAAAAGGTGTGGAGAATGCTAAGCACAAGTTGAAAATCACCCAAAAATAATAAAAATAATATACAGATGCACATTGTTAGCACATGGAGTTCAATGTTGAGGATCAAGTCTAGCTTTCCACAACCAACCTCACTTCAGTTGGCCTTTGTAAGCTCAGATCTTGTTTTATTGAGCCTTTTCTCATCTTTTATCAAATTGGCACAATGACCCATCACCTCAAGCTACCGCCATACATGAAAATCCATCAAGTGTTCCATGTCTCCTTACTACACAAATATGCACCCTGGTTGCTCTACTTTCCTTCCATACAAGAAGTTAGACCTTGTCTAACACTCATGATGGCAAGGAGGAATATAAAGTTAAACAAATTCTCTAGAAATGCATCTATAGTATGTGCCATTTGCATGTGGAAGATCTTGTACATTGGAAAGGGTACCCATTATATGAGGAAACATGGGAGCCAATAGTCAACTTGACCCATGCACCGGTGTTATTGCAATCTTTTGAGCAACAACTTCAAAATGAGGATGTTGCATCTTAAAAGGGGAGAGGTTTGTAATACCAAAGCTAGACATATTATTTAGAGGTGGAAATTGACTTATTAACATCTAGAAGGATGTTATAGATGATGCAAAAAGTAGATCAGATAGAGGTGTCACCAAAAGAGTACTTCCACTAATAGGGTAGGAGTTGAAAAAACCCTTAAAACTTTAGAGTCAACTTTGGAGGCCTAAAAAAATGAATTAGACCTTGAAAATGGAAAGATTCTCTCCTTTGAGTTAAAGTTATGCTTTCTCTCCCCCCCTATCTACTTTTTGTCTTGTCAAGAGCTTTCCAATGGTACCTCATCCATGCAATTTTGAGTTTTTTATTAGAATATTCCTTAAAGATTCCCTTCAATCAAACTTGTTTGACCAACCAGATAGGACAAGGAACAACATGTCACCCATCCATGCAACTAATCTAAGGGTGGAGCTCACTGACATATCACCAATCTGATCCAAGGGTGGAACTTCCTCTAAGGGGATCCTCTTTGCTATATAATAAATACAAGGTGCTCCTTTGGAGCATCATAGTATTTACGGCTGAAGCTTTGTGTTTCTTCTCTTGTCCTTGGAACATTACATTTGTGTATGGCTAGTCCCACTGATGAGACTATCTCTTCCTTACGCTCACTACATCCTATAGCAAAAGTGTGAGTACTATTAGAAGTCTTAGTCTTATCAGCCTAAGTAACTTTTATGTCTTGATAGGTTGTGTTTTGCACAAGCATTATGCAATGGGACTAGCCATACACAAGCCCCTTGCCTCTCCATGTGTATTTCTCTCCTTAGCAGAAGATACACACATAGTGAGCCCAGTAGATTAGATTAGGTAGGTCTTTGATCACTTCACTACCAAGCTACATCTTGTAGGCTTGAGAGTCAAGGTGTCAAAGTGCAGAGTATGATCTCCTTCAGGTATCCCTCTACACCTTGAGCTCCCAGAGGGGCGTGTCACATCTATAGATGGACTATATATTCTTGGAGTGCTAGTAGGATCATAGGATTTTGTCACATGCTTCTTAGATGATGCACTTGCAAAAGATATTTTCCATGTGGATGACCTTCCTCTACTAGGAGATTTGTAAGTGGTATTTGGTATACTCTCCTCTAGTATTGCCGGTCAACCAAGTTACCTTCTTTGCACATTTCCCCTTCCTTGACTTTCCTATCACGTATGAGAGCTTTTTATAGGAGGATTATGGGAGTCTTTGGTGATATCATTGGACCAAAGGACATGCAAGTGTGTGACAAGGGATTTGGCACATAAATAAACATCTTTATTGATCTTTTGTAGGCCTATTATGTATGGACGAGACAAGATCTATAGCATTTTGGGGTAGTTGGGCTCACTCAACACTCTAACTTTCCTCTCGTTTTGTGGTTGTTGATAGGCCAGTTTTGGAGACTTATGTAACCAAGGTGGAGGAGAGATCTTTTTCTCTCCATGTGTTATTGCGGCATATGAGAGATATCTTCATGTGCACAGGAGGACCTTCCATCCATTACTTCACTATCATCAAATTGGATTAGAGATTTGCAATCTTCCTTGATGGAGTGACAATGTCAACATATGCTACATTCTCTTTTAGTTGACTCATCCATTCCTCGAGCACTAGAGCACGTCTTTGCTCTTGCTCAGGCCAGGATACATGCTCTTTGGATCCTAGCTCTATCTCGTATTAGGTCATCCGACTTGCACTAGCCACTTTCTCTACAACGATAAGATTCCGCCTAGGTTTGGTCCACCTATCTATATCTTTGTTACTTTTTTGTGAATGTGGTTCTGCACTAGATGCAATAATGGTCCATATGACATAAAATCCTTGTGTAGGACAGAGGATAGCTACGCATGATGCCATCAAGGATATGGTGTTTGCTATGGCACGAAGGTGGATACCTTGTTTGGAGGGAACGTTCATATTCTTTGCAAACAACACATATATGAACAGCCTTATACTTGGTCCGAGATGATGCGATGATAGTGGTGGATGTTATGGTTATAAACCTTACACATGATGCAATTTTGGAGAGAGTGATTATTTATCCTCTTGGATGTGCGACAAATGGAATAACAACACGCAAAGCCTCTAAAGTATAGGGGAATGTAACAAAGCCATCTCTTTGTTCCTCTAGCCTAAGGGGGTTATATGAAGTGATGGACATGACATTTGACACATTTGTCAAGAAATGCAAGAGAACTTACCATATTAGACATCATGGGTACCACTCTCACTCTCATACTTTGTAACATACTTAAGACATCATGTGCATGATACTCTACCAAGAACATTCCATGATGCAATCTACAAAAGAGCACTCACTCTAGATATGCCATGCCCCAATTATTTGTGGATCTTACTGCTTGCATAACTTAGGTGTGATATGGCTGATTTATCTCATATGTCTTTAAGGTGTGATAGCGTAGATTTCTCATATCATCGATACTATTGGGGCCTAGCCCCCTTCTCCCTGTTTTGTCTCTCCGTTGTTCAGCTTGATGGGGTCTTTACATTCTTCATGTGTTCTATGTGAACTCCTGTTACTTCTTTCATCCGGATGAAGATTTGCTGCAACTATAGCTTGAGGTGTGTCAACAGCGGTCAGATGGACTGGTCGTCTAAAAACCAGCTTCCACTGTCAACCTTTGAACGGCTAATTCTCCGGGGGACTCCATGGTTTCTCCTCAAAGCAAACCCGTGAATAGTACCGCTTTGTCCACTTTTGTATGGCTTCATTCCTCCCATCGGTTCGTGTGTCCTTTATTCATATCCTACTTCCAGTGCTTGGGTCTTTCCTAGAATCTTTCGGCCTTGGGCACAACCACTAACCTCATGAGATGAATTTGAACCAGCGAAAGGGCAACCGGGGGAGAGAATCAAAGCTACAATTCCAAACACACTTCATCAACCAATATTCAGCACTCTTCGTTCTCAGAGAACTCTAAATACCTCTGCACCAACTACCAGCCACAAGCACCAAAACTCCTAAGTTTCTTTGATCATACAGAGAGAAGTCACGAAGGTTCATTCGCGATAAGATAAAGTTCGATATTTCGTCGCAAAAGTGTCCTACATAGTAAGGAATGCTTCCTGCTCTTGTGAAGCTATTTTCCTCGAGGACTTTCCTACTTAAAAGAAAACAATAACTCACAGCCCGAAGTGCTATGATGAGACTGGAGAGTGGCAAATGTTACAAATTCGTTCCTGACCAAATTATTTCATTTTGCATGAAGCCGTACATAGTGATACAGTTTTGATGGTTCCCACATGGATATCTACACGATCGGACTCCGAGGTACAATTACACATGTACAAATCTAATTCATGGTACACAAGGCACTAGGACATGTCTACAGCTCTAGAACTATCTGGTAACGTGGGGTCTTCTCTGGTCAGATTTCTTACGAAATAACACCGTCAAGAAGGCAATGATACAAAAGAAAACTGAACTGCCGGAATAGCGACTAGTAAGAGCACATAGTGGACCTAGCAAAACAGCCCGTTGATCGATACCCCAGTTCTAACGACAACTGGGACATATGTGCATACTCATATACACCAATAGGAAAGGCTATATTGAAAAGAATTCTGAAGGAGCGAAAAAGACCTTACTGCATTGCCTATCAGAACTGGCAAAATTTGATCTATCGAACTTCCAAGTTCACAATCTAAGCAATACCATAAAACAGTGCGCAACTCCTGACGTCTATTCTTTTCTGCTTTGTATAAGTGCCTCCTTCCCGTGGTAGCTTACCAGGTCACCTTGATAATGTACACCGTCGATGGACGTGGATGCGCCGAGCGACTTCGGAGACGAGAAAATTGTATCAGTGCCTCACTAGACATAAGAGGGCAACTGCAGACATGGATAAAACAGTCGGGATTCTAAAGTGATTCCAAAAGTGGTGTTTCGAGGATTCCGCTGCTGCGTCTTGTAGCCATATTTGAGCTCGTAAATTCTGAATTTCCTGATCCTTCTTCTCCGAAATCTGGTAAAATAGGACATATCGACCAGTCGGTAAATGAGATTTCAGCATAAATCCTCCTCCAAAAGTTGAAGAGAAGAAATCGAGTGCTCAACGGAGTGTTCGCAGAACACGAGCTATGGTTTTCAAGTGAGACTATGTCAGAAACAAGTAAGATAATTCATAACTTTCAGGGATTGCCATCTGGACACAGAGATGAAGGTAGTACCTTCTTCAGCTTCCTTGTCTGGGATCGAGCCTCCTGCAAACTCAACTCTAACTTGAAAATCTTCTTCTTCAACTCCTGCTCTGCTCGATGTTGTTTATCCACCTGTCAGGAAATTAATCCACAATATGAGCAACTAAAACCAGGACATGCACTGCAGATTAAAGGGCTGAAGTAGTATTCCTGAATAAGACCACGTTGGGACCGATGTAACTTCTACCAACCACTAATTTTACATCTCCTTCGGATGTACTAAACTATTGCAAATGCCAAAAGACCATACTGCGCGTACGGCTTGACTTGCGATCTGACCAAGAACGCCAAACGTAAAAATCTGACTAGCCTTTGACCAAGAATCTGTACCTGTGCATCATGCTCAATGGTCATCATTTTCAACTCGGTATTCGCCATTTTCACATCCTGTTTCAGTCTGACTATCTCGTCGTCCTTGGACAGGAGGTACTTTTCAAGATGATCGACATTACGTGACGATACTTCATTCAGCAGCTTCCGAAACTCACATTCCTTTGACATATGGCTTCTGCCAAGAGACATCTCTATTTGTGTCTCAAGGTCCTGCACCTCAAATCTCAGCTGCTTCTGTGTGCTCTCCTTCCGCTTGAGTTCAAGCTCCAGCTCACGTAATTGATCCTCCATTAGCACTATGAGGTTCCTTTGCTCTCGGAGCTCAGCGTTCTTCTCCTCAATTTCTTTGTGCAGGGCTTCCACCTGCATGTGCGCAGCGTGCGCGGATCCAGTCATCGCCTCGGCTACTTCTTCCGATACAGAGAGCCTGTCCCTGAGTTCTGCAATTTCCTGAGCGTACTGAACACAAAGAGATCCAGAGGTTGGACGCCGAATCAACTAAATGTATGAATCCGAGGTAAAACTAATTCGGAACAATTCGAAGATCTGCCCAATACTTGGCGCCTTCCTCACTATTCCGTCTCCAAAACTGTGAGACGAAAATTAGAGTAGGTAGACCTTCTAGGAAAGGTACTCCTGGGCAGTTTGAGTGCCAAATCAGACGGTGATCGACATTCGTAAGAACATTATATACGGAATACTTCTTGCCAAGTTCTGACAGAATATCGTTGTTCAACTCCAGAACCGGACACGTGACCGTAAATCAGACACATCTAACGGAACAACCTGTGGAGATTATTAACACATGCTACTTCAAGGTAGAGCATTGAGATGCGCATGATCTGCATCCGTCTGCCCTTTAGACCACGTCCAATGCAACACTAACGAAAATCAAAATCAACAGTCTCGACGGGAGAGTCTTAAGCTCTATAGACGCATTTGGAAATAATCACCTGCTCCATGAGTGCGGCTGAACTGTGATCCTGTGATCTCTTGTCTTCTTGACTGTGCTGCATCTGTTCCAACTGTCGTGCCAACTCCCTTGCGTTCGCTTCGGCAGCCTGAGATCGGCGGTCGAAAGAGAGCCCACGGGAAAGGGTCAGCATACTTCAAGTTGAGGAGAAACTAAACAATTGTCAGCAATATGAAAATCTCAAGACTCCTCACATACATGTGATTCCCACTAATATTTACAGTGTTCACTTTTGCAAGGCATGTATACAATGTATACTTGTGATCAAAGATGATTTGCAAATACTTCACAGTCAAGGTATGCGTATTTTCCGATCACAGCGAACAGGAGTAAGGATGGACGGTTTACTGGAGAAGTATACCAGTCTTTTGGCCGACTCCTCCTGTAACACTGCCTCTCGAGCGACCGCCCGACTTCGAACTTTTTGCAGCTCCGCAGCCATGACTCCGACTTCAGAAGCTATACGTCGCAAATTCTGTTTCTTCTCGCTAACATCCTTAAACAGAGAACCTGACTCCCCGTGGGAGTCTCTCTCTTGTTGAGACATGTTGCGCTCCGTAGCATAGAAGGGTTGTCGCTAGAGTGATGTTGAACGAAGGCAGCTGTCTCTAACGAAGGCAGCTGTCTTCGTGCTCCTAACGTACAAATGCTCGCCAACACGAACAACTGCCGGTACTGTTCTCGTCCAACAAGCTAGTTTGGTGAGTGATCTAACCGTGGGAACACTGCAGCCGTTAAGGCCAAAGTATTGTTTCGAATCAAGTCTCTACTTCACTCGTGATCACTAGGTACAATTCGTGTATCTCTCGCCCAAAGCTGAAGAGATCTGACCGGAGACCCAGTAAAGATGTACTTCCAACGATTAGTATGGAACAAACTGCCGCTGAGCCGTGAAACAGATCCCGTTGTCCGTATATAAACCACGACGTTATTGGAAAAATTCGTTAGACCAGAAACTGGAATATTTGCGGCCAGTTAAGGTCTTACTTGGACCATTCACGCAGAGTATCTCTAGTGAAAACCAGCCAAAATCGAAAGTGCCCAAATCCTCATATGCAGTAAAGAATTACGTGATCACGTTGCTCTACTCGGGGTCCCAACCTCCTTGGTTTGTTCCGCTTCCGAGTCAGAGCAGAACTCTAGAATACCTCATTGCACGATGTACCCACCCCCGAACAGGTTCCCACTGCCTCCAGTACTCTGCCTTCTCCTCGTCGACCTTCACAATTTCCTCCTACGTCGAGTCTACCCGTGAACGAGAGCCTGGCCATAAAGAGGACACACATCGTAAAGTCGCTCACTGGAGTGACATTCAAGGACTCCCTTTCCATCTCTCGATGAGGAGTCTCCTGCCACTCCACTCTCTGCTGCAAACAGCAACCACCAAAACAGCACTGAGCTCCATAAGTACCTCAATTAGTCACTGCGAAATCTAAGCCCCGCTTTGACTTCGCAAAATCGTGCGTCTCCTTCCGCCGGGCTGCGATCTCTTCAGTCAAATACTGCAACTACTACAGATACACCCTTACGACAAAACAAAACCGTCCCTCGAGGATCAAAATTCTTTTCCGCGTATCTGATCTTCACCGTATTTTGGCCTCGCTCGATTTCCTCCCCCTCCAAACCTTTCCTCCTTTCATCCACCTTCCTCGACGCCCACCTCGTCTACAATTCTACTTCCCTGATGCTTCTGCGACGGCCCCCCACTAAGCTCGAAAGCACCGGGAGCTCCTGGGGAGAGACGTTCGCGACGGGTTTCTTTGACGTTCAGGCTGACGGCCACGTCATTGTCAAGCTGCTGACGTGTACAGTATAATGATAGCTTTTAATGGATACCTAGGGATATTGAAGGCGTGCGAACCTACTACCGTAGAGTCAATGCCGGCCCCACGGTTACTGCGGATCTCCACTGACACTACTGACAGTATCACCAACGCCCCTGTTGCTGTTCCTCGCCCTTCTTTATCCGGCAGTCACATCGGTAAATTCCAATTTAGTCGCTCATGTCCAAGTAGGGAGGCCTGACTGTACATTGATTAGTGGCCACTCAACTAAATTAGTACATAATATTATTATTCTTTATTTAGTTTCTACACTCACGATTTTCACCGACCCCACCCTGGCCGTGCACACCAAGGAAACATGAGAACGATGAAATCTGGCTTCGGAAATAATATATTCTGTGGGAGATGGTACCATACTACATGGCGAAGTCGTCCGTTGAGAGCAGCACGGATACAAAATTTGGAGGAACGAGAGTATTGGATCTCTCCTTTTTGTTCTTTTTGGAAGGTTGTGGCAGGAATGAACTTTTTATTGTATGTATCAAGTAGAGAATGTTAAAAAATCGGACTAGTTTAACTTCCAACACCAGATGAAGTAAAACTGTCACTTCGCTTTCCTTTTTCTCCTTACTCGAACGGAGAATGTTGCAATCCTAGAAGGCACATCTAGATTTGTTGATTGCCACGGAGTGCTCGAGGCTGCATTTGATCCGACATAGAACACTTCTTGCATATGTAAGCTTGAATGGAAGTATTTTTTCTAATAAGAAAGATTACCAGTGAGTCCACTCAAGGCGAGGCAGAATCCACTCGAAGTGTAAAATGTGCAACCAGGCACACCCTTAATCATTGGGATCAGCTGTATAATTCGCTTTCTGTCTCACTTAAGACTTAGCGTGGACCAGGCCTACTGAGTCTTGAAGAATCAGGCGCTTGACATGTAAACGAGGATACTTTTCATGGTGAAAACCTTTACATGGAGATGTGATTCCCATGTTCAAATAAGATTACACTCCAAAGACTTTACTCGCGACCAAGTAAATTTCGCAGAAACAACGCGCATACGGTTGCACCAAGACCAGCTGGAAAGAACTCTACGAGAGGAGGAAAATTATGTGAGTGTGATAACTGGACTCGAAAGACGGTATCTGACATCAATCCCTCAATAGAATATCATTCTTGTTCTTGCTACTCAAGACTTGAATGCAGAAGCGTCCAGCTTAACTACGAGGTCTGACATCACTCCTGAACTTGTGTGTATTCTTTTGTATCGCAGCCGAAATGAGAATAAGCGACGCACGAAGGATGGGACGACCCCGTCAAGCAGCTGGAAATCACATAGGATCTCTAATTCCACCACGTAGTTCGAGATGATTGTATTCAATACCTGAGATAGAGAAGCTCAGATATTTTAGGTGCAGTATGGTGGCTTAGCCCCATGTTACCTCATACGTTTTATCCCTGTACGGCTTGATGGTGTCTTCCCATCATTCTTATTATCCCTGTCTCGATAGAGAAGCATCGTTCTAAACTCCACAGTGTAAAGGCTGAGGGTCATACTAGTCATGGGCTCCTGTGAACCCTTCCCTTTTGTCTAGACCCTTGACGTATATTGTGCACGGAAGTGTCGTGTACAGAATGTCTTTATTATTTGTGTAGCAAAAGTTTATATGATCATCGTGTACAGGACGACCTCTGATTGTTGCAGCAACATATAGAAAAAGTTAAACTTGTGTTCTTGACTTGATTATAGTTACTCGGTACTTCGAAATCTACTCGCTCCCAATGTGTGCAAAGCATAGCCCGCTTGAACTTGTTGCCGTGTCGACTGCTCGAATCTCGCGTGTTAGCATTGCGTTACATTTCTGCTTTTTCCGTCAGTTTCAAACACATATGCTCTTGTGCAACTTTAGCATCAAGTATTGTGATTCTTTCCTTTGTCTATATATTATAAATAAATGGTTGAAGTATAAGCCATTGTTGGATAGGAGTTTCAATATCGTTCCTTTCTTTTCTCAGTGAACTAGTCTGGGAGGCTACATTCTGGTGAGCAGGAAAACTTCCAAAAAGTCGGTCGTAAACAGAGTCTCGGTTGATTCCCAAATCAATTACCATCAGTCTTGGGATGGAACATGTAGCAAACATGAGCGTGTCTGATTTCCCACATGAGAGCCACTATCTGTATTGCGCAAAAGATGCAGAAATTCCCCATGCCCCCAGGACAAGTATCTCCGCCACGCGAAAGGGACCACACTAAACGCTGCTCCAATGCTCGACGACACTCATGGACCTTCAGCCAAGGTCGGCACATCTACTTACTCGCCTTCTAGGCTTCTGGTCTTCCCATCCTTCTTGTGTTCTATGTGGTCGCCTTCTCTCCTTCTAGACTTTTACTTACTGTTCACCGAAAGGGGCAGATTCCTCTTATCGATACTATTAGGGCTTAGCCCCATTTTACCGCTAGGTCTTTTCCTTGTACGGCTTGATGGGGTCTTCCTATCCTTCTCGTTATCATACGCGGTCGCCTTCTTCACCAAAAGATTCTATGTGTATTATTTATGTTTTATATACTGCTCAGATGAGATGGATGACTCGAGTTATGATTTTGTGATCTGAAGTCATAGGAAACAGCTGGTTTGTCTAATTACTATCCATGTTTCTGATTGTTATTTGGCTGCTGACCATAATCCCGAAACGCCTGAGAATGTTGGAGGGAGGATGGGATGAGATTGATGTATTATGGACCGAGAATGATCAATTAGTCAGCTAGCTGGATTGAGGAATACAAAGAGTATCAGTGGACTTTCTTGTGTTCACTGTTTGGCTACATCAGAAAAGTTGTATCAAGTTCTCTACAAGAAAGAAGCAGCTAGTGGATAGGACTGTCGGTATCGTAGACATTTTATCTTGTCGACTTTTCAGAGTTTGTACAAACATTGACTCCTTGGAGCAGGAGACCATGACAGTGGGGATAACAGCGGTAGAGGTTCTCCGGGGCAGGCTATGAGGTTCGGGGATCATGTTGTCATTCTAACAACAATTGTGTTAATACATGAACTTTCATGATTAGCCTAGGCTACTTGGATATGTTTCTCAAGGGTATGTGGGATGAGAAGCTATAGACAAGAAAAGGCTTTTCAAGGTTACATTCAGAGAGTTCAAACAATGTAGAGGGATGACATAAACTAACCCAACTCAGCAGCTTTAGGATTCTAAGCGTGGGTTTTCGGCCCAAAACCTGGAAACGGGAACCGGGAAGAATATTTCAATCGGGGTTTTTGCCAAGGCTTTTGCACATATTCTATTATTAACTTCGTTCCAACTCCAGACGGATCTAATCAGGTCGACATATTATGGTCTTGTAATATATACCTTTATTCGGGCACACGACAGGAAAGGGGATGGATGTTAGAACGTTGAATGTATCTCAGGTTTATTCGTAAATAAATTTCTGAAGGTTTTTAACCAAGCCAACCTTTCTCCTCACAGTTACATTACCAATCTTTCGAGATGAAAGAGATTGTATTCTCAAACCCCATAATCAAGCCATGGAGGTTGCTTGAGTTGATGTCCTGCAAGTTCGAGTGAACTAGTCCGCTGCCCATGAAGCTCTTACAGCGTTTTGTCTTTCTAACGTATTTTCCTGTGCTCTTCCCTAGGTATGGTTTTAAGTAAGACCTTTACTCGTTATGTTTATAACAGTTTCCTTTGACTCTTTAAACTCATTGACTCAAACGCAGACCTTTCTTACATTTCTTACCTTTCTTACCAAAACCCACGATTCTTTACAGTAAAGAATGTACGCTTTTACGAAATTATCAATCTTGGACACTTGTTCTTGGCAAGCTACGCGTTCATGGATGAGAAAACCAGTGCAAACGTTAATTCTTTATACCTGCCATACTTCATTAGTTATCCGACACAATTGCTTCAAAGGATCACCCGGAATGCCCATCAGCCACGTACACAACTCCATTTTTTTCTTTTTCCAACTTGTAACGAGCTTATATTTCTTGCTGGTGAGGTGTGCTAGAAATGGTCCTCAAAATATACTGCTTCCAACGAGACGTCTTAATGGAGCTGCCCTGAAGTCTCGTTCCCTTGTTCGTTCTAGGAATCAATCTGTCTACTCGGTGGATATTCTACCAATATTCGTACGTACTGACCTTCTTTGAATGGAGTGTGGACATAGTCCGCAACAACTACGTCCTCCACTCCAACAACTCGCGGCAGTGAAGGATTGGCTGTAGCTTCTAATGGGTAAACGAGCTCAGATCTTAGACTTCATCCTGTGGACCAAACCTATGTGCATAGTGTTTGATCAGCACGTCCTCTCGACAAACCATGTACTTCAGAGAATAGAACCAAGGACAGACCACGAGGTAAACACCCCTGGCTTGCAATTATACCTCGACCCAATCAGACAAACTACCTACAATAAGAGAAAAAAGGCGACCGCGTAGGAAAAATGAAGGATGGGAAGACCCCATCAAGCCTACAATAATAAGACACAGATAAAGACTTTTTTGTCTCTCCCTTGTACGGCTCGATGGGGTCTTCCCATCCTTCATTTTTCCTACGCGGTCGCCTTTCCCCCGATAAAAGACTATCCTGAAGGAATGATAGAGATTTATAATATACTGATATAATTTGTCCGGATATATCCTATATTTGAAGTATCAAGATAATTCATCCTAAGTGACAAAGAAAGGGGCAAAAGTAAAAGGTACAAAAAGCAACGGGAAAAAGCAACGGCAAAAGCGAGAATCACAGTATACTGTACTTAAATATATCCACTAAGACAAAAACGAAACGCCTGATTCAGTGATAACCTTTCAGAATGTGCGTTCAGAATTTGGTACGAAAGTCCTGACAGATCGCACAAGTTTGGGTTCGCTGTGGGCATGCTACCTACAATATTGGGGGAACTATGAAAGGAAACCTTTGGACGTATTGGCTTCATTCTGTTCATAATCGTACTTATTCTACCTTTATCAAGGTTCTCTGCCCTTCATTGGCTTTCAGTCGTGAGATACCGTTCAGACTCCTGGTTCAGGAAGCAGTTCATGTCTGTTTTCTCTCCAGGTTGTCTGAACTCCAAGCACCAACACAAGGAGCACCTGGTTGGCGAAGCGATGTTCGCCTCAAGGTAAACATACCTGGTGCTCCAGGTCCGTGGTCCATGATCCATCTCCTTGAACGGAACTGTACTTTAGATTGCATGGAACAGGAAATAATAGTACAGTATCGGGCTTTTCAGGATCTAAACCACTGTCTCGTTCCCTGCTTGCTGTATAGCCTGACCTGTTGGCCATACGAGAATTGAAGTTGACCACGATACGGGGTCTGAGATCATAGAATACGGTATGTCCACTCTACTTAAAACCTGGCGGCTGGGTATATGATCGTCATAAGTCCTTTAAAGATTTCTTGAGTTGGCTCTTGCTCTTGCATAATTATAGATATCGCTTGATATATGGTTCAATCAAAAGCTTTTGTCTACAAACAGCCACCTGTGACTAGAATTCCCGAATTCAACGCAAATCATAATAATCCAAGCTTTGGAGGCTAAATTCTTGTCTCGGTTCTTGATACTGTTCTAATTTCCTTCGGCATAGGTACATTCTTTCAAAACAAGCTCTAGGTCTGAGGATGGACTTTGAAAGCTTTGCTTACAGTGGAACCTTGTATATACTTCACTTTTCGCCTTGAAGTCGAAAGGGCGACCGCATAGGATAACAAGAAGGATGTGAAGACCCCATCAAGCCGTACACGGATAAAACACAAGAGGTAAAATGTGGCTTGTCTAAGTGAGGGTATTGTAATCTGTCGTTACCTCCCTTGTCCATTTTGGTTTGAAGTTTATCAATCATCCATCTAACTTCAAGTAGTAGCAGGCTATAGATCTTGTACTTTAGCATAAGCTCAATCATTACCATTACTCTTCACGCTCTGTCACTCCGGTAACTATCTACTTCCGTAGAATATTGACATCCCTGTTGCTAGTAGCGTATGAAGAAAGAAAGAATCACGTTTATGTAAAGATCTAGTATTCTGGAGTGAGTTCAATGAATCAATTATATTACCTAAACTGCAGCATCTTGGTTCTCGGAGACTTCACCTACACGATCTTTAAGTCCTGCTCATTTATAATTCATTATAATTCCTCTTATCGTTATCCATTCCTTCGCAAATAGCTTCCTCACCAAAGAAGCTCTCTGCTCAAGCTGAACATGTGCTTGGAATCACTCGACTTAGCCATGAGAAGATCAAGCTACTTCAAGCACGTCATGGAAATCTATAGTAGCTAAACCTTCGCCAGTTCTGAGGAATCGAACCCATTTCCAAGGAACATTACCGGCCCCGAAGGCACCAGCAGCTGATCAGAAACTGCCCCTCAATGAACGTACTATTACCAAGTCCACTTTCGATACAGGAGGGCTCAGAACGTGAAAATAGCAACAACAGTAATAATGACGTCGACATCTTAGATCGGAGGTCGGATCTGCCAGCTTCGTCATTGGCTTGGTATGGAAACGGGCCATTTGCTTCGTGATTGCCTGGTGTGGTATAACCTGCCTTCTAATGTCCTTCCACCCACGAGCCGACGACCCAGATCTAAGCACGACTCAGATCTCGAGGGAATAATACCCCTCGAGATATTTGGCCGGAGGCTCGGAGCACCCAGTCTCGTCATTCTCCTGGCGAGGAAACGTGCTATCTTTCTACTTCTCAATCCATCTAACGATGGAGATCTAATCTCGCTCAGCGCAGGAAGAAGAGCGCGAGATTGGTGAAATTTTTGTCCCAAGTTCATCCACGTGTTGCCAAATGGCAATCTGGGGCTTTGCTATTTGACATCTATCTGGTTCAGTTGACGTTTAGACTGTCGTATGGAAAGCCTCGACTCCATTGTTCGGGCGACCGAAATTATTTAGTGTTTTGGTCTTTCTAGAATTACCTCATTCAGTAGTTACTGCTTGTGGCTTATTTCCGCTCATCCAGGACAAAGAAATGCCAGGAATGGTGTAACTAAATATTAAAAGCATATATTTTACTTGCTATTGATATTTATTTAAATTTATAATTTAAATATACTTTAAAGTAAACCGCATGGAACACATGAAGGATGAGAAGATCCCATCAAGCCCTTACCAGGATGAGATAAAAAAGTTCAAATGGGGTTAAGCCCCAATAGTATCAGTACGGTAAATTTGCCTCAAACTCTATATCTCATGCTACCCCATCCTTTAAAGTTGTCTTTTTGTGTAGTTATAAGGGAATTTGAGGGAAACGGTTCAGCGCATTTACCTACCTTATATTTGAATTTTTAATTTGGTTATTTTACTAAAAAATATTAAAATTTGTAGAATCTTCTTACATAGATATTCTAATCCAGTTCTAACAATTGAAATGTTTTATAATTCATCAAAGATCATGTTCTATTTAACTTGCTTTTGCAAGTTAGTAGAGTTTTTCTTATTTAAATAAGTTAGATGAGAAGATTACTCAAATTAGAGTTTTATTGAAAGAATCTGTAATGGATAATACTGATCCTAATTATCAATTTTAAATAAAGACATGAAATATATATATATATATATTCCATTCCCTTCCCACAATACTCCTCTCTACAGTTCCAATCGCATCGCATGTCCCTGTTTGAAATCGCACAACCCGCTCCCTGCGAACTGACGGAGGTTCGCCACTGCTCCATTTCTGCTTCAGCCACCACATATTCCATCCCCCTCCTCTCTCTTCTCCTCTTCTCCTCTTCTCCTCTTCTTCCTCCCTTTCACTGCCCCATTCGCTTCCTTTCACCCCTCACCCTGGTTCGAACCTCCCATCCCCTCCCCGTTCTCCCCATCACTTCTGTTCCTTTCACCTCAACAGCATCCCAGATTCTCACAAGTATATATATATATACATATATATATATATATATGGAAAACCTTTATGTCCGAATAATAGTTCCAAGTTTAATTATCAAGCATGAGACTACATTCCCATAAAAACCACTTCAAAATGAAGATTAATTTATTCTCTGAAGTTTATAGAGGATATCTCATTATTGAAAATTCTACTTTCCCCTTACTTTCTTATTTCTATCTAATTCCAATATCTGCAGTTCTTAGTATTATGAATACGTTTTTACATGAGTTCCTTTTCCTCTTCCTCTTCCTATACAATAATCATTTATTCTATTTTATGCGAGTGGATTAATCCAGTCCACTATATATGAGAAACTTAAAATTTTTGAATTTTCAGAAAATATTTCTATATATGAAACGTATAATACTGAATTTAAATAAATTTTTCTGAATTATTTTCTCAACCCAAAAAAATTTATACATAGTTCTTTAGATGATTTGATAAATATATGAGTTAAATTTTATTTTTATTTTCAATAAAATTTTTTATTTGTATGAAATGAATTTTTATAACTATTACAAATGTCAAAAAGATTAGTCTTATCAGCAAAATCTTAGTTTTTTTATCTTACCAAAGAAATTTTTTCTATAATTTGCTTTTAGTCGGAGGAAACCAATGATCTATTTATATAATATCTGGTACATAATAATAATAATAATTAAGAATTATTTATATTATATAATAGAATCATACATTTATAAATTTACCTAGGTATGGAAGAATTTAAAGTAGATCAGAAAATGAACATATAAACGTAGCATAACAAGTTATTTTAAATTAAACCAAAATTGATCATTAAAAATGAGCTTTAATTTAGTTGTGTTTACAAGGGTTCAACTTAAGTTATTTGTATTTACTTCACTATAGTGATAAAAAAGAATAAATCAATAGATTTATTATATAGTTTTCTCTTGTAATAAACTATAACCTAATTTTGGATATTTGTTATTTCTGTCCTATATCAATAGATTCTAATGTGTCTTTAATGATTTTATAGTAATGGTACATATGTATCATTCTCGATAAAATAATTTTGATTTCAAATAGGAAACTAAAGTATGCTTATTTCTTTGATTGTAATAGTATTTTCATTTCTTCTTGAGTTTGATATTTTAAAATATGAATGTATACATTATGCTACATTGGTTTCTTCCTGTTTATGATCAAAGTTCCATATTTTATTTTAATAAATATTACTAGGTTCTTTTTTTTAATAAATTTTATTAGAATATTTTTATAATATAGAATTCTTAGAATTTTTAACTTAATGCATTTTTCTTTTATATCTTTCCTTTCATGATTTATGTTCATGTTATAGACATTTATGATAATTTTAATTTATTATTTTCCAATCATTATAATATCTCTTTCTCTTGAACTTCTTTTTCATGGGTTGTTCCCTTTTCACTTTAAGAGATAAACTCATGTGCTATTTAAATGCCAAGGTAGAGATGGAAATGGATGGATATAGAAAGGATGATAGATGGATGTGTGATTGTCTCTGAGATCATATTTTTGAAGCAATTCTTTGTCAATTAGATTCACATGTGTTTAATCTTTCTATCATGGATTTTGTTCTCCACTTTGAAAAGAGCTTGATTCTCATTTTATATATATTTTTGTCTATTTAATAATCTTAAATTTTAAATTTTAAATTTAAAGATACTCTATCATGTACAAATGTGAGATATATTTCTATCAATATACATTTTTATATTTAACTATGTGATTAAATTTATTTATTTAAGTAGATCCCTATTACTAATCCATAATAATTGCTTTGGTTACAAATAATAATGCTCGCTAATCAACTTTGATAAACTAGTGATATTATTCTAGCCAAAAATAGATGTATAAAAATTAATGATATTGTAGATGATTGAAGTCTTTTTTGAGGCCAATTTACAAAAACACACTTCTTTTTTAAACTTTAACTATTTTTGGTATAATAATCAGATTATAAATTGATAAGAACATGTCAACACACAAATGAAGTGTAAGATATGAATCATATTAGTTGGAATGAGATGTAAAGCCTACATTAGTGGATTTTAGTTTTGCTTTTGGGCAGCCGGAAAGTTTTGTTATGAGAGATCTATGGGAAATCATACAAATTGGTATGGGATGTGGGTGCTTGAATTTGAAGGAGAACGCCATATCCTATAAAATTTTGTGGGTCATTAACAATGTAACTCATACAGTTTTGCAAGTTACGGGTGTTCCATGAAACTAAATCTATTGAAATTTAAACCCAAAAATAAAGATTTAAAATTTAAAATTATATGGTTGAAAGTAGCTTCTTAGATACTTCTAGAATATTCTAGGCTAATTTGGTATATTTGCTACTTTGTTAGCCTTGACTAACTTGTTAGTAAACTCCATATTGTTACATATTTCTCCATTGCTAGTTGGTGACATCTTCGTCACCATTCAAGGTTCAAACTCCTAGATGGATGTTTGTGCATTCTAGAGATGAGAAAAGGGCTCCCAAGTGGCATCATGAAGGAGACACATTTTCCAAAGGACTTTGTACTTTGTATGTTGTTGGTAGCCTTGTTGAATGTGGCAATGCGCAAAGATAGAATCAACTTCATACTCCTCATGATCATTGATAGGGAGGGGAGGAGGAAGAGGAGGAAGTTGGACATGAGAGGAAAAAGAAGATGGATTAGAAACAAAAGGTTTCAACTTGGAAACATGAAAGATAGGGTGGATACACATATGACAAGGCAAGGCAAGGCAAGGCAAGGCAAGTAGATAAGCAACAGGAGAAATGATTTGGGCACATCAAAGGGTCATATCCAATTAGGAGTAAGTTTACAAACTTTGTATCAAGTAGGAGGGGTAGTTTACTAGAGGAGAGCATGACCTTATAACCAAGTTGAAAGGTGAGATCATGACGATGGTGGTCTGCATATTATTTATGATGATTTTGAGCAACAAGGAGATGAGATTTGGCTTGTTAGAGGGATTAGGATATGGTGGTCAAGAAGGTGGAAGTATGAGGAACAAGAAGGGAATCTAGGACAAGTAGGGAACTTGGGACAAATGGGTCTTGGCTAAAACTAAGAAAGAAAGGAGAGAATCTGATGCTTGCATGTTTGGAATTGTTGTATGCAAACTCAATAGTTGCAAGACATTCATTCTAGTTGGTATGGTGAATGTTGAAGAAGGTATAAAGTATATCTTCCAAGGTGCAATTTATATATTTGGTTTATCCATCAGTTTGAGGATGATAGGCCATGGACAAATCGAGCTTGGTGTTGAGTATTTGGAAGAGTGCTTGCCAAAATTTTCTAGTCAATTGAGGATCACGGTTGGAGATGAGTACAAGAGGCATGCCATGGTGCTTGAAGACATTGTCAAAGTAGATCTATGCCAATTTTGGAGCATCCATGATAGCAAAGATTGGTGCCAAATGGATTTGCTTACTAAGCTTATCCACAAAACCACAATTGCTATATGACCTTGATCTATTTTGGGCAAAGATGTGATGAGATCTAAGCTCATGTGTTCTCATCGAGAAAGTGTAATGGGGAGTGGTTGAAGGAGTCCACTTGGTTTTTGGTTGCTAGCCTTGTTGCATTGGTAGCTCTCACAAGATTGGACCAACTCTTAAACATCTTGTGCCATGTTAGGCCACCACCATTGGCGTTGGAAGGTACCCAAGATCTTGTCCACACCCATGTGATCAGCAATTGGTAAGTCATGGGCTTCTTGAAGGCGCACAAGTCAAAGATCATACTTGGCTAGAACATGATCCGATTCTGACATGATAGAAGGCCTTCCTTCAAGGAAAAGGTGTTATACTTCTTGTCACATGTTGAAAGGTGATCTTGTACCATCTAAAAAGATGATCTTATTGTAAAGCTATCCTAAACTAGATTTGGACTTTGAAGTTGATTGACAACATTGTAATTACCACCATGATGAGAGGAAGAGACTTCAAATCAGGTTGTTGTGATAGGGCATTGGGGATGACATGGAATTGACCGGGTTTGTACTCAAGTTTAATGTCAAAAAATTGGATTTGTTCCTCCCATCAATGATGTTGACTCTTCATATGTTCCAAATGTAATGTCTAAAACAAAGGTTTGTGATTGGTTCACATGATCACTTGTTTTTCCAAGAGATAATGCCTCCATAACTTGGTAGCATATACCATTGCTAGTTGTTCCTAATCTCAAACAAATTATTTCCTTTTTGCAGTATTTAGTTAGTGAGACACAAAGGCAATGAGATGTAACCCATCTGGGAATTCTTGTTGCAACACAACTCCAATTGTAAAGTTAGAAGCATAAAAATCAACCACACAAGGTAGTTGAAGGTCATATGGTTGAAATATGGATCTTGAAGACACCACATGTTTTAGCTAGAATGCTTCTTTGTGCTTAGGGGTCCATTGAAAGCTCAAGTTCTTTCCCAAGAGGTTGGTCAATAATGCGGCCACATGAGCATAAGTGTGAATAAACCATTGGTAAAAACTTGCCAATCCATTAAATGCTCTCACTTTTATAGTATCCTTTGGAGTAGGCCAATTAGTAATGGCCTTGATTTTCTCCTCTTCCATCTTGATCCTCTTTGATGATATCTTAGGATCCAAGAAGATAGCTTCCTTTTGCCAAAAGATACACTTTGACTTCTTACAATAAAACTTCAACTTACTCAGTTTTCTTAGGACCTCTTGCATGTGATTTATGTGTTCTGCCTCTATCTTGCTATAAATCAAAATATCATCCAAGAACACCATCACGTACCTATCCAATAGCCCATCCGACACTAGATGCATCTGAATCATAAAAATTGCTAGAGCATTGGTGAGCCCAAAAGGTAGAACTCTCCACTAAAAATGCCCATACCTTATGCAAAAGGTAGTCTTTTGCACATCTTGTCTACCAATGAGAATTTGCCAATAGCCGCTTTGGAGATCTAACTTGGAGAAGTATTGTGCTCCACTCAATTGATTGAGCAAGTCATCAATTCAAGGCAAGGGATATGCATTCTTCACTCAAAGATCCAACTTGGAGAAGTATCATGCTCCACTCAATTAATCAAGCATGTCATCAAATTGAGGCAAGGGATATGCATTCTTCATTGTTTGTTTATTGAGACCATGCTAATCAGTATTAAAGCAAAATTTTCCATCCTTCTTTGTAACAAATAGTATTGGTGCTCCCTAAGAAGATGTACTATGTCGGATAAAATCCTTCTCCAATAACCCCGTCAATGTTGTTTAAAGCTCATCAACTCCTTTGGTGGGGGCTGATTGATTGCTTTAATCATTAGAGTACTTCTTGGCAATAACTCAATCTTGAAGGGCATACCACAATCAAAGGGTAATCCCTTTAGCAATTCATTTGATATATTGGATGGTGAAGCTTTGGATCAATTTGTGAAGGGCTTGAAGTCATAAACCAAATTGGAAGTGACTATGCAAGAGCCAAAACACTAGAGGGAAGCCATGTAGTTGGTTGAGCACTTTGACTCCTTGGTTGCATCAACTTGGTCTTGACATTGACTTTCACAAAACCTACCAACACATTACACATGGGTGGAGGAGCCGACATCAATGGAGATTAATGCCATCTAATGGAGACCACTTGGCATGATAGATCGGGAAAGATTAGAACAAAATGGTTGTTGTTTGATTTTTACCAAATTGGACATTGTATTGTTAAATGTCCACTCAAGAATGGACGACCTCAAAAAATCACCCAAATGGAGTTTATGGAGCAAAATAATCAAGGAAACAAGGAATCTCAGTAGGAGATTTTGAGCTGCCTATTGGGAACTTGATTAATGGGATTGAAAGCTCAACCTATGCAAGTTTGCTTCCCTTGTAAGGCATGATATCTGATTTTGGTTGATTTTGGAAGTTCAGAGAATTGTATGTCTATGCAATTAGCAAAAGAATTAAGTATTCTTATCAAGCCAATAATTGGAAGTAGATTGATGATGGTGAATCGTAGAAAGGGTTCTGCATTCCGTACCTCACATCATATTACATTTAAGATTAGGAAGGAGTATTTTTGGAGTGTATGAGGTTTGTAGTTGACCTTTACACTATGATGTCATTCTAGGTCTACTTTGGCTTGAACATCATAAGTTTCAATTTGATTGAAGCTAAGGACAAATTCAAGTACAACACTAAGGTAGGAATTAATTTCCGATTAGGTTGTCCAGCACTTTTGAGTAAGACACTTTACAAATAACTAGTCCCAAGATGGAAATTTTATCAAGAAAATAGCCATAGAGTAAGCTTTGAAGGAAGATATGTCCCAAGATGGGAAGTTTGTCAATAAAGCAACCATAAAGCAAGTTTTGGAGGAATATAAGTATATTTTTGCTGTGTGGATCAAGCCTATTGTGCATAGAGGATCTGAGGAGGACCAAAAAGCCTCATCAAACAATGGTTGATCAAATAGTCCAAGAGTTTTCAAATGTGTTTTCTAGAATTTGCATAATGGTGTTTTGGAATTGCATGATATAGCTTTTTATAGAACCAATCTGCTTCAAATTTGCCAACATATCTTGTATGGCTTGTGTGGCTTGGAATCACCCAATTATTGCACTCTTGACATCCTCCTATGTTCAGATTAGTGCAACAAATTTCCATTAAGCTTGCTCCACTTGAAACCACCACCATAGTTTTACCGCTCCATCCAATTTGCTTGAAGCTAAGAGAATCTATTTCAATTCATATTGAAGCCTCAAAATAACATTTACAATCAAATAAAAAATTCTCCATTATGCTTGAGAGATTTTTGCCTTCAAATACCTTAGGTTTTGAAAATTGGATTTGCTCTTCTCCTTCTTGAAATGGTATTCTCTCTATGTGCTCTTGTCGTTGATGGTCTTATGCTCAATTTGTTGCTACATAGCAATGATAACTTTGGGCATTGCAAATATTGCTATTACTCTATCAAGCTACCTATAATTTATCTAAATTAACACATAGATGCAACACTTCCAGTGTTCTCCATAAATTACAATTAGAAGGTACCAAGTAGTTTCTTAGATACTTCTAAAATATTTTAAACTAATTTGGCCTATTTTCTACTTTTTTAGCCTTGACTAACTCCTCCATAAACTCCATATTGATTAAATTTAGTTATATGGCCACCTACCTTGTACAACATAAAAAGGGATTTCCTTCAACAATGAATGGTGGCAAGAATGTGTACACTTCATGAAATCTTATAAAGATGTTAGAGATTGGAGATTCAATTACACTAGGGAAGGTTTAACCACAAGAGAGTTACAGATTGGGTGGACAACTATCAAAATATGTATAGAGGTGATTTAATTTCTCTTCTATAGTTGTTGATATACATATTTTGATAGGATGGATACAATGTTTGGTGGTCATGCTAATAGTTCTCTCCTTGCTTTTGTGAGTAATTAATAGTATTGAACAAGATGTTACAATCATTGATAGCACATGCTCAATTCATGCCAAAGAAGAAGATTTGGGATTAAATAATCCTTTGGATTCTACTCTCCTTATATTTTCCATATCGAGTATGCAAAAAACCCATGAAGATTCAATGCTATATGAGTTCAAGGAAGTTTTGGAAGGATTACTTGAACCAATTGAACCAGAGTCCACTCCATGCTTAACAAAGCACATGAGGAGTACAGAGGAAAAGGAGAAGATAATCACTATCCTCATTGTCCAAGTGGAGTATCAAGAGCACAAGAACCATGAGCACAAGAAGAAGAGCATCCCTTTCTGAAAGCTTGAGAGTTGCCAAGGGTACAAGCACAAGAGGAAAGAAGAAAAGTTTTAGAGGAGGAAGCTAGAGGAGCATGGAAGGATGCCGGAGAAGCATCCAAGGAGAATGAGGAGAACAATAATGTTTTGAAGGAGAAGGAAGAATCAAGGAAGATAAATCACATTTCTAAAGCTACTAAGATCACTCTTATAATTGCAACTTTATTTAAGGATTAGCTAGTCATAACAAATTGAGGAGTGAGTCTCTCAAAGCTAGAGAAAGGTGTAAGATAGCAGAGATTGAAGCATGAAAATCTACAAAGATTGAAAAGTATCATAGGAAAATTGAGGCAATGAGATCAAAGGTATAGAAACTTGGAATTAGAGAGAGAAATGCAAATCCAAAAGAGTCTACTCAATTACCTTAGAATTAGCAAGAGCAGCTAAACACACAATAAAATCAGGAGTCTTATTAAACCAATCTATGAAATAGATTCTTATCTACCTCTAGGTAGTAGGTTGAGCTATAGTTATAATATTGACATTAAATTCCTTGTGCTTGATTACACACCTTGTTCTAGTGGGAATTATAGTGAGGGCAGTGTATGAGGCTTGGATTTATGAAGCATATGCAAAGAGTTGGGTTGCTCATTACTAATGATGGATATAGATAATATAGATGCTAGCAAGGCAGTAAAAATATGATAGCAAGGCAATCACTAACACTACTTCATGACCATGAATGTAAAGTGGAAAAACATACAAACATTCAAGGTGGGTGATAGTGCAGTACACTACATGTATGAACTAAGTTGCCTCATGTTACACTAGTGCATCATGAAAATGCCAATGAAATATGAGTCATATAAAAAAAGGACTATAACACCACATCCTTCTCCTCTCACAAGCATGCATTTCTGGCTCATGGAAGCATCTTGCAAACAAATTATAAGGGTCCAAGATATAATCTCTGAATCTACCTAAGGTCCACTCTTCCTCCAAAAACCTAATAGTTGGGATGTAGAAGATCTAAATCTATCTAGAGGAGCTACAAGGATATTCAACAATGGAGTATATCAAGTACTAAACATACCAAGTAAAGAAAATGTAAGAACATGTATAGCATCGTGAGGATGGTTTTGGATGTAAGGTAAAGCATCTATAACAATATGGAGTTTACCAATGAGCTAGTAGAGACTAAAAAAGTAACAAGTAGGCTAAATTAGCCAAGAATTATAAGAATATTCTAAAAGTATCTAGGAAGCTACTTGGTACCTTCTAAGTATTGGGTAATGTGCATGCCAATTGGTGACTTCTAGGAAGAAGCTTCTTGGCTAGTTTAGCTTGCACACCAAGTAAGCGGTTGTTAGAAGAAAGTTTCTTGAGAAGCTTCCCAATTAGCTTGCACTCTAAGAAAACTACTTTTAGGAAGCTTCTCAAGAGCCTTGTATGTCCCTTATAAATACCAAAGCCCAAGCTCATGCTAGGCATTTAGAATTTCCCTAATTCAAGAGTTTCAATGTGATCTTTCACTTTGATCTTCCATTCTCCTATTTCTCTCCTTGGTCTTCTACATTGGTATTAGAGTAAGAATGGGATGGATGGAATTTATAGACCATCAAATCTCTTTTTGCCAAACAATTGGGATTTTTGTATCCATTTACTATCCAAATATCATTTCACATAGTTTATCATTTCATGCTTTGGGCAAATTTTTTTAAATACAGTCACCTTGTCTGATATCCTGGTACTTTTGATTGTAACTTATGGAGAATGGTGGACATGTTGCATCTACGTGTTAACTTAGATAACTTATAGGTAGTTTAATAGAATAGTAGCCATGGCGACAATGCTTAAAGTTACCATTGCTATGCAATAACAAATTGAGCACCTTACTCAATTGTAAGAAAAACAAGATTATCAACAACAAGAGCATGTAGAGAGAACACCATTTCAAGGAGGAGGAGAGCAAATCCAATTTCTAAAGCCCAAGTATTTGAAGGCAAGAACCTCTCAAGCATAGTGAAGAATTTTGTGCTTGCTTATGAACATTATTTTGAAGCTACAAATCTTCAAGATGAACATAAACAGATTCTCTTGGCTTAAAGCCAATTGGATAGAGTGGCAAAACTATGATGGTTATTTTGCGTAGAGCAAGCTAAATAACAACTTTTTATGACAATTTTTTATGCCAATCTCACCATGGGAAGAATTTAAGAGCATAATAATTAGATAACTACAAGCAATAAGTGCTACATGAGCTGCACAAGATAAGTTGGCAAAATTGAAGCAAATTAGCTCTATAACAAATAACATCACTCAATTCCAAAACACCATAATGTAAATTCTAGATAAATTAGAGTGTGAAGGTCTAGAGTGATTTGTAAGGAGCTTGAAGTCAAACACCAAATTGGAAGTGACCATGTGGGAGTCCACACATTTGGAGGAAGCAATGTAGTTGGCTGAGTACTTTGATTCTTTGGTTGCAACAACTTGATCTTGACCTTGACCTTGAAAAAACTTGCTCATACACTATAGACGGGTGGAGGAGCCGGCACCAATGGAGATCAATGCCATTCGATGGAATCACTTGTCCCTATAGATAGGGAAAAATTATGAAAAAATGGTGGTTATTTTTATTATTGCTAAAATTTGACATCATATTGCTGAATGTTCACTCAAGAATGTACGACCCCGACAAATCACCCAATAGAGTTGTGGAGCATGATGATCAAGCAAACAAGGAATCCTAATAAGAGAACTTGAGCCACATATTGGGAACTAGATTAGTTCTAACAAGATTGAAGGCTTGACCTATGCAAGTTTGCTTCACTTGCAAGGTATGATATTTAATCATCATTGTAAGATTTTGGTTGATTTTAGAAGTTCAAAGAATTGCATATCCATGCAATTAGCAAAGGAATAAGTATTCATACTAAGCCAATAATTGGAAATTGATTGATGATGATGGATAGTAGAAAGGGTTCTTTGGAGTGTATGAGGTTTTAATACTCCGAGGACAAGAGAAGAGAGAGAGAAACACAAATTGCACACTCAACATTTGGTGCCCCAAAGGAGCACCTTCTCTTTATTATATAGACAAAGAGGATCTACTCCAAGGAATTAGGCACCATAGAATTAGGCACACAGATAGGTGACATCTCAGCAAACTCCACCTTGGATTACTTACTTGGATGGGTGACATGTTTGGTCTAGGTCCTATATGGTTGGTCGAACAAGCTTTGACCGGAGGAAATCTTTTAGGGAATCTTCTTGTAAGAATCTCAGAATCACGTAAGGTACCATGGAAAGCTCTCGATGAGACAAAGCAGGGGGAGGGAAGGCCAGCCTCTCGTGCATTGGAAAGGAGGGAGGGGGGTTTACACATTTTTACGCCTAATTCATCTGTTTAGGCCTCCAAAATTGCCTTCAAAGATTTTAGGCATATTTCGGTTCCTACTCTATTTGTAGAAGTCCCCTTTTGGTGATACCTCTTTCTGATATGTTTAGTCCATCATGTGTAACATCCTTCCAGATGTTACCAAACCAATTCTCACCTTTAAATCATATGTCTAGCTATTGGTTCTAAGGTTCTCAAGTCTATTTCGGTTTTTGCCCTATTAGTAGAAGTACTCTTTTGGTGATACTTCTATCTGATCTATTTTGACCATCATGTATTAGATCATTCTAGATGTTACCAAACTGAATTTTACATCCAGATCATATGGCTAGCTCTTGATATTATAGACCTCCCTCCTCATTGTGCAATTGTTGCTCAAATGCTTGCACCAACACCGGTGCATGCGTCAAATTGGCAGCGAGCTCCCAGGTTTCTTCATAGAGGGGGTAAATTTTCCATTTTACTAGATAGTCCACCCATAGATAGCGAGTATCACATATGCGTTTTTGGAGAATCCGCTCCACTTCATATTCCTCTGTGCCATCAATGAGTGTTGGACAAGGTCGAATGTCTTGTGTGGAATGACCTTGGCCTGATCGGGGAGCATATCTGCATAGTAGGGAGACATGAAACACTGGATAGATCTTCATGTGTGGTGGTAGCTCAAGGTGATAGGCTACCGTGCCGACGCGACAAAGAATCAAGAAAGGCCAATAAAACGAGGTCTGAGCTTACAAGGTCCAACCAATGTGAGGTTGGTTGTCAATAGCCACACTTGATCCTTAACATTAAACTCCATGTGCATATGGTGTGCATATGGTGTGCATCAGCATACTGCTTCTATCAATTTTGTGCAATATATAATCTGTGCTTGGCGCTCTCCACACGTTGTTGGATTCTAGAAACAAATGTGTTGACTGCATCAACCTTGGTAGCCACTAGACGGATCTTCATCAAGCTAGAAGGTGTGAATGGATGCTCACCATACATGAGGAAGAACGGAGTGACCTAGGTGGATGCATTCACTGAATTGTTGTAAGCAAATTCCACCAACGGGAGTAGGGTGTCCCACCTATCTTGCTCTTCTAAGGTGAACCAGTGTAACATGTCTTCAATCATTCCATTAGCCCGCTCTGTTTAGCCATCTGTTTGTGGGTGGTAAGCTGTGGACATGGCCAACTTGGTTTTGAAGAAACCAAAGAGTGTTTGCCAAAACAAACAAGTGAATTGGGTGCCTCTATCGGTGATGAGTACTCTAGACAAGCCATGGTGAGCAAAGAATGCATCTAAGTATAATTGAGCTAGTTGTGGAGTGGTCACCTCCTTGGTGGTAGGGCGTACATGAATCATTTTGTTGAGCCGGTCCACAAAGACCATGATGGAGTCAAAACCTGAGGTGATCTTGGGTAATTCACAGACGAGATCCATACTCACTTGTTCCCAACATTGGGTAGGAGTGGAGAGAGGTTGAAGGAGCCTTACATGAGCTTGATTAGAAGCTTTGTTCTGTTGACAAAGTAGCTGTGCACGTAGTCCATCATGTCGTTGCTCATCTTGGGCCAATAGTAATGGCGCTTGACTGCATCCAAGGTCTTGTCCACTCCAACATGACCTGCAATAGCCGAATCATGACATTTTGCTAGAATGGTGGTATGTAATTTTGGGACATTTGGGATCCATAATCTGCCATCCCAAAAGGTGAGTCCTTGGGTGCTGGTGATGCCTTTGGATGATTGTGCTTCTACAATCTGTGGATCAATTTTTGTAGTTGCCAAAATCTTTGGCCGGAATTCAGGGTTAATCTTAAACTTTGCCACCAAGTTGTTTGCCATTGGCATGCGGGTGAATGCAACTACAAGTTGCTTCTTACCTTCCATGTAGGTGATTGTCATGTTGAAGCGTTATTGCCACTCTGCCTACCAAATTTGGCGATGAGATAGATCCTTTTGTGTCTCAAGGTAGACTAGAGGTTTGTGGTCTATCTCTACTACAAATACCTTCTTGCCCAGATAGTGCTTCCAATGCTTGGTTGCCAAAACGATGGCTAGCTCTTCTTGTTCTGTGGTGTGGTAGTTGCACTCTGCCAATAACAACTTTCAAGAGAAATATGCAATTGGATGCCATCCGTCATGCCACTCTTGTTGTAAGACTACTCCTATTGCTACGCTTGATGCATTTGTAGCCAACTTGATTGGACATTTTGGGTCATACCACGTCAAGATTGGTGCATGTAGCAAGGTGGCTTTCAATTCTTGAAAACCAACTCTTGTGCAGTTCCTCATGTCCACTTCTTCCCCTTGCCAAGTAGTGACGTTAAAGGCTGTGCAACCTTGGAGAAGTCCTTGACAAATCTACAATAGAATCCCGTCAACCCCAAGCAGCTCTTAAGTTGAGTCTGATCTTCTAGGTCACTCTATTTGAATGACCTTTGCACTTACTCTATGCCCCAAGTAGTCTACTTTAGACTTGCCAAACTCGCACTTTGAGATTTTGGCGTACAATTAATTCTGTCTTAGAATCTGAAGGACCTCTCATAGATGTTGTTTATGTTCTGTCATCGTGTTACTATATACTAAGATATCATCCAAGGAGATGATTACAGACTTATCCAAATATGGACAAAATATGTCATTCATTAGACTCATGAAAGTGGCAGGTGCATTGGTGAGGCCAAAAGGCATCACAAGATACTCAAAGTGGCCATACTTGGTTTGAAAGGCAATTTTGTACACATCCTCCTCTGCAATTCGGATTTGATTGTAACCGCTCCGCAAGTCCAGTTTGGTGAAGTATCTCGTTCCATGGAGTTGATCAAACAGGTCATCCATGCGAGGTAAGGGGTATTTGTTCTTCACTGTTTGCTGATTGAGACCCCGATAGTCAATGCACATGCGCATTATACCATCCTTCTTCTTCACAAACAAGACAAGGGACATATGGTGATATGCTAGGTTGGATGAACCCTTTCTGTAGCATCTCCTCAATTTGAGTCTTACACTCCTCCAACTCATGAGGTGATAGGCGATATGGGGCCTTACAAGGAGGTGTCTTCCCTGGGAGTGTCTCAATTTTGTGATCTACTCACCTTTTTGGTGGTAATCCTGAGGGTAGATCATCGAGAAAGATATCTTGAAACTCATCCACCACATCCTTCAATTTCTCAAGAATTTGTCCATCGAGTTGTGCACTCTGGACTTCTCTTATTAGACCCATAAAACATCTATCGATCTTATAGACAATTGCCATCCCCATGACATATAGAGGCAGTTTCTGCTTGTGTGATTTTTCTTTAACCCCAATGATTGACCATTGGTAGGTTCTCACTACTTTTTTCCTCCAATCCACCATAGGGTTGTATTGCTTCATCCATAGCATGCCTAAAATTGCATCATAACGAGCTAACTGTATCACTCGCCACTCAATTGCTTCTTGATATTCTCCTACAAAGAGGGTTACCCGTCTAGGTAATGACTCAATCCTCTTTGTTTGCTCATTAGGTAACTCTCTTTCTTCACTCCCATCTCTCTCTAGATCCATTCCTAATCTTATTGCAACAGAGCGAGACAACAAATTCTTTGTTGCTCCTGAATCTATTAATACTCTCACTTGATTACCTTCTAGGATTCCATTCACGACAATCAATTGTGAGGTTGCCTTTCGGGATCTTTGCGCATTATTCTTCTTCCTTCCTTTGCTTCTCTGCTTCCTTATTGAGCCAGTAAGGCCGCAAGGTACATTTACTGGCGATCTTCATTTTTTGAAGTAATTTCCACCTCCTCCTCTTCAATGTGCCTCTCCATGTTGTTCAAAGATCACCTATACGAAGGTTGAGGGCCTCTTGGGAAACGAGTGCAATAGTTGGTAGATATGTGTCCAATAGGGCCACAATTGTAACAACGGCATTGTTCTCCTCGAGTCCCTTCTCCTTGTGGGACTCCATCTCTTTGTTCTTCTACT